>OY735143.1:18899797-20099797 GCA_963457615.1 Nicrophorus investigator
TTTTATAATCACACATAAATTTTAATTTTAATTATATTAATACTTCATATAGTTCGGCTTCGATCAGTGCGGATTGACTATAATCCGGTTTGAAAATTATTATTTTTTATATACATCTATTAGTCCCGTTTCAAACAGTCCGGAATATTAGCGTATTTTTTCTATTAAATGTGGAATATAATATATTTTTTAGACCATAAAACGCACCATTTTTTACATATAAAAATCGATCTAAAATTTGAGTCCCGAGAAAACAAAAATACGAATATCCAAAAAAAATATCTGCACTGTAATTTTAGCTGAAAAAAATTACCTCCCAGGTTAATCTTCAAGAGAAAGACGTTACGAAAAGATAAAACTCCTAGTGGCATTATTTTTGTTGGATAACAAAAGGAAATAAAAACGTTAAAATTCATTGTATAATGAAACTGCGACGTTAGTGTTGATCTTACATATATAGTAGATAAAAAACGATCAACCAAAATGTTTCTAAAATAAATTAATATAGAATTAGCTGCTATTTCTAGAGTCCGTAAGTTAATTAGAACCCTTGCAGGAATAGTGAAATAAATGGATGGTAAAATTACAGCAACAGGACGTATGAAACTTGCAACAATTTCACAGGTTTTTACCAGGATGACAAAAAAAACCTGAAAAGCTGTTGCAGAAACGATGATTATAAAATCATTCAAGAAATGCGCAATAAATGATTGGATGAAAAATACTTTCTGACAACTTTTTTCTTTTCTTTTATGACAACTTTGTAAACTATTACATAAGCAATGAAAGCAATTATAAATTGTTACTAATAACACAATGCTGAAGTATTAATATATTTCAATAATGTTTTATTGTTCCCATTATACAATTATTAAATAAAATTTGATAAAATACCAAAAAATGACGCTCAATTAATGATAACGTTTCTTTTATGACACCGTAAATTATTATATGTAATTCGAAATAAAATAACGACTAAGATGTTTTTATCTAACTGTATTTTAATAATTTTGTTCAAAGATGAAATATTTTCCATTATTTGTCAAGGTGGACCACTTGCAGTCGCCTAAATTGGACCGGTAATATTGTAATAAAATCACTAGAAGACTGTTGTTAACAATTAAAAAAAAAACATTCCTGAGAAATTTGTTGCTTTGATTGGACTGATTGACGTATATTTTGATTATTTTTTTATTTTGTTCCAATCGCTTCCTGTAAAAATTCCTTATTTTATAAATAAATTATTAAATAAAATGTCGAGGTGGTCCAAATTCGAAAAACAATAATTACTTATCCGAATTTACTTGCCAAATTTACTTATCCAAATTTCTCAATATATACGTAATAATACAATACTGGAGCATTGCAATATTTCAATAATGTTTTATTATTCCCATTATAATTAAATAAAATTTGATAAAACACCAAAAAATTAATGATAACGTTTCTTTTATGACACCGTAAATTATTATTTGTAATTCTAAATAAAATATAGATAGATTTTTTTCAAAAATGAAAAATTTTCCATTATTTATCAAGGTGGACTTGCAGTCGCGTAAATTGGACCGGTAACATTATATTAGAATCACCAGAAGACTGTTGTTGACAATTAAAGGAAATTACGCATTTCTGAGAAATAAGTTGCTTTGATTGGACCGATTGACGTATATTTTAATTTTGTTCCTGTCGCTAAAAAAAAGTGATCCAATAATTACTTATCCCAATTTACTTGCAAATTATCAAGCAATTATGTTGAAATTTGTCTTCTAAAAGGTATCATAACTTAATTGTCTTTAGTTAGGGAGACATATATATTTGATTGCGTTTTTTTGTGATCGGTTAAATGGATGTTTACGATGTAATATCACTTCGATTCACCCATTAATCTTCCATTTGGAGATTGGTAGGAAGAGAGAAACATGTAAGGAAGCTTTCAGTTTTGGGACGGCAATAAAAGTGGCCGTGCGTTTTGGTGCATGTCGATGTGTGTGTGTGTAAGTGTACGTGTGTATATATGTCTCTTTGCTATGGGGAATTTACATTCGTTCCGGCTTGTAATGGCTGCAGATAGGGCACTAACTGACCTGTGTGTACGTCATCCAGCAGCAGGGCTCCACTTGGTTCGCATCCAATCCCCAAAACTCCAATTCCTCCTCGAACAATGGGCCGCACACGTCCGAAGGATAATGCAATTTTCCAGTCCTACAAATCACGACACAACATGAATGACACTGCCACTAAAAAAATCACCTACATATATATATATTGAAGTAAGTAAACATACGAGAGTCGTTCATTTTAACAGTGGTACCAGCACAATTTTAGGAAAATCAATAATACGGTTGCTATGGTTACAAATGAAGGGTATATTTTCGTATACCCACAATCGTCAGGTGATGCCAAGAATAAATGTAAGTGGTAAAAGAAATAGAACTTACTATTACTCTGACAGTTAAGTTATATTATTGCAAATATCTCAAAGAACAAAGTATAATAACAGATTTTTCTTTCAGAATAAATAAATATTCATAATTATTGTTTATATTCTATGAAACAATTTTATTTGATCTAGAAAAATAATAAATACAAAACATTTTATACATAAAAATACATATGAAAAATGGGAGATTCAGTTATAAAAATTGTAAAGTGCAAGGCCCGCGAAAAAAATAATTGGAGGGCCGAATGCGGCCCGTGGGCCGTCATTTTGAAACCAAATATGTAGTATAATAATTTAATTATTTCAATTAATATAAAACTAGAACAGTTTTTTGAACATCAGTTTATATTAATGGTTTGGGGTCGAAGTTGTTCTTAATTACCCCTCCAATTAAGTCATTAAATTTGTCAGCATATTCCCAAGAAATAGGTTTTTTTTATAATGAGGTATATTTCATATTCAAATTACTCAATGCATATTTATCATAAGGTCGTTAAAAATATATTTCTGAAATGGGTTAAAAATATTTTTTTTATTTCTCTTTGGAATAATATTTTATAAATATATTTTAGATGATTTCAATATGTATAGTTTAACAGAACAAAGATATAATCAAGAAACATTAATATATTAACTAGTGAAGTGTTATTATTTTTGTTATGTCAATTACACATTTATGTTTGTATTTGAAAACTTTAGATTGCGAATATAATAAATTTTAGAAAAAAAAATAGTAACATTTTTCTAGTTTTTATAATTGAATTCCAAAAGTGTTCAAAAGTGTTGAGCGGTTAAAGGGGTGATTTCCAAAACTGTTTGTATATTGTGAGCGGTCAGGGGAAATGATTTCTAAAAATAATCATTTGAAATGAGTGGTCAAGTGAGTGATTTCCAAGAATGTTAGTTGTGATGAGTGATCAAGGGAGTAATTTCAAAACACGTACTTAAGTGATGAGAGGGCAGGTGGGGTAGTGGGTGTTGATTTCCAAAAATGTTCATAAGTGATGAGCGGTTAGGGGGGATGATTTCCAAAAATGTTTTTATATTATGAGCGGTCTGAGGAAGTTAAATCTAGAAATATTCATATGAAATGAGTGATACAGAGAGTGATTTCCAAGAATGTTAGTATGTGATGAGCAATCATGGAAATGTTTTTCAAAAATGTACATATGTGATGAGCGGTCAAAGTGTGATTTCCAAAAAAATTTCGTATGTGATGAGCGGTCAAGAGAGTGATATAGTGAATATACATATGTGATGAAAATGCATGTAGGGTGATGGGTGTTGATTTCTAAAAATGTTTATATGTGATGAGCGGTCAAGGAATAATTTCCAAAAAAAGTTCATATGTAATGAGCGATCAGAGAGTGATTTTTAAAAAAATGTTCGTATTTGATGAACGGTTAAAGTGGTGATTTCCAAAAATGTTCATATAAAAATAAGTAGTTATGGGAGTGATTTCCAAGAATCTTAGTATGTCCTGAGAGATCATAGAAGTATTTTCCAAAAATGTACATATATGATGAACGGTCAGGGTGTAATTTCCAAAAAAAAAAAATCCTATGTGATGAGCGGTTGAGGGATGATTTCCAAAAATGTCCATATGAAGTAAGTAGTCAGAGAATTGATTACCAAGAATGTTAATATGTGATGAGCGCGTTCAAAAGAGTGATTTTCAAAAATATTCATATGTAATGAGAAAGCATGTAGAGTGGTGGGTGGTGATTTCTAAAAATGTTTATATGTGATGAGCGGTCAGGGAATGATTTCCAAAAAATGTACATATATGATGAGTGATCAGTGAGTGATTTCCAAAAAAATGTTCGTATTTGATGAACGGTTAAAGTGGTGTTTTCCAAAAATGTTCATATAAAATTAGTAGTTATGGGAGTGATTTCCAAGAATGTTAGTATGTGCTGAGGGTGATTTCTAAAAATGTCTATATGAAGTAAGTAGTCAGAGGATTGATTACCAAGAATGTTAATATGTCAGAGAGTGATTTCCAAAAATATACATATGTATATGAGAAGGCATGTGGTGGGTGTTGATTTCTAAAAATGTTTATATGTGATGAGCGGTCAGGAAACGATTTCCAAAAAATGTTCATATGTAATGAGCGATCAGAAAGTGATTTCCAAAAATGTACATGTGTAATAAGAAGGCAGAGTATTTTAGTTGTTGATTTCCAAAAATTTATCCATTATTTATTATTAATTAAACTCTAAATTATTTTTCCATCTGTTAAAAATAATAATCATTTTTCCTATATTATTATAGTTCTCCTGCATTGTTTTTACTTATTAAAGCATTTTAATTGAAATATTGATTTATTTATTTCCAATATCAAAATAATATGAATTATCACAAAACAGAATAAATTAAATAGATTATCAAGACCCTCGAGAATCAATATTTTCATGCCGCATATACAAAATTAAAACCGTCCCATATTATGTAGTTTATTTACGTTGGAGATTTTTAATTTTAATGCCGAAAAATAAAAATTTGTTAGCTCATTTCACATTTTTTGTCAACGGAAATTTACGTCAGAGTCAATACGTCAACAGTCAAATTATTTACATAAATTAAACAATTCCATAAACGTTATTTAACAGTTTATGTTTTCAATACTACTTTGACTAGCTCTTAACTAATTTTATTGGAATTAATTTTCTTCTTCAACCATTTTATTGACAGATATTTTAAATTGTAGATAGTCCTATTCATTAATATATTATGGTAAACATGTAATTTTTTTCATATATCTTTAATATATCTTCATTTACCAATTAACTCTCCATTAATTTAATAAAATTCATATTTCAAATCATAATTCTTCCAATAAATTAATTGTCTTTTGGTCTTAAAACTATTATTTTTCTACCACACTAAAGTTATTCAACATTAAAAAAAATATATTTTAAATCATTTGAAGCAAACATTTTTAAAATTCATATACTATTTACCAAATCTCTCATAGCATATAAATCTTCAAAATATCTTCATAAAAAATAAATCATTATTACTATAACTACAATACTATATAAAAAAATGTCCAATAAATAATTCACCCTTTGCACAAATTAACATAACAGCCATTTGGTGTCTCGTAACTTTCGATATAAAAGACGAGTGGGACAGTCCACTTGTAGACATCTTGAAACCGGCAACAGGCTACATCATATTATTTTTTATTACGATTTATACCATTCCTTTATTTAATATTACAAAACTTTATTACCAATTCATCTTATTTTAAAATTATTGAAGTTATTATATAAATCTATAATCATTTCAGTTTTTATTTCGTTATGTTATTAAGAATTATGATAAAGTATAAGTAAAAAAATACAATTTGAACCTAAAATATAATAAATCTGAGACTTTAATAATCTTTAGTGTGTAAATTATAATACTATTATGTAATCTACTGAAAGTAGATTTCGACTTAGTAATATGTTCACACTTACGACCTCGTATTTGTCTCTTTCATACAAGCGCTTATAAGGAATCCCCGTAACTGTTTGCTATGTATAGGAAATGCGATTCGTTTAAGTATTGCATTGTATACGTTTACATTTCCGATTGTACTTGAGTTAAGTTGGATTTTGTAAATACCAAAACTTAAAGTAAAGAGATTAAATTACATTATTCGACGATTTTAAATTAAACATCTAATTTTAGAATATGACTGCAGATTTTTACCAAATTCATCAGAAATCCAAAAAAATATAGAAAAAAAATATAAATGAAGAAAAATCTACTAAAGTAATATAAGTAAGGAAAATATGAAATTTACAGATAAATAGAGGATTTTGTAAATCCTATAACTTTAAACTAATAATAATAAAAAAATAAAATATAATAGAAATATTAGACTTCGAAATGAAACATACATTAAGAAAACAACATCAAAGTGGTAGAAAAGTAAAGAGATTAAATTACCTTATTCGACGATTTTAAATTAAAGATCAAATTTTATAAATGGCTGTAGATTTTCACCAAATTCATCAGAAATGTAAAAAATATTAAAAAAAAATATAAATGAAGAAAAATCTATTAAAGTAATCTAAATAAGGAAAATATGGAACGCTATTATGAAATTTACAGATAAATAAAAGCGTAAAAACATTGCATTAATTTGTTAAAAATCTAAAGTAACTCAAGGAATTATATAATATAATAAATTTGTATTACAAGATTAAATTTAATTAATGTATTTGCGTGAATACAGTTTTATTGCAATTTTGAATAAAGATTGAATTACAAATTTTGTATCTACTAATATTTTTGTTGTAATTTTTTATTATTATTTTTTATAAAACTCGACTTACGACCGTTTTCTAAGATCCAATCTCGTTTGTAAGTTGAGGAATACCTGAACTTTGTTAAAATATATTTTACTGTACTTATATTCTTCAAATGATGTGCTGTTATTGAAATTAATTAAAATTTTCTGTAAAACAATTAATAATAATTTGTTACAAATTGTCATTGTAAATATTGAGATATAATCGCATTTCAAATTTGTTCTACTAATATTTTTGTTGTAATTTTTTATTATTTCTTTATGAAACTCGACTTACGACCGTTTTCTAAGATCAAATCTCGTTTGTAAGTTGAGGAATACCTGAACTTTGTTAAAATATATTTTACTGTACTAATATTCTTCAAATGATGTGCTGTTATTGAAATTAATTAAAATTTTCTGTAAAACAATTAATAATAATTTGTTACAAAGTGACATTGTGATATAATCGCAATATTGTGATATAATCGCATTTAAAATGTGTTCTACTAATATTTTTGTTGTAATTTTTTATTATTTCTTTATGTAACTCAACTTACGACCGTTGTATAAGAACCAAACTCGTTCGTAAGTTAAGGAATACCTGAACTTTATTAAAATATGATGTTGAAGTTAAAGTTCATGTTAAACATATGTATTTTCCTCTACTAATATTCCCCAAATGATGTGCTGTTTTTAAAATTAATTACAAAGTGTAATTATAAATATTATAATTTATATTTTATTTCAAATTATTTTTATTTTTGTGTGTTCATGATGTTATGGGATAATACAATAATCTTAACAATTAACTGTTAGTTTCTACTACTTTTTACTTTTTTTCGATAATTTTTGCTATTATTTGTATTATATTATAATTAAAGTAATTTTTAGAGTTTATATGAGTTCATTACATTTATTTAACTAGTAACAATTTACAAAATATCACAATTTACTAACTTTTTCATCGGCTTCTCCAATTACTAATAATATTTCAGAAAAAATTATCTAAAGTTTAAAAAAATAAACGGGTGTAAAATTTAAGTTAAAGGATAAATTATAAAAAAATATATTTTTATCAAATTTGATAAGAATAAATTTATGAATTGGAGACCAATTTTTCTGAATTAAAGTGTAATTTTTAATTTTTATATATTTTTATTTTTGAATATTTCCATTCTTTATTATTATTATTATTGAACCGGTAATGTTTCTGATTTTCCATGCAGAATATATCTATTGATTCATTCAAGAGATTAGGGTGGAAATAGGGAGAGCATCCTCCATTTGGCACGTCGTCATAGCGCGAGAATCTCCGTGATAACGCTTTATTGGAGTTTGATGATTCCCCCAAAAGCCGCTCTTCCCCTAATTTTTCCACCCCAAGGAGTCGCACGATGGAGCAGAGAAAATTCCTCCTGCTTCCTCCATCCATACCCGAAACGTAAGTAGAAATAAGATAAAAATTGGGATGTATCGATCAAGCGCAGAAGAGCACGTACCAAACCATAAATAAATCTCCTCAATCGAATCACCAATTAATTCAAGTTTGCTTCACGCGTTTCGCTCGCAAACTGCAATTTCCATTGTAAATAATTCTGCAATTTCTCAATATAGGAATAGCGAACACGTAAACAAACACACACACCTAGTCAGTGAGTGAGATATCGAATTGCATTTGGCAAATGGACGTTTGATTAAACGACAGTTTGCTGCTGGAAAGTCAGTGTAGCGCACACAGAGAGAGATGGTGTTAAACGGTTTGATATTTCCTTCCGCTGAAATTAATATTTGCTTGCTGCGCTCGTTCAGGAAATTGCACCGATTCCACATTAATACGTTGTGTAACTGCTCCAATGGACGCATTCTCTTTTTTTTTTTTTCGAAGCCGGAAAACAAAGCTACCGGAAATTGCGATGAACAAGAATCAACAGGTTCAGAAAATGGAAAATTTCGATTCATTTTTTGGCTGAAAACAATTACAAGCAGAATCGGTGCAAAGCAAAGCGCTTCAGTGTTTGCTTTAGGAAACGTATCACGCACAACTAAGTTTACCTATCAGATGCACAACAAAGCATTACCATTTAATTAAACTGGTTCATTCCACAACAGTTCTATCTTATTTGATTAAACGCTTCTCTATATCCATTGCACTTTGTTAACGCATTTCCATCCGCTTCAACTATGTTTTGTGAATATGAACATTTCGTATTGAAATTAGTCACATCGCCGTTACGTAATACCGAATATTACGGTTAATTAGTGCTGACCGACTATTAACTATTATTTGTCACAATACCTCGCTTAGTCTAAGCCAATATTCCGGACTGAATCGAGGATTTAATGTTATGTAATATTTTTTAGAATTTATTTTAATTAATTAGTTTTTTTTAAATCGGACTATAGCGATAAAAACGGGACTATGCGAGGTAATGTTATATAATAAAAAGACTGTTTAAATGTATACTTTTTTTTTGTTAATTAAAAGAGTATACAGCTGTTTTGAACGGATAAGCCAAGCGCTCAAATCTATTTAAAAAAGTTTTTTCTATCCTATGACAAATTAATATTTAAAAAGAAAAGTTCTCTTAGTCTCTTCTTGCACTTTGCTCACAAGTTTCCTTCCGTTTTGTAATGTAAAAAATTATAATTTACATAAATTTTTATTTTTTTATTTTTATTTTAGTTAAACTAAAATACCTCGTTATATTTATTGTAATAATATTTATTGCAGCAATAAATTACAAAAAATTATTAACAAAATAACATACTTAGAAAATAAAAGTCCACTGTTGCAAAGGGCTATTAACAGTAGCCCTATTTATTAGATTATATAATAATTGTAAACAGAAAGACTTTTTTATTTTTATATGTTCATTATTGTTGTTATATGATTTTATAGTTATTTTTATTTTGTAATAATTCGATAATATAATTTATAAAATATTAAAGGAACTACAAACATTATCAATTTTAAGATATTGAATTTCAAAACAAACTAAATTTTAATTCAGGAAAAAAAAATCAAAAATGTAAATCAACGATTTAGGGAAAAAACTTTTAATTAAAATCTATGAATTCAAATATTCCAAAAGTTCAAAGGTGTTACAAAAATATATATTCCCTTTATGCGGTAGTCAAATATATGCATAGGGTGAAATTGAAGTATTATTGAAAGCTTTGTACATGATGGATTTCGCATTTGCATGTGAATTTCACAAGCATTTTTTGATCGTTATGGCTGAAACTTGGATTCACCAGTACACACCAGAAAATGGTTAGTAATGTAAAAAAAAATGGAAAAGATTGTTCCATCTGCAGAAACATTATATTTTTTTCATGTAAATTTTGTTAATAGATTATCTTGAAAAAAACCTGGTTTTTTCAAAACTTTTTAAACTGCCTTTAACATGAAGTACGTTTCTTCACGAATGCTGTAATACTTTTCAGACTACATAAAATGAATCTTTGTAAATCTTAATAAATTATCATATAATTAACTATAAATTTATATAATATATTTTTGTATTTGTATTAAGTTTTTTTTTCTGTATTTTTTTTGTTGTTACAATAAATTTTATTATTATTTATTAAAATTCAATTTAATATGCACACACTAATTAATAATTAAAGAAAAACTGTTATATAATGGAACACACATTGAAAATTATGTCAATAACAGAAAAAATAGACCAAAATAAATTATTATATTCTTATCATTATGGATGACACTTGGATTCACCAGTACACACCAGAAAATGGTTTGAAGTTAGAAGTGTACCAAAAATGGAAATGATTTTTCCATCTGCAGGAACATATTTTTTTTTGGGAAGTAAATGGAATTTTGTTAATAGATTATCTTGAAAAATTCCTGAAAAAAAGACATGTTTTTTTTCAAAACTTTTCAAACTGCCTTTAACATGAAGTACGTTTCTTAACGAATACTGTAATACTTTTCAATTATCATATAATTAACTATCAATTTATTTATATAATATATTTTTATTTCTGATAAGTTTTTTTCTGTATTTTGTTGTTGTTACAATAAATTTTATTATTATTTATTAAAATCCAATTCAATACACACACACTAATTAATAATTAAAGAAAAACTATTATATAATGGAACACACTTTAAAAATTATGTCAATAACAAAAAATAGACCAATATAAATTATTATACTCATTTTCCATATATTAAGTAAAATGTGTAATAAAAGTTACATTTATTTCTTCGTGACTTGATATATTACAAGTAGTGTATGAATACAATAATAATAAGATCTTCAAGTATACCATAATCGTGGAAGTACTTGACAAGTAGTAAAGAAAAAGGAGTGATTAACATTTTACGAAGAATACGCACTTAATTGGAAAATTTGTAATTAATGTTAAGACTTGATATTAAATCACATTACAATAATGCTTTACTTCAAACATTCCACTATTGGTAATAAACAATATTTCCGCAAATTTGAGTCCATTTTTCTATGTGAAAAGGTGCGTCTTATAGTCCGAAAAGAAGAAGAAAAAAAAAAAAAAAAAAAAAATAGTCCGAAAAAATACAGTAATACATATAAAAAATGATTAAAATAATTTAATACAGGCTGATCGAAGTTAAACTATGCAATGTATTATTACATTATTACAATTTCAAATTAGACAAAAAGCTAGATATAACCATTTATACAAAGTGTGACTAATTTATCTCTCAGCAAATTCTTACAAAAAAACAATATATTTTTATACAAACTAAAGATTCCAAACTTTCTCAAAAATAAAATTAAATCAATATATTAAGGCTCTTTGAAGTATTACCACCAGTTTCATTATAACTCATTATATAGTAATATTGAAATTTCAATAAGTTCAATTGAAGCATAATTTTATATTAGTTAAATTACTAATAAGTGGTCATAATTAGTTGTTTTTCGAGAACGTTTTGTACTTTTTATAAATGTATAACATATATTTTTGAAATTCAACTTTTACAATACAGTTTATTAGTTCATAACGGTATAAAATTTCAATTATGAAGTCAGAGGTGGAAAACATTACATAATATCCTATGTCAACAATGATTGATATTAATTAATATGAAAAACTAATTATCAGACACGTTCTCGAGCAAATTACACAAATTTAATTAATTTTGTCTACAATGTTCGTAACATAATCCTATAATTGGATTATTTTATCAATTAATAATTGCAACAAAATTAATCTAGTTTATTTGATTATAATTATGTATAGACATTTATAAATCGATGATGTGCAGCTGAAAAATTAAATCCAAGTAATAAATTAACGAATTATCATATAATTAACTATTGATTTATTTAAATAAAAACTTTTTATTATTGGATTTTTGTAATTTGTTGCTGCAATAAATTTTATTATTATTTATTAAAATCTGATTTTAATTGATTTCTAATTGATAATTAGATAAAAACTATTATATAATGCAACACTCATTAAAAATTACGTCAACAATTAAAAAAATAGACCAATATAAATTATTATATTCTTTTGTAATAATTTTTACATTTATTTATGGTTTATTTCTTCAGTTGCTAGGTCTTCATTTCTATCGATTTCCTCTCAAAGTTTCAGAGAGACTCAATCAATTCGAGGACTTCTTTCAAAATTCCTTTTATCATCCCGATGATCCATTTCGGTTTAACTTCCTTGTCAGCATTTCGGTTCTGAATTTCAATAACATATATGAAAGCTATTCGTTATAAAATCACGATCGATCATTTCTTCTGTTGCTTTAAAAACGTAAGAAATTTTGTCAAGTAATATTATAAAATTTTAAATTCTTAATATTTACGTACTAATTAGGGTCATATGTTTTGCGTTAAACGAAATTTCGTTTTTAGAGGTAAAAATATTTTAGCCAAAATAGTAATCAAACGTAAATATAATAAAATAAAATATAATATTTTTGTATCTGAATAATTTAATTTCTAATTTTTTTAAATTTAATTTTCCACTTTTAATACAACTTTTGACAATATTTTACTTAAAATTACAAACTTTATTGTAAGACAGCAGTTTCCAAACTGGAACGTGTACCTCCCTAGGGAGTCGCGAAAATTTAGGAAAAAATACCAGTTTCTCAAATATGAACATTTATGTAATCAATTACTTACACACTAAAAAGATACTTGTGCAATTAGAATACAAAATTTGTGTCAAAAAATATGAATTTACAGGCAAAAAAATTTCAATGAAACTATTTAAAGATAATTGAGACATTATTTAGAATAAATGATTTTTTTTATCGTCTAGACTCGAGACTGGAATTTTCTACACTTCTTTTTTACTACACTTCATTCATCATTGCACGTATTTCTGAGAAATATAGCTGTACTATGGAAATAACATGTGCAGTTTTTTGTAGTTCCTTATAGTTCTGTGTTCAGAATAAATTATTTTTTTCTAGACCCAAAACGGAATTTTCAACAAATCTTTTTAGGACTTATTACAACTTCTCATTCATGTTCATTCAACAACAATGCGTATTTCCGAAAATTCCGATTTTTTTGTCTGCATTCCTTTCACTCGTAAATATAGTATTTTTTATCAAATTTATTTTAAATCAATGAATGAATTCAACATATTTTTATGTATTTACATTTTGCTTGCATAATTAACATTTAATATTTAAAAATAATCAAAATTAACTATTATTGCTCTAATAAAATAAATTATTTTAATTAATGAAAAGAAACCACGGATTCGAAAACTTAAATCTTTTACACATAAAAATTAATGTAATTACTTAGAAACAATACTTAAACATTTATTTACATAAAATCGCTGTTAGAAGAGTAAATTTATGTATTCATATTTTATGGTCAAGTTATAACTCGATATTTTAATATATTGAATAAAAATAAAATCGAAAGTCTTTTTATATAAATTAGAGACTAAAACTTATAAATAATTAATGTAAATAACAATTTAATATTTTGATTTTTAAATCTATTTTTTATAAGAATTTTAACTGATTTTTATAATACATTTACGTAATCTGTGGGAAAGCAGAACGATTTATTTCTAATTTAATATGAATCGAAGTTGAATGTAATATGAAGGAATTTAATACAAAATCAATATCGTGCCATTTATTGGCAGAACGCCAGGAAATGGGAAAACAATCTGGAGGAACTCGCAGGCATCAATCAATCAATTGGTGTACGCTATTAATCTCGTATTTTCTCGTCGTCCTCTCACTCGCACTTTCCCATCCGGCCTTTTAACCTTTCGAGTGTCTTCTTATCCTTGTTTTCATCACCGAAAAGGAGGAAAAAAAAGAAGGGTTTTGCTATGGATCGTCCAAGTGGTCTTGAATTTGAGTGGACTTGAAGCAATCGATTGTCATTAGCATTTCATCTCTCAAATCCCTCTCGAATCGTGGGGATGGGTGGTAGATCCTATGGGGATTGGGACGGATGGTGGTGGTGCTTTTTGGCAAGCATTTTGTTTATCTCGCTCGAGCCAGAAAAGCAATTTAAATGATAATTAATTAATTAAAAGCAAAATATGTGGAAGACAAATTGCTTTGACGGCGGCGATAATGTGTTTATGCTTCACTTTTAATTTTCATTCTTCGTCTTTCATATAAACTATACTAAACAATATTCAATGCATACATTATTTTTTTTACAAGAAATTAACATATTAATTGTTTCATTTAATAATTGTATTAATAAGTACAATTATTAAATGAATTATTAATACAACCAACATTATTACTTCGCATTGTTTAGTTTCGTATTATTTTTGTATTTTTTTCGTCCAGTTTCAAATAATCCTAAATATTGGCGAAATCGATTATTCCTCGATAAGTCTGGTTGTCAGAATTGATTACCCACACCATAAGAGGTATTACTGTAATTCCAATTATATCACATTGAATATGTATTTTCAGAAATTTAGTTTAGTTTAATTTCTTCATTTCAAGAAATTGTCTTTACACTTTGATAGAGTTACGATTCATTAATCCAAAAATATTTATTTTGTACTCAAATAAAAAGTAAATTATCTCATAACGTATACAAAATTTTCGTAAGCAGAAAAACTTCTTTTAAAAGTACTTACACAACACATACTACTTGCTATGTAAATTATGGTTTACTTGTGTTAATGCAAGTTTATTGGTAGATATTATTAAGGGATTAAATGATATATTGTCATATTTATAGATTGCCCAACAATAATATTAAAGCCTTTGCGATAGGTAATTTTTCAATGACGCGAAACTGCTGTGTATTATAATGTTCTAACCTATGTTGGTAACATGAGCGGCGCCTCTACAGGAATAATGTCAAACCATTATCTAAATAAACATTCATAACCTCAACTTATGAGAAGTATATGACAAGCAATGATAATGACGTTTGATAAATCCATCTGAAAAATACTAGTAGCTTTATGAAAACAAAGATTCATAACCTCAATTTATGAGAAGAATGTGACATATAATGATAATGACGTTTAACATATCTATTTGAAAAATATTAGTGGCGCCTCATAAGCTTTATCAAAACACAGAATCATAACCTCAACTGATTTTGTTCTCAGAAAAGCACATGATAATCAATGACAATGACATTTGACAGATACATCTGAAAAATACTAGTAGCTTTATCAAAACAAAGATTCATAACCTCAATTTATAATGACGTTTAACATATCTATTTGAAAAATATTAGTGGCGCCTCATAAGCTTTATCAAAACACAGAATCATAACCTCAACTGATTTTATTCTCAGAAAAGCACATGATAATCAATGACAATGACATTTGACAGGTACATCTGAAAAATACTAGTGGCGCTTGACTGAGAGCTACCGTTGAACTAAGATTCGATGATTGCGCCACCACAATGACATTACTTATATTTTGGATAACCATAGAATCCTATCTGAAGAATTTGCTTGTCCGTAAAAACAAAGATCTACCCAACTAATCAATCTTTATCTCAACAAAAGTTTTACCTGGAAAGATCATATTTGAAATAAGAGTGGAAAATTGGATATATAGTTATATCAGTGAAGAATAATTTACCAATATACAAATTATCCAGAAATGTCTAAGAAATATTATTGAAGCCTGGAATAGACAAATACATGAAGATCTTCATATCGATCTAATTGAGTATACAATACCAATGATCAGTAAAAAATATAATAATAATGTTCTGGCTTGTTAAAAACAAACAACAAATAAGCTTAAGCATTAGACTTAGTAAATAAAAATTAAAGTAAATTATTAGTATTCATAAATATAATAATAGTAAATATCCACCGAGATAAAATATGCATTCACATATTCTTTAAATTGAATAGATTGTAAATAAAATTATTACGTTTAATTTAAAAAAAAATCTATATAATAATTTAAATACGTTTTAATTATTTATAAAAGTTTAATTACTTCAATAAACATAATTTATAAGCCGACAAAGATTTATAAATAAATTCAAATATTAGAATTAGATTTATTTCTGTTCAGTACAAACATTGTATATAGTTAATATATTATTACCGAAAATTGATGGTAACTATTTATACCACTCTATAAATAACTGTAAATTCACCCCAAATCGACCTATATTATTATTAATACATTTGTGCAAGTAGCTTGTTGAATTATAAGTAAGATCAATTTACTTGTGAAATAATACACGTTAATATTTTGGGAACGAAAAACATAAAATTAAGATATTTGCTGATGTCAAGAAATATCGGTTAATATTTCTGTAGTGCAATGTTCCTTTTTGCAATATTTTAATTAGTTTTATTGTCGGTCCATTAAATGCAACTTTTGAAAGTTTTGAATATTTCATCAATATTTTGGCTTGAAAACGAATTTAGTTAATAAAAAATGTGAAAAAAAAGACTTTTTCGCATTCAAAACTTTGTATGTGAATGTGCATTTAAGTTTTACACAATTTAGATTAAGCTTTATTTTTCTTAAACAGGTTTAACAAAAAAAATATGATGCCGAATTTCCAATTTTATGGGTATTTGTGGAATTTAGATTGTATTTAATCAATTTTATACATAATTAATTATCAAGAGGTAATTAAAAGTTGATTACTTGTAAGCGGTAGTATTACCTGTAGTAGTTGAGAACTTGGGCGAAGACGCCTGGATGCCGGTCGAAGAAGTATTCATTCAGGATGGGATCATAATTGGCGAGCGCCTCCGTAAGCCTGGAGAGCCGAGTGGCCGGAATCTTCTTCAGAGTTGCCTTGTAGGTCTCGTGTCTTATACCACCCACGTTCAAAACCACCCGGTTCTCAGCGTCCATGTTGATTAGATTCATGGCTGAAAACAGACAAAAAAGAAACAGAACCATAAATAATAATCACAGTAAATCGTGCAAGCTACAATCAAACGAAAACATATCTTTTGCTTTTTGTAACTAAAGGGTTTAGTATGAAGAGGATTGGTGGTCCATTTCACCTCCGCTCCTGCTACGATTGCCGCGGCCGTTTAAATTATTCAGTGGCCGCCCGCCCTTTCAACTTGTTCAAACACTATTTAGCTCTGTGAATGGGATCCAAATAATAAGCTTCGCATTTCAGATGAACTTTTAATCATCATCATCATCATCGCCGGGGTCTTCTGCACTCCATACACGCCGCATCCCCTAATCCACTCCTAATCCACTTTGACCGCGAATTTATTCATACGACAATTCGCAACTCGCCACCTAACCTCTCTCTACAATTTGTATTTTCCCTTTGTTCTTGCTAACCTTACCAATTAATACTACATATTCAGAGGGATTCGAGCCGTTGAGCCTAGTTTCCATGCATCCCTTGATTGCCGTGTTTGTTTATGGATGCGAAGCTTTAACGCCTGGGATTTCATTGCTCAAGAAAATATTTCCATATAAATTAATCTTATTATAAATTTTAAAACAATCTGGTTAAAAACAATGAAATTATAGTTACACATACAAAATGGAATGACAGCTGTCAATTCAACTGAACACGTTAAATGTCAAAACCTTGCTATAATTGACAGTTATTTATAAAACATGTTATGTATCTGTCAAAACAGAAGAAGAAAATAATATTTTTCATCTTCAATTTTTTGACATTTTCTGTTTTGTCATGGAAGCATTACGAACGCTGACACAACTTTTTATCTGACTGATGGTGTGTACGCACCTACAATGTTCATTCAAAGGTTAAAAAAATAAAAATTTATCTAATTTAATATCAGCGAAACATTTACACTAGTTTGTAAATAAAATAAAACTTTTACAAAAATATAAAATAACTTGGATTAATAATTTATATTTCTTGTGAAACTTGCGAGAAGTGTAAATTTAGAAGACTACAAACTTTGATGAAACTTCAACTTTGAACCACTACACTACGAGAAATCGATACTTAGTTTAACAAACTTTACAACGCTAGTACAAGTACTAATATAAATATCGTATGACTACATTTAAAATTAGCAAAATTATTTAATTAAAAATATTTACTTTTCTTTTTATATAATAATGGTATTTAGTGCTTGTAAAATCGTTAAAATTGTTTGGTATAAAATTTCATATTTATTATTTCAATTTATCATATTTGGTGATAATTATTTAGGCGATTTCTTCTAAAACATTCAGATAGACCGATGGTCTACAACCCGCGGCCCCTAAGCCGCTTTTGTGGCTCTTTTGTTAGAAATTACGGCTTTCAGCTCTTAAATGTGGTTATAGTGACTATTTTGAGAAAAAAATAATTTATGCTTATAGACCATATTTCAAGTATCATCCATTCTAATTTGTTTATCTTCCTGAATATATTTATTTTAACTTGATTTATTTCCGATATGGTAATTTAATTTGAGCAAATAATTATTTTTAAGACTATTATAATACTTAAATCCACGAATATCCAATAAGTAGAGACATTGCTTTTAAAAACATTACAATAAATTTAGTTATAGAAGAAAAAATATAATTGCATTCAAAACGGAATGAAATTTACAAATACAGGAATTCCATTTGAGTCTGAAATTCTCTCACCCAAAACAAAAATCCTACACATAGACCATATAAGTAGTTGAAGATATTTCAAATTAAATTTAACATTTTCGCTTTGTAGCACATATTTGCAAAATACACATTGCCCTTTCATCAAAGATATTAAGCTAAAATCTTCCAAGTTATCTTAATGAATTTTGATCTTTTTACCATTTATACATTGCTTTAAATATCAAATACCAATAGACCATAGAGATAAATAATTGTATTTTGATATATCTTTTAACCTTTATATCTTTTATGTTAATTACTTGGTAAAAGATACAATGTGGGCTCGTCCGGGACTTGAATAGTCCGGATAATCAGATCCACCAATATTCCGGAAGCAGGCCTCTGCAAGATTTTGTAAAACTAGAGAGATTTTAAATTTCCAGTATTTCAATTATGTTCACTTATTCTAGTAAAATACATCACTCAACCCATTCAAGTAAGAACCTTAACAAATGTTGCTTAACTTCCGTCAGTCATAAAACCTATAATGTAACAATTTATTGCAGACCGTTAATGATTCCTTCGCATGCAAATTTCTTTCAGAACGGTCATATTGATTTCCGGATTTCCGCGAGGAAAGAAAGTTACCCGGATTTGTAATTTATTCATACGCATATCAAAAAAAAGGAAAGAAATAAAGCTTGTTCGAAAATGTTCCCTGGATCTGACAAGCAACAAGCGACCAGGAAAAAAAAACCGGAACACCGGTTGGGGTCGTAGGGAACGCGAAATAAATCGGTACAGAACGACATTATATAACCCCGCACGCATTTTTTTTATATTTATGTATGTTGCTTTCTCTCTTCCTCTACGTCTCTTGCGTTTTTTTTTTTTCGTTCTTTCTTTCTTTCATATACACACACATGCACGTGTATTATTTGTACTTTCCTCTGTTATTTATTTTCCTCTCTCTTTTTCCGGCGAAAATCTATATATACGTTGGGGACCTTGCCGAGCAAATCCCGTTCCACTCAGTGTTGTAAGTCCTCGTCGGCAATCAATACTCTGGAGATGCGATATGATTTGGCCCATGATTTATCCATCCACTGTCACATTTCCTTCCTTCTGGCCTTCTCTCTCTCGTCTCTCTCTTGCTTTATTCGACCTCTCTCCAGTTTCGACCCCCCGCAGAAACTATATAAAGAAAATGTACCATTCCGGATGGAAAAACGGTCTTTCATCTATCACAACCGAAAGAAATGGGACGCGAAAATTGATCGAATAAACCCAAATGAAAAGGAGGCCTAAATTCCTTCCATTCTCATATCCCTTTAAATGTGAGAATATTTGTTAAATTATATTATAACGTGCACATTACTTGAAACTTGTCAAGTAACTTGTTATTTTTACCTACTAATTCAAATAAGAAATAAAGATACTTCATATATTTTACATTGAGCAAATTTAAGAATATTGATGGCTGAGATTGCAAACATTTTTATGAAAACACCTTCTTCTAAAACCTTAAACACCAATTACAAAAATATGTGATATATCCATTATTAAGGTGCCACATTAAGAATGTTGTGATCCCTAGATAACACTGCCCCCAGCTAAAATTAAATTTGAGCCTCCTTGTAACTTACGACCCTTCAATACAGTTCCGCCATTGACAAACATGGTATCAAAATTTAGGAATCTCATAGTTGTAATAATTTAATTGATGGTCTTTAAAAAAATCAGTAAAATGTCACATTATTTGCTTAAGTGGGATTTTATCATTTTTTATCTTTTGTGTTAATACTAGTAAAAGATACACTGTGGGCTCGTCCGGGATTTGAACCCGGGACCTCTCGCACCCTAAGCGAAAATCATACCCCTAGACCAACGAACCAGATGAAGATATTTTAATGTTTATATATATTTTTTTACTAAAAAAAAATATACAATTAGAACATTAGGTTAATTTAATATATTATGTTAAATCTACGCTTCACCATTTTTATCCTTTTCTGAAAAAAAATATCTTCAAAATATCAAGCATACAATGAATTTCCAATACATAGACCAACAAACCAGTTGAAGGTATCTTAAAGTATCATACTTATTAATCTTTGTAACCGCATATTGGTAAAATGTACTTTATGGAGTAGTCAGCCGAGAATTTAACAGGTACATCTTTCACCACCCTAGGCGAAAATCATAACCGTAGACCAACCAGATATCTCTAAATATATCTTTAAGTTTTTTATTACCAATTATGTCATGTATTGGTATATGTTACATTACTATTTTGGTTTCAACTTAAATCTAGTTTATCTCATATCCGAAATTACACCGATAGACCAGGGAGATATTTAAGTATGTTTTGATTTATCCTTTTTTACCTTTTGTGTAATCACTTAGTAAAAGGTACAATGTGGGCTCGTCCGGGATTTTAACCCGGGACCTCTCGCACCCTAAACCTAAGACCAACAAGCCAGATGAAGATACTTGAAATGTTTTTATTAATTTCACATTTATATCATACATCAGCAAAAATTTTAATATTGATTTGACTGAGATTTGAATCTAAAAATCCGTATCATAAGAGAAAATCATATCATAGGATTTAATACATATTTTTGAAAATCTTCCATTTACCTTTTTTTATCTTTTTTCGAAATAGTAAAAATATATTTCTTCAAAATACAAATTATGCATCTGGAACATTATTTTTACGCCCAACATTTGAATCTGAAATCCTCGCACCCTAAACAAAATTTCTACACATAGACCATTGGAGTAGTTGAAGATATTTCAAATTAATTTGCGCATTGTTGCACATATTCGTAAAAGATACAATGCCCTTTCATCAGAGATATTAACGCGGTACCTTAACGCGAAAACCTTACCACTAGATCAACAAGCAATCTAAATTTATCTTAATTAATTTTGATCTTTTTACCAATTATACATTGCTTTTGACAAAACCTCAATCAAGTTCATCTCGTTCCGAAGGGAAAATCACACCAATAGACCATAGAGATAATTAATTATCTTTTGATATATCATTTAATCTTTTTATCTTGTATGTTATGACTTAGTAAAAGATACACTGTGGGCTCGTCCGGGATTTGAACCCGGGACCTCTCGCACCCGAAGCGAAAATCATACCCCTAGACCAACGAGCCGGATAAAAATATTTTAATTTATCTTTGGAATTTTTTACCATTTATAATAGGTAAAACGTTTTATTATTAGTTTGAATAGGACTTGAATCTAGTTCATTTTGTAACCAAAGTGAAAATCACAAATAGACCACCATCAACATAATAAAAAATTGTTTTGATATATCTTTCAACATTGTATCTCTGTGTTATCTTTTACTAAAAGATATACTGTGGGTTCGTCCGGGATTTGAACCCGGGACCTCTCGCACCCTAAGCGAAAATCATACCCCTAGACCAACGAACCAGATAAAGATAATTTAATGTATCTTAGGAATATTTTACCTTTTATTTTTTACTATTGAGTGACGTTATCATAAAGTGCACCAAATTAGAGTTATGCAAGATACAAAAAACAAGGTACACGTGAGCATATATTGACGGTTACCTAAGCCTTAACAGAGAAGAGTAGAATTCATATACTTTGAATAATACGAGATGCGCATGTCTCTCTTTTAAAGACTATTACGGTCATGCGCAAAAGAAGACAAAAATTCAATCTTTGTTGGGTGTATTTAGTATATTTGGATCATGCATTAAATTACACTTTATCTATAAGTCCTTTTAACAAAAAACTATAAATATATATGAAAATAAAGATGAAAAGAAAAAAAAACGCAAGTTTAAATATATTTTATAATACACTCCAACAAAAGCGCTGTGCTTATCTTTGAGTGTGTATACAAATACATACGAAGTTACCCGAGTCCTTGCCTGAAGTTATTTATGTTTGTTTAATATCCGGGGGTCAGAAATTGTATTGCTTCGCTCCGTCTGCAAACTTGCTTTTATTAAATGTATTTTTCTATTGCACTGTTTTATTTTTACTACACAAATATACTTTAATATAATATTTGTTTTTTTTTAACATGAAAACTTGTATTTGCTTTTTTATTAATTATTTTATTTACCAATTTGTAAATTATTGAAATATTTTAACAATTTATAAAAAAAGTATATAAACTGCTGTTTTTTAAACAGTTTATAATATTTTCTTTTTCGAGATATAAGAAGTGAAAATTTTAAATTAATCTGAAATTTGTAACAATGACTTATATAATTTATGAACAATAATTTAATATAATAATAATCAAAAAATATCTTATAACTTTTATTTTGTGTTATGTAAGAGTAACACAAAATTTCACCGAAAATTTTATTAATTATAAATTAATGAAATTATGTAATTTCTCGCAACTCAACCTTTTAAATGTAATGTATCTCGGGCCCACAACATACTTAATTGAACCTTCAACTACTAACACTTCCCCCTGATAAGGATTTAATCATGATTTACATTGAAGACAAAATAATGAAAATAAATGTGTATAACCCAAATTTTTTAATTTATTTTTAGGGCTCTATAATTTTTCTCTTTTCAATACTTAGAACCCCAAAATCTCAAGCAAAAAATTTTAAATATATTTTATTTTTATAATTTTATTAAAATAATATTAGGACTTAGGAAACAATTTAAAGTTACGCCATTGGTAATTTCACTACAAAGAAAAATCAACTTTTGCGAGGTTCAATCTTAAGTAATTCGTTAAAAAGAATACTGATTTTCATAGATACAGAACTTCTATTGCTTTAAGATGACAAAACGATCATAATTCCAATTTATTGCGAACTGCTAGAATGTGTGTCGAGGAAGAAGGAATTTCGTGTTTTGAGTAATTACGGCCGTATTGTTTGGATTGTATATATGTAACAGGGCGTATCGATCTGGTCTGGTCTGTGGGGGGCAACTCATCCGCACGACGGCATCCAACAAAACTTTTTAATTACTTCCATAATAATTGATGTAAAATGCTGTACGTATTATTAGCTTCCCCAATCGATTTCACGTTGGAACCACCGAAAATAAATCTAAAAATAATATCTACATACATATTTGTTAGCAACTAAACATTACTTCCATTCGCGTGCCTCGATTTGAACAGCCATCATCATTTACGAAAGACTCATATGTGTTTCATTTTTGCAAAAAAAGCATTTTTTGTAGAAACGTAAATAGATTGCGATGCCCTTTCGATGTGCTTTTCCTCCCCATTTTTTTGAAATAAAACGATCAATCGATAATTGCAGTCGACTTGCTGGTAAATAAAAACTGGACCGACAACATTAACTACGCTTCACGTGGAATTCAATTAAATGCCTTTCAGGTCGTCCTAATTTCGTTTGCATAATACGATTAAATTAATGGTAATTATATTTCTTTTGTGCTTTAACCGCAAAGCCTTTTATGTTTCAAAACAAATTCGTTCTTAGACTCTCATCCTCGCAAATACTGTTTTAATTGCTTTGTTGATTACATAAAAAGTCACACTTTATTTTCTTTTTATAACTTTATGGATGTAATTATACTTATTTAATTACAGGAATAGAATTTGAGTACTTGTTTATTATTTTTGTTAAAAATAAATTATAGTGTAATCAACAGTTGTAATCTGTGCATCTTAATTCGTTTAATACATTGAAACAATAATTAAAACCAAAGTATTACTTTCCGAGTAGCTTGTCAAGTACTATGGATACGATATACGTATTTTATTAGACAAGTTCAATATATTTATTGCAAGTTTCAAAATTTTACTTGCCGAGTAATTTGACTAATACAGCATAAAACATTTGTATAGTTTCCATAACTCTAATATATTTTTGTATGTCCTATAAAAGTACAACATATTTGTATTTATTTATTGCAAGTTTCAAAGCATTACTTGTCAAGTAATTTGTACGGTGTGCAAGATATGCGTAGTTTCCTTAACTTGTAAAATATAATATAAATTTATTTCTTTATTGCAAGTTTCAAAATATTTCTTACTTGACAAGTATTGCGTATTAGATTTGCGGAGCTTCCATAACTACTATAACACTTTGTAAGTTTTATTTACATTTTTTTGTTGCAAATTTAAAATCCTTACTTTCCAAGTACTTGTCAAGTGTTACGAATTAGATATGCATAGTTTCAATAATTGCATTACTTGTAGAGTAATTTGTACTGTGTGCATGATATGCGTAGTTTCTTTAACTACTGCTTATGTAAGACTTATATAAATGCAATATACATGCATTTCGTCATTACAAGTAAGTATTTTATACTTGTCATGTATTGCGTAGTTTTCATAACTACTATAACTTGTTACAAATGTTATATAAAAACAATAGACTTGCATTTATTTATTGGAAAGTTTAAATCCTTACTATTCAAGTACTTGCCAAGTATTGCTAATTAGATATACATAGTTTCAATAATTGCATTACTTGTAGAATAATTTGTACTGTGTGCAAGATATGCGTAGTTCCCTTAACTAATATAAACTTTTGTAAGACTTATATAAATACATGCATTCCTTCATTGCAACTTTCAAAGTATTTCTTATTTGTCAAGTATTGCATTTTAGATTTGCGGAGCTTCCATAACTACTATAACTCTTTGTAAGTTTTATTTACATTTTTTTAATTGCAAGTTTAAAATCCTTATTTTCCAAGTACTTGCCAAGTATTGCGAATTAGATATACATAGTTTCAATAATTGCATTACTTGTAGAGTAATTTGTACTGTGTGCAAGATATGCGTAGTTCCCTTAACTAATATAAACTTTTGTAAGACTTATATAAATACATGCATTCCTTCATTGCAACTTTCAAAGTATTTCTTATTTGTCAAGTATTGCATTTTAGATTTGCGGAGCTTCCATAACTACTATAACACTTTGTAAGTTTTATTTACATTTTTTTAATTGCAAGTTTAAAATCCTTATTTTCCAAGTACTTGCCAAGTATTGCGAATTAGATATACATAGTTTCAATAATTGCATTACTTGTAGAGTAATTTGTACTGTGTGCAATATATGCGTAAATGAATTTCTTCATTGCAAGTTAGTATTTTATACTTGTCAAGTATTGCGTTGTTTCCATAACTAGTATAACTTGTTCAAATGTTATATAAAAACAATTGAAAATACTTACTTTTCAAGTAATTGCCAAGTATGCTAATTAGATATGTGTACTTTCAATAATTGCATTGCTTGTAAAGTTACTTGTACTTTGTGCAAGATATGCGTAGTTTTCTTAACTAGTATAAACTTTTGTGAGATTTATATAAATACAATATACATGCATTTTTTCATTGTAAGTTCCAAAGTATTACTTACGCAGTTTCCATTATTATTACTATAATTTGTTTTAAATTTGATATAAAAACTATAGACTTTCATTTCTTTATTGCAAGTTTCAAATTCTTACATTACAAGTACTTGCCAAGTATTGCGTATTAGATATGCGTAGTTTCAATAATTGCATTTTATAGGGATATAGTTAATGGTGTTTTAACTAAATAATTATGGCTATAAGTTTCTAAAGATATAACCAAGATCAATCGCTTCCATCTATAGTAAAAATGTATCTTTTCCCTAGATAACATGACATGAGAGTGAACAGCAACAAGTCAACTCACAAAGACTATTAAAAGTTTTCTGATGACATAGCTATACTTTCTTCACACTAGAGACCAATCACTTACATCTATAATACAAATATAGGTAGTTTTGATACAAATTGATATAAAATTGTACAACAGATAAACTTATGAAGAGCATTAAAAGTTTTCTGATGCGAAATTGATGATTTATCTTACACGAAAACTATAGAATTTTTATTCAAGTTTACATCATATAAATGATTAATCTTAACCATAATAATTAGAATTTATTATAAGAATTATAAAATTAAGAAAAATAGATTTTCATTGAATGTTTATCAAATTTATCAAAACCCTAAAATAAGTATATTGAAGCTTTTATAAAATTTGTTAAATTGAAATTATGTAAAACAAACTTTATAAGATTTAACTAAAAATTGTCCAGAAACTGTCACATAATTTAAATCTTAATTTGAATTGATTTCTTCTAAAAATATCAATAAAAACTTAATCTGCTCAATAACATAACTTCACTTACAAACTGTGTTAAAATGTTAAATCTTAAACTTCTTGAAATAAAATCTGAAATCGTATTCAATATTTTTTATATACAGTAATACTCCGAGTGTTTTTTTTTCTTGTGATCGACGAAAGTTAAGATTTATTTAATATAAGTTTTCTAAATTTAAAAAAAAAAAGTTGTACCTCGACTTACGCAGTTTTTGTAAGACACAAATAACGAGTAACTTCGGGATATTACTGAAACTTTCTTCATACATTGTGCTTATTTATTGCATAATTACATTCAAACGGTTAATAGAATATGAGAATCAGCTTAATATTGTAACGAACAATATTGAGATCATTTATATAATCGATGTAATTCGAGGTGACGTAAGGAGTAGGATTAGTGTATGCATTTGCAAATGGAATATACCAATTATTCCAAGATTTCAACAATAGAAGTTAACAATGCATGCAGAAGGTCACGTTAATGATTCGGTAATCAATCTGCGTGACAACAACATAATAACATGACCTTGACCCTAAAATATTTGAATAAACCATGAATTATATGTAAAATATTTATTTGAATGTGTTACACATAATAATATATATTTTGAGCCAAAAAAAAGAATCGTTATTTATAATTAAATTCCGATTGGCATTGACCAATCACCGATTCTTGTTTAATTTCAACAAACGGAACAAAAAAAAAGTGGTACGCATATTTTTTTGCGGGCTCGAAACATGTTTTTGATGTTGATCGTTTCGGCGCGTTCGTAATTGATTGGATGAAGGGCTGGAAAGTATTTCATAATTGATGGTAACCGAGGCAATTAATGCGACCTGTTCCAAAAACCGAAAAGCCGCAGCGACGGGAACCGCATCAACGCAGATTATGTACACATCCACGAGTGTGTACTATTACTGTTGCTGCAGCAACTACTATATAGTACGAGTTCGAGAGATTCGCACTTGCGCTACTGCAGCCCCTCGAAACAAAGTCAACTTTGTTGATGAACCATTGCACTGGAAATTCTCACTTAATCATGCATTATTAACCTCAAACAGTGCAGGGATTAGGGCGAATGCAAAACCCTTCCCATGGGCATCGATAAAACGTCGAACGGAAATTTAATGATGCCATCACCAGCTGAAATCGCGAAAAGACTTTTCCAGCGCGTCCATTAATCATAACATCATATAGCACGGTCGAATCTGTTGAGAATAGCGATAAAAGGTTGCCATTATTGCCACTGCGGTTGGAGAGGAAGAAGTCGCGTCGAAAAATCCGACGGGGAATTAATAAAACCCTGGTTGACTTTTGCCCCACGCTCTTGTTTTATTTATATCCGAAAGAAATTGAAGCGCTAGAACATAAATGACGAGAGAAAAGGGAGAGCCGTTGCGGGGAATCCCCATGGGGTGTGGAGAGGAGGCGGCAGCGGGTGGTTTTGACGTAGAAAACCTCCGAGCGGTGGTGGCGTTTTTCCTTCTTTATTTCCCCCGCAAAACGCCGCCGCCCCATTCTTTCGTCCGACATCCCCCCGCGGCCTTTCATTAAATATCCGCGCGGTTCGGTTTTTCCTCGGCGCGCAGGAAATTCATTTTCATAATAAAAAAAGAAAAAATAGACGAACTGAGTGAGTAAGTGTGAGAAAGCAAGAGAGAAAAAAGGAGTGAAAACGCCGCATCGTTTCTTTATTATTGAAATACTAGATTAAGTTTAAGACGCTGTTAAGTCCTGTTCCAGTAACTGCACTCCATTTTCCGCTCGAGACAATCATAAGCTGCCCATTTCTGCGGCGAAACCCTTTGAAATTGCAAATTAAATCTCGGCTGACCTATTATTAGCTTATTATGAATTATGCAACAAATTTCCCAACGTGAAAATGAAAATCCTGAATATTTTACAAGAATTCTAATTTTCTCTGAAGATATTTTAGTTTAATTAACTTTTTTATATATAATATACTTCTTTTTTTAATTTCCAATTACATCAGTAAAAAACTTATATTATCTAATACAATTTTAAACAGTAAGTTACAAAGTAAACTATAACTTATATTAACCAGAAAACATATTTTCACATTTTCTAGAAAGTTTTAATTAACTTTAGTTGTTCGAATATTAAAATCTGTTTTTCACATAAAAATGAATATAAAATAAAATATAATATTAAAATAATCCTTGGTTAAAGTATATAAATACAAAATAAACTTTATTTTATTTAAAATTGAACTTAATTTTATCTGTAAAGATTTTGGTTCTTTGATAGAAAATAAAATTATGTTCGAAAACCGAGGGATTTTACTATAGATGTATATTCCAAAATCTAGAAGTACTTACTTTAACAATTATATATACTTTCTTAAGTTGCTTGTTTAACCATCTCAAGTGATATTGGGTTCTTGAGAAAAACTAATTTTCGTTCGAAAACCGAGGGTTTTTACCAATTTTTATTTTATTTTATTGAAATTTTCAGACTTACTTAATTTGCTTGTTTAATAATCTCAAATAATTTGATTGTTACTAGGAATTAAAATCCTGTTCGGAAACCGAGGCTTTTTTTAATAATTTATATTTAAAATTCTGTTCGGAATCTGAGGATTTTTTCTGTTTTATATTTGAAAACCGAGGTGTACTTCTTTCAAATTTTGATACACTTTATTAAATTAAAAAAATTCTGTTCGGAAACAGAGGCTTTTTTTATGGATATATTTTTGAAAACAGAGGCGAACTTATTTTCATATTTTGATACTTTCATAAATTACTTCTTTAATCATCTCACACGATTTTGCTTATCTACTGGGAATCAAAATTTTGTTCGGAAACCGAGGGATTTATACACATTCATATTCGAAACCCGAGTCATTAAACACGATTTTGCTTATGAGAAACAAAAATTATGTTCGGAAACCGAGTGATTTTATTATGGATTTATATTCGAAAACCGAGACTATTTACTTTTATATTATGATATACTTCCTTAAATTACTTGCTCATAGAAAAATATATATATATATATAACAAAATTTAAATACTAAATTCAGTAAGATGTAGTTCTGTGGAAATACTGAATAGTAAAAAGTAATAATTTGCATGTTCTAAACCGTCTTTGTTAATAATAATTAGAGCAGCAAAACGTTGCATCAATCCGGATTCTCACTATTACTCATCGTTGAAGAATGTTTTAACTAAACTAAATTTTAAAACAAATACTGGAAAATGAGTTCGCAAAACTATTTTTGTATACATAAATGATAGTTTTTTCACTTTATCTTTCTCTTTTTGTGCGTATTAAGTTCCTCCGGCTTCCGGTTTGAAACAAGATAGTGAAAGCAATTACTAGAAATATGCGAGGTATTTCTATATATAAATATAGCTATTATAGTATAAAAATAGAAACCATATGATTATATGAAATACACGATACTTTGGAGTATTTTCGCACATATTTATACGTAGTAAATTCTTCTGAAAGCACAATGTGATGATATAGTCCAATAATTTCGAAATATTTACTAGCATTTTTCGGTCTGCTATTTCTCATCGTAACTATTTCCATTTTCCAACTAATTTATAAAGTTTCTGCCTTAATTTATATTATGTTGCATGCACACTGTGCGGGACACGAAACATAAATGCCTCTCAAAAGTACCAATTACTTTGTGCAGATGACAGCACAGTATGCAATTGCATGTGCCCGTTCAGTTTCACTGTCATCGGATACCATAGCAAACAATAGCAGTTGGTACACTTGAGTGACATTGATGACTCATGTCACGCATAGTGTTGATACAGCATTAATTATTTTTAGATTGTCTATTTCATATATATCAGTAGATTTAAATCCTATTATAATTATATTCTATATCTCTTATATATGTTGCTTAACTTTAGCGAGGAAAATGTTAAATATTCGAAATTTTTTTAAGATCCCTATTATTTGCTGAAACAGTAAAAACATTTATAAATAATAATATTTATCATAAAATAATTAAGTGTTACAAAGGACAATGAGCAAAATCGAGTTTTTTATGTACTGATCAAAATTATAACGGATTCCTCACACTGCCAGCATGAGCTCATAAAGTGTGAGTACAGGAAAGTTTGAGTTCTTGAATCTTGAATAGAACAAAGGGCTTAGAACAAAAGTTTTAACGAGAAAATTGTAAGTACTTGTCTTAATCATTTAATTTCAGTATTACTCATATTTTTCAAAAAATATCGTAATAATAATATCTGTATTTTACAAAAGAAGTTCATAAAAAAATGATCCAAATTATAACGGATTCCTCACGCTTCCAGCATGAGTTCATAAAGTGTGAGTACAGGAAAATGTGACTACTTCTTGAATCTTGAATTGCGAAAACAGTAGATTGCATCAAGATTGGAAGACTTGGAACAAAAATTTTAAAGAGAAAATTCCAAGAACATATCTTAATCATTTAATTTCAGTATTACTTATATTTTTCAAAAAATATCGTAATAATAATATCTGTATTATACAAAAGTGAGTTCATAAAAAAATGATCCAAATTATAACGGATTCCTCACGCTTCCAGCATGAGCTCATAAAGTGTGAGTACAGGAAAGTTTGAGTTCTTGAATCTTGAATTACAAAAACAGTAGAATTCATCAAGATTGGAAGACTTGGAACAAAAAAATTTAAAGAGAAAATTCCAAGAACATATCTTAATCATTTAATTTCAGTATTACTTATATTTTTCAAAAAATATTGTAATAATAATATATGTATTTTACAAAAGTAAGTTCATAAAAAATGATCCAAATTATAAGGGATTCCTCACGCTTCCAGCATGAGCTCATAAAGTGTGAGTACAGGAAAGTTTGAGTTCTTGAATTACAAAAACAGTAGAATTCATCAAGATTGGAAGACTTGGAACAAAAAATTTTAAAGAGAAAATTCCAAGAACATATCTTAATCATTTAATTTCAGTATTACTTATATTTTTCAAAAAATATTGTAATAATAATATATGTATTTTACAAAAGTAAGTTCATAAAAAATGATCCAAATTATAACGGATTCCTCACGCTTCCAGCATGAGCTCATAAAGTGTGAGTACAGGAAAGTTTGAGTTCTTGAATCTTGAATAACAAATCAGTAGAATTCATCAAGATTGGAAGACTTGGAACAAAAATTTTAAAGAGAAAATTCCAAGAACATATCTTAATCATTTAATATCAGTTTTACTTATATTTTTCAAAAAATATCGTAATAATAATATCTGTATTTTACAAAAGTAAGTTCATAAAAAAATGATCCAAATTTTAACGGATTCCTCACGCTTCCAGCATGAGTTCATAAAGTGTGAGTACAGGAAAATGCGACTACTTCTTGAATCTTGAATTGCGAAAACAGTAGATTGTATCAAGATTGGAAGACTTGGAACAAAAATTTTGAAGAGAAAATTCCAAGAACATATCTTAATCATTTAATTTCAGTATTACTTATATTTTTCAAAAAATATTGTAATAATAATATCTGTATTTTACAAAAGTAAGTTCATAAAAAAATGATCCAAATTATAACGGATTCCTCACGCTTCCAGCATGAGTTCATAAAGTGTGAGTACAGGAAAATGCGACTACTTCTTGAATCTTGAATTGCGAAAACAGTAGATTGCATCAAGATTGGAAGACTTGGAACAAAAATTTTAAAGAGAAAATTCCAAGAACATATCTTAATCATTTCATTTCAGTATTACTTATATTTTTCAAAAAATATCGTAATAATAATATCTGTATTTTACAAAAGTAAGTTCATAAAAAAATGATCCAAATTATAACGGATTCCTCACGCTTCCAGCATGAGTTCATAAAGTGTGAGTATAGGAAAATGCGAGTACTTCTTGAATTGCAAAAACAATTTAATGCATCATAATTTGAAGACTTAGAACAAAAGTTATGATCATTTAATTTCAGTATTACTTATATTTTTCAAAAAATATCGTAATAATGATAATACCTGCATTATACAAAAGTGCGTTCATAAAAAAATAATCAAAATTATAATGGATTGCTCACGCTTCCAGTATGAGTACATAAAGTGTGAGTACAAGAAAATGTGATTACTTCTTGAATTGCGAAAACAATAAAATGTATCAAGATTGGAAAGCTTGGAACAAAACTTTTAATGAAAAAATTATAACTAATTATTTTAATCATTTAATTTCAGTATTACTTATATTTTTAAAAAAAGTATTGTAATAATAACAACACCTGTTTACAAAAAATGTGTTCATAAAAAAATGATAACGGCTTCCTCACGTTGCCAGCATGAGTACATAACGTGTGAGTACAGGAAAGTGTGAGTACTTGAATCTTGCATTGCGGAAACAGTAGAATGCATCAAAATTGGAATTATATGTTTCAAAAAATATCGTAATAATCAAATAATTCCATACCGTTCTTCTCGTTATTTTATTTTCTGCAAATATTTATTTATCCATTTTGGTTAACGACCAAAATCTTTCAATACCAATTATTTATTATTATATAATTTCATTGCAATAATTATTTTTTTAAGAAAAATTAAAAACAAGTAAAAAAAATATGTGTACTTAAAAAACATGCATAAATATTGTATCTACGAGTATTATGTTTTCAACATCCGATACCAATAATATTTAAATGTAAACAAAATAAATTGAATATTTATTATTGTACAACATCAGTATTTATGCAAAACATTTAATTATACGCAAGAGCAAATATTTACAGCAATGAATTCTAATAAAGTATAATTGAATAAATAAAGCAATTAAATGAACATAAAATAATTTTACACTATATTTTGTATTGTTTATTTTCATGTATTAAATTTATTTATATAATTAAATATTATGAAAGTTACATGTAAAAATAGTTTAAAAAAATACTTTGAATTCAGCTCCATTCAATAATTAAAGAAAAACTAAATAAATGTATTTATATCATTATTATTATAATATTTGCAACCATATTTTTTCATCTCAAAATCAATGTGAAAATAAATTAGATTTTATTAATTAGAAATTTCATCTAGGAATTAATCTAAATACAGATAAAAAGACTAGATAACTCAATAACCCATTAAAATGGTTGAAGACACAAAACATTAAATTTAGATCAAAAAGTCATCAAGATGTTATTGATGACAAAGTACGTATTGAATAGTTGTTCAACAAAAGCGTAAAGAAAATTACCCACTATTTTAAATTGATTTTTTTTATAAACTCAATATTTCAAGATTTTAGTCAAAAAGTGCAAATAAAAACGTACTTCCTTATTATTAACTTAAGAGAAAAATATTACTCATAGTTAATGATACATAAGAGCAATACTTGCCTAGTTGACTTCCTAAGAATATTTATATTTTAAAACCTCACTCAATAAGTTTGTAGGATGACATATAAATGGCGCTTCTATCTACAAATCCATATGATTTTTAGGAAGTACCAACCTACGACGCCTGTCATTTTCATGTCAATCTGACGTTTAGTTCATAAGTTTCAGTGGTATTTTGTAATTTTCAAAATAATTTTATCGATAGAGGTGCCATCTATATGTCATCCTACAAACTTATTAAGTGAGGTGTTATATACGTGGGGTTTATCCACGAAGAACCCACAACCACAAATCTACTAAATAATCCATAGTGTCCAGATATTTTTAATCCCAGGACACGGCAATATAAATAATTAAATTAAATTACAGTACATGTCAATCACATCAATTCATTATAAATAAGCTCAATAATACCTAAAATAATACAAGAGTATTTAAGAGATATTAGAGAGATTCCTCGATGACGAACATAAAAGTACATTTTATTATTAATTGTTATGGAAATGATTTAATTTGAAGTCTTTACAAGGGTAACAAACTCACCATGAAATAAGATTATACGCAGTTTAATCTAATCATGATTGCGGGCAAACGTCTGGAATACACTTGTATCCCACGTGTGCACAATAGGAAATCCCCTATATATAGCGCAATATATAAATCGTGTAAAAAGAATCCGTGTAAAACAGATTTAAGTGTTTAAAAAAATATATTTGAATTACTAAAGAAAAATGAATATATACCGTATTTTTCGGACTATAAGACGCACCTTAAATATATAATATGATTTTTAGAAATCGCTTGTTTTGAGATAACTTGCGTCTTCAGTGTCGTGCCATATTTTTCAGACTATAAGACGTAGTACAAATTTGAGACGATTTATTGAAAAAAAATATTTTCGGACCATAAGACGGACCCAAAATTTGAGTCAATTTTTCTATGTAAAAAGGTGCGTCTTAGAGTCTGAAAAATACGGATTTTTTTTTTCTGTATTTTTTGTTAAATATAATCATCATAAACTTTATAACGTAAATATATAATGTGAACTAATTATAGTTCAAATGATACTGAATTAAAATAAGCTAATAAAATAGTTGTTTGAGGAAATTCGAATTAAGATTCTAATCTCGGACGTCGAGGAAAGAATTGTGTGTGTGTGTTTACAGTTGATGGAGGTTGTGTAATTTGTGCACTTCGCTCGCATTAATCCGGTGCCAATTATCGTAATGAAAACGCCGGATAAGAGAGAGGGGTTTGGTTGGAAGAGAGCGTTAATTGCTCCCCATTCCAGTTCCATTTGCACAAGGCGTTCGCAAAGCCCCGAGATTCAATTTCGGAATTATTGCGACGATTTATTGGCAAACACATTACGCGCATCCAAACAACGATCAATCATGATCTCGGCTTAGAAAGAACGAGAGATGCTGAGGCGCGAAGAATCATCGTTGAAATCTGAAGGAAATCGTTGTTGTTCCTTTTTGGAGTCGATTCAACGCTGATTCCCTTTTAATAGAATAGAAAGTTTTGGACGGCGGCCAGAACGCAAATGGGCCTCTTTCCCTCTTGTCATTTATCGCCCACTTGGAGTGAAGAAAATAAAAAGAGTAAAAGCGCGCACTCACACCACACCATCTCCCCCTGAATACAGACATTACGTAAACCGAAACCTCGTTTAGAAACCGATTTGCATAAGCTTTATGGCGCCAATAAAAAGAATAACATAAGCGGAAATCAATTATTTATACAGCAATATTTCAAAGTACACACTCCATATTTGCTAATCTTAGTTGACTAAACTTTCTTTAAGTTTAGTTTCACTCAAGCCAATCTCACTTGCGCATCCACCACTTTTTCCACCAAAATTATTTTCAATTTTCTTAATATAAAACTTTAATATGAAAACTGCAATAATTTTTGTCTACTACTTTTTTATTACAAATTCATGAAAAAATATCGAATTGAAAAAATTGTTATTGATCATTTTATAAAAAAATTCTTGCTCAATTCTACCAATGGTCCACAACCTTTTTGGAAGAAAGAATCATTTTGAAGAACTTTTCTGTTTAGTGAACCACACGAAACATTACCATCACTATTTTTACTAAGGAAAGTCTTGGAGCCGCAATTTCTCATTAAAAGAGCCGCTAGTTGCCGACCCCTGAAACTAAAACTAAAGCTACCTTATATATAACTCATGGAAGTTTTAAATAAAAACGTCTAGTCTCACCATCACAATTTTATAACGACTGTACTTTCGTTATTTGCTAACTGAAATATACATTTTTTATAGGAATTGAAAAGTCTAACAATATCAATACTTCAAGGTATACAGCAAAGCAGGGAATATGTGAATACATGTTCCAGCAATCATTAATGTCCTTTATAATACGTAACAACCCAGCGGCTGTAGCGTTACAAAACCACTGGATCTACCTTTGAGGATTAAAGGATTTGCGCTGTGAATAAGGTTCTTTGCGCATATTTTATGAAAGCATGTATTGTTACATTTATGCGTATTTTTTTCCGCATAGGTTTATATAAATAATTATACAATACTTATCGAACCGCTATTAATGAAATTGATGCATATTATTCGCAAAATTAAATAATGAAATACATTTAATAAATAACAAATTAATTACAGTTATATACGTATTAATATAATTAATTAAATAAATTTAATAATATTATGTTTCGAATTATGCAAATAATATACATTTATCATTTAAGACAAGCTGAATGAATAAATATTAAAATAATATTAAAAGTCTAAAAATATTTAGGCATAAAATATATTGAAAATAAAGAAAACTGATTGTTTATTAGTCAATTTTACATAATATACGCTTCTATTAATTTATTAGTTCGGTATACTTTAATTAAACTTCATATATTAGGGCCAGATCGATAAAACCGAGTTTTACATAAAATGAAGCTTATAAGGTTATAGTTGCAAGAGTTTCATCATTATTAATTTATAGGCCGTAAAATTCAGAAAGTATTTAGTTATATTAAAACAATGTTATAGTTTAGATAAATATCTTCAAATCTGATCTATAATGAACCTTTAATTAACTTTAAGTTAATTACTTCGAATATTATGCAAATTGATTTTTGTTATAATAGCAATATTTTTATTTTTAGTCATTAATCATGAAGTGTTTATCCATAATAAATCATTTTTTATAGACGCCATCTAATGTTATATTCAGACATTATTAAAATTTATATTTCCGGTATTATGAAATCGAAGTAATGAAATGAAAGAGAAAACATGCAATATACTTGATAGAAACTTTAGAAAGAATCTCTAGAATTTAGTTATAGTTTAGATAAATATCTTCAATGTTGATCTATAATGAACCTTTCATTAACTTTAATTTAATTACTTCGAATATTATGCACATTGATTTTTATTATAATAGCAATATTTTTATTTTTGGTCATTAATCAGTAAATTTTTATACATAATAAATATTTTTTATAGACGCCATCTAGTGTTATATTCAGACATTATTAATATTTACATTTTCGGTATTATGAAATCAAAGTAATGTTATGAAAGAGAAAACATGAAAAATACTTGATAGAAACTTTAGGAAGAATATCTAGAATTTAGTTATAGTTTAGATACATATCTTGAATGCTGATTTATAATTATTAAGTAAGTAAATCATTTAAATAATGATGCATATTTTTCTAAACTAATAATATTAATATTTTAATTTCTCTATTTTTGATCATTGATTATGAGGATTTTTTTAGTAATCAATCATTTTTCAAAGAGGCCATCTAGTGTTATATTCAGTCCTTACCAAAAGTGACCATTAATATTATGAAAAATATTATTAATATTTTTATTTTTATGAGGTTTTTCTATTTTTGATTATAGATCATGAAAGTTTCATCGATAATCAATCATTTTTCATAGATGCCATCTATTATTATATTCAAACATTACTAAAAGTGACCATTCATATAATTAAAAATATTGTTAAGTAATTTGTGTATCAGTTTTTAGAAATTCCACTGTAGCTACTAATAAATAATTTGCGGAGACGTCATATTGAGGTTATGAAACTTTGCTTTTGATTAAACTTCGATGTCAGTTCTGCCACCACACAGCAGTTTCGCTTTTGACATTTGTGTATCAGTGTAATTCCAAAATAAGAAATGAAAATTTTTTGGTAGGAATTTCCTAATAAATACCTTGAATTTATTTTTATTAACCATTTGTGGACGAGTGTCTATTATATCCGACCAATCCTTTACGCTAATTTAATTCCTTTGTAGCTACTAATAAATAATTTGCGGAGACGTCATATTGAGGTTATGAAACTTTGCTTTTGATTAAGCTTCGATGTCAGTTCTGCCACCACACAGCGGTTTCGCTTTTGACAATTGTGTATTAGTGTAATACAAAATAAGTAATGAAAAATTTTTGGTAGGAATTTTCTAATAAATACCTTAAATTTAGTTTTATTAACCATTTGTGGACGAGTGTCCGATATATTCGACCATTCCTTTACACTACATTAATTCCACTGTAGCTACTAATAAATAATTTGAGGAGACGTCATATTGAGGTTATGAAACTTTGCTTTTAATTAACTGACGTTGAAGTTCTGCCACCACACAGCGGTTTCGCTTTTGACAGTTAAAAATGCGTCCGTCAAATTTATCCGTCCGCAAACGTTTAAATCAATGTTATAGTTTATACATACGTTTTGAATACTGATCTGTAATTAACCTCAAATAATCATTTCGAAAATATTTACTGATATATCAGCATTAATTTAAGTTTTTATCCGTAATCAAATATTGTTCATAAACGCCATCTAATGTTATAATCAGAAAACTTTTTTTTTAATCATTGATGTTTCATATTTTCAATATTCAGTAATTACTGTAGCATTGTAATGAAATAGAAAATATGAAAAATTCTTGTTATGTGCTTCGAGTAATTAGTGTTGGATTGAATCGCAGTTAGTAGGACGTGACACGAATTCAAACACCCTTCGTTGCTCGGCCATCAACCAATAAAAACGTTACACAATGGTGACGTAATGTTCACTCCCGGCCGGAAAGGGATGTCACCTTGGGGAGCTTCCGGCGAACCGGTGTATTTCTATCGATACAGTAGAACAACCCTTGGGACGACGATCTATTAGACTTTTACCATTTATGTTATACCATCTGCGAAATTATATAACAGTCCTCAATACTTTTTAAAAAGTTTAGTTAACTCATTATTTATTTAATTTAAAAACTATTATTTATTATTAAAAAAATGATTCATTTAGAATTGCTCAAGATGACACAAATTAAAATAATTTTATAAGTGATTATATAACTTCAATAATTTGATGCGAAAACTTCTTTAAAACAGAACGGGAAAACGTTTATATATTTTTGCCATTCATTACTGGGAAATAAATTTTACTTATCATGAAAATAACGATAAGAAAGATTTATTTCCCGTTGCATAAAATATAAAAATGAAATAAATAAATTTAAAAAAAAAGTAATATAAATGAAAGCGTCTAAAAGTGAAAGGATAAAAAAAAAGGACGAAAGCAATTGATTTCAGGAAGTCAACGAACCTTCATCAAATCAAATAGCGACGTTCGCGGCGAGATTAATTAATTACACAAATCAGTGACCGCGTTTGACATCCGGAATTGTAATTAATCACGACAATTATTCAATAGATGTCGCTGAGGCGACGTAACTAATTTACGACCGTCGCAATAACGGAAGGACGAGTGATAGAAAAAAAAGTGTATATAGGGAGGGTGAATTCGCGATGAAACATTCATTATGTCTGTCATTGGGAACAACGATGCAAATATTATATAAAACGTTTTGAATATTTTCAGGATATGGGTAGGAATGGTAACTATTCCATGCAGAGTTGAGCTGAATTCATTTGAAAATGTTTATCACGAAGTTGTGCATGCAAAAATATGCTATGAATTATTAGTTGAAAACTAAATGCGAACGCTAGTAAATCAAGTGCACGTGCAACTCGCTATGTTAAATAAATATGTAGAAAATGTTTTTTTTTTTAAATTAATATATTAATAAAAAAATACCGGAATATTCGAATTTTTTTTAGAAAGAAAATTACATAAAACCAACAAAATGACGAACAAAAAAATATAATTTTTTAAATAAATATTGTTGGCACTTTTAGCACTTTTATTGGCAAATCGCGCTAGTCTGAACTTCTGGTCTAAAATTAAGTATGTCTTATATCCACTTTACTCTTGAGCGGTGGTCACGTACTTCAAACGGATTTAATATAAGTGAATTTAAAGAAACATATTGCAACCATTTGTTGAATCTCACGTTCACGCATACGGATATTATAAGCTATAAATAAGACTTAAATATTCCTAGAAAATTAAAAGCATTTAAAATTATGAGACAATAAAATTCTCAAAAAAAGTTTCACAATGAAAAAAATACTTTTAACTTCAACAAACTTGTGTTTTTACGTTTTCCAACCCACGTTTTAATACTAAACCTACCACCACCAGTCAAATTATTGTTTATTTAAATTTTGCTTGGAATCTCCTACATACAACGTTATTTCATCACCATTAAACTTCGCAACTTTTCTTAAAATAATAGTATTTTATCGAAAACTCTTAAACTATAAAATCGTTAAAATGAAAAATTGTGAAATCAAGAGTGGCTTGGCAGTAGCCAAAAACAAATGACATAATATGGGGAAGTTTGTCACTCTGAAATTATTAGAACCGCAAATAGAACAATTTTTAGCAAAAAAACTATAGTTGTTGAAATAATTCAAAATAGACAAAATATAACATGGTTTTCAACAAAATTATGTCATTAAAATAATTGTACTAAATCAAATAAAAAGATACAGAGTCTTAGTTTAATGCATACATCCGTAGAAATTGAAATATAACCATTTTTAGCAAAAAAAAACTATAGTTTTTGAAATAACTCGCCCCAAAATTGCAAAATAGACTAAATATAACATGTTTTTCAACAAAATTATGTCATTCAAATAATTGTATTGCATACGTCGGCAGAAATTGAAAATAAAATGATGTTTGTATACCGGAGACAATTATATAATATAAAATAAAATCGTCTAGACTAACTCTTGGAGATGGCATCTATAAGTATTTTTTAATATCCTAAACTTAGCCAGGAAAAATTTAAAAAAACTACAGTAGAATTTTTGTTTCAAGTAGGAATGAACTTGCTACGGAATATGAAAAAGAGCAACAGCTGGGCAAAGAAAATCCAGCAAAACCAATCACAAATGTAAATAGAAATTTAAGTGAATTGAAAACTTGTCAGATTAAGACTAACAAAATTTATCAAAAATGTAATTTGTAATATATACATTATTTAATTGTAAATAAAATAAACTATATTTAAAAAAAAATATAATTTTTTTAAAGACTGGTAAATTGCCAGACTTTAAAAAAATTACCGGTCCCTACCGTGATACATAAAGTGTTTGCAGATTTAATATTGAAGTATGAAATAATAAATCTATTTTTTTATTTGTATTATTTAAAACCTGTTAGGAGTGTTGAGAATGCAGGTTCCTGAAAATATTTACCTTTTCTTTTTCACTACTGTTTCAACTTTGTATTCATATTTTATAAAATAATTTAGATATTATTTCGTTTATTTTTGTCCAGATAACAAACATTTTTCCGTTATAAGTAAATACAATATTTTTTTATGTCTGTTTTAATTAAAAAAATCGTTTTTTAATTATAAATATCTTCAAAAAAATATGTAAGATATCATTTCAACTATACATCTCGAAAGTTTATTTTTGCAATTTTACTACTTTCAATAAAATGAAATATATATAATATAACATTAACAAAATTAAAAAGTTAACTTTAATGTTTCGAACATAAGTAATTTGAATATAATTTCGCTATTTCTAACCACGTTTAATACTACTATTTAATTAAACGTGGTTGCAAATAGTAACATTTGTTTATATGAATTTTATGTGAGATGAAATAACCTTGAAATCAATTACTCACGCTTCTATTATAAAACCAAAACAAATTTAAAAGTTACATGAGTAAGCTCTCTAATTTTACTAATATTTTTTATAAAAATAATAATTTAGAAAATTTATTGTAATAAGCTCACTTCTCTTTCATCAAGTTTGTAATATACGTGTGTGATTCTAATACAGATGTAACACAACAAATATTTATTATGTAAATGTTAAAAATTTACGACTCACAAATATAATTCGTAAGAAGTTTTAAAAGTTAATAATCTTTCAGTTTCATGATATAAAAATTACATTTATTATCGTGAGCTCACGTCACTAATTGTTACTCACAATAGAACAGTGATCTATATCTACATAATAAATGATTGGAAAATGTAAATTCTAATACAAATATTACAAAATGCAGATTTTTATAATAGATGTTGTTAATTGATGATCGGCAGATACATTTCGTAAGGTCTTTTTGGAACGGTTTTGTATATGAACTCTATTAAAGTTCTACCGTAAGTTTGATTGATTATTTTGACAGAAAAGACAAACAAAATGTATATTTTTACATCATTTTGGCACGTTATTAGGAAATGCTCTAAAGAGATCAGAGAAGTCAGAACTACTGTTTCTAAAATTAATTCAAGCTTAGATACACTTTACTCACGTTCAGTGAACACATACTTCAAACAAACATTTTTTACATGTTCCAATCGAAAAGAAACATACTGAAATCGTTTATCACGTTCACAATTTATTTTAAAGTAAAAACAAAAATGTTATCATAATTACTTTTAGATTAATTACATTCTATACCATGAGTAAATACTTGAATGTCTAATATTTACTAATTACATCTGTCATCATAAAAGGTAATCTTCGGATTAATTACTTACATTTATTATATAAATCTTTAGACATAAATTACATATCAAATACTTATCCTCAAGTATACTTAATTTAGTTTTTGCTTAAAATAAGATTGTGTTAAATCTATTACGAGAAGACATAATCTTCAAATTAATTAGTGTAACAACTTATTTAGGACCTTAAGCATTTAAATTCCTAAAAAGATTAAGCTTCGCTCCTTCCTAGTAATAAAGCATTAGTAAAGATTTATAATTTCTTATCCACTTATTAAATAATCTTTTTTTTAATTACTTACATTTAAGTACCAAAAAAAACAAACAACATTTACTTCGTGTGCTCACGTTTTTGTTATAATTTTTTTTACTGGAAATATGACTATTATATTTTTCTCTTCACAAAAAATAAAAAATGTTAATTATTATTTTTTTTTTACATTAACAATACTCACGTTTTCATAAAACACATCTGATAATAAACTATTACATAAAAATTTGAATTATCTCATTCGCTATAAGAAGAAATAATCTTCATAATTTCTTAATTATACAGAAGTACCAACTGCATGTATTTGAGTAAACTTATGAGAATAAAAAGGATTTACATACTTTCTATGAAATATAAAAGCCTTTAGAATAATAAGAAATTTAAATACTTTAATAATAATACACGTGAGCTCACGTTTACTTAATTGTATTTTTTATTAATAATCCTTTCTTGAAATATTTAAAGAATTTAATTTTTTTAATTTTATAATTTCATATATTGATATGTTCTTACTTTTCAGTAATAAAATATTATATTAGTAGATAATAAATTGATTGTTAAAAATGTTATGCTAAAATTTCATAAATTTACTCAGTACACATTTTTAAAGAAGCAAACATTAGCAGTATATGGATTTAGTAATCTTAATAATCACTTCCACGATATGAAAATCTTCAGGATATTTTGAACTTTAGAAACGTGAGTAAACTCATGTTTTCAGATATGTCTCGTTTAAAAAAAACTTAATACTCACATCTACTATGAAAAAAATATTGTATTCGAAATTGTGAAATAAAATTGTATTTATTTCTTAATATCTTCTGGAATGAATAATAAATTATTTATTTTAATAAGACAACATTTTCTATCAACGTGAGTTAGCTCATGTTTTCATAATTCCATTTTCTCTCGAAGTTCCTAAAGTTTTCCGATCAATTATTTTCTTATATTTACGCTAAATTTTATTTTTTTTACTTAAATGTAATTATTTTTTTGCTACATTTTCATTCTGATGTTATTAATAATTAAATACGAATTAATTATTTTATTTGTCATCAAATCCATAAAAGAAAAATATTATTAAGAAAATAATGAAAGAATTTTTGAATAATGCATCTCTTCAATATTTATATCCATAATAGAGCAAAGAATGAGACGTGAAACTTGTCAGTCATGTAAAATGTTCCGTCAGTCACGTGAGCTGTGAGTGAATTGCCGAGAGTAACAGGCGGAAAAGCAAGAAAAAGAATGAAGGAAGTTAAACAGCCGGAGGCAATAAAAGTTGCCCCCCTTTCCATTTACCGACCGCTCGCAAAGCTTACAATTATCGAACTTGCTAATTATATTTACATATTCAGCGACGGCTGAAGAAATAAGCCCCAGGTTTTAATCATACCCTGCACACCTTCATACATATTACAATGTTATCGGAGCGAATGCAAATCGCAAAAATATAAACGGAGGATAGAGGAAGGAAAAGCGAAACACATTAAGGAGAGCAAAACATGAAACGGAAACGCTTATCCTCTATTCTTTGAGTATAAATACAGGAAAGAAATACCTTTTAAATCATATATTAAGATTTTTATTTTTTCTAATAATAATTGGATTTTTTTTTTAATAAAAAATATTCTTTTGGATTGTCGAGAGGATCTTTATACGAAATGCGGGGATATTTGAGATATCAATATTAAATTTCGCAAGGATGTAAATAATGTAATAATAAAACAACAGCGCGTATTTATTTTGCGCAGAAATGAGAAAGATGATTGAAGGTTGAGTGGGTTGAGTGATGGGATCTTTCGAGTGGACGAGACGGTATGAGCATCCGCTGAGGACTGAAGGGTGCAGTCTAATTTCATTCCAATTAGTTTTCCGCAGATTCCCAAGAGCAAATAAAATATAGTGGAATAAAGTAATGTAGATGGGTTAGGGGGGGACCCTTCGGTTTTGGGTGAAGCGAATTGCGTATCTGCAGACGCGGATTGGTTGGTTGGCCAAATCTATTCCTGCGTTCCCCAAACATCGAGACCAAACTGACTAAAATAGATCCGAATAAATATTTGGTTTTGTATCAATTAAGTAGTACGAGGAAAGTGAATAGAACATATTAGAAATGGGACAATCTATGTCGTGTTACCTAATTCGCAATTTAAATAAATAACGGACTTCTTCTTGCTGCTATAAATGAACCGATAAAAATAGAACTACACATTAATATTAGGATGATCATTATCTTACCTTTCTTCAATTATTCTTTTTATTCTACAAAATAATTAATGTTTAAATTTTTAAATAAATAAGATATATAAATTATAACCACTTACAAAATAGAGTAAATTTTTCAAAAACTCAATTTTAGTTATAAAAAATAAATTAATACCAAAAATGTATATAAAAAGGTAACTAAGGTTTTATGTAACACTAATTTTCAACACAATATTTTAAAATATTACTACAGCTATTTATAAATAATACAAATAAATTTAAGAATCACAAATTAATACATTAATTAATCGTTTTATAACGTTTCTGAATCATAAATATATATTAAATCTATTGAATATTTCAAAAATATTTATTATTTATTTATTAATATATTATCAATAAATATTTTAATGTTATTCTATTACTAATTTTTTGTTATTTGATTGCTGTATATTATTGGATCAATAGGGTTGGTCAGGGGGTTTGGGGGCTAGTGGGGCCCTGCACCAAATTATTTTATTCTAATCAACAACACAATATCTAGTGGCGGGTTATGAATAACTGGGGCCCCAAAAAATAATTTTATTGGAAATACTGAAAAATAATGTTTTAGTTTAAGGGCCCAAAATCATTCTTGTTGGATTATATAATAGACAATTTACCGAAATGTGGCGCACTGGAGCTATATTATATGGATCTTATAATCTATACACTCCTTTCATAATGTACCTACTTGTGTCTAAGGCTTACGACATTTCTAATAAATGATATTCGCCCCATCTTCATCTATTTTGTTTATGTCTCTATAATTTTATCCCTGCTTTATGTCTCGAAACTGTTCGAACTTGTTCAATTCTCTTAAAGTCATACCACATTACGTAAAAAAAAAATTCCGAACAGGATTTAATGCGTTTATATTAGAAAATTTATTTCCGGGAACTTAAAATCTACATTACTAATTATTTAATTCAAAATCAAGCAACAATTAAAATTAATTTATTTTGTAGACAATGAGGTTCAAAATAACTGCTACCAATTATCTTAGAACAATTTTTTCTTCATACTTTCTCATAACTTTCTATAAGACAAATTGGTTAAAAAAAAAATTGTTTGAAATCCATTATTGTTATAACATAATCCATTACTGTATAAACATAAAACATATTAGAGAAAAAAATGTTATAATAGAAAAATCTTGTAAGACAATCAATTATTAATGATAATAGAAATATAAGTGTAGTTAATATAATAATTTTATAGCAAAATTAAGTTTTCTTTTATTTAATATACGATAAAGTAAAAAACTTAGTAAATAAGTTTTAGTTCTTAAAAAAAAATATTCGTATAAAATAAATTGTCTAAGATTATTTAGTTTCATCTTTTAAACTTTTTTTTACTTAGACTTTTATTGACTGTTTTTTACTTGTCTTATTAAAACATATTTTAAATCTGGGTAGAACTTAAACTATATATGAATATTTAAAAGTATAATTGACTATAATTAAAATAACAAAATTAATTAAAATAATTTAAAAAAATGCTTTAATAAGAAAATTAAACTAATAATAGTATATTACAATTGCATAAAAATAAACTAAAAATGTATAAAAATATTATTTTGTTAATAAAAAATTGTTTTGAAATTTTCAACATTAATCTTTAGTGAATCCGGACTAACCGAAGACGCAGCAATTGCTGCCAACAAAAATACTATATAAATGACGATATTTCTTAGATAAGCAGATTTAGTAAATGCTACATTCTGGATTAATTACATCATGGTCAGTAACGGTTTATATATTTTTTTACTATGTCGCATATTAAGGAAGTTCATTTTTAAGTCGATTTCTTTAAGTAAAAAGAATCATCTAAAAAAAACTTATTAGACAAATCTTTTAATATCTACTTGAGAGAATAAACTAATGGAAAAATTATATTTAAAGATTTTTATTGGACTGTAAAATAATTCAAATCAGTTTTTTGCGGAATATTTAAAGGTTCTTGGCAGTCTTAATCGAAATTAAATTATTTTTTATTTTTATTTTTATGTATGCTAATAATCATAAATATGCTAATTTATGATACTATTTTCAGGGACTATAATTTGAAAGTAGATTTCTTTACATAAGACGATGCAAAAATACAAATATTGCTACTAATCAATTCTATAGATCTGAATATGAGAAGAATAAAGAAAAGATATAAATGTGAAAATATTAATCTATTTCTTATCTTTTTCTTGCGGATTTTATATTATATAATAATTGCAGGAAATATATTTATATAGAGAGAGAATCTGAATAATCATGAATATGCTTAGCAGTTCTAAGACCTGCCGGTAAATGGATTAAATGCGAGTTACGTTAAATTGGCGTAACTAATCCTTCTGGTTTACTAGGAAGATCCTCGAACAAGGCTGTGCGCCGTTATATAATTTCCGTTGAATATCCTTTTGGCAAATTAAAAGTTAACGCCGGACGTACGGGTACGTTCCCCTTGTTAACGCAGACACCATCGGCTAATGAAGAACGTTTAATTGCGCTCCGAAGACTTTTCACGGTCGTACGGGTACGTCCATCGGATTTACGTCTAATGCTGTTAATGTGATCCCTTCGAAACCCATCTCCGGGGGAATTTAGTCTTCGGGAATGGTGGGAATTGGGGGAGGAGAAGAAGAAGAAGAAGTTGTAGAAGCGAACATAATTAAAACTTGATTTGGACGTCTCTCTCTTGGAGATTGCACAATGCCGCCAACCCATCAAACCACTCTTCCTCCTCTCCTTCAGTCTTGCACGTCTTTAGGCTCTCTAAGAGACAGGACGGACAAAGAGGAATGGCATTTCCTTCTTTCATCTCATACCAATCCCCGGCTCCTCTTTATCAGGCGAGGACCGGCTGGGCCGCGCACAAAACCCGGTACTTGCTACGCGGACAAGACAAAAGGGCATTCAGACTGCATTATTAATAAGAGCAAGAAGAAGAGGAGAAAAAGGATAAAGGGATCGGCATGTTGCGGATCGATTGGCTATAAACAAAATCGCGTACCGCGTGTGTGCTGAACACGACGAAGTAGAGAGTGGAGGACCATCCATTTTTAATTCCCGAATTACATCCACCCTTGTCCTTCATCTCCTCACGCCTCGCCCTCTCTATTCCCCGACGCCATCCAACCTACATCCGAATCATTTATTGAACGCAAAATTTCAATAAGTTTCCGCTCCATTTCGCCATATAAAATGTACACAATCTGCATTTGGGCCCCACTCAGGAATGATGTAAGTAATTTTAGATAAGGCGTCCACACACACATACACACATATTCATACATATTCGTACACGTCAACGATTTTATGAATGTTTAAAACCATGCCGCATTCGCTCTTCCTCACGACCCGGATTTTGCATTTTATTGAGAATAAAATTATATATAGATGCTTCGCATATGGACAGAAATAGTGCGCCTCTGAGTGGTCCTCGAAATTAATTGAAATATTCCTTATATAGTGGACTTCCAAAATAAATCATGCCAGGAAAAGGAGGTTCAATTTTTTAATAGTTTCTTTTTTCTAACATCTATTTTATTTACACCAAAAGGTCATTAAGTGAACCAAAAGGTCATTAAGTGAATTAGAAAAAAACATTACATAAGAAATAATGTAATACCTCCAAAAAAACTTTTGCTAACCTTTCTTAAGACAAATATTAACAAAATTTCCTCTACATCCTAAAAAACTAATGCCGCCTTCAAAACTTTTGAAACTTCGTATTTACCAATGATTATTTACAAGTATATTATATAAATAGAATTTTGACTACTTTTTAAATTTGATAACTTAATTACATAATTATTGAAAATTAAGATTTATATAACTATATGTTATTCGACACTGATTACTGAACAACTTAAGGAAGATACTCAAATTTTTACGAGAAGTACATATAACTCTAAAAGTTACTAGTACTTACAAAAGCAACGAGTTTTCTATTGCATTAATTTATGACGAGTAGTACTTTAACTTCAATTTAAACGATATAAAACTAGTTATACTTACAACGTACAAATTAGAATAATCTTCAAATTTATCTATAGAATGATTGTGCTTTATAATAATCATTTTGCTTCAATAATTATTTTCTTTCGAGAACATACAATGATATTTAAGCAATTTGCGGTATTTTGAAAGTAAGTTGACAAATAATTGAAAATATTTCGAAAATCATTATTTCCTAAACTTTTTGACGTAACAGTAAAAATAAATAATTTTAAGACATATCTCACATCTTTTCATAACACCTCACTCAAAAAGTTCGTAGAATGACATATAGATGGTGTCTCTATCGACAAATCCATATGATTATGATAAATTTGTTGATAAAACATTGCTTTTTGATGTAAAAAATACGGTTCAAGCAAAGTACTGACTTTAAAAGTAGAGAAGTGGTTTGCATTGTTTTGAAAATTACAAAGGTATCGTCACTAAAACCACTGTAATTAGTGAACTAAACGTCAGATTGCCATGAAATTTTGATAGGCGTCATCTGAAGGTTGGTACTTCCTAAAAATCATTAGGATATGTTGATAGAGGCGTCATCTATATGTCATCCTACGAATTTATTGAGTGAGGTTTTATAAGATAATCGAGGGTGAATTCCAATATTTTTGCGATACCGTTCCTGTCTCTTCACTACAATACTGTGATACTCCAGTTGGGAATCATTAGCCTAGAGTATACAAGATATGTAAATATCCGCAAACTACTTATAGTTGCGTAACGCGATTATACTTTTCAATGATAATACTTCGATAATACTTCTAGATATGCAAGACTCTGATTTATGAAAAACCTATTCGTGTCCGAGCGTTCTGCTCTTTGCATCCTCACCAGAATTAGACAACCGTAATCCTCCAAATGATCTCCTTTATTGTAATATCAATCTTATTCCCCGATAGATACTACTCCGTTTCCCTTAAATTCATGTCCAAAGCGACCAACACATCATGCCTTTCCAAGTATCCCTCAAAGCTCAACTGTACGTCCCTACATGTACCCTATTTAAATTCCTAATATCCCTTTAATAATGTCTTTTATGCTGCTTTTTTGCCTCTCTTAATTAACCTGTTCTTATTCATCTTTTTTATTATTTATGATTTCCTAACTGACCTTTGGCCAGTTTAGTACGTTTTTTTTTCTTCTTTCAGAATTGTTATTTTATTTTGATTTGTTAGAATTAACTGTTTATTATTTATATTTAGAATATTTTTTATTTATTGTTATTTTTTGTTGTAAGGTATTATCTAGACAATAAACCTTGTTTACATATTGATATAGTAATGATCTTAGTTATTTTCAAAATGACAGTTAAATGACAGCGAAATTTTATATTTTATTAATTGTAAATTTTCATGGCATTTTAAAATGTTTACACATGAGTTTAAAAGGTTTCGGGATAAATTTAAATCATCCCAGAGCCATCCATTAAACAAATTTCGGTTGAGCTGGTAGCGTGATATGATGAGTTTATAACTTTCATATAAACATTATTTCGCTTTTCCATTAGACACCCGGCGCCGCCCACCGAAACGGTCACGTTCAGTCGACGGCAAACGTCATCGTCATCACCATGACAACCCATATATTATATAAAGTCATATTTTACGCATAATTTTTTCACATTCTCTTTTCATACATTTTCAGGATAATTCAAAATCACTTTTTTTCAAATGAAAAAAAAACATTTATCAGATTTTTTCAACAAAACAAACCGGACTCAAATATATATGAGAAAATGTTAAAGAAATTACTTTTAAAAATGTTCATATACATTTTTTATATCTACTTGTAATGCCAATTTTACTAACCTGATAAAAACAGCAACATTGATGTTGCCGTTAATGAAGCATTTAAATCGATTGATACATTATATGGTTTTTTGCACAAAACTAATTAATGATATGAATAAAGCAAAGCAACTAGTATTCACTATAAATATTAAACTTTTTTTGCAACAATATAATAAATAATTTCAATCATTTAAAATTATAAAAAAAATATATTATTAATTTATATACAATTCCAAATTTGTCTATTGTATACTTGAATTTAAAATAAAATATTTTTGGCTATTTTAATTTTTACAAATCACCATTATTTATTAGAATTGTACAAATATATTCTACGTTAATTAATTTAGTAGTAATCTTACAATTTGATAATTGTTTTACTACGAGATATTCTAAAACTTGTATCAATCAGAATTAGATTTGTAGTGTAAATATTTTGGGGGGTGCGAATAGCCTAGGGTTATGTGATCGAGCAATGCACGTGGACACATAAGGTTTCAATTTTCGGCGTGCGGTTAATGTACATCTCGTAATTGATGATCGTCAGAGGATGAACGAGTGAATGGAAGGGTGGTGGTTGAAGGCTGGGGAATCCCGCGCAGCTAATTTATAAACTGTTTGCTTTGCAAAATGATTACAGACCCGAAAAGGAAATTGATTCAATTGTTCGCGCAAAATGCGGCTGCTATGCCGACGAGAAAAATGGAAAATAGACGAGAAAAATCGATTCACCGATGGTTACACAATCGACGCGGAGTGATTAGATGTTTGTAGTAAATTTGTTTTTATGCTTGACGTGTTTTTTCCTCGTATTCAAATTGCCATAAAGGGATATCCAAAAGTAGATGAATTCAAGTAACAGGATTATCGATCGACGAGCGTCTTGTTATATACAAAGGTCTGCTTTTTGTGTGTGTATCCTTTATATTTATGAAGAAAGGTAAATCGAATTTTAAGTACAGTTGAGTCCCGTTTTACGATGTTATAAATATTACGAAATTTCACATATTTATTATTATATAAAATGGAGGAGAAAGCATGATAACATATATAAAATGAAACATAGTAACGCCATATATTTTCGATATTCGCAGAGAATTATGGAAGAACAGAGCAAGTTGTTTTTGTAGTACATATCATTTTATTATTATCATAAACTATTTTAATTATAGGTAAGTAAACAACTTTTAAATTGATCTTTTTCTTTGTGTGCCATCAAATTTTAAAATTAAAAGTGTGCCGCGACAAAAAAAAAAGGTTGAGAATCACTGGTCTAGGGTGTCATTTTATTTTTAGAATATTGTCTGTTAAAAGCGCTACTACAATCACCAATTTTTGAGTGAAATAAATATTTTCTATAATAACCGCCACTAGCTTAAGGGGAGTGGAAACTGGGAGCCTCAATTTTTCATCTAAAGAGCCAAAAATGCGGCTCCGGATCTCTAGTCTAGTAATATAAATATGCCTTATATATATTTAACTTTTTTTTATTTGAATTTTAACAAATTCATTGATAATTGCAACAATCATAGAAGTATCAACAAAATTTCAGTTCATTTCATGAGATAATTTGGTTTACAAATTCAAAATAGAAAAGTGCTTTAGAAAAATGTTTATGTTTGTTATATTACATTTCTCAAGTTTGTGATGTTTATATGAAATATTTTTCCCTTTCAATTTGTTAAGGGTGATGTAAATTAGATATTTGGCCCTAAACCCAAGATTTCCTTGCTGAAGCCCCGTTTACGGCATTTATATTTTGAAATGAATTAAATGAAATATGTAGTAATATTTTTTAGAACAAAAAACTATTTTTACAATAAAAATAATATTAATAAAAAAATATGATAAATTTTCGAAAAATAAAAATTTAAATACTGCAACTCCCCAACTAATGAAAATAAAAAATATAAATAAGTTAATAATTAATTAAAATTCCTGTAGTTTTATAAAATACTAACAATATTCTTATACTTTGATGAGATTTTTTTTCACTTATAAACGAATCTTTTCAATTTTTTTATTTAAACAAATTTTTTGGCAACATTTTATAACTTATCACAGGGATAACTTCAAAAATTACTTTTGGGAAATAAAAATTTAAATACTACAACTAAATAAAATAAAAAATGTAAAATAAAGTCAATAATTATTTAAAATTCATGTAGTTTTATTAAATACTAATAATATTCGTATCTTTTAATGACATCATTTTTCACTTATGAACGAATCTTTTCATTTTTTATTTAAAAAAAAATATTGGCCACAATTGAGGAAAAGAACACATTTTTATAATTTTTATAATTTTGAATATATTTATATAATAATTCCTAAAGTTTCTAAAAAATATTTATTAAATAATCATTCCATAAATTTGCTATACATAGTTCTTTATTTTATCTATTAATATTTTTTTACTAATTATAACTATATTTACTAATTTTTGTATGTTCTACAAACTTTTTAATCTATTTCACCATTTCTTTGAAAAGAAAACTTTCTTGCTCTATCAATACTTTATTTTCTTTAATTGAAATATTTCTAATTTCCATATTAAATTTATAAATATATTGGATATTTAATTTTAGGAAACGCAACAATTGGACGACAAAGTTTATTAAAATAAGTATCCGTCGCCGTTTTTTTTTTTTCAGCGTTTTCTTTAATTTATAAAATTATAAAAATGCAAGATGAATTCACAAATAATTTAAATATTCTTTGTTCAAAGCAAAACATAATTTATTTTCGAATCTTTAAATTGTGCGTAAAAAAGGTGATGGAAACTTTGACAAATGCGAAAGCTTCGTTCATTATTACAGCAGATTTTTTTTCGCACTGCCCACCGACCCCGACGTTCACTAATTCATTAAAAGAGATTATATTCATTAGTGAAATATTAGGGATCGTGTGAGGATGTGCATGGAACGAACAGGGTCAAAGCACATGTGGGTATTAAAATAAATGGCTCAACCCCAAAAGCACCCCCAAAAATTAAGCTCCTCTCCTGAAATTGCACGCAAACACTCTCCAAAATAAAAAGGAAACCTCTTTGAATAGAAATCGCACCGTAACAATACATTAATTTACTATACAAATTACGCAATTCCACTAATTTAGATGCGTTTACATCATCGGTTAACTTCTATAAATATTTATTATATAAATCCGTCGGTTGCAGCTTATAAATATCATACTTTAAATAAATATTCGTACTTAAAACTATTGGAAATATAGTAATTATAATAACGATAATAAATATGTAGTAATTGCTTTACAAATAATTTACCAATTTATATAAACAGTTTTTTCTTGTGTAATCCTCACAATGTATTTCAGCATGGATGAAAATTTTCTCACACGAAATTTACTCATTTTAGTTTTTTTTTAAGATAAAAACCAGACCGTTTCTGAATCCAAACATCTGCAGGATCAAAAGAAGATGTGTAAAATAATATGTAGTTTTTTTATATAGATATTTAAAAAAATAAGTTTGAAACGCTCAATCGTCAATTCTAACCTTGCATTTATTTACCTATCTTTGAAGTACTAGAAGTCTAAAGTGAATCGAATTTTGAAGAAATAAACATGTTTCTACCATGAACAGGTCTTATTAATTGTCTGTTAATTATCAAATAACACTAATGTTAATGATAGATTATATAAAGTATTTAAAATTTTGGATTTTTTTTGCTATATGAATAGAAAATAATTATTTGGTATAGAACTTGCAGCCCTAATAAATCTTATGAAAATCTATTATACTTGAGTTTTGGGACAGTCTACACTAGCACTTTGTAGTTTAAAGATTTATTCTCTTTTAGTGTTTATCAACTTTATATTTTAGTGCAACTATAATTTTCCATGAAGTCAAAGCCCTTTGTTGAAGAAGTGCTTATTAGAATACTACTGAAGCAACAGGAACCTGTAGTATGCCCCAAGATCCGAAAGACCATCAAATTTTGATGATATCTTTTACAAAGTCACTGGTCGAAAATGATCCAATGTTAATCCTTTTTGGTGAATAGTGCAAAAATATTTAAATTTGGGAATTTGGGCACCACATGAATTGTCAGCTAATAATAGGGGAACAAAATGTAATTCTTTGGTAAAAAGGTACAAAAATTAACCATTTTTTACACCTTGCTTTAACAACGGACCAAAACCACCCCAATATTTGTTTTTCTTTCAAAACCAGTATTTTTTTAAGTGGATTTAAAAATGGATGAGAAAATGTTCTAAGAAAAGTTAAAAGTTAAGTTAAATTAAAAAAAATACTTCTTATATATAAATTATATAATTCAAATAAAGTTGAAATGAAGCAACCTAAAAATGAGCCTCTAAACTTACTAAAATACCTTAAAATTGAAAATACTTACATAGAAGTAATCAAGAAAAATTGCAGAAATTTTTCCTAAATTACCAACAATTAAATAATTATAAATGTTTACTAAGGAAATGTTCTATTTTTTTAATCAAGTTATTAGAATTTAATATTTCTGTAACAACCTCTAACTACAGTTTAAAAATTACTTACTGATTAACCATTTAACTGCAGTATTTAGTTTTAAAAATCACTTACGAGATGCGTAATTACAATCAAACAATGACGATACACGTCGAATGAAGGACAATATTCATCAAAATTTGACGGAAAAAGATTTTTTTTCTCTTCGATTCAAAATTAACAATTCATTATTGAAATACTTTTATAAATGACCAAAATATAATAAATTTCACATTTTTAATTTAATCTTATAAGTATTTTATATTCTTGTAATATGCCAGAAATTATTAAGGGCGTTCATACTTCGCGTATCTTCTTTAGTAAAGTACACACAAGAATTTGAATATACCGAAAATAATAATAAATATTTTTTTATAAAATACATAGCAGTTTTATTGGTAATATAAAATGGATATACCACTAAATTACTTTTTTATTACTTTTTACTGAAATTTAGAGTTTTTGTAGTAAATCATATTTTTTTTATTTTACACGGCGACTATACCCATCAACCGCACCTAAATAAAGTTTGGGATTAACGTGTATACACGTCGAACGCAATTAACTAGTTAAAGCATAAATATTGTCAAAATATTAAATAAAAAATATATGACAAATTTATGTGTAAGCAAATATTTATTATTTATCGAATAAAAATATAAATTGAAAAATCTATTAAAACAACTTTAAAAAAGTCATCATCCAAATGATTAGAATTGTAACTAATTAAAATTTTCATAGAAATTTAAAAATTTAACTATATTAAAAATGTTTTCATTCTCATATACATTTTATATCAATATAACAGTGATTTATATAGATATGTTATTTCTATTAAACTATATTAATAAATCACGATCACTTTTTAATTAGAAAAGACGATTACGATAATTTTTTTAAGAAAAAAATAGTTCTGAAGAACCTGCTACAATACAAAGACTTTAGTTTTTTTCAAATTCCTATTATATATTTAAATAAAACATATATCTTAAATCAAAGAAAACGAACATAATTTAGTACAAATTAAGTACATTTTAAATTTTTTGCTATTAAAATGATTTTATATTACATGATATTGAAAAAGTAATATTATTTAACTAAAATTAATGATTTTCGTATGTATAACTTTAAAATTATTTATAATCTACTCTTAAAGAATTCACAATAAATTTGTTTATAATTTATATTAATCCTATTAACTTTATAAGTAAATTATTATTACTTGTATATGAGCACTTTATCAATATAAATATTTTCGTAATTCTATTTTATTCTGTCTTTAAATAATTTTGATTTTAGACTTACATTTGGTAATAAGCGATGTGCTATTAATTACAATTTAAATGTAGCAATTTATATTCCAATAAATTTGCATTATTAAAAAGTTTGGTATTATCCGTAATTCTATAGAAAACATTATTTTTCTTTTTTATATATTCATTTAGTTTTCACCAAATATAGAAAAATGGTATGAAAAATGATATAAATTATATCACCCAAAGTAGTCATAGACTATATTATTATTCATACATTCAGTTATGATAAAAATCAAGTTTCAGAAATACATAATGTATACGAATGCAGCAATTAAATTCAATTTGTTTATGTATTTTACGGGGGGTGCATTATTTAATTTGGTGGCTTTGGGGATCCGAAACACACAGAGAGAAAAACAACAACAATAAAAAAAAAACGCCGATGGGGTTTCATGCATAACGTAAAATATTTCATTCCAGTATGTTTTCCTGTTTATTCCGTTTCCCTTCTGATTGGAAAGAGGGAGAATTGTATGTTTCCAGCGAGCGAGCGGCAAATAAATTTCCAGCCTTCGGGTTGCCGTACAGGCGAACCCCCACAACCCCACACCCAACCGCCCAACTCCCCCCCCCCGCATTTGATTCGGTGCGGAAAACTTGGATATCGCGTGGTGTGTTTCCTTATAAATTTTCCAAGTGGATTTTCCATTCCAACATGGCAACAAGTTGTGCGTACGGTTACCCCAGCAACACTCTGAAAACCCACCGCCCCCAAACGCACCGCACCATCCCCGCATATGCTGAAGAAGACCGCGGATTAAAAGGATGAGACTTTTCGGTCGAGGACGATAATTGATAGCGATCATCGTCGGAAATAAAGGAAAATCGTTACAAAACGTATTATTCATTAGAGTTAAAGATCTCTTTAGCGTGGCAGGAAATAAATCAATATCGCTCCCCCCTTTCGTACGTACACGTACATAGCTTACACACTCACTTCGGACCGAGTCCGCACGCGGCACACATAGGTTTGTTGTTCCATTCCCAGTATTAATAAGCGAGAAGGAAAAGGGCGGATTTGGGCTTTTGTATGTGTGTATTGCGTGCGTGCGGTGGAAGGAGCGAGATGAAACCGCGGCGGGGGGGCGGCTTCTCTTTTCGGCTTCACTCTATGTGTGGGTACATGTATATATATATGCATGATGAGCGATTGTGTATGTGTGTGTGTGACTTGTAGTAATCTGCGATGCAAATGACCAGTTGTCGAGGAATTCGCTGCCGGATAGGAATTTCATTAGGTCTTTAAGGTCAGGACCCCGCCTCCGCCCCCCCCACAACGATCATTAATATATATTGAATGTGATCCTGCAGTCTCTTTACCTTTCTAGCTTTGAACTGGTCTCCGCTCCAGGAAACAAGCCATCTCGCTGCTGGTCAACGCTTTCATCGGTCCCCCATCATCATCTTCCACCCTGGACGGCAGCAATCAACACAATTCAACCGAAAGCACGCACGTTAAGTAACAAGCAACAGCAAGAACGGTTGATAATTCAAAAAAAAAAATATTAAAAATACTTCTACAAAACTTTTGATCAACACATGACGCTCTTCTAGATTCTTCAATTAATCTTGATGTTATTGCTGTTGTTGGTCGTTTTCTTGTTGCGCGGAAAATTTCGAGCGTTGAGGAAAATTCGAGTCCTAATTTTCTTGCTTTATTTTTTTGTCTCTCTCTCTCTCTCTCTAGCTGTGGGGGAGGATCAGGGGAAAACTGGCGTTGCGACCTGACGGTGGCACGGATTCAACTGACGTCGTCGGGAAAATTTGACGCAGCCGCGACGCCGCCCCTTTCGTATGCGTTATTTGATTCCACGGCGTCGATTTTTTCTCTCCCTCTCCGTCCCACTCACCATTTCCCAAGATCGCCATCTATCTCGCACCCGTTGGTACTACCGACTCCAGGCATTTTCTTCTTCAAAACTTTTCACTCGCACACAAACACACACACACCGAGAGAGTTGCAAGAACAAGAACTAAATATTTACATTCCTGCTGCTGTTGCCGACACTCTCTCTTCCCCATCGCATTTCCTCCATCAACACGAAGCACAGAATAAAGAACGAAAGACCTCTAAACAATGAAGCCTAATATCGAACGGACGCCACTGCGCGACACTCCTCCTCTTCCACCTCGTTCATCCCTCTCGCTCATCTCATACATATTTATTTGTTTATTATTACAACTTATTACATAAACTTGGATATTATTCTGCGCCGTACACGTACGCGGAGTGTCAAAACTCGCTGTTATGAAATTGTTATATTCAAATTTATGAATTTATACAGGGCGTCCCCTGCTAACGCGGTTATGCAAACACTCGATCGACATTAAATTAAGAGGCAGGAGATGTTGCGCATATTAAATATCAAAAAGGGTCACCAGCAGCAACAGTCACTAAATTATCATCGTCATCAAAGAAAATGCTGCAACGCCAAAGCTTTACTCCTCCATAAAAACTTAATTACAAATTATCTAGTATTAAAATATATTTTTTTAATACATAACTTAAATACAGCTTAAAAAAAAAGATGTTAAAATACAACATAAATGGTAAAAACCGTATTACCCAATCAAATAAGGTCTTTAGTTACCTTAAAAAAACTGAAAAGTTGCAAAGAAACTTTATAGAAAAATAGATATTCGCATTCATAAATTAGTTAACAAGTCTTTAATATAAACTTTAGTGAATAAAGTATGGAAGACTACAAAAAAAACAGATTCTTTTAAAGTCAACCTTCAAAGGTATATAACAACAAATTCACTAATATTGAGATATTTTTAAAGAAATGTTCTTTGAATTTTTATATCTAAAAAAATATTATTATTGAGAATGCGAGATGTTTGAAACCGAACTATTCGAGAAAAAAGGGAAATGAAGTGGAAAAAACGATCATTATGTATACAAAAAATGAATTCTGATTGATCTAAGTGAGGAATTGTGATATTCACAACCACGTAAATTCCTAATCAAAAAGGGTAACGATTTTAACCTTCAGAAGGAGAATTACTAAATAACTCGAACTTTGAAGAATTAAGATTAATAATAGATTAAAAAATAAAAGTGTTTTTTTACAACTACAAAGTAAAAATATTTCTCAATTATAGAATTGTATAATATTTTCAAATTATAAAATATTAATATTCAATTCCAAAAATTTCAAGATTCAATATGTCTTTAATTGAATATTTTTAAGCTTTCTTTATTTTGTAGCTTTAAATAGAAATATTTTTTCTCCTTTTCAAAATGTATTTATTTATACAAATCTTAAACATAAAATCATCCAATAATTTGAAACGATAAAACTGAATATTTGTGTATATTCAAATTCATTACCCCCTCACGCTACGCCATTGGAAAAAAGCAATAGCTAAGAAACAGACACAAATTCCTAAAATATCAAGTCTTAACAGTGAGATGGAAACCTCTTAACAGATTAATCATCTTTATATTACATAACATATTGAAAATTAACTGTTGGTAAACAATATTTAAAGACTGCAAAAATTAAAAATGGAATACAAATATAAGTAAATAATTTTGATTTTACGATATATTTTTTTAATATAAATTTAAATGAAATATAAATTGCGAAAGAGAAAAAAAGCTTTTTTTATTGTGTATATCTTATAAGTCCTCATTTTATGATTAGATAAATTTAAAACAAGAATTACTTTTAATGTAATTGTAATGCTTTTTTATACGTAAAATGGGCATTTCTTTTAGATAACATAAATTATATTCCCTTAAAAAAAAGTAAGATTATACAAATGTAATACTTTTACAACATATATTCTATTCTATTATTAATTACTGTTTATAATAAATGTCTCACAATATTAAACACACGCTGAATTAAAAAATTAAATGTTTACGTTATATTTATTTGTATGGAAAATTCCTACAGAATACTACGCTACAATTTTCATTAATCACATTCTACTCATACTTGTATTAACATTGTTTTCATAACGTATTTTTTACTTATTTTCTAATTACTTCATATTTTCATAAATATTTTATTAATCAATCAAATGTAGAATAGTTAAAATAAATTAGATTCAAATTTTAGCTAATATTTTAAAATTTCTAGAAAAAGAATTGTGTTGTAAATTTAATCTTAAACTTTATTTCAAATTCTACACGAATGAAAAATAATATTTATTCTAAAATAATATAATTATTTCTAAATTACACATTTTATTGTTATATTTAATTACTGGTCAGCTTACAAAGTGATGAATAATCTATAGAATTAAATAAAATCTAGAAAATAGTATTTATTTGAATTATAAATTCTACTTATAAACTGCAAGGTTTTTAGTCTAACTAAACATATCTCTTACTTAACTTATAGAAATATAAAGATTATTTTTAACTAAATTTTAAATAGCAAATGAATACCGCTTTGTATAATTCTGTAAAATTTCAGAGCTTCCACAGAGATAAATAAATAAATTAAATTCGTTCATTTATTTACATTTGTAGAAGTTGATGCATTAAATTTTCTAAATTCAATAATTTAAAATTAGTTAATCGATATTTTTATTACAGTAAACAATTATAACAGTAATTAATTATATTTATTTTATTTTAAAATATTTCTATAATTTTAAAAAGTTTTTGATATAGATTGTTTCTACATATTTATACAATATTTTTTTAGATGTTACTTGTTAATTCATTGTTTGCAATAGTTAAGTAACGGCTGATACGGATGGGTGACTTTTCCTTTACTAATTTACAAATTATATAATAGAAGCAATAGGTTCCAATAGCAAGTTTCAAGGCAAAAAATTTAACTATGGACAATTTAGTCTACACTTATCCCCTCACATTCATGGTTTCTAAAATATATTTATTCCCCGATTTACGCGGTAAAATTATATATTTTTCGTTTCGATTTACACGGTTTTCTAAGGAACCTATATTCAGTATAAATTATACCAATTAATTTTCGTTTAACTTATAAAAATTCACGATTTCGTTTTACACGTTTTTCTGTATAAATCATTTTTTAACTCATAAGCTTACGAAATTATAAAATTAGTAAGGTTGTGAAATGTTATTGTAGAAAATACGAAACTTACGTCTGAAGAAATGCATTTTGTTGCCAGTGGTTGGTGCTGTTTGCAGGATTATTTTCCCTGCTGAATGTATGCACGAATTTCCAAACGGGCTTGATGAATCAGCCGCAGGATGAACAAATGGAATGATCTTATTTTCGGCAGGATTGGTTCGGATTTAATTCTCTGCGGACGCGTCTGGCGCGGAAATAAAACTGCTTTCAATTTCGGCGGTCGCGACTCCAACTGAAAATACGGACCGTCGTGTATTTCGAACATTTTCATATAGCGCATAGACGTAGTAAACGTCCAGCGTATAGTATATAATCGTGCTTATGTAATAAAGTATATGGAAAAGTGCACACGGTTATAATTTTAATGATCCAGCGATTAATCTCCTATTGCGATCCAAACTTTTCCCAACGTCCGATTTCGATGCCAGAGAATAAAGCGAGTGCGTTCGCATACACAAATATTTCGAGTATTCTCGATTAATAACATATTAATCATGGTCCGCCTCATCCATTATGCATATCAAACCAAATTACGTCCAGAAGCTGGAGTGAAATTCCCATTCCTAGGATTAGAATGACAGATGAAATGTCACGTCTCCCTATTAATTATTTGCGACGCTTTATTAAACATGCGACCTTCGAGCAAACCGCGAATCCGTCGCTCATCTGTGGACAACACCAGATGCAGGATTTACTTAATTATACCGAACGATGCTTCAACTCGATAGATTTCATTACTTCTGCACGAATTTAGATGCAAGTTCATATACCTCTACCCGGCACATCCACATTATTGGTTCATAATTTATTTGCATCGTCTAAGAATAATTTGGCATACAAATTGTAAAAAATTACCAAAGAATATACTACAATAATAATATTTATTTTGATGGATTTGTTTTAATGTAAATCTTTCCTTTTGTAAATAAATCTTGTATATATCTTTATTATATAAAATAAATATGTTTTATTTGAAATAGTTTTAATTTAATTCAATATAGCTAAAAAGTCTTATGCCGATTATATCTTAGCTTTTGCTACGTAGATTGAGGACATACCTAATCACCGGTTTAGATTACGAAAGCGACATGGCACTATGGAATAAGTCCATAGAGTTGTGGAAGTTGTCGGTAGAAAAGGTTTGGTTTCGCTGATTTTCTTCACATCTTTCAGGTTTTCGACAGAATGTGGAAAACTATAAATTAAAAAAGTGCCTTCCAAACGTATACTACGATTTACACAAATAGTTCCTGACGTGAAAGCATTTCTAGGTGAAAATAAATATTTGAGACCAGTATGATCCACTGGAAAATGTACCTGATCTTCGCAACTGACTTACCAATAATACAAGTCACAATAGTTCAGAAAAGCCTGAACAATATCCAACATATACAATACTAGATGAAAAGATAGAGAATAAAGACAAATGTAACTAAATCTACACATGTCAACTTTACTATTTGTAGACTAAACAACACTTCCTACTACAAGCTGAAACAGCCAAGTACTTGGAAATTCACCTAGATTGTAGCATGACTTATAAGAACCAAGAAAAAGTAATTTGTATACAGTTTTGGGAATCCGCCTGCAAACGTACTAATCAAAGACATTGAGGCTGATCACAAATGTATTCAACAAACGAGGAAATTCACAATTCACTCAGTAAAAGAATTAATTGGAAGAGTCAAAACAAACTACAATTAACGACTATAAATCATCTAGCAGCAGGATTGACTAATACAACTTAAGACTCAAACGTTTCAAGCCACAATATTTGTCAAATCGGTTCTAACAACTGAGTAAACTATACATGTTTGAGTATTTAAGGATGGTATAAGTACACAGTGGTAGAAGTAAATTAATATTTTTGTTAAACAATTTGAAAATCTCTACTTAACTTTTTTTCCTATATAAATATTGACTTTTTTCAACTTACTTAATTTGCGTTCAATAATACATACATGATAGTTTGTAATCTGAGCAAAGTATGAACATTGAATACGTGAATTAATATATAAAATCTACATAAAAAAATATGTATATTCCCCAACATTATTCAGATACACATACTTCTTTATCAAAATTCACATTTTTCTTCCCTATAGCTTCACACTCCTCACTTAGATTGTACTTTGCAAAATTTTACCAGTTTCCACCTGTATCACCATTACTTCGAAAATACTTTATATATTTGACAAGTGACAAGTACTTGCAACTTGTGATAGTTATACCAACTACTTAATGTTTCTAAGAGGAATAAAGTAAAATGTAAATGATATAATTAATTTTATCTATATTTATCAATAAATTTTTTGATTCATTATTATGATTATATAAATAATTATATATAAAAAAAAATGTATAGTTAGTGTAAGAATTAGTATGATTATTGAATTCTAATTTCAGGAAATCATAAATGTTTTCATGATATTATTATTAGTATGAGACGTATCTAGGTTTCTTATGTAATTTGAATTTCACAAATTACTTAATTAATAAATGTAAACTGAAATTTGATAATTACCAAAAACATGATCATTTTAATTGATTATATTTTTATTTGTTAAATGGTGATACGCACTTGCGTTTAAGACTGAAATGCTGTACAATTTCGTTCGTAGAGATTTTCAAAGTTAAATATTTGCTTCCGGGGTAATTAGCTTAATTAGATTGCGGTAAAACGTTAAACGCAAGGGATTTCTTGACATGTAGTGACAGTTACAAGCGTCTCATTAGCTAAGATTAGTTAGTAGAGGTTCTAATATTTTAAACTATATTCCAGTCAGAAACAATTTGCAGATTTTATAATTAATATTTCTGATTTTCTTTTCCAGACTTGAATGGATTCTGTAAATTATTAAAAGCAGACAGAATAATGTTTTAAAATAAGTAACAAATCCTTGATTGGTAATTTTTAATAATCAATAAAATTGTCGTTACTTTTCTAATTGGAACTTATGAAACAGCTAATAGATTATATATAATTATAACATTATATAATATTTATTTCAATAAATCAGAAGGTTTATTTAATATTTGCAATAGTAGAATATTCATGTACATTCAATTAAATATATTGTAGCTCCATCTCTCGATGATATTAAGACATCATTGTACAAAGCTCTAAAAAGCTCATTTATATTACCAGAAATTTTTATAGATTCCTATAGATGGCATTAGCTGATTTATTTGAAATGAACAATATAGGTTTTTAGATCTATGGTTTTGTTAATATTCTTGTGCTTATCAATGATTTTTTAATGCTCAATATGTACGTATTCGATGATTGTTTATGGTGATAGTGTACGTTCATCTGAACGTACGTCCGTATGAAGAATGTTTTTATATGGAAATTCAACTAACATACATTCCTTTAGAGCGCAAAAATTGTACCTTATCTGAGTATTGCAATTATAATCTATATTTAAATAAATAAAATTTGAAGTAATCTTATGAGACTTTATTTCTTGTTGCCGGTATTCTCAGAATTATTACTTTCGGTACTAAGAACACTCTGGGTTAAGTTAAGTTGTAGGGCGAAGGAACGGCCGATAATCTCCAAATTGGAACGCGAATCTGAGCCGATGGTGATGGTGACATCGTCGTCGGATACGACTTGATCGGCCTGCGCCTCATCCACTGAGCTCTCGGAACTGGATTCATCCGTGTCGTTCATCTCGATGACCGAAGGATGAACACCTAATGAAAACAAGGCTTTTGAATGGAAACTTTTGTACCATACCCGATCGAACCTAAACCATCGCCTTGGCAGTAAAAGTGTGGCTCATCGTGGTTCTCGTCATCGTCGTTCTGCTGCTCGAATAAATGTATTAACCAATCGGGAAACGGGCTGGGATCCTCTAAAAACTCATGCAACTAACTAAACTAAAACACAAAGAAGCAAAGCGAATGCGTACCAGGATTGATCTCTCCGAGATTAAGATTAACGCTAATCAGGACCGGATCATCGTTAATTTGCGAATTGCATTCATCCGGCATTTCTAGTTGAGAATCCGGATCGAAAAGAGCTTCTCTGCTGGCTAGATTGACGGAATCGCTGTGTTCGGGATCGGAAACGGAATCATCTATATTTTATTTTACAAAAAAGAATCAACGAAATGCAAATAACAAACGGCCTACCTTCAACGGAGGGCACGGCGCTAGAAAATCCGATAAAATTTAGTGAGTTATAAATCAGTTGCATCGCGAAGCTTTCGCTATCGTCGACGCTTTCAGATGCGGACGTGCTGGGAAGGCATTCGTCTTCGGGAATGACGGGATTCGTGGATGATGGAACGGGAGCAATACTTAATTCATGTCCTATTAAGATGAGCTGTTAATACCTTCTAAATCCAAGATGTTATCCATGAAGCAGTATTTACCATGGCGCTCCGTTTGAAAAGTGATTGGCACGTCATCACTTGATTTGCAGTGGCCGGAATCGTTTCCTTCGTGACTACTCCTATTATCCTCATCATCGTTACAATCATCATCTTCTTGCACGTCTTTCCCATTAATGAAATATTTATTATTTTCCATCCTATACGTGAAGTACATTATATGCACATCATCGAAATCCACCAGATAAATCAACTCATAGTTGATCTCAGAAGACGCTGTTCACCAAAATTTTGCTGAAATAGAGAATACTTCCATGATCATAAACTGAACTTTGACACAAATATTGTCAAAACGATAACCAGAACTCAATTATAAGGAATAATCTTTGTGTTCATAATTGTATTAGTAATATTATTGTATATTTACATAAAAATATTCTACCAATTCTATCTATCCAAATAATTATCGAAGGACATTAAACCCATTATTTTATAAAAGTAATGAACATTCTATATACAATTACCTAAAAATAGTCTTAAAGTTAAATCAATAATTGAAGGCTCTACACAGTTCTAAAAATTAAATTTAAGTTTGTAATGGACATATTTGTATAACACCCCCATAAATCATAATTTAGTTGGATCAATCACTCGGATATAAACATTGCATTATTTTCAATGTAAAAGAAATTAAATTGTAGTTATTACATTGAACATTTAATATTTGTACGCAAAATGTCTTACATAATTGTCTGTAGCATTTTCGAGTGTCTCTTTGGATGCCAAGTGCTACCATTTGGAAAGGTTTGATGTTGCGAAAGTAACGGAAACGGTTCTCGGGTTGTGAATGAAAATCGACTCTTTCCTCCACGACGCATACAACAGGTGATCACTTATGATATTCAAGACATCTATATAATTTTTTAAAAATGGTTAATTCTGAATGTATTTATGCTTTCCATACTCAACGTAAGGAAGAGAAAGTATTTTGCTGTCGCAGTACAGTTTCATTAGAAAATCCAACTACTCTTAGCAATTTTTGTTGCTTAAGGTTAATGGTTAATTTGTTGAAAATCGATCAACAAACTTGGGATCTACCAATGAGGCGTATTACTATGAAGAAGACAAAACCTACTCTCATTGAACAAATCAGCTGCCCAGGGTATTGCAGCTGTAAGGATCTCCAGTTTTGCAGAGACTTCAGTCAACAAAGAAGTTACAATCACCTAAAGTGTATCCAATGCCCACAAGACGCAGCTAAGAGATGTTTTTCCGACATGGAAGACACAAATTACAAAGAAAAGAATAATTGGTAGAAGATAAATAGAATTTAAAATTTAATCAACATCAAATATTACACATAAGAATTCAATAAAGTGTAGAACGAGAAGGAGAGTTGAATTGTCTGCAAATGAGAAAATATTATTTAAAACTTGGATATACGAATCATCATTTTTACCCCCATAAAATTGGTGAAGCTGAGCTGCATCAGACCTCCAACTGTGAGCGTTTCTGGCCGTTGAGCTCTTTGTATGATCATAATGAGACTCCTCATCAAGAACAAGTTTTTGGTATTCCGTTCCCAGTCGCAATTGTATGCAGATTCTGCCACCAATCCACTCTATACAAAAAAAAACTTTAATTTACCCAAAAATAGATAAATAATTGCGATTACCTGAAACGTTAACTCATTTCCCACTGAACAATAAATGAAGAATTGCAGTAAATGCGCGATGCAATACGAAAGCATGTGCTGAAACTGCGATGGATCTGCAATCTGCAGGGAATAGCAATTAATGTTGATCCGAACTATATATTATAATATTTTTACCAATGATACGCAGGAAACGCAAATTGCCAAAGTGCTAACAATGAACTGTATGAAGACGATATGAGCAAAGGTCGACTCCACCATTTCGCAAACACTGAAAACGTAAAAATACGTAAAAAATATATTTTGTAGTTGCAGATATATGATGAAACCTAATCATTTTAAGGTGCTGCTTGACGCATACGACGATCGCTTCATTTTCGTGGACAATCCTGCTCTCGCTTTTAACTTCCATGTAGTCCCATTGCTTTCGACCTTTTTCCAAGCACAAGTTCTCTAAAACGTCTTGCAGGATTTGGAATTGCGTGGAGCAAATCATCACGATTGCGTTAAAAAATGCGTCGAAGCCGCTTAATGTGGTGATGACCACTTGGTTCATAAACCATTGCCAGATGTACAGAACTTCATACACAGGACTTTTGGTTTGATCGAAGGGATACCATGAAGCCAACGGTAAATGATCTGTATTTTCGATCAACGGGAACGACATAAATTGGGCGCAGGATATATAAGCCATCAGCAGAAAGGTTGAAGCGATTCCGATGATGTACCAACTGCGAATCTTGATTTCCTTGAACCTCTCCTGCGAAATGGTCAAATTGGCAGGCCAAAAGTCGTGCCAAATAGCACAAAGAATGACGTTCAACTCGTCGCGATAGTAAACCATTGTAGCCAGCTTCGCTATAGTCTACAAAAGTTTATAGTAAACCAATTACAATTTTATTATTAAATGCTTAAGTATCATAAAAATATCATAGTACTTCGAAAGTTGTAGAAACTGTAGTACAAGCAGATGCAGCCTTGGAAATGCTCGTGATATTCATGCAGACGTACACCACATGCGCTACTTCCATAATTCCCAGAGAAACAATCGTCAAAATGATGACCCAGCGTTTGCCAAAATCATCATTGTCCGGCCAAATGCACAGCGATTGCAGCACGAATTTCGGGAAGAGCAGGCAACGTTTCGCTGCATCCTGCCCGCAATGATTTGCAAAATCTAAAAATTGCTATATTAAATAAAGGATGTAAAAATCCAACAAAGGAAGCATCCAACCCTTCGACAATTTCTGCAATTTTCGCTCCGAAATCATAACGATAAAGTCTAACTGAAACTGAAAAAAACTATTGTAGCTACCTTTATTTTATATTTCCACCATCTACATTAAAAATTAACAAATACAGGATTGTGGTGACATTGCGGGTATTCATTATGAAAGAAACTTTTCTATGTAATTATTATCAAAGTATAATTTATTCAGATTATATTCAAATAACTTTGGGTTATAATTTTCTCACAGCCAAATATTGTAATTATATTTGTTAACAAAAAAATATAATTTACGCAATTACATCCGGGCAGTCGTTACCTGAAACAAGAAACAAAAATGTGAATATCCTTAGTAACACAAAATAATCGTATTTTTTAGGTAGATCGTCTTCAGATAGGAGCGAAAGACATAAAAAGATAGAATAATCATTGATTTTCATCTGAACTATGCAATCATCATAGCAAAAATAATTTACTTAGAAAATACATGTTTTAAATAATTACCTTAATGTATCTTCACAGCAACTTTGCAGGTATTTTTTTTTCTTTAGGCGAATCTGCAATGAAAACAATAAATTTAGTATATAAAAAATAAAAAGTAACATTTTTTTTATTTTTATGAAAACGTCAGATAGGAGCGAAAGACATAATGCTAGTAATAATCATAGATTTATCATCTGAACTATGCAATCATCATTTTATATTATTTCTTAAAGTTCAAAATATAAATATTTTTTAATATTGTAAAACTCACCTCAACTAAATATTTGAAGCTGATATTCCAATGAGTTTAAACGAAAGATCTATAACAAAATATCAAAAAATTAATGAACAATAATATATTAATATAAGTAATTATAAAGTAAATCTAATTTGTCAGATAGGAGCGAAAGACAATGCTAGTAATAATCATGGATTAGATCATCTGAACTATGCAATCATCATGTGCATTTCTTCTAAACTGTAATTAAATCATCAAAATGAAACTTACAATATTTATATTTCTGTGATGAAGTTTTATGGTCCAAGATCTAGTTGTTAATCTGTAAAAAAATCTAAAATTAATTCTAAACTTTTAAAGCAAATATTGAATTAAAAATGAAATTTAATATTTCAGATAGGAGCGAAAGACATAATGCTAGTAATAATCATAGATTAATCATCTGAACTATGCAATCATCATTATATAAATAATAAGTGAAGTTTCCTTAATAATCTTAAAATTCTTACCTCTTATTTATATTTATTTCAAAACCATCAAATTTTTGAATTAGAAACGAAGATGTAGTCAAACGTTCTGCAAATTAAAAATAATTTTGTTTAGAAAAAAGCAATTGACATAAAAATAAATGTTATTTTTCAAAAAATTCAGTCTCTGGTATTGTTCATCTACACAAAATACATTAAGAGTGGTGCATGCCAATCATCATTTAATAATTATTATAAATTATTTTTTGAGAATATTGAATATATTTACCTATAAATATTGTTGTTAGGTCTTCATAATAAAAGATTAGCTGATGTAAAATCTGTAAAAAAATAAATAAAGTTAAAAATGTTCTTTAAAAATATAAATTATAATTAAAATGAAATTATTTTCAGGCTCTGGTATTGATTTATCTACATAAAGATTAAGAGTGGTGCATGCCAATCATCATAAAAATTGTATTTAATAGTTTTTAGTTATAATTTGATTGATTTAAGATTTTTCATTGCATCCTCACCTTAGAATATTGGAAACCTTGATCACATCAAAACGAAAAGCTTAGAGTGCAATAGAATCTGAAAGAAAAGCAAAATAATTAATAAAATGGTTTAGACATATTTTTAATGAATTTTGTAGATTTATATTTATCAGTTAACTCGGTGTTATTCAGCATCAATTTCAGTTGGTAGTGCATGTTTTTTGATCATCACTAAATAAGATTCAAATTCATGTCAAAGTTTCAAAAAAAGAGTTCTTTCACAAGCAATGATTTTTTAAATAAATTATCCAGAGAAAGGTAAAAGAATTAACTCAGAATTTTATAAAAGTTTTTTACCTTTTTTTTCTAAACTTTCCCACATTTTCAGAATAAATCAAATTATAAAAGTATAACAAACCTTCAGTAGGAGAATAGGTAATCCACGGACATCAAGGAAAGACAAAATGTTCTTATTGAATTCTGTAAAAGAAACAAATATTTAATTTAACATCAAACAAAAACATTTCATTAATTTTTTTTTTAAATTTAATTATCAGTTAACTCGGTGTTATTCAGCATCAATTTCAGTTGGTAGTGCATGTTTTTTTGATCATCATTAAATAAGATTTAAGTTCAAGTCACAGTTTGAAATAAAAAGGTGTTCTTTCAGAAGTAATGATTTTTTAAATATATTATCCAGAGAAAGGTAAAAAAAATTAACGTATCAATTGCTTGGAAAAAAAATCGTGAAAATACCTTTTTTCTAAACTTTCCCACATTTTCAGAATAATTCTAATAATTATAAAAGTATAACAAACCTTCAGTAGAAGTAGGGGTAATCCATGGACATCAAGAAGAGGCAATATATTCATATTCAATTCTATAAAAGAAAGAAATAATTAATTTAACATCAAACAAAAACATTTTAGAAATATTTTTTTAAATTTAATTATCAGTTAACTCGGTGTTATTCAGCATCAATTTCAGTTGGTAGTGCATGTTTTTTTGATCATCATTAAATAAAATTTAAGAAGTTCAAGTCAGTTTGAAAATAAAAAGGTCATCTTTCACAAATGATTTTTTTAAATAGATTATCCAGCGAAAGGTAGAGGAATTAACTCAGAATATTATAAAAGTATGTTGTACAAATTGCTTGGAAAAAATCGTGAAAATACCATTTTTTCTAAACTTTCCCACCTTTTCAGAATAAATCAAATTATAAAAGTATAACAAACCTTAGTAGTATGGGTACGCCATGGATATCCAGGAAAGGCAATATGTTCTTATTCAATTCTATAAAAGAAAGAAATAATTAATTTAACATCAAACAAAAACATTTTAGGAATATTTTTTTAAATTTAATTATCAGATAACTCGGTGTTATTCAGCATCAATTTCAGTTGGTAGTGCATGTTTTTTTTGATCATCATTAAATAAGATTAAGTTCAAGTCAAAGTTTAAAAAAAGAGGTCTTCTTTCACAAGTAGTGATTTTTTTAAATAAATTATCAAGAGAAAGGTAAAACAATTAACTGTTTAAAATAAAACAATTAAAAATTAACAAGTAAATCGTAAAAATAACATTTTTTCTAAACTTTTCCACATCTTCAGAATAAATCAAATTATAAAAGTATAACAAACCTTCAGTAGTAGAATGGGTAATCAATAGACGTCAAAGCAAAATGTTCTTTTTTAATTCTGTAAAAGAAACAAATAATTAATTTAACATCAAACAAAAACATTTTATGAATATTTCTTTTTAAATTTAATTATCAGTTAACTCGGTGTTATTCAGCATCAATTTCAGTTGGTAGTGCATGTTTTTTTGATCATCATTAAATAAGATTTAAGTTCGTCATAGTTTAAAAAAAAAGGTCTTCTTTCATAAACAAAATGATTTTTTAAATAGAGTATCCTGAGAAAGGTAAATAAATTAACTCAAAATATTATAAAAGAACGTGTTATCAATTGCATTGAAAAAAGTCGTGAAAAGTCCTTTTTTTCTAATCTTTCCTACATTTTCAGAATAATTCTAATAATTATAAAAGTATAACAAACCTTCAGTAGTAGAATGAGTAATCCATGGACAACAAGAAGAGGCAATTTGTTCTTATTCAATTCTATAAAAGAAATAAATAATTAATTTAACATCAAACAAAAATATTTTATGAATAATTTTTTTAAATTTAATTATCAGTTAACTCGGTGTTATTCAGCATCAATTTCAGTTGGTAGTGCATGTTTTTTTGATCATCATTAAAAAAGATTCATGTTCAAGTCAAAGTTTCAAGAGTTCTTTCACAAGCAAAGTATTTTTTTTAAATAAATTATCCAGAGAAAGGTAAAAGAATTAACTTATAAAAATATGTTGTATCAATTGCTTGGAAAAAATCGTGAAAACCTTTTTTCTAAACTTTCCCACATTTACAGAATAATTCCAATAATTATAAAAGTATAACAAACCTCAGTAGCAGTATGAGTAATCCATGGACATCAAGAAGAAGCAATTTGTTCTTATTCAATTCTATAAAAGAAATAAATAATTAATTTAACATCAAACAAAAACATTTTATAAATCATTTTTTTAAATTTAATTATCAGTTAACTCGGTGTTATTCAGCATCAATTTCAGTTGGTAGTGCATGTTTTTTTGATCATCATTAAAAATATAATTAAGTCACAAATAGTTTCTCAATGAAATTATTATATTAATTCAAAGCTTACCTTCAAAAGTTGAAGTAGTTATCAAGATTTCTTTGGACAACTTTTATTTGAATCTGCAATAAGAAATACTAATTATAATTTATTCATAAACTAAACTAAAAAAAAAATATGAATTTTAATATATTTCAGGCACAGGTATTCGTTATCTGCATTGTACATAAGAGTGGTGCATGCCAATCATCATTTAAGAAAACTTTGCATTATAAAAATAAAAAGTATATTAACTTACCATAATTGTAGATTTAAAGTAAATTCTTGTATCTGGAAGTAAACAAAAACAATGCATTAGAATTGCTTATAGAAAAACAATTAAAAAATGATTTTTAATTTATTAAACCCTCAGATCTCATAATCTGTGATCATTGGGAGCCACAAGGCCAGAATTTGCATGTAAATATGGAGTTATACCACATCCAGTACTAACTGATGCTCATCCCAGCCAACCTCCCTCCAGGCAAGTTTTTAATCATTGGGTAAATTCAAATTGTATCTTTAAAAAATTTAACTTTATTTAAACTAATATATTACCTTTTAAATTTTCCTGAATTTTCCTTGCACAAAAATCCTGGGTACATCAATATTCTCTTTTTTATTAATAGTCCTTCTATGAATATAGCAGTTAGAGATCACCTCAAATCCAGCATTCTTAAACAAGTTGTCCACAAAGTCTGTCGAGAAGTAATAACTCCTTGTACCATCCTGGCGCATATAAAAATTGTCAGCTATTTTATGGCCAGCCTTAAACCTCAATTGTGCCATATCATATAGGCCATAATCTCTGAACAGTAAGATACCTCCAGGTTTAATGACAGCATGGATGTTCTTCAATGTTGCAGAAAACTTGTCTGGATGAATCGCAGATAGAACAAATATCAATGTTGCAATGTCTACCACATCACTACCCGTTTCTTGTAATAAATCATCAGTTGTAATATCTGCTTGAAAAGCTTTAACTTTTACTCCATCATAAAGTTCGTTATTCTTAACAAGGTCCACTGCTCTCGGAGACAAATCGCAAGCCATAAAATTGAAATTCAGACCATCTTTAACAAGGGGAAATATGAAGTTTCCGACACCACATCCTATCTCAAATATTGTCCTTGTAACGATTTTGCTCGGATCGTCCAGAAGTTCTTCGAATTCTCTCGTGGTCCAATTCCGATCTTTGAAAAATCGGGTCTCGTTACGTTTGTAAAACAAGTCCCAATGCTTCTTGGCTTCAACTTCTAGCATCTTAGCTTTATGCTCGGAGACCAAACGGGAGTTTTGAAGCTCCAGAGTTCTGATCTCTTCCTCGCTCAAACATTTATCGTAGGATATAAAATTATCCATGATACTTGATATTATGTGCAAATCGATTTTCAAACTATTTATTCATAGTTCACGTCTACAACTCACGGCGTTTTTCTATGATGCACGAGATATTTCAAGATTGAACTCACCATCGCTGATGTTCAGCAAAAAAGAACGTTGTATAAGATCGCCATGCCTAGGAGACCAAAGAAACTGAAGTTAAATACAAGTGGGGGAAGTATTATTACCAACCCACCTAAATATTTCCGGAAGGGAAAACCTTCAAATAATGAATATCCCTTAGTGTTGTAACAACAATAAATCGATAATTTAACGTTCATAGACCTTAGATGAATTATATTTTAAAAATTATAGTATATTAAATATTGGTTATAATAGTTTTGTGATATAACTTTTAAAATAATTTTCGCATTTGAGAAACTGACATAACCTCTAATAATAACCCAAAACATTGTTGTTTTAGTAAAGAGTAAGACCTCGTTGTCGATAGTTGTTTTAAAATGAAAGTGACGAAAACGAAAAATGTTAGTATTCCTTCCACAAAAGAAGTGGATGTTAAGAAGGTTAGTAGAAACAAATCAAAACCTAAATTTAGAGGAACACCAGATATGAATCCTTCAGTGAAGGCAATAAAGAAAAAGAAACGAGGCTTGAAATTAACTCAAACTATTAAGAAACCTGTTTTAAATAAGAGTATTGAAATTAATTGCACTGCTACAAAGTACACCAAATTCATAAAGAACTTTCTCGAACCAAATGATGTGAAGATGGTTGGTGATTACAATGAGATAGAGTGTTTAGATGACTTCCTGGATGAGGCTGAGTGTTCTATGAATGAAAGTAAAAATGAAGTAGTCTCAAAGCCGATAAACATTAACAAATGCTTAAATTTCCTTGAGGATAATTCCTATGACAATGATGATGACGATGATGAAGAGGAAGATGATGAAAATGTTATTGACATTGATGATGATAAAAGCTTTGATGAGCAGGAGATAGTGATTAAAGGAGGGAATAGAACTATCACTGGTAATTATGAGACTTGGGCAATAACCAACGGCAGAGTTATCAGGCTAGATATGGGCTCCATAATCTACTTCCATGGGTTGATGGAAATTGAGGTGGTCTATGGAGCCATTGAGATATTCTGCAAGAGGCTGGATAAATTGTCACCTGCCACAAAGGCATTCTCGCCGAGAGGCTCTTGTTTCTTAGATATTTCAAATAGGAATGAGAATGATGAAATTATCCATAGAGAATTCGTGAATAAATTAATTAAAGCCGGTTTGGAACGAAGCACTGCTGATAGATTAAGGTCCACTTTGAAACAGGGCATGGCTTTAATCATCTGCAAAAAAATCAATAACAAATGGGTGTCATTCCTCAATGATTATAATGAACATTATGTATTCCCTAAAGAGGTATCTATTAGGGATTATGTGGACAATGAGTGGAATTATTTTAAAATTAATGAGGATTGGAAATTAATCACTGAAAGTTTCAATGAGAACAGTAAAGTCATGTTGTGCGGAGGCAAAGGCGTTGGCAAGAGTACAATTCTTAGGGTTTTAATCAACAAGCTGCTGGCAGAGCATGAGAAAATTCTGGTCTTAGATTTGGACCCTGGACAACCAGAGTTTACAGTACCTGGATGCGTTTCAGCTACTATAGTTCAAATACCGTTAATTGGACCTAATTACACGCATATTCAAAAACCTGAAAGGTATTTCTTTTATAATTTATCAAACTTAAATTAATTATTTTATCTTTGTATTCTTTTAGGAGTATATTTGTTCCTTATATTGATATTGGTATAAATAGCATTGCATTTTTGAAATGCGTGCAAGAATTACTAAAAGCGTCCGCAGACTTAAAACTGCCAACTTTCATCAATCTCATGGGAATGACCGACGGTTTGGGAATTAACTTGCTGTCGTCTATCATCGCTGAAGTTCAACCCACGCAGGTTGTTCAAATTTACAGCGATCATAGACCGAAGAACTTCAAGGAAGATTTAACTATCGATTGTGTGAAGAGGAATAGGATATTGCTGACACCAGAAAATAGCAACGAGCTCAGCTTCAATTATTTAAAGATAAAATCCGTTTGTACCGACTTGAACAATGGAGATCTAATGCCTAGGAACATTCGCGAACTTTGCATTCTATCCTATTTCAGCCAAATGATGCCTAACCATTGCAACCATCTAACTGAGAGAGACGTCAAAATCTATAGGTAATATAAACGGATGATTTTAGTTAATTATTTGAGAACCGCTTTTTCTACATTTTAAGGTCCGATCTATCTGAACTTAAAATTATACATGACGGAAAGGAATGCAATCCGATGACGGTAAATGCTACATTGGTGGGTCTATGTTCTCTTGCCAACGAGGAACACAAAATTTACAATTGCCACGGCTGGGGTATGGATAATTATATAATATAAAATATGATTAAAATAAAATTGTAATATATTTTCAGGTATTGTTAGAGGAATTTCAAAGGAATTGAATATTATTACATTGCTTGCACCTTTGGATGAAATCGAGATGGAGGCTGTCGATCATTTAGTTTTAGGATCAGTAGTTCTTCCACCTGCTTTTTACTTGAAACAAGACAATAGGATCGAGGGATTAATTCCCTACGTTTATAAGGGAGCTTTAAGTATTATATCGAAACCGCCAAAGAGACATATTACTACGAAAAAGTCTGATTGACTTTTATATATTTAAAGATTACTCTATATTCAAGCGCTTCATTAATGTTTACAGTAATTATATTGATTAAACATTTTATTTCTAAGATATTTCTATTTGATTTTTGTTATATTTATATAATTTATTACTGTATGTACATTGATTCTTTATATATATTTCTTAAAATAATTAAGACCCTAATTCTGCAGCTTTTCGATACTAATCAAATTCATCCCTTCATATAGGATTATTGCGATTATAACGATTGATATAGGCAATCTCATTTACAACTAGTAAATTTGACCACCTGTACTTAAGTTGGCAAAAATGTTTGTCAAAATAATGATTGTTATTTACGTGTGAAATTTTGATTGAAGAAGAGGTTCCGAATGAAAAAATGTTGATAAGCCTATAAAAATGGATTTAAAACTGTTCGTGTTAGTTATAAGTGTCTATGCCTGCAATGGACTTGATCTTAAGGGTTTGGATGATTCCATCCTGTACAACATCGAGTTTCCTGGACCCAGAGCTGATGCCGAAGAGTTGGAAGGAGACAGGCTAGTTGTGCAGAGTTCTCACAAAGAAATGTATGAATGCGTGCTGCCATATGTCAAGGACAAGGAAGATAATGGGAATGAGCAATATAGAGGCCCGAATGCATATCACCTGCTTTCCGATTTATTTTTACCATATTGGCCTTGTGTGTACAGGCTTGATACATATTGGACATATGAATTTTGCCATGGTAGACATATCCGTCAATACCATGAAGATAGAGAAGGAAAGACTGTGAAGTTGCAAGAGTACACTTTAGGTAAGATTGATAAAGCAGCATTAGAGAAATATGCAGAAGAGGCTGAAAAGCAGAATACAATTTCACCACCCACAAAAAAAATTGATGGCAATAATTTACGGTATTTTGAGATAGTCATGGGCAATGGAACTTTATGCGATTTGAACGAAAACAAGCCGCGTCAAACTAGTGTGTTGTATGCTTGTTATCCCTATGGTAAAAACGATATTTACTCATTAAAAGAAACATCAACTTGCCAATACGAGATCATCATTCTTACCCCATTGCTTTGCTCTCATCGCAAATATAAACCAATTAAAACTAGTCAGAATATTGTGAACTGTATGCCTTTAAATGACGCTCCCAAAAAGCCATACAGTTTGGCGAATATGCAGCATGAAGGTAAAAAGTTAAGGAACGGTGCAAATGTTGATATAAGAATTGAGTTTATGCCAGTTACTGCCAATGAGAAAGAGGAGGAAAGCAAAGCGCTTGAAACTAGTACTCCTGTGGAAGTTTCACCTGTAAAAAGTTTCTTGAGAGGGGATACCTGCTTAAATGGTGGCTCAGGATGGTGGAGATATGAATTTTGCTATGGAAAGTCTGTCACACAGTACCACACCCATGAAGATGGTAACAAGATCTCAATAAATTTGGGCATATTCAACAAACAGAATCATATTGATTGGCTCCAGAAAAATCCGCATAAAAGACCAAAAGCATTGTCGGCACGCAACCAACTCTCGCATTTCTATTCGGAGGGAAGTGTTTGCGACAAAACCGGAAAGGCGCGACAAACTGAAGTCAAGTTGAAATGTTTAGAAAACGCCAGTATTCATACAGTTTCCCTATATCTTCTTGAGCCAAAGTATTGCGAGTATATCCTGGGAGTTGAGTCGCCACTTATCTGTGACATCTTAAAGCAGGCTGATGTAGATGGATTAGTTAAAGAGGAACCGAAGAATAATCCAAAAACCATTATAAAAGTATAAACAATATGTATTTGTCTTAATAAACAATAAATTAGCATTCCTTGTATTTGTTAAGTATTTAAATACCACAAAACGATTATTATTACTTTTTTCTCTGGTCACACTTTATGTTATCTTCAATTGATTTCGGGATTTTATAAACAAATTTAATCATTAGATAATGTAGAGTTGACTTATCAACCTTATGTATTTATATAAATAAAATAGACTTTTCGCTTACTTTACACATTTGTGCAAATATTGTACTAAAATCAGCCTTTGAACAAACAAAAAAACAAGCTATTTTTAAAACATGTTAAATTGTTTCTTAAAAAATATAAATATACACAAATAATATACAATACGTATATATATTTCATTTGGCACGAAGCTTAGCGTTGGATTCCAAAAGAATTTTAAAATTAAGAAGTCTTATTCTTTTTGCCGAGGATCGCTCTTAAGTTTTTAGACATGTAGTACGGTCTGTGCGCGCTACCGTCGTTCCTCTCGTTATCTTCAACTAAAAGAAAAGTTGATATAATACAAATTTATGGTATCTTTTAGTGGACTTACGGAAACACAAAAATAGCGTATCAACAGCCATGCTGTAGACGTTGAAAAAGAAGGATGTCACCAAATATGTGATAATAGCGACGAAGATTACGGGCACTAAAATGTACTGTAATTTGCGTTCGCTTACGTAAATTATGAAGCTCCAGACTATGGCCGCCACTCCGGCTGTGATTATTAATTTGCTCATAAAGAGAACGAAATCCGTTACCTGAAAAAAGTGGATTAAATTTAATTCAAGTTTTACTTTAGCGTTAGAAAAATTACTTTATCCAAGACGTGGAATCGCAGTATGTTTCTGATGATTAAACTGAACGCATCTTTCGCACTCATGCAGAAATTCTTTCCATGGATTGCGCACATAATGTATGCGTTTTTGTTTAAAAACTTTAGGAATCTCTCCAAGCACCAAAAGAAACACTTCATGCAGCACAGGATTGCTTTGGTTAACGCGTTGTCGTACTTCTTCAGCTTATGATCGAGGTATTCCAAAGCGATGCGGATCATCCTGCAGATGGCGAGGATAAGAGAACCAAAGGCCAGAGTACCGATGTGATAGCGGAGAGTCCTCGCCACGGACATCGTGACCGACCAGAACGGAACATCGTTCTTGTCTCTTGTCCAGTACCACGTAGCGAAGATACCAGCTTGGACCATTTGCCCGAAAGCAGAAATGAAGAAAATACTCCAGAAAAAGGCGAAACCATTGAAAACTGTAAATATAATACTTATAATAACAACGATTGATGAAATCTAATACGATCGAGTACCATGTAGAGGTGTACGTAAGCTAGAAAGTCCCATGCCGACGAATTCGCAGGTAGCTTGGCAATTCTTAATTTGAACCTTTTTGAATGATTCTATAGAGCAGGTGTCCCCATCCTGGAAGCATTAACATAGTTAGTTAAACAATAAATCTGAAAATAATATTTTACCTTATATTCTCCACTGCATTTACTTGTATCAAAATTTTGAACTTCATATTGTGGGGAAGATATTGTTGAGATGTATAGAGCTACGACTAGAGTAAATGCAATTATACCCATCTGGAATATCCACGGAAATATTGGGAAAACGAATGACATCAGAGTGCTGCTAACGGCTCTGAAACATCATGGTTGTGATTCAAATTCAAACTTTCAATAGATTTATAAACTTACTTGCTAGCTTCTGCAATGATAGCGATCGCGATGAAAATACGTTTCCTCAAGAAAATCACCATCAAAACATCGATAAGCAGAGCTACCGACGAAATGATCAATAAGGTAAGCCAGAAGCCCTTCTTTCTGACGTATTGTTGGAAAATGGTGGTGGCTTTGGCTTCTTCTTGTGGGTTATTCTTATAGTAGATGTAATACGTCACCGTGAAATAAACACCTGATGAAGAGATAGAGTTTAAAGAAATGGTTGCAGCGGAATAGTTTTTGTACTTACAGGCGGCTAACCCTGCAATGGTAGCAATAATCGAGAGCCATACTACAGGACCGGCGATCCAACGCAACAATGCCATATAAATTAAGCACGCCAGAATTGCTACGCCTATACCGCCGAGGATCTCCCGCCAAGACTCAATAATATCCTTGATTATGTCATGACCCACCTAAAGAGGAACCAAGCAAAAATGAAAATGCGGTTTTAGACATTTTTTTTCGATAGATGAACTATTTAGGTTTTTGTTTCGAAAATGAATGTTGACCAGTTAGAAATGAGATTTGTGAAATAGAAAGTGTTAATGTTGGACGTAGACATACAAACACGCAACAAATAATAGTAATATGTAGTTTCTACCTGCTCCATTTTCTGGAGAAGCTCAATATTTTTTATGGATTTCTCTAAATCGTCTTTGTTTATATCTTTTATATCCGTCCTATTATCGGGGATAACGGCAGTTATGTCTGGTATACATCTGTTGAATGCTGGAAAGTAGAGAGCATAGAGATACATATTTAAGTACATATGAGCGTGATTCCATGCATGCACAGTCCAGACATAAGATAGAAAAGTTTCAGTATGGGTATGTGAGTGTGTGAAAAGAAGGCAAAAAAAAAAGTGAGCGGTAAGTTCGACGAAGGACGCAGCCCTGTGTACCTTATCGTAAAAATCAAGAATGGCCAAACGCAGTGATAGGTTTGTCTGTTCGGCCAGTTCCTTCGTATTGAAAAGTTTGGCAAGTTCGCCCACGTCGTACAAACACCGATTCAGGACTATAACAACACAACAACATAAATCTGGAAGCTGTTCATACTTTGAAGGACACGAAGCAGGATAAAACGAGCTTGCACTGCGTCAACTTACAGTCAATGCTCTTCAGATGGTAGCGAGCGCATAAACCTTTATTAACGAAATCATCTCCTTGCTCGTTATTTATCGGTTTGATTCCCTGGACGCAATGTAGCTTCTTGTACAAATCCTTGGAAAGGTTTTTATCCCATAGGAACGAGTCTGTCGGACACTCTTTTACGCATATCTGAAAATTTAATATTTACATAAAGAGATCATTTAGAGAAGAGTTAGAGCGGTACTTGATTCGTTGGGCAGCCGGTGAATGGAACCGTCGGACTCAGACATCTGGTGATATCAAAGAAGAAAAGTTTCTTCTTATCGGCGACGTGAGGATCGTAGCCGCATCTGCTGTTGTTCGAATCAACCGGCAGCAGCAGGATGTCCTTGTTACCATTGGTGAAAACTAAAAGGTATCAATGATTACGTGAACTTTGAACAGCTGTATTGGAAGTACCGAAAAGTCCAACGCCGATCCAACAAGCGATGAAGACGATGAACAGAAACAAGCATATGACATCGGTGCAGGATCTGTTCTTCAGCGGTCCTTGGAAAGTAGGATCAAATTCCACCTGTCTACCTAGAAACAGAAGAAGTTGACAAATTCAGTACACAGAGACGAACTTTGGAACAACGATTTAGCACATTTACTCCTCTGCCTGCGATTGTGGTCTAGCTTGCAGCAGTAATCCAAACACATGTTGACTCATTACTTAATTGATAAAACTTGCGGACCCCCCGTTCTTAGCGATGATCTTTTATACGCACGAAAGCGCTGCCATTTTTATGATTACTTGTAAATATCTCGTTATTTATCATGCAAGTGCAAACGTCAGATGTTGTGGACACGTTCAACACTCCGGTTGCAAAATCTTCCCCACCTTCCCACAAACGCGCGAGTTCACCGAAATAATTTGTACAATAGTTCAATTGTCATCAATTAAAATCAACGTCAAAAGGTTGAGGAGGAACAGTCGAGAAACGAAAGGCAAACAGCGCACACGAATGGAATACACTAATCCTAGCCCAGGTTCAATGAGACTCCGACCCGTTCCGACTCTTGTCTGCTGCAGACGGAGAGAGCGTCGTTTCCATTTAGTTTTGCGTTGTGCAACTATCCTCGCTCGTTCGTTGTCTCATTATACCACACGTTTCCTATTTATAAAACCCACCGTGTGTCTCTTATACCATCCGCACTTTTACCGGACCTCCTCAGAACCGCAGAATCATATTATTATATTTCCATTATCACAACTGGAATGACCTTCGTCATATGCATAAGGTCATTCTAGACATTATCAAGGCAGTTGCGTGATAATTGGAAATAGAAATAAACCAGTTCTAGACATTATGCATAACGCTACTTGTCCAGTGATACTTACTTATTCATGCTGTTTCTATTGCTTTTTCTTTTCCACACGCTCTTCTTTCACCGCAAAAACCCGACAAGTTGTGACATAAATGGGATTAGAAGTGTAAGTTCGCCATATATTCGTTATCGTCAAATATGTTTATTAATTGAACGTTCTAAATATAGCATAAGCAATTAGTTCTACGCAAATACTGTAATTAACTTTCATCAAATTAAACATTGATAATTCTTTTAAATTAACATTAAATATTTAGACTTTTTTATAAATAGTTCTAACAAAATAAATTTATTAAAATGTTGCAAATATGAGCATTAGTTCATAGTTATATTAAAGCTATTTTTTAATCTTTATAAATAGCGAACATAAATAGAGCGCAGCCTCTGCTTCGTAGACAACTTTTATTATTATATAAATAAATTACACTTTCTAAATATCAAATTTTAATAACATCTATTTATTGAATATAAAATTCGTAAATAATAATGAATTCTAAATTAAATTAATTAATTTTTAAATTAAAACACCATCATTATTTATGAATGCCGCAGATGTTTAATTATGCCGTGAGATAAAAAAGGTTGAAGAACACTGCTTTAGTTCTATATAAAAAAAATAAGAATGAAGAACTTACATTGACTGATAATACTTATATCAAGTCATTAATTTTAGATTAAAAATGAATATAACTTAAAAAAAAACTATTCCATTCTAATTATTGTTCTAATGGGTTTTTAATTGTAATTAAATAATTATTTCCAACCATTTTAAGTTTAATTGTTCGTTAACCTGTTTTTTTTTAATGATTGTTAATTAATAATTTATGCTATTAACACTAGTTTATTTTCAATAAATCATGTAAAAAAAATAATTAAAAATTACACCAGTGTTTAAAATTCTATAGTAATAGTTTCTTTATTTTACGTTTACGCCTATTCTATTACATGCGACATACTTTGCTTATCTTTCATAACCTATCGATAAAAAATCTACGGAAAAAGCAATTTACTTCCTGCATAATAATAAAAATACGAGCACTGTCTTTAAACTAAACTATTAGGAAATAATGAATACTTACTGACAGGTTCATACGCAGATAACATTTTCGTGACTGCAATACAACTACTGCATTATATTTTTAGTAACCTATCGCATATGAGGATATTATATTATCTTATTTGTATTACGATCTATACGCAGCGTTGCTGATAAAAAATGCCTTTCTTGTTAGACTTACATAATGAATGAAATACTATATTTATAATTACAATTCCTATAATTACAAGTTCGTTTTATCACTTTATGTCATTATTTATTAAATTTATATCTATTTAGTAATAATTTCCTAGAGCGGAAATACTGCGGTAAATAGCCCTTTGTATCAAAACTGCAATAACTCGCTTAGTGCCGCTTCTATCAGTCCGGATTCTCTTACATCTATTTAGTAATAATTTCCTCGCGCGAAAATACTGCGGTCAATAGAAATAACTCGCTTAGTACGGCTTCTATCAGTCCGGATTCTATATAGTCCTGTTAGAAAATTAAATCTAAATTGAACAAATAAAAAATTACTTGCATACAATTATTATGATCAAATTTTTCCTTTATATTTTATATCCAGTTCCTTGATTAGTACCGCACTATGCGAGGTATTTCTGTAATCAATTTCAACGAATAACGTTCCCTGTAAATATTCAATTTGTGTTTCTAAACTGTAGATAAGATTTTAATCTAATTTATCTTATTAATTATTGACAAGTAAACATTCAAAATTTGATCTTTTTATTAAATATATTGTAATTTATTCTAATTGTTGCTCGACTCGAAAATTCGGATGAAATTAATTGAATATGAATCATAACGGGACTTATTTTTGAAAGATTATTTCATATCAATTTTCACGTATGTTTATCGGCGTTCAGGGTATTCCCCTTTGCGAGACGAGCAAGCACGAGTATGAATCACTTTCAAACGATTATTCGAAGAATGCTGTTTACCTGCATCGTGGTCCTGAGGAGTCGTGGTCCTGGGTGCCATGCCGAACCTGCAACAACGTCGAACGTTATACTACATGTACATGAAATATCATTAAATTATCTATACGAATGTAATTATTGCACGATAAAACCTTATCTTTATTAAATCTATTTACGATGCGAGAACTATGTACATTCTATGCAGAGCTTAAGTTAAAGCCACTTAACAATATGATTGGTATTCGGTAAATCTGTCCATCTGTCCATAAAAATTAAGAAGTATATCAATTGATCATCAACTAGTTTTTTTTTATTATTTATTATAAATCTGTTACAGATACAGAATGATATAATTTTTGTTTGTTGCAAAATCTGTAAATTATACCAAGAAAATTATAATACTTTCTTATCTTTTCTATTGTTTCTACCTTAATTTGTTTGCAGTTAAGATTATTAACTCACAAAATATATAACTAATTCTTAACTATAATTATACATAATTTTACTATTCTCAACGAAGAAACCAATGGTATTAAGAGAACATGTAGTAAGAATTGTAACCTTAATTGTATTCATTATACAAACTTTTATTTATCTCAACAATTTAAATATTTAGTATTACTTTAGTAAGCCTTTTTTACTTGACTTTATTCACATTATATTTCAATCCAACATAATATTTTTACTACTACTAATTCTATATACGTATTAATTTCTTACTTTCTTTGAATGTAAACTGTTTTACAATTAACATGTAAAGTTTGTATTAATATTGTCACTAGCATTATAGGAAATTTATCATGTTTTCACTGTTAATACCAAAAATAATCAAAAAAAATATTATGTTGTGTAATAAGTTTGTTGTATGATTTTTTTCCGTATTTAAGACAAAAAATATTTGTAACTTATGAAACGTATATAGTCTGAAAGTTGAGATTTAAAAAATTGTTTTTAGTCAATTTCTATAGTATTTATTTGGATTTGAAGATGATATTTATTTTCGTGTAATTTTTTTTTTTAATTTTCGGAAATAAAAATTTTTAGTGCAAACAGCAAAAAGTTTTCTGATATCTTTTTTTAGTCTTAATGATAATAAATGTTCTGGAAGGTCTATCGAGATTAATAATGTTAAAATCTTTTCTTTAATTAAAAATAATCCTTATTAAATCACACTTCTTTATAAAATTAGCTTAAAGAAAAAAATATTTTTAGAGGCCTGAAAAATGTATATTTCTGATTTTTTTTTTTTGCAGAAAAAGTTAAAGCAATTTAAGATTAATGGCAAAATGTTATACAACAAATATAATTTAAATAAACTTTCTATAATTAAAAATTGATTTCTGTTTCTAACCGTAAATGACGACTTTTCTTATTGGCTGACCCATTAATATAAATTATAAAATTCTGCATTTATTTGTTGAGCAACTTTTGAAGACAATAAAATAAAACATCAGGTGCTTTTCGTACATACTTTCACATAACATGTGTTTACAAGAGAAATTTTAATTAATTTGTCAACAACATACAAATACGAGGAGAAATACTACTACTAAATAGACCATGTAATTTTATATTTTTTATTAATTTAATTCATAAAGGATTAACGACAAAAGATTTAATTTGAATTACCATTGTTTACAACACAAAACATTTGTAGTTTGTTTAGAAGTATTATATTCACACGATAATTGCTTGAGAATTATTATGAAGGTAAATAGGTTGAATATTACACGAGGATTTATGTAATACATCGAAAATTTCGATGTTTTAAGTCGAAAAAACTAATTGATAAAAATGCAATTTTAAATAGCAATTGTGTTCTCGTTCTTCGTTAAAACCACTTTATGGGTATGATTTTAAAAATGCTGTATTTTCAATGAAAATTTTAATTATATTTTCAAATTACTTGAGAAAATAATTCATTAATTATCACAGAAATTCTGCTTTATTTTATTTTCACACCAATTTCTTTAAAAAAATTATTGGTCTTAAATTGAACCTGAAGACTATCGATTACTGAATTTTACATTTTGAAATATAATAAATTTATCATATATTTAAATAACTAAGGTAATATTCATAGCTTATTATTTAGTTAGAAAATAGTATTTAGAATAGAAATTAAGTGCAAAAACCGAAGTAAAATTAATAATTATTTTACTTTTTAAGTACAGACGCTCTTTTCAAAAATAATTTTGGATTCAATTAGTCGACAAATTATGTTTGAGAAACGAATTATATAAATTGTTATATCATTCTGCTATTTCTCATCAATTAAATTCTTTAAAAAGTTTAAATGTTTGTACGTTTAGAAGATGATTCAATTCTTTGATGTGAATGTACTAAATTATAGTTGTTAACGCTTTTGGTAGGAGAAGTCATTCGAGCTACGTCCACATAACGTCAACTTAATATTAATCTGGTTTGCTCGATGAAAATGTCCTTGGAGTTAATTGCGTTTACTGGACATTCTTCAATGTAATTGGGTAATCTCGAGTAACGCACGAAAACGAATACATGTCCTACCCAATTTTCTTTCGGCCTTTAATATTTATGCGGTAATATACCAAAACCTCACCTCGATATTCAATGAATTAGTATGTGGAACGAGAGCGCCGGCAATTATCCTTCAAGACATAAAAACAACAGAAAAGTGGAACTTTGTAGCCGCAACGCAAACATTTGTGCATAATTTAGTTCCGTTATTAATGCTGTCGTCTTATAAAACCGTTTTCCACGAATGATGTAATCCTTTCTTTTCGTTATCTAGATGGTAATGCAGTTTAATTCTATACCATAATTCCGAATTGCTTCCATCAACAAATAATGTTTGATAACTTTTTAAGAATATAGAATGACACATTATATAAGCAGTTCTCTTATTAATGCTAAAACTGTTGTTATAATTAGTTTAATTGTATTGTAATCATTATGTAATAAATAGCCAATTAACAATGATAGATTATGAAAGTTAGCTGCATTTGAAACGGATAGAATGAATCATTATGTTTGTACATCATGCAATTCCATTGTTAATGCTATCGACGTGTAACAATGTTTTCCATGTAGATTGTTGTCAAGTTATCACTGTAGTTAAGTATTAAATCTATTACCAAATAAATACGATAAATGTCAATCCAGTAATGACATTTGACAGAGTATAAAAAATGTATGCAGCAAGTAGATTTGATGGATGACAGAATGACGCATGATATTTATGCATTATTTAGTTCCGTTATTAATAATATCGACTTATAAAACCATTTTCCACGAATGATCTACTTCCTCATTTTTGTAGTCTCGATTTTACTGCTGTAACATTTGTTTATTATTGTGAAATACATGCAAATTGTGTCAAAATTGTAAATTATGTTTAAACTGTCAAATAAAAGTAAAGCAATATATAAACTAAAAAACGTCATAGTTTTTGATTATTTGGGAAGATAAAGTCCTTATTTCTTATAAATTTGACTTTCTTCTATATTACCACTTTTTTCATTTTGCCTGTACACAGCACAATTTCGCCAATTTAACTTTAATTTGGAATTGACGTTTAAGCTGTCAAACAAAGGTAAAATAATAAGTGATATGATTGGGTGATAAATGAGACATTCAATCTAAAAATCTCATAGTTTTTGATTATTTGACTGTCGACTTATAAAACCGTTTTGCACGAATGATGTAATCCTTTCTTTTCGTTATCCAGATGGTAATGCAGTTTAATTCTATGCTATAATTCAGAATTGCATTCATCTACAAATAACGTTTGATAGCTTATTAAAGTTAAGCAGCAAGTGGATATAATGGATGATAGAATGACACATTATATAAGCCTGTACACAGCACAATTTCGCCAATTTGACTTGAATTTGGAAATGACGTTTAAGCTGTCAAACAAAGATAAAACAATAAGTGATATGATTGGGCGATAAATGAGACATTTAATCTAAATATCTCATAGCTTTTAATTATTTGACAGAAGTTTATACATTATGTATGTGCTTTACGCAGTTCTGATGCTAATGCTGTCGACTTATAAAACCGTTTTCCACGAAGTGTATAGTGCATGATTTTCTTCAGATGGAAGAGAAGTGTTTTTTTTAATTCTATTATATTTATTATGAAATCCTTGCAAAAATCGTCCAACTGGTAATAATTTTTGACAAATTATGAAAGTTAAGCAGCGAGTGGAGTGAACGTATGATATAATGATACATTGTATTTGTGGATTATGCAGTTCTGTTATTAATGCTGACGAGTTATAATTTCTTCTTTATTAACAACTACTATCCTTATTTAACACAATTTCGCCAATTTGACTTTAATTTTATCAAAATTGGAAATGACGTTTAAACTATCAAAAGAGTAAAACAATGAGTGACATAATCCCTTATTAATGCTGACGAATTATAACTTCTTCTTTATTAACAACTACTTTCTTTATTTAACACAATTTCGTCAATTTGACTTTAATTTTATCAAAATTGGAAATGACGTTTAAACTGTCAAAAGAGTGAAACAATGAGTGACATAATCCGTTATTAGTGCTGACGAATTATAACTTCTTCTTTATTAACAACTACTTTCTTTATTTAACACAATTTCGCCAATTTGACTTTAATTTTATCAAAATTGGAAATGACGTTTAAACTATCAAAAGAGTAAAACAATGAGTGACATAATCCCTTATTAATGCTGACGAATTATAACTTCTTCTTTATTAACAACTACTTTCTTTATTTAACACAATTTCGTCAATTTGACTTTAATTTTATCAAAATTGGAAATGACGTTTAAACTGTCAAAAGAGTGAAACAATGAGTGACATAATCCGTTATTAATGCTGACGAATAATAACTTCATCTTTATTAAGAACTACTTTCTTTATTTAACACAATTTCGCCAATTTGACTTTAATTTTATCAAAATTGGAAATGACGTTTAAACTATCAAAAGGGTAAAACAATGAGTGACATAATCCGTTATTAATGCTGACGACTTATAACTTCTTCTTTATTAACAACTGCTTTCTTTATTTAACACAATTTGACTTTAATTTTATCAAAATTGGAAATGACGTTTAAACTGTCAAAAGAGTAAAAGAATGAGTGACATAAATGAGACATTCGATTATTTATTATTTGTAAAGAAAAAATCCCTATTTCAAGTTAACTGTCACGGAATATTCCTCAACATTTGACAGTTTAGAAAAGTAGACTGATATTAATGCTGTCGACTTAAAAAAAAACGTTTTTCTTTTCTTCAGATAGCAGAAGTGTAATTTTTTAATTCTCACCTGATAATGATTTATGACAAATTATGAAAGTTAAGTAGTGTTTGGAATGGACATATGATAGAATGATACATTATATTTGTGTGTTTTATCAAAATTGGAAATGACGTTAAAGCTGTCAAACAAAAGTTAAACCACAAGTGATACGTTCTGGAGATAAATGAGATATTCTCGCTATAAACGCATTTTGCATATAATAAATATTTTGTTTATATAATGTTTTGTAACAAAATCCAGTTAAAGAGTTAAATCATTTTAGTATGAATATGGGTTATTTATACAATATAATGTTGCATGTTTGTCGGTTTCCATGCATGTATGATCGATGCAGCATGGAATTCAGACAAAGCAAAAAGAAGGAAAATCGATTCCTCGAGGCACTTTTCGTAATTACTTAACACATCAACCAATACATATTACCGTAGAAAAGTGAAATAAAAAGTAAACCCTAATGTGCATTTGATGGGTCTCACAACAATGTAGCAATTAAAGTGAATCTATTTTCGTTCAATCCATACGTCAATTGAATGTATCTATTAACATTATGCTTCTAATGCAGTTTCGATATTGTCATTTCTCAACGCTTCAATTGGGAAATGACGGAGTCATGTGATCAGCTGATTGTTGTAATAGCCTTGTTTCGTATGCATGAAGCAACCTACAAATTACATTAACATCCGGCGCACTTGACAATAACAGAACAGAACAAAAAAAAAAGAAGCAGAGTATCGTGGTGACCTTATTTTGGTCGGTCTATGATGATGATGATGACTAAACCGGAATCCGGCGAGGTGTCTCGAAAATCATGCAGCAAATTAACGTTAATTTGGACAGACGAAATTTTAAATGCACGTATCACAAAATGTGTTTATGTACAATTATGTTGCGTGCTCAAAACGTACTACATTATTCAGTATGTAGATGGTATAAATAAATTATTTTAATATTAAGGTTCCATTTTATGTTGCTGTTGACAACAGAAAAAGAGTGGTAATCGATTCAATAATAATAGTCATATTGGTAATATAATATGGCTTTTGGTATTCTATACACGTTACATATTATTGCTTTGACGGTTTTCTTTATACTTGAATAGATTGTCGTTTAATGAAGAAATAAAATAAGAGCAATTAATTAACAACTTATTTTACATTAAGAAAATATTATTGTTTATAATATATAATTTTGACATTTTGACTTAAGGTGACAGCTGTCATTTCGCGGCGTTTCAAATAACCTATTAGATTGTAAATGAGAATTTTGTTAAGAAAATATTATTAATTTTTTGCTACAAACATAATAAATTCTCAAAATGAAAACAATAAAAACATTGCATTCTTAAACGTGTCAAAAATTTGGTGGTAATCATTAATAAAAGATTATTAAAATCATGTTATTAAAAAGAATAAGGTAATTGCGTATTATTTATATATTGATTTCCGATGGTTGCCTTTATTAATAGTTTATATCATTGTTTCTTAACCTTTTTGCGAATTTCATAAATTTTAATTTGAAAATTGAGTATTATTATTTATAACACATAATTTTGACATAAGGTGACAGCTGTCATTCCGCGGCGTTTCAAATAACCTATTAGTTTGTAAATGAGAATTTTGTTAAGAAAATATTATTAAATTGTTGCTAGAAACATAATAAGTTCTCAAAATAAAAATAATAAAAACATTGCATTCTTAAACGTGTCAAAAATATGGTGGTAATCATTAAAAAAATAATATTAAAATCATGTTCTTAAAACGAAAAACGAATAAACATTAAGAGTTTATATCAGCGTTTCTCAACCTTTTTGCCGTACGACTCAACATTTAATGCAACCTTGAATTTCAAGTATTTTTGAAGATGAATTTCGTAAATTTTTGATCAGTGTACTTGTAGTTGAACTGCATCTCTATTGTTTATAACACATAATTTTGACATTTTGACAGCTGTCATTTCGCGGCCTATTAAAAACTTAACCTATTGGATTGCAACCTATAGGTTAAAAAAAACTGGTTTACAGTAATATTTATCATTTAATGATAACTTCATAATAATAATTTATTATATAAATATTTTAATTCTTTCTTCTACCAGATAATTTATTTTTTTAAAGTAAATACTGTTCATCAAACATGATTGCTCGGACGGTTTCCTTTGATTACGGTCTTTAAACTTGCATAGTTATGATTGTCATTTCCTGTTGTTAAAAATTAAAATTGTGATATAAATGTTTCTGCGTTTCTTCTAAACACTAACAATTAAAAAAAAACAAAATTCTATTTTTTTTCATTTGTTTTTAACTCTAAGCACGTTTGATTAAAAACTTGATCAAAATTTTATCACATTATAAATTAATTATGATGGAAATTTAACCTATAGGTTACCGGTAATTTCTTAAAAATTCAACAAAAAAAAAGATTTAAAAATAAAATTTCGTTTTTAAAAGATGAGAAACAATAATATCTATTTGTATACATATAAAATTGGCTGCTTGAGCAATAATTAAAACTGATGTTACTTATAAATTTATTGTTGGCGAATTGTCTACTTAAAATACTACTAATCTAGAATTTAGAAATATGCAACAAAAAGATGATTAAATTTTATTTTAGATCAATAAATCTGCCAATATCAAAACTTTTGCGTCTTTCATTAAAAAATTAAAGTAACGGAAATATTTATGAAAATTTTAAATTAATTTTGCTTTTTTATAATGTATAAGTTTAATGTATTAAACATTCATTCAAAATTAATAGAATATTGTTAATTATAATATTATTATAAACAGTAGTTAACCGGTTTTTACTTAAAATATTTACCGTTTAATATAAATATTAACCGGTAAAAAATATAGTTATGATTATTATTTACTGAAAATGATGATGTAAATGTTTATTTTTTTCTAATATTTATAGAAACTCTTTATCATATTTTCATCACGTTCATCAAGTGTATATAAATCTTGTTCTTGAAAATGAAAAACGTAATTGCACATCCTTTACTCTGGCGGTATTCTTTGAATACATTCTTTATATTTGCATAGTTATGGTTGTCATTTCCTCTTGCAGAATATTATGATGTAAATGTTTCGTTTCTTCTAAACATTTATAATAAATCAAACATTTTTCTAAATTTAACAAAAAATATAAATATAATTATTACATAATGATAAATAAATTATTATCGTTTGACTTAAAAATAAATTAAAAAGTAATCAAATTATATGAAAATTATATAATTTTATTTTATATTCGACTCACGTTCAGCATTCTTGAAAAGATAAATATAAATGCACATCCTTTATTGCCTCGCTTCCTTTGGTTGCATCATTTATTAGTATATAGTTATGATTGTAAATTTCCGTTGTAATTTATTAAAAAAAAATCATAACAAAAATATTATGTTTTCATTATTATTTAATTAAAAAAAAATAAGGAAATTGTATTTACATAATCAGAAATTAAATAAATCATTTGTTAAATAAATAATTAAAAGTAAAAATTAAATAATATTTACTACAAGTTATACTAAAATAAAATATTTCTTTAAAAAAATTGGTTTTTGATTTAAAAAAAATTAATTATAAATAATTAATTATTAAAAAATAAATTATATAATTGAGATCTTATTTCGTTTATACACAAAAAAATATAATTGTTTCTTCAAAATTTCATTGAAATAATTGCATTGTCCGTATTTGTCCTTGAATTTCATCACGTTTTATTCAATGCCAGATCAAAGTTTTGCTTGAATTATAAGCTAAAATCCTTTCCTAATTTGAATGCAGCTATGCAACAAAATAACGACCGTGAAATATTTCTGAGAATCATAAAAAAAAACTCGATTAGAAATGAACGATAAAACCGTTCATTGTTTATTTCCAATCAATTGTAAAAGGTTATTTTTTTCTGATTAATTCAAAACATGATTATGACTTCAATAATAGCTTTAAGTTGGAACTTGATTTAAGATTGAGTTTGAAAATGTCATAATTCTTTTGGATTCTCATAATGAAGAATTAAACTTAGATGTTACACAATATTAGGGATGGAATTTTAGACACTGAGAATATTTTATGATGTTATCTTTGTAAAGTATGGAGGAATTAAGGAAATCCAATTGGTTTTACATAACTTTATTGATGCTAAGTCTATGTTTATCATTTATTTGTGCTTGCTGAGACTAATTCTAAAGACATATTCTACTTAGGAAGTAAATTATGATAATTATGGGGGTGAGAGTTGTAACTGAGAGTAAGGCTATATATTTATTTGATAAATAAGCGTTCCCACAGAATTCGGCCTAAGAAAAAATGTATCGATAAGGATACTGGAAGTTCCTTATTTTTTTATGAAAGTACGAAGTATTAATGGAAGTTCCTGTATTGATGGAATTGTTTGCACCTAGTTCTAAATGTTTATATTAAAGTGTATTGATCCTCACATATGGGCACTTAGTTTGATTCTTCTTCTTCGTAATTTACTCCAATTGAAAGATGAAGTTTAAGAATGAAGTAAAAAAGTTTAAATAAAATTCAGATATCTAAATCGAAGATCAAACTACATAAAAAGATAATATATAATATTTTAAAATAACAAAAATCTGAAGATATCATAAAACTATCTAAACTAAAGTAAATAATTAAATCCATGGTTCATTTTGATTTTATTCTCTGACCACAATAAGTTATTAATTTCAATGATTTCAAAATGGTTTTCAACAAAATTTAGTTATATTAAAGACATAATTGAAATTATATTTTTGTAATTTATTGTTGAAATTAACATTATTTTTATTTATTATGAATAAAATAATTATTACCCATTCAAATTGTATCCAACGTTTCCATTATTTAGCTTTTGTAAATTGTCTCTTATTTATGGAAATATTAATATTTTTTGTTTACTAAGTAAAAACTATTGATTTTAAATCAAATGCATTAAGAAATAACTGGAAAATCCTTCAATTGTGATTATATAAAAATATTATATTATGACATGTTATTAAAGAAAATTGCCTTTCATACTCCAAAAAGTATTTTAAGTTTATTTTATTCATAGCACAATTATATGTGGTCTAAATTTGAGAAATATTACCCATTCAAATGGTATCCAATAAAAATGTTGTTTAACTTTTGTAAATTGTCTCGCACCCATAGAAATATTAATAATTATTGTTTAGTAAGTAAAAACTATTGATTGTTTATTGAAAATCAAAGTAACTAGAAAATCCTTGAGTTGTGATTTTATAAAAATATATTATGACATGTTAGTAAAGAAAATTGCCTTTCATAGTACAAAAAGTCTTTTAAGTTTATTTTATTCATGCCACAATTTTATGAAATTTGGGAAATGTTACCCATTCAAATTGTATCCAATGAAAACGTTGTTTAACTTTTGTAAATTGTCTCTTATTTATGAAAATATTAATAATTATTGATTAGTAAGTAAAAACTATTGATTGTTTATTGAAAATCATATCGATTTTATTTTCTGACCAAAATTTTCAATCTTTCAAAATAAATAAGTTATTAATTTCAATTATTTCAAAAAATGCAAATGGTTTTCAACAAAATTTAGTTATATTAAAAACATGACTAATTATAAATGAAATTATTATTAAATCGAAACAGTAATTACTCAGAAATTTACATCATTTTCATTCATAATAAAAAACTTTTGATAACAAAATACAATGGAAATAATGTAAACAATAAAGAACAGAAACAATCGACAACAAAAATAGAGCATGACAACGTTTTTGTTTTGTTTTTATTTTTAATTCCACATTGCAAACAAAATAAAACTTACATTTTAATCGAACTTCCCCTAGTTGTCTTTCAGTTGATTCGTTTTTTCAGTTTCTATTCTAATTTATTTCCCGAATCCTCCTGCTCTTTCGAAAGCACGCAAACCACTAACCATAAATTCGTTCGAGCACGAAGAGACAGAAACAACGGGTGTATTGCTATGGTAACGATTATAGATAGAAAAAATATAGAAAACAACAAACTGAAACTATTTGAAGTTTCATTTTATATCCGCAGTGCAAAACACATACAATTTTTTAGATCAATATTAAATTAGATAATAGTTTAGTTGTATTATTAATTAATAATATATAACAAATCTTAACAATTTCACATTAATCCTTCAGTGGTGATTACATAAAAAATAAGAGTTGAAGCAGCAATTGACTTTTATTTTATTTTTATTATTGCATTAAGTTTTTGTTTATAATTTAATTTTTAATATATTATGATATATTATTAAAACAAATTAACTTTCATATTCCAAATAGTCTATTAAATTTATTTTATTCATAGCACAATTATTTGTATTTTAAATTTGGGAAATATTAGCCATTCAAATTGTATCCAATAGAAACGTTGTTTAACTTTTCTAAATTGTTTTGTATCCATGGAAATATTAATAATTATTGTTTAGTAAGTTAATACTATTGATTATTAATTGGAAATCAAATGCATTAAGAAATAACTAGAAAATTCTTCAGTTGAGATTATATAAAAAATATTATATTATGACATGTTTTATTTTATTCATAGCACAATTTTATGTGGTCTAAATTTGGGTAATATTACAGATTCAAATTAAATCCATTGTTTAAATTTTATAAATTGTCTCGGACTATGGAAATATTAATAATTTTTTTAAAATAATGAATAAAACCACATATCCGATGATATAAAGGATCAAATGGCAGTAAAACATGAATTCAATAACAAAACTGATAATATCCACAGCTTTTATGAAAATAGATTTTGTCGAATCAAGTTATAAAATATATTGAATTTCAACCTTGAAATGGCATTAATTATACTTGGGTTTTTTCTGATGAAAATAAAGTCTATTAATAAAATTATAATTAATTATTATTATTTTTTTAATTATTAAATATTTTTATCATAGTTAAAGGTTATTGTCTCATATTAATTAATGGTAATTCTTATTGAAATTTGACATTTTAAGTTTAATTGTTTCAATAATCTACGTCATAAGTTGTGAAAATAAAAGAAAACGTTCCACTTTTTTGATAAATTAATAAAGTTTGATATTCAATACTTTAGACATAATTCAATCATTATTGTTGAAGACAGCGTTTCTCAACCTTTTCTTTGCACGACCCAATTTTAATTTTGTATTTGTACTACAATTATTTATAATATAATTTTTGGACGTAACGTGACAGCTGTCATTTCGTAACAACTACTAGTTGCAGATAATTTAAGAATTTCTTTGTTATTTAATTTTTGCTTATATTAAATCAAAAATTTTAATAAAATTTTGTTTTGTAATAAATATTTCTTTATTACATGAAGTTATCTTTATTTTAATGTCAATTTTATAAATATGTAAAATTTCATTACTCTTTAATTCAATAATTATTTTTTTTCAAATCAGATTCATTTGTTTTAGTTATAAAGCAATGAATTAAAGATAAAAAATCAAAATATTTAAAACTGATCATTTTTTAACTACATTTCTAGTTAAGATTTTGTTTAAAAAATCACTTATTTATTTTTATAAAAAATCAATAAATAAATCGTTGTCGCAAAAATATATTTTTTTAAATATTTGGAATTCAAATTATTTTTTTAATTTTAATTCCAATTATCGATTACTTGCTAAAAAAAACAGTTGATGTTTATTTCACGCCACTTAAAAATAACAAATTAATTTACAAATTGACAACATATAATTCAATTTTTGTGAGAAAAATGATGTCGTTTTTGAGAACATTTACAAAACAGATAAATATAGATATTTTTGTTAACAAAAATATTGTATATTAAACTAAATATTAAAATTTATATTTATAATAATTGAGAATTTTTAATAACTTTTGGTTAAAGTAAAAAACGGTTAAAAGAAAATCTGAAGTTTTTAGTAAAAATTCATATTTGCATGATAAAAATACAAGTATTAAACGTTATTATAATGAATGATTTTAATAAACTATAATAAATATATTATTATAAAAATTAAAACAAAATGTTTTATTTTTATGAAAATACTTTATATTGGATCTTATTACATTTTTACTACTACTTGTTATTCTACGTTTAAAATAAATATTATTAAGTTTTAAGTCAGATTATATTAAAATAAATATTAACATTTATAAATATAATATTTTCATGATAAAAATACAATTATTATACGTTGCTATGATGAATGAATGAACAAAATGTATTTATACTAAAATTGTATAAAAAACTGACTTTTCATTGAATTATAAAATTATTTATTTATAATAATTTAAAATAAATACATTTCTTAACATTTACTTAAGTTTTAGAATATTATGGTAGAAATTTCAGCTTTTAATTGATTTTTGTTTAAATAATAATATTGATTGTTTTTAATGTTTAATTCAAGAAATTAATTGCTTCGATTTCGTAGTATATTCGAAAACAAGATACTGAGCAATGGGTTATAAATACGCTCAAAGTATATTAAGTTTTTATCGTTTTTTTTAATAGCGGTTTTATTGTCAATTTTCGTATTGTATTTTGTTGCGATCAACAGCCGGAATTGATGAAAGACTCACTTGTAATATGTTTATTGTAATCGATTCGTCTTGTAGTAGACTACTGATGTTGATGATGATCCTTTGTGCGTGTTTGGGTGAAGACTAAAGTTTGTAGGCGCGCAACAAAACCATTCCGGACGAAATTCCCTTCGGAGAGGAGGCGACGTCGCGGCGCCCGTCTCAGCGTCTGCACTCCATGGGAATTTTAAGCGAAACCCGAATAAAAAAACAGGAACAAAAAAAAGAGAAGGGAATGATGTCGAACGAAGGGTGGAAGTGAGAAAGCGAGCAAACACACTGCACGAGAGAAATTCGAAAATTACGGCCCTTCTGGGCAACAGGTAGACTGCTGCACGGTTCAACGCTATTCGACGACCTCAGACCGTCAATCGATAAACACTATTGCACTCCTACTCCGCCCACGCAAAACACATCACTTGTTTACTTCTATTATCGCGTTTTGTATGTTCTCTCACTGATGATGCGATATTTTGTTATTGCCCACCGATTCCGGGTATAAATAAACTAAATATAAAATTAATCTCCGTTTTGCTTCTTTTAAAGAGATTAAGCATCAACATTCGGTTTTTGTTTACAAATACTAAAACTCGAGAAGGGGACCGTTGTTATTGTTACTTTCTGCAGAGCAGCTTCGAAACTGGTTCTCCTGAAGAACGCACGTTGAGCGACTAAACACGGTGCGCTTCCATTTCGACCACGAGGAGAAAGTTACCTCTCCTCTTTTTTTAGTTGTTGTTTTGCCGATTCAGTATTCCTTTTGCACTGCTGGTGTCCTCGAAAGATTCTCTTCGAACGCGGAAACATTTCCATTCTTTGCGAAGCGGACAATCGTCATTCCATCCGACTTATGCACGCAATCTCTTCAACTCATTCACGTCTGCTTTGCAAACGACCACAAGAAAACTAACCACGCGAGCACTTTATGATTACAGTTATCTATTGTCTCCGATATTTTTTTATCATCTTCAGAAAATATTATCAAGAATTCTTTATTCAGATAATTAAGTTCCAATGAATCATCCTTTTAAAACGATAAAAACAGTCTGAATCGTGAAATATGTAAACAGAAACATTTACAGATACAATTACCTGCATTTTCAATGAAATAAATAAGTGCAAACCATTTATGTTTATTTATCAAAAATATTCACAAAACTAATTCTGAGCAGCTAATTTTTTTTTTACCGATAACGCCTATTATTATAGAATAATTAGTAATTTCATAAAATACCGATATATATTTTTTTTCAATAAATATTTGGTATAACAATAATTGCACACGTGAAATATAACTAGTTAAAGTATAAAATAACATAACTATTCTATCTATTTAACTAGAATTAAATTAATGATTATATTTTGGTTTAAAATGTATTTGTTGAAAAATTTTTAATAATTGTAAAAAAAATGTTATAAGCAACAGGTGTAGAACTATATAGAATCATATAATCAGTTCTGAGAAATTCAAAATCCAAGTGAATTCACATTTTTATTTTAAATTTCTTGTCAAATTTGTGCAATAATTTTATTAAAGCATGTTGCTATACTAAACATATTTAGAAATTATTCACTTTTAACTTGTTATTGATTTTTTTTAAACTTCAGTATTTAATGTATTTTTAGTAATATAATACATAAACTAATCTGCGTTAGATAACCAGTATTTTGCTGAATCCTATGTATACTTGACATAAATACCAATAACTAACGTTTTTAATAGATAACTGATATATGCAGTATTTAGTCTGCCTGATATGTATGTCTCAAGTAAAGCTTACTTAGTTTAAGTATTAAAAATTAGAAAATACTTATTTTCTTGACACAAGATTGTCTATCAGAAATACTAACAACTATTGTTTACTATTGATATGACACTAAACTGACATTTGCAGTATTTAGTACAGCGGTTTCAAAACTGAGAGGCGCGAGAAATTATATAATATTTACGTATTTAAAGGAAAAATATTATTTTTCTTATTACAAAGACATTTTAAGTTTAACTGTTGAAAAATTTTAAAAAAAAGTTCAACTTTTTAAATAAATTTAAAAAAGTTAGATATTCTATAGTTTAGACATAATTCAATCATTATTGTTGAAGACAGCGTTTTTCAACCAAATTTTAATTTTGTAATTGTACTACAATTATTTATAATATAATTTTTTGACGTAACGTGACAGCTGTCATTTCGTAACAACTACTAGTTGCAGATAATTTAATAATTTCTTTGTTATTTAATTTTTATTTATATTAAACCAAAAGTTTAATAAAATGTTGTTTTGTAATCAATATATCTTTATTACATGAATTTATCTTTCTTTTAATGTCAATCATTATTTTAAAAATATGTAAAATTTCATTACTCTTTAATTCAATAATTATTTTTTTCAAATCAGATTCATTTGTTTTAGTTATAATACAATGAATTAAAGATAAAAAAATCAAAATATTTAAAACTGGTCATTTTTGAGTTAAGATTTTTGTTTAAAAAATCACTTATTTATTTTTATAAAAAATCAATAAATAAATCGTCGCAAAAATATATTTTTTTAAATATTTGGAATTCAAATTATTTTTTTAATTGTTATTCCAATTATCGATTACTTGCTAAAAAAACATGTTGATTATTATTTCACACCACTTAAAAATAACAAATTAATTTACAAATTGACAAAATATAATTCAATTTTTGTGAGAAAAATGATTTCGTTTTTGAGAATATTTACAAAACAGATAAATATAGATATTTTTGTTAACAAAAATATTGTATATTAAACTAAATATTAAAATTTATATTTATAATAATTGAGAATTTTTAATAGTTTTTGGTCAAAGTAAGAAACGGTTAAAATAAAATCTCTGCTTGCATTAAAGCATGTTGCTATACCAAAAATATTTAGAAATTATTCACTTTTAACTCGTTATTGATTTTTTTTTAAATCTTCAGTATTTAATGTATTTTTAGTAATATAATACATAAACTAAACTGCGTTAGATAACCAGAATTTTGCTGAATCCTATCTATACTTGACATAAATACCAATAACTAACGTCTTTAATAGATAACTGATATATGCAGTATTTAGTCTGCCTGATATGTATGTCTCAAGTAAAGCTTACTTAATTTAAGTATTAAAAATTAGAATACACTTATTTTCTTGACACAAGATTGTCTATCAGAAATACTAACAACTATTGTTTACTATTGATATGACACTAAACTGACATTTGCAGTATTTAGTACAGCGGTTTCAAAACTGAGAGGCGCGAGAAATTATATAATATTTACATATTTATTAGAAAACACCCCCTGTTAAACACATAAGTAATGTTTTGAAATCACCCCCATAATCTGTAAATCACAAATAAATTAAAATAAGGGGAGGTGTTAACAAACATTTTGGAAACCACAGATTTACAAGCATGTCTCATATGAAGCAGTTTCTTAATTTAAATACTTAACTATTCAACATTATTTCACTTCACAAAACATAATTGTATAATAGTTTATTATAGATATGACACTAAATGACATTAGATATGACATTACTCAAATGACAATACTCAACATTAGATAACACGTACTTTGATGTATCCAATCTATATTTGACACATAACTGTCTGCCAGAAGTACTAACAACCTTTTAGAGAAAATTCTGAGCAACTAATGATATAGAAACCCTTCAAAATTTGGTTTCAGTAAAGGAAAGTTTTGGGTGTAACAAAATATGTATTTATTTAAAAAAGTGATGATGAAGATGATGAAAAAAAATAAACAGCGAGACTTGCAAAAAAATGAAGAAGAGCAAAAAATTAATTATACTAGAATGTTACTCAATTTGAAACGCCAAAAATTCTTAGTTTACATGCATCTGTCATTATAACATCATATTCCAAATCACTACCCATTTCACTTTGCTTCTCCAATTTATGTAGCAAATGTCTATTAATAAATTTAACAAATTTAATAAATTAATTAAATATATAATATTTTGTTATATGAGTAAACTTGAGAATCCCTTGAAGAGTTATTTTTGGAAGAATGTTGTGAAATCAAAATCTCTTTCATGCGTATGATGACTAAAGCCTTTCAACGTTGAGGTTGAACAAAGACGTATCGAGTTTCGAATAGTAATGGTTCAGCGGACGTAACTTTCTTTTGGCTTTTCGTACAAACACGCACGCACAAATAAAAATCCGGCCTCGATATCATTCCTAGAGAAATTAGCAATGATTCATTTACAAATACATATATGTACGTATACATAAGTATATGTATACATTATTTATAATATATTTAATCCACATTTCATGGGAAATCTAAAATTGTTATTTTGAATCATCTTTAAAATTGAAGGTTACATTAATTTAATCAGTCAGTAATAATTATCTATATTTAATTGTCTCATTAAAATTAGAATGAATGATATTGTTTTCGGCGAATATTCAATTATTGTGCAACATTTAATCATAAATACAGAAATAATTACAATTTTTTTCCTAATAATTAATTCCTAATCAAACCCTTGAAGATCTAGCAAATTGAAATAATTCATAGATTTATTTAAATTTTGTCAAATAGTAATTTGGTTACAATAAATTATTTAGACTTTACACATGTTATGTAATATGTGATAATAATTTTAAACTGGATTTTTGAAGAAATACAATTATAAACATGTATACCTAATTAAATCCTTGAAAATCCAGCAACTTGAAATAATTTATAGATTAAGATTTTGTCTACCTTGGTTGCTATACATTATTCACTTAGGTTCTTCTACTAATTTTACTAAGAGGTATCAATGAGCACTGTAGACTTTACATATGTTAGTTGGATTGGTCTAAATTATATTTGACTTATTTCCGTAATAGTTAATAAATTTAGTTAAATTAAACTAACTTCAAATCGTTTAAGTTAATTTCTTAATATTTACCTAATCTGCATTTTAATAACGTTTCGCTATCAAAACAAAATAACTGAATCGTAAAATTCACTTTTTAGTATTTATTAGATGAAAATAGATTAGATTACCTTGAGTAATTCGAATTATTGATAAATCTCTGGTTACATTTAAATTTTTATTAATGAACACTATGAACTATGACTAATATAATTAAATGATTATAATCTAAAGAAATAATGATATTATCAATTTTCTTTACTAACGTTTCCAAAAACTTATTTAACAAATTTTAAACATTACTCAATCTGAATTAAAAAAATATATTTAGCCAAAACCAAAAGCTAAGTAAAAATTAACAATGTAATATATACGTGGGCAATTTGAAAAGTTTTGCAAAACTTGTATAATATAGTTAATTTGCATCACAAAAAAACTAATGCCATAATAGTTCTTGCTGATGTTTTCAAAACTTTTTAAAATCCAGGTCTTAAATAGAATTTCATTATATAATTTTATGTTTTAAAAAAATAAAAACATCTAATATAATCTATTTTTATTTTCATTACAAGTATTTAAGCTGTTATGTTGCTAGTGATTAATATTATGTAATTTAAAAGAGTAATTGAATTATCTTATTTTTGTTGATTTCTTTATAACTAATAGTAGTATCTTTGATGTTTTTCAATTTATATGTAAATTATATAAGTTTATAGTGAAAATTGATGGTATATAGTTTTGCATCGTGTATGTATGAAAGTTTGTAGCAGGGAATAAAAAATGATAAATCAATTTATACAGTGTATAATAAATTATGAATTAGTATAAATTTAACTTGGGAGAAGTTCTCAAATGGTAAAATGTAAACAAAGAACGGCTGATATCAAAATTTTGAAAATATCACCACTGTGAGTATGGTTGCCAGATAATAGTTGTCGATTGCATAGCATAATCGTGTAATTATTTAATTATTTGACGTGAAATATAAATAGGACTAAAAGCGGACGGAGGAGACACAGAAAAATTCTCAGTTTTTGAATAAAACGTTGTCGGAAAATTGTGCTGACGAAGAATCGGAAAACTTTTGAAAATCGTGCTCTTTTTTTGATGTGCAGTAGATGGCGTGCTCGCTGGTTGGGGGCATTCCTTTTCCGTAGATGAAGTAGCGTAAGCGTGGCTAATCAAGGTACAAAAAGGTAAATTGACCAAGAGTTTTAGTGAGGTAAATAGTGAAAAAGAGACGCGTCCGGTCCGTGTCGAGATCGCAGCCCGAGCAAAGGCCCCTCCGTCCCCGTCGTAGTCCAAACGAGTGCATTTTTTTTATCCTGTCCGCCCTGGTGCGAGGTTGCAACCAACTCCGATCCCCGAGTGACGTTTCGGTTGGCCATTTAAAAAACGTCAATATACAACTTAGGTTTTGCTAAGATTTTAAGTGTTTTAGGTAGTAAATATTTAGAATCGTTTACTTTGCCCCCTTTGTTTGTGACGCTCGAGGTTAGAGTCGGAGGGCGCAGCGCGTCTATTTCCGGGTTGTGCTGAAGGCGTGCGGATTTAACGTGAGATTTGTTTTTGTAGGAAAATGAGCAGCTCTGAGGAGGTTTCTTGGATCTCATGGTTTTGCGGATTACGCGGAAATGAATTCTTCTGCGAGGTACTCACCCATCATCCATACTTTGCATGCACCCCAAACAAACAAAAGCACAAAGAAAACACCACTTAACACCAGAAACTTAACCTCCAATTCCGTCCATCCATTCAAGCATCTTATTTCCCTCAGCTCAATATTTATTCATTGTCATATTTATAACATTGCTTCAATCTGTTTTAGGTGGATGAGGACTACATACAAGATAAATTCAACTTAACAGGTCTAAATGAACAAGTACCACACTACAGACAAGCCTTAGATATGATATTAGATTTAGAGCCGGGTATGGTAGAAATGATGTAATTATTCAGGTAGTAGGAACTAATCGATATTACTTAATTTGCAAGATGATGAATTGGATGATAACCCTAATCAATCAGATTTAATAGAACAAGCTGCAGAAATGCTTTACGGTCTGATACATGCCAGGTACATTTTAACAAATCGGGGTATCGCCCAAATGATAGAAAAATACCAAGCAGGAGACTTTGGACACTGTCCAAGAGTGTACTGTGAATCGCAACCAATGTTACCTTTAGGTAAGCACTCCAAACATTAGCGTTAATAATAATTATTAATAATATTCTTTTTGTTAAGGTTTATCTGATGTTCCTGGTGAAGCAATGGTGAAATCTTACTGCCCAAAATGCATGGACGTGTATACTCCAAAATCGTCGAGGCACCACCACACAGACGGCGCTTACTTTGGAACTGGCTTCCCACATATGCTCTTCATGGTGCATCCCGAATATAGACCAAAGCGTGCCACAAATCAGTTCATTCCAAGATTATTTGGTTTCAAAATACACCCGTTGGCATATCAGCTGCAGCAGAATGCAGCTTCGACGTTCAAGACACCACTTCGGGCCAGCTTTGGATGCAATAATGGCAAACGTTAACGAAACCCAATAAATGAAATTATAACAACTTACATAAAAATTTCTTTCATTTTTTTTTTCTTTTTTTTTAAATGTGACTTTAACATGAGATGAGGTATTTGTGTAAATGTACGAGCGACATGGAGAAAATATTCATGAAAAATAATAATATTGATAGAACTAAATATGTTAATTTAAACTAAATAAATTAAGTTAGTTAATTTATCCTTTACTATATTGTTAGAATCGTTATGATAATTATATTTTTTCTGATTCGAACTTATAATTTATTCATTTTTGTTTGGCTTCCTCTTTGATCCTGATTATCAATAAAGTTCTAGTACGCATTTCATTTTATTTATATGTTTATGGAACAAATAGCATATTTTTACGGGTTTGCATGCGAAGCATGTAGTGGTAATTGGTGCCCCGAGAAAGAGGTTTTTATTTCATCGTGCGTCTTTCAAAAGGACTACTCAAGTATCGCCTTTCTGGAATTGATTCTGCTGTTCTAGTAGCTGCTGAAGCGATTGCGGACCGCTGCCGCCGCTGAAAAGAGACTGATGGTGATGCGATTGAGGATTCGGAGGTGGCGGCTGCTGTTGGTTCTGTGTCCTTAATTGTCCTGGAAGATTCGGAGTCCAGCTTGTTGGATTAAACAAAGAATAACCAGGAGCGTTATTCACGATCTGCAAAGAAATTAAACAGAGTTTATAAATGAACATTTGGTACTTGGTGGAACACTTACGTTATTGTTCTTAGTTTCATTTAGCATGGCTTGTCTCATCGATAGATTATTAGAATTGGAAGCGTAGCTATTGTTGCTCCAAGGCGATAGATTAAAGACGTCGATGTGGTTGTGATTGGGAGGCGGAAACGGTTGAGGTGGAGGCGGCTGTTGGCGGTAAAAATCGTTTTGCGGAAAGTTCGGTTGATTTGGCCACCAATTGTTAGGCCTTTCTTCTTTGTTGTAAGACGGGGGCATGTTGAAAGTTGGCATCTTGTCTGAAGAAAAATTCGGAGGCATCGAATTCATCATGTTAGGCGGTGGGAACTGCATCTTCTGTTTCAGCATATCATTATTAAATATGGGATTCGGCGGAGCGGATTGTTGTTGCTGCTGAGGATAGGAGAAGAAGTCCTTGTTCTGGGTATTTTCGACCATGTTTCGCATGTATGGGGGTAGCGGTTGTTGCATCAAAACCTGCGGATGTCTCTTCAATTTCGGCGATTTATCCGTTGTTTCTGCACTGAACTTCACTTGCTTGTTCTCTTCTATCTTCTTGTAGATCGATTGAAGTGCCACGTTTTGCGTAATACGCTTCAATTTATTCGAATCCATTCTCTGCGCGCTAGCTACGTCCTCCTCTAAACCCTTCACCTGAACCCTCTCCTCCCGAGACTTTTCAAGCGATCCTTGAGGCTTCAAAATGCCTACCCTCTTCTCGTGCACTTTCTTGGTCTCTTCCACTTTGAACGACTTCATTTCTTCTAACAGCTGATCTGTTGGATCCGGCTGAATGCAAGCTGGTTCAAAATGCAGCATTTTACCTTCCTCCAAACTGAAAATATAATACACTTAAGTAAACAAAAAACCAATTCAGATTCAATTGCCTTACCATATCATCAATTTGCTTCCGTTCACATCATAAGTAGTAATCCATTGACCGAAAGCTAGTAATCGTTTTGCTCTCAAATGCATCTCAAACTCATCAGGAAACGGATCCGAAGCAAAATCATAAACGTCAAGAGCATCACTCAATGGTACAAATCCACGCAACTCTCTATCATAAGATAATGGTACTTTATCATCTGAAAATATACATTAATAATATAATTTAAAGTTAAAGATGTGTCAATAAATTTAAAAAAATAAATTTACACTTATCGTAATTGTCATCTTTGATGTGAGTTTGCAGAGTGTTCAAAAGCTTGCAACATCCAGGCCAAATCTGCAACCGCTTAGCGAAAACTGGATCATTCAATACTTGCGGTTCCTTCTGGATCCACATCAAGATCAAACGTACTAAAAAAAAGTTGCAGTAAAAAAATAATATTCAATGAGTTTCAGTGAATGAATTACTTGCTGGCAAGGCATAATAACTTAAGATACTTTGGTCCGCTTTCAACGTGTAAACAGGTAACAAAAATGCACTTAAAGAACCAGCAATAAGATCCAAAATTAAGGCTCTGACTTGTCTCTCGTCTTCGGTTAATTCATCGCACTTCATGACGTCGTCACCGACGGTATGTTTCAAAGCATAGAGATTGATCACAGTCATCTTTATAAGACTTTCGGTTGTGAAACTTTGGGTTGCGATTAAAGCAGTTAAAGCTGCAGTTATACTCTCCACGCAAACCCTGGCCTGTATCAAATCGTAGTCCGTGTGGAGCAGGGAATGTGCTCTAAGAAAAACACGTACAAATTCGTTCACCGTCATCTTAGGTTGCACCTCGAACATTGGTCTGTAATTAAGAGATATGAAGACTTTGTTACGATATAAGGAATATGCAGTAGTTACTCGTCTTTATCTAAGGCCGCTGCTAAAGTCCTACTAAGATTCGTGGAGGCCGCGGGAAAAGGGCTCTTTAAAGCTATACCTCTAACATAGTAAAAAACGGTTGATAACTTGTCACCTTCACTAGCCTCAAGCAGAGCTAACTGATTATATGGGTGACCACTAAATGGACTCACCAATATAGCATGCCTAAAAATATGAATAAATAAACAAATGTGACTTAAATAACAGTAAATAATATATACTTATAAAAACTCTCTGCTTGCTGTTTCTCATTTCTGTATCTAGCAATATCTCCTAAATGAATCAAGCAGTACTGGCAGATGTACAAGCATGATGATGATTGTGGTATGTTACTGGGCTCATTGAAATTGGGGGTCTTCAGTTTACCAAATGAAATCACACTCTTCCTAAATGGCAGATCCAAGTCATAGGTTGAGCACAACTCCTGCAGTAGTGTCAAATAAAAACCAGATGCTGCTTCCAAACACCAAGATAATAATGCCTGAGCCTCTGCTCGGCGTGGATTCTACAATAAAAACATAAATAAACAGATTCCCAAATATTATCTTATTATACCTTTTTATCTCTAGCCTGTTCTTGTAATGTAGAGATATGATTTTTAAATCCCAAAGTCCACAGTTCTTGCTCGACTTTCTTATCTAGAGCATACTCTAAGTCGAGGACAAGCACCTGATGGTAGATGGTCTGCAACTGTTGCTGATCAGTCCATGCCTCCAAATCATTCAACAGGTCGCACTTCCTGGTAACCTTGGCTTTCAGGACATCAGCTTTCCTGCAAATGCAATAGAAATATAATAATGCAAAAAAAATAGAGATATGTGTGCACACACTTTAAAACTTGGATAGCCGCTTTGTAACCCATCATACCCTCAATTCTGAAAGCATACTGTAAAACAAAGTAAATGTTTCCGCAGAATTCAGTAAGAAAACAAATTTAAACTGCACGGAAGAGCCGTAAATCGAAAAATTATGTTTACGATAAAATGTAAATATCTTTTTGACACACTTTCAACATGACATTTAAATTGTCAGGCAACCAAGATTCCATCATGAGGCAACCATATGATAATTTTCTTATTTTTTTAAACATAACTTTAATATTTAATTATCATTTAAATATTATCCTACATTTTAAGAAGTATTTGTTGGTATTTGTATTTTATAAAATTTCAGTTTATTTGTTTATCTGTTGATCCATATATGTTTGTTATACTTTACGAACAATTAAATTAAAATATAATTAAGTTTATTGGAGTTTTGATATTGTATTATTTAAATATATTGAATAATTTTAGAAATAATGATGTTAAATAAATGTTGTGTAATAGTCGAATTTGAATGTGTTGTGTTTGAAGGTCTGACGAAATAAATGTTATTTTAAGACGGTGACAACAAATATGTATTCTAGTTTTAGACAATTAAGCAGAAATTGTACAAACATTATTAGAAATGTAAATATTATCGTTGTTCTTATAGTAATGATGTTGGCGGTTATTGATTGTAGGAAATCTATGTTTTAGGTTAAGAGATTCACACACAATGAAGCCAAAAAGGCTGATTTGGAGAAGAGGAGGGCGCAGATGATGGCTAAAGGGCTGCCAAAGCTCAAACCTATACCAAATGTCAAGGATATTATATTGGTATCATCTGGAAAAGGGGGTGTTGGGAAAACAACCACTGCTGGTTCATATTTTTTTATTTGTGTAAACTTATTTAATGATTTTTTTAAAATTTCTTAGTGAATCTGGCAGCTGCCATGAAAATTGAATTTCCTGAGAAGAATGTAGGTTTGTTGGATGCTGATGTCTTTGGTCCATCAGTTCCTTTGATGATGAACTTGGATGATACCCCCATTCTCAATGACAAGAACTTAATGGAACCATTAGTTAACTATGGCGTTAAATGGTTGGTCTGAATGCTGAGCGAGTTCTAACAAATGATTAAATGTATAGATTTTAGCATGTCCATGGGGTTTTTGATGTCCGAAAACGCAGCTTTGATATGGAGAGGGTTGATGGTTATGCAGGCTTTGGAGCGTCTTATGAGGCAAGTGGAATGGGGCCCTACAGACTATTTGATAGTCGATACACCTCCGGGCACTGGAGATACCCATTTAACGCTTCTTCAGAATTTGCCAATAACTGGAGCAATTCTTGTCACAACGCCACAGTCCGCTTCAATCCAAGTCACGCGAAGAGGCGGAGTTATGTTTGAGAAAATGAAGATTCCCATTATAGGTATAGTGGAAAACATGAGCAGCATCAAATGTCCTGCTTGTCGCTCGAATATACAATTGTTTGGTAACGGCGTTGCCGAACTCGCCGAAGAATTTGACACGCAGATCCTTCAGCATATACCTTTGGAAAAAGAAATTAACAGTAGCAGCGACAAAGGTGTACCTATAATCATCAGTAAACCAAACTCCAACGAAGCCATTGTTTATAAGAAATTGGCACAGCAAGTCAAAGAATTCGTCGAGAATAAACCAAAGTAGCAGATTTTATAACTAGCAAATATTTATTTGATACAATTTATTCAATAATCGACGCTTTGGAAGTGTATCATGTATAATTTTCACATTTTTCTTCCAATAAAGCAATAATTACCTTGAAAAAAAATAATTCTAATTTTGTATTTACAAAAACAATTTAAAGATAACTGAATTATCTTAAAAAAATACTTCTTCATTTTCAAATATATTTTAAATGTACTTTATAAAACTAGGAATTATATAGATTTCTAGCAAATATTGAATCGCATCTGTCAACTTGGTTTTGTAATAGATTATCTTTATGATGACCAATATTAGTACATGATAAATTCTTTGACAGTTTTTTTAATTATACCCATATTTACCATAACTAGAATGACAGATTGCTTCAACAAAGTTACACATTTCTTTATTACTTCTCTTGTTAATTTCTATATGATCAGCTACTAAATCTGTAAATATCGTATTTCAGTTTTAGCAATATCATTGAATAGTTCATGAGAATGAAGGAGTTATTTTAATTGATCTGTGGATTGACCAATCCCTATAAAAGCATTCTTAATTGAATGGTAATTTTGCACAGTAGCATCTATCAACTTAGTTTTAAGTTAAAGAGCTGATATGGTATTAGATTATGCCTATATCATAAATGATGCCATACCCATATTCTTTAATGACAAACTGCGTTTGACAGTCAATTGATGTATAGCCATATTTACCATAACTTGAATGACAGATCGCTTCAACAAAGTTACAAATTTATTTACTTTTTCTTTTGTTAATCATTATTAATCTGTAAATATCGTATATCAGTTTTAGGAATATCTTTGAATAGTTCATGAAAATTAAGAAGTTATTTTAATTAAATAGTAATTTGACACAGTAGCATTTGTCAACTTAGTTTCAAATTAAAGAGCTGATATGATATTAGATTATGCCTATATCATAAATGATAAGCTGCTTTTGACAGTCAATTGATGTAATACCCATATTTACCATTACTAGAATGACATATTGCTTCAACATAGTTACAAATTTATTTACTTTTTGCTTTTTTTTAATATCTAGATTATGAAGTTACTTTCTGGATCTGCAAACATATTTTAGCATTATCTTTGAAAATGAATGAGTTTTTGCGAATGATACGTAGCGCATAATAGTTATTAATTGGCAAGTTGCCAGATTTATTTAAATTATCAAACGCATATTCTTGTTCGATCTAGTTATATTTTTGTGCTCCAATTATTTTGGCTATATCGTAGGAAAATTGGAGTAGCAGTCTTTCACTTCATTCCAGTTTAGAAAGGAGTTTACACAAAGAAGACTTACTATTACTGGAATTAGTAGACGTCAACGTGATGTAGCTAAATATAGAGAGGTTTTACCGATAGGAAAAAAGCAAATTAAGACTATTTTCAGTGGAGAATTATCTATGAAGGCGACGTGCCTAACGCCCCCAATCATTTTCCTATAGTATTTTGAAATATAATTTTCCTAGGAGTCCCAAATATAAAATGCCTAGGATTTCCTAAATATTATTTGCTTAGGGACTTCATTTATACGAAAACTGATTACGTACTGTTAATTAATATTCTGAAATAATCATTTGCTTTAAAATAAGAATGGTGAAGTTGAATTCTTTGTACGTAAATCGAATTGTTTTGGTAATGCTGTTGCCAAGTGCGTCATCATATTCCAATCAAACCTGATCAAACCATTAAAAACGTTGACGCGGCAAGTCGAAAAATAATACATCGACAAAAAAGCAAATATGATACAATTTATTGAACAATCTGTGCTTTGGAAGTGTACCATTATGTAAAAAAATAATATATTTCTTCCAATAAAGCAACAAGTTTCCCAAACAATAGAAAGGTGAAACACATGAGCGAGGAGAATGTACACGGGAAAATACTGCGATCTTGAAAAATATACATTTCTAATTTCGTATGTATATCTATATATATATATAAATATGTATCAAAAAAAAATTATACATACAGAAATGTGAAAAGAAAAATAATAACAAGATGAATTAAAAAATATAATATATAAATCTGATTTATCATATTAAAAATAATAATAAACAAAAAAAATGCTCACTGAATTTACATCGTTCGTTCATGAAGAAAACAACATGTCAATAATAAATTTGTGCTATACAATATATATATACTTTCAGACGACGCAAATTGCTCACAAACGTTGTTTTCCTTTTAAATACAAAAAAAAATTGTACAAGACAATCCAAGAAGAAAATAATAATAATAGCTTTATAATTTCTGTAAGAATACTTTATATGAAGTGGAAGGGTTTTAAGCTTAATCAAATCTTTTCTGTTATACCTGTTCAGTCAGTTATATGATATTTAGTAACTATTTAAAATCGTTTAAATTAAAAAAAAAATAGATAATGATAATTGTTTTTTTTTTAAAAGACCCAAAGTAAAACACTAAAATGTCCAAAAGTAGGAATGACACACGCGGATTACCAACGTTTCTTGTGTTCGTCCATCGAAACGCCTCCGGGTCCCAAATTTACGATCATCAGGAGTCCACCAATTACAGAAAGAGTCTAAAATGAAGACAATGATTAATAAGTAATATGATTTAAGGAGTGTTTATGTTATTTACTTGGAAGAAATCGTATTTAAGGAAATCTCTTAATGGTTTGTACTCGGGAATGTACCACCAGGCGTTGTAGTAGAAATTGAGCAAGGTGAGTAAGAGCACCAAAATCAGTGCAGATAATTTTGTCTTGTAGCCAATTGTGACTAGAACCATCAAAGCTGCTCCAAGCAAGTTAATGAAAAGCTAAAAATTATAAAAACGTAATTAAAAGTGATTAGATTGTTTCACATTAATTACCTGAAGGAAGTTGAATTCCAATCGGATGATGGTGATGAACATGAAAGCCAACAGGATTCTGCCAGTCAATTGCATGTAGTTTTTCGGTTTGTTGTCGCCCAGGGATGGGACGCCTGCGAAGAGACTCTTGGCTTCAGCATGGCTCTCAGCGAGGACCAAGAGAAGAGCGCCAATAAGGGCCAGATTCCTTAAGAGAAACTGGAAGTCCCAGAGTATGCTGTAGGCCAAGGTTTGCAGGACGACGATGAAGAAGAGCACACTGCAGGCGATGGAAACTTTGAATCTGACAATGACCATAACACATCCTCCCAACTGTCCAACCAGATTGATGAAAACAAATAGTGTGGCGAGGAACACTCCGCATCCCCATGACATATTCATGTATTCCCTTTGCTCAGACCATTGGAACCACATGCGCAATCCATCCTCCAAGAATGTGGAAATAAGACATAATCTGGCAATGGTAGGCAGTATATGTTTGCCTTTTCTTATGGCCTAAAAAAAATAAATTTAAGTCAAGACTTTCATTAATTATATGCAAAGATGGACTTTAAATGAATTAAGGTTAGTGGGACATTGAGTGTTTACCAGATTTGTCAAAATTTTGTGTGACATATGGGATAAGTTAAAGGGATATTATAACCTACAAAAGGGGTACATTTTTGGGGGGTCTGTAAATGCTGAAAGACTATGATTGTTGTTGAACCTGTTGCTTGTGGAATTTCAGAATTCGGCGTTATGCGAAGAGCAGCCGTTTTTTTTTTCGGGTGACGTGACAATTTAAGGTTTTGAATTTTTCTCAAATTTGTACGAAAAGTTGTACGAGGGGACGTTGTCTGTCGTACCTGGTCGGCTATGTCTTCTGCATTGGAGATGTACTCGTTAGGGATGTTCATCGTGGAGGGTCGTTCAGATTCAGTTTCAAGTCCTTTTTCAACTTCGTTTTAGAGGATCGTCTATGATTGTAGACAACACTCGATCGCAATCGGATTCGAAAAACACGACACACACACACTGCTTGGGACGACTGCTGCTTCAACTCTCGACTCTAATGCTCTAAGTCCACAGTCCACGCAGACACTTGATTTTTCACTGACTGTACAATCCTGTACAACGTTACAAGCGCGGCGGCGAGAGCAGCGCCGTTCACGTCACCCAAATGTTATTACAATTCATTTCGAATGCATTCGAAAGTTGGTTTCTCAGTGAAAGTTAGACTTGTTGATGGATCTTCCAAATTCCATCCGCAAAAGAGAACCGAGCTCCGGTTTTCCGCTGTTGTCCGCTCATTGGACACGCGGAAAATTCAAAAAAGTTCGTCTACTATTTACAGTGCCAGAGCTGTACACTCACCATCAAAAATCCATCATCATTTTGACATTTAAAAGTCAAAATGTCCAAGCTTTAACCCTCGCAACCTAAGGGATATACTTAAATTCGAAACTATTTCAAGTTAAAATTTATATATTTACAATAAGTTTTTAAATCTTTCTATTAAAAGTTCAATATCTGCATAGACGACATTAAATTGTATTTCAAAGGTCAAATCAATTTAATTAAAAATAATATGCGGGAACTGGCGACATTGTGCAGTGCACAGGCTAAATGAGGAAGGAAGAGATGGGAAGAAGAAGAAGAAGAAGAAAAATAATATAACAAGAATAAATTATTTTACATCATAATCAAGAAGAAGAATAATATGATGATTATAACATCTAAAACAACACCTTGACATTGACATTTAAAGTCAAAATACCTGAAAGTTATACTCAAATTTGAATAATAAAATTCTTGTATTTAAAAGTATTTGATAAAAATCGTTCTATTAAACGTTCCCTTTAAATTATGTCTAGATAAGCCTTTTATATTTTCAACGCTTTTGTATTCTAATTTACATTTCAAAAGCTAAATCAAGTGAATCAAAGAACGATGTAATAATGAGAGCAACATTTTTCAAAATGTTAACATTCAAGAAAGAAATCAATATTTTATACAGATACTCATTTTTATGGTCAAATTTGATAATATTTCAATATAAATGATGTATGTTGAGATTTCCATGTGATTTTCATGATATATCTGATGAATTGTATATTTTTTTGTTGAAATCAAGGTTTAATCAAAGTTTAATGTTTGAAAATGGACAATAATGTTGAATATGTGACAATATTATTTTTATAAATATAAAAATGTTTGGACGTCGCTGACAGCATGAAAAATAGAGAAAACGTCCAGGAATCTGGTCGCATGCTGTCAATAATTATGATAAACATCTTAATAATTATCTTCTATTTACAGAAAATAATTATTTACTTCTGATGAAACATATATCTTTTGATAAGGTTTATAGACATTGTCGGTCACATATTCATTATTCTAAAACTTTAAGAATTAAATAGTGAGTAATAAAAACAAATATATTTTATTTAATTTAAAAAAATCTTGTCCACAATTTTGACTAACTGATTTTTGCCTTAAATATATATTAAGTAGTAGATAGTATTCAAATAAAATCTGCGATTAAAGTCATATTATATTATATTTATAAAAGTAAATCATGAATTATTTACATATAGTTTTTATATTTAACAGCTAATATTTTATTGTATTTGTTTTAGAATCATTGTCAATTGACAATTAATAAAATGTAAGTATTTACAGTATTTGAATAAACTTTTTTTTTTCCAAATTTTCTAAATCAAAGTATTAAAATTCTTCGTAACAGAATTACTTTAAGTGATGAAAACAATTAATTACAATTATAATTTTGAAATTAAATATAAAAAAACAGTTAAACAAAGATTATATCGATATTAGGAAGACAAGACAAAAAAATTAATTGTTAATAGATCGTGCTAACTTTTCAAGTAAAATAAGGCAATTTTTGAAATTAAATATTAAAAAAAAAACAGTTTAAAAAAAACAGTAATCGATATTAGGAAGACAAGACAAAAACTAATTGTTAATAGATCGTGCTAACTTTTGAAGTAAAATAAGACGATTTTAAGAACAGTACAAGTAAACCGCAATAAAGTCACAATTTTGAAATTAAATATTAAAAAAAATACAGTTAAACAAAGATTATATCGATATTAGGAAGACAAGACAAAAAACTTAATTTTGGCAACTTTAATGCTAACTTTTGAAGTAAAATAAGACGAGTACAAGTACACCGCAATATAGATATGGAATAATAATTTTCAAGGAAATAAGTTTGTTTATAATGGGAATATAGTACGATTCTCAATTCAAAAATAAAAATGACAATGAAATCTGCTATCTTCTTTTATAAAAAAATAATTTGCTTACCAATGATTAACTATGTCTTATCAGTGAATTAAACACATATTCAATATACTATCAATTTTATGTACGTTTATGCAAACTTCAAGAATGTTTATAGCTTTAACTTATACTGAATAATTTACTAATAATAATAATTAATGGGCAGAAAGACTGGTCTTATGGTCTTATTTTATTTTTATTGTATTAAGTTTTTTTTAAAATTATTTTTGTAATTTATTTCAATATTATTATTAATAATTATTGAAACATGAATTAACAATAATTGTTAAAAAATAATTAAGTTCTTATTTGCTATAATTATAACATAATTTATAAGTTTGCTAGACAATACTACAACCTTGACAACCAATTGTGTCTTTCAATACTTAACAAAATCTATCAAATCTCAATTATGTATGAATGATTTCAATAAATTTATCTTCAAACCATTATATCTGTTTATCTGTCTAAAATAGTTTACAAAACTTTCTTTTAAAAATATTTACAGCTATTATTTTTGTTTCAAAATTTAGTACAAAAAATAATTCTAAAAAAATACTTTCCTGTATCAATTTTCCGGAATCACTTACCTGGACTATGAGAGGTATTGCCGTAATTTTCTTCAGCGCGCAAATCTTATTTTATTTGTTCCTTGAAATAGGATTAAAACTAATTTATCTAACGATCATCGAAACGACTATGTGATAACTTATCTAAATTGTGTGGCACATTACATAAAATTCAATACTTCATTGCTTTTTTTATGACTCTATTGTTTTTGTATGTTAAAATATCTCATGAAACTTTATTGTTTAATTCTGCTTAACTGTACACTATCAACTTATTATTACATTTTTCTAATCTTTGAGAAAATCAATCACAAGTATTTTCTTATAATAACTAAAAAAATAAAGAAAAAAACTTTAACTAATTTAAAAAAGTCTTTTTTCCATTTCAAAACTTGAACTTATTAAGAACCTAAGTAGTTCTTAATAAGGATTGTAAATAGATATAGTAAACAAACATAAAAATAATTTCAATTGAAAAAATAATTTGTACACGAACAATGTCCTTGTTTTATTCTCATAATTTTCATATTTTTAGAATCAAAATGTGCCAAAAAAATAACATTAGGTTTAAGGTCAAGCGTATTATATAGCTTTCGATGTAACTAAAAATTACATTATTGAAAATTATGATATAACAATTTGCAAAAAATTATCATAAATATTGCAAATATGTTTATATTTTTACTTTCATTTTGAATCGAAAATCATTATTCTCCCAGAAGTAATTATATAAAACAAATTTTATTTTATAAATGATAATAAATGATAATTAATTACAATTTCACACCTAATAAAAAATAATAATTTAATTTCTTATATTTTTAATTACGTATAAAATTTTATATTAATTTTCAAATAAGTGATTTTTCATGTGAAACACGTATTTCCCAAAGTTATCAATAAATGAATACGTGTATACTATACGGAAACCTACAAAAAATGACCTTTGCTTATGACCTATAAACAGAAAGGATGTGATAACGTGGATACAACTGTGCAACTTTTTTTAATGTCCAGCAATACTTTATTTTCATATTAAGAAAGTGAAATTTACTTTTTATATATTGAATCCGAATGTGGGACAACGTATGCAAATTTATGATGATTTCGTTCGAATCCTATCATTCTCAAACGGAATTTCGAACATTTAGAAAAAAAAACACACTTCGCTTTTGTCATCATTCACTCACTTAAGTCAGATCCGGACTTAATTTTATTTATAATAAATTATTTAATGTTTATTTGCTTTTATTGTTAAGATAAAACTTACTTAACTGTACTTGATTACTGTAGATTTATTGTATAAGAGTATAAGTTAAGTTAAAAATATTGCACATATGGTATCATCATTAATGATTAATATAATTTTTTTGGCTTAAATTTTATGCATGAAATTAAAAAAAAACAGTTAAACAAACATTATATCGATATTAGGAAGACAAGACAAGAAATTAAGGGCAAATTATGTTCGACAAACGAAATTCTTAAAATTATTTTGTATGATTTCTAATCTAAAATATTGGACTATTAAAGACTAGATCATCATGGTTTTTAATCCGTTTTTCGCGGAAAATATAAAATTAAAAAGGAAAATGAACACAAAGTAAAATAGTTTTTGTAATCAGCAAATACAAATCGCAGTTAAAGTTACAATTGTGGTATCATAAACATAATAAATTGCTATGAAAATTGACGTCATATACTAGACTAAACTTTAATACTCTTAATGTAAGCATGGATGGAAATAACGAAAACATTCTGAAATATCTTTGAAGAATGAAGAAATTTTATATCTTTTACTATACAACTGGTTGTTACTATAAATATAGAAGAATTGACATCGCTATCTACAGATCTTGGATTAAAGCTGAAGTTCATTGAAAAACTTCTGAAAAATTCTGATTCTTTGTTAAAAATGAACACGTGGGTCTAGCAAAAATTGCATATTATTATTTTCCAGGTCATATCTTTCCGAAGTCTGAAAATTTAGATATATATCATTTATTGGTAAACAAATTTTACAACTTTTTCAAGCATAGTAATTTTAAGGAATTATTATCTATCAAAATTTGTATTTTCTTCTTTTATAAAAGTAACACTTTGAAGCAAGGGTTGTTCTTTTATTCTTCCTTCAAAAATTGTGTTATTTTTGCGGTCACCACTGCACCAAAGCTAATAATGCTTTTCAGAGAAAATGCGAGATAAAAGTTTGAGTGCATCAAGATTTTTAAACCACAGCCATTCTTGTCTACATAAACTTGGGTATTCTGACCCTTATTCTTAGTATTGTTTTTGTATACGATTTTATACATGAATTACTTTCATAAACGTTTATTTATTAAATAGTCTCGGTTTTCGAACAGCTTTTTGTTCGACAACCGAAATTCAATGAGATTTAAAATCATTTTGTAAAATTTGTAACTAAAAGTGGACACGTTTTATATTGTTATAGTACGAAAATAATTTAAAAACTATAGGAAATCTTAACTAATTGAATTAATTCGACAATTATTAATAAATTGTAAAACATTAGCGCCATCTACCGAAATTATATTGTAAAGAGGATTATAGGTTGTCAATTATTGAGGTTAGGACCGATTGTTTATTTGTTCCGTTTTACTCTTAACATACTTATTGAAATAATTGTTATATTCGGTATAAAAAGGTAAGACATTTCATTATGTAATGTTCTTTGTATTAATTATTTATTGTATTGTCATTAAAGATGTTGGAAATTACCTGCAACGATCGTCTTGGTAAGAAGGTTAGGGTGAAGTGTAACCCAGACGATACAGTGGGAGACTTAAAAAAGTTAATCGCCGCTCAGACCGGCACAAAATGGGATAAAATCGTCCTCAAGAAATGGTACACAACATTCAAAGATCACATACAGCTTCAAGATTGTATCCTTTTTATTAATATTATTATTGTTATCATTTATTATTGCATTACGAGAGATCAAAAATGTACCTAGAGAATATCAATTCGGTCCTACATAAGAAAAGCACAGTGTTCCAAATGATTAATATTACTGTTTTTTTTTCCTTAACTCTTTAAAACCAGATGAAATCCATGATGGCATGAATATTGAGTTGTATTACCAGTGAATCAGCAAGTTAATTATTATCCTAATCTAATTTTTACAAATATAGTTATGATCTAAGTTAATAAAAAATATTCTCTTTTATTTCTGCTTTTCCTTCTAAACGTCTTATTAAAAACTCTCGATAACAACCATCATTTTTCTTTGTTCAAACGTAACTCTCTAAAAATAGTAAATCGTAATTTTTTATAATTTCAAAAACACAAAAAAAAAGCATATTCCTATTGATTAGGTAACAATCCTAACTAACTGTAGAAAACAAAAGTAAAACTTTGTTTGATCCGTGGATCCCCTCTCACACATTTGTGCATAAATAAATATAATATATACATATACGGATTTATATGTAAACTTTGGTTTTAACTGTTTTGTTTAACGCATAGCGTGATGAAGTAAGCATTATTGGATTTATAGAAATGATCTTTGGGAGCATTGCGGTAACTAAATTCTGAAACTATTGCCTCTTATTTCTCTTCAATGATAATACTTAAAAATGTAAGACGTCCACTTTGCGGATTTAATGCGGCCTTTTGAATTGTCCTCCTTCGTTTATGGCCACGCGGCGAACGTGCGATGGCGTTGAATTATTGCTTGCAGTTTCCACTATTATCTCTTCCTGTCGGTTGGTGAGGAAGTCTTTGATGTGTTGCACAATCAGATCGATGGCCACTGAAACAATACATTAGAATATATAGTATATATAATTAATTGTTCTTTAAACCCTCACTTAATTAATTAGTGTAAATAAATTAGTGCAATATAATCACATATATCTCCGTTCACATTAACGTACTCGACGTTCATGCGAATGTACAATTATACAGTATTATTTCTACCACCTTTTCAGTGTCTCCCTCATCTTAGCCTATACATTAATTAGTTCATTATGATCACATGTATCTCCGTTCACATTAACGTAATCGACGTTCATACGAACGTACAATTATGCTTACATACTTTATAACTATTACGGTCTCATTTCTGCCACCTTTTCAGTGCCTCCCTCGTCTTAGCCTATACATTAATTAGTTCCATATGATTACATGTATCACCGTTCACATTAACGTACAATTATGCTTACATACTTTATTACTATTACGATCTCATTTCTGCCACATTTTCAGTGCCTCCCTCATCTTAGCCTATACATTCATTAGTTCAAAATGATCACATCTCCGTTCACATTAACGTACTCGACGTTCATACGAATGTACAATTATGCTTACTTCTGCGTACATATTTTATTATAATTACGGTCTTATTTCTGCCACCTTTTCGGTGCTTATTGGTTTCCACTGCATTGTTTATTTATTTATTATGAGTTTCGAACTCACCACCTTCGCAATATAAGAAACTCAAAATTAATATAAAACAGATTAACACGTTCCAATAAACACATTCAAATTAAAATTGTGAATATTTTATCCATATTTTCGTTAACCAAGTAGATGTATCAATTTATCTAAACTTTAGATTCTAATGTGTCTTTCCTTTATTGAGCTAATAAAATTTTGTTATATAGATAATGTTATGGTAGCACCACGTTATAAGAAAATTGTCGTAATTTGTTTTCCGCTTTATAAGAAGATCGTATTATAATAATGTTCAGCAAGTAATTATCAAGTATTTTCGTACGAATGTTTTTAGTTAAGAGTAGACTATCTAAAAAAAATATTATTTTTTTACAATTTTATCGCATTATTACCGGTTTCCTTAAAAAAGATTTGGTTATTTTCTGGTCACAGTAAATTTTGAGTTGAGAAACACAATTATAGAATGTTCGTTTCGTGAACTGTGAATGTTATAAATACATATAAATCCTATTTATATGAAAAGCAAAACTTTGTCAAAAAATTACTACGAAGTAATGTCTATTGGTATTAATTTCTCTGGATAGTGAAGTATTATTTCATTCATCATTCATATCTGTTTGGATGATTGGATTAATTAATTAATTAGATTCTTTCAGATGTTCCACAAGGTAGTGTTTCGAGTCTTATTCAATCACTTAACGACAAAAAAAATAGGAAAATATTCAATATTAACTAGCATTGAGATTTAACTCAGAAAGTGTCTTATAAGAAAAGATCAATGAACTTGAAAAACTGTAAATTGGAATAAACTGAACTGAATTAGCACGTTTACCATGAAGATATATTTGATGTCCAGTTAAATTGAAAATACAAAAAGTGTCCACAACTCTAAAATAAATGATTTAAGTATGCATTTTTGGAAAAGAAAATACGAGAAACGTAAAAGTCACGAGAAAAATTAACTTATTAATAAAAATATAGGAAAACTAATATGAACATAAACAATTTAACTTAGTCTGAATTATAATTTTTAATTATCTACAAAAAAATCTTCACCAAGGAAATCAGAAGTTTATCTTGAAAATACTAAACAACATATTATGTAAAATTAGATACTTTAAAAGTAATAATTTAATTAAATACTATGAGTGTATGTATGTATGTATTTAAGATTTTAACTGAATAGCAATCGTTAACTTAAAAAAAATATATTTTTTGAGCCATAATTTTGTCAGAACTCCATCTTAAATTTCTATAAAATTAATCTACGAAGTTTAAATCACAGAATATAACATGAAACTTAAAATTAGTACAAATTAGATCAATTTATACCACGTTATGAGGAAACTGTAGCGCGTTATAATAAACTAAGAATTAGTACAAATCAGATTTATTTGTAACTCAAACTTGGTGCAAATCAGTTTAATTTTTTATCACGTTATAGGGAAACTATGTTATATGAATACCGCATTATAAGAAACTCACAATTAATACAAATTAGATTAATTTGTACCACGTTATAAAAAAATTGTACAGCGTTATAAGAAACTAAGATTTAATAAAGTCTCTTTTTCAAATTGAAATAGTTAATCTATTCTTTATCCATATGAATTCAGTAGTAGATATCAATTATTCTTAATCTCATATTTAGATTGTAAAGTCTTTTCCTAAATAGTTATTAAGGTAATTTATGCAGAAACAGCTTAATAAGAGTACGGCTTTATAAGAGTTCTGACACAATTATAGTTCGGCGTCTTGTGAAAACCATATTATTGAAATTTATAGTATTAAGTAACAGTAGTTTAGATAAACAATTCATTTTTACACACTAATATTGGTCAATATTAGATAAACATTTAATATTTATTTTAATCGTTTTGAAGTATTTAGATTTATTTTGTGAAGACAATGGTGGTTTATGAAATGTTTCATTTTGTACAGAATATTATTTTTAATAATTAATATGAATAAATTTATGCTTTGAAATATAGCTAAAAATAGTTAATGTTTAAATTAAATAATAGTATAAATTGATATTTCTATTATAAAACGTTTCGATTTTAGCGCTCATTTTTCTATTATATAAAGGACATAAAATCAATCAATTTCATATATCTTAATATAGAAGTGCGTTATTCACATCTTTTTCTACATAATATGAGAAATATTTCCCTGATTGGATATTATAAAAATCAATATAGAAATAAATAATTTCATGTAATATTTTTTTGCAGAACCAGTTGAAAAACACTGGTATAAAATATTAATAAATTATGATGACGTGGATGTACAAGCGATGACATTTAAATATGCAATTTCGAGCCTACACATTACGATTTGCAACCAGCAAAGCAATCAATGATAGGTGTTGTTACGAAACGTAAGTGGACCGAAGGAATCAGGCAATGATGAATTAACGATTCGAGGCACATGGCTTACAATTTCCTTTATCAGCTATAAATTCCAAATCTTTTAATCCCTGATAAAATCGTTCAGTCTGTTAATAGGAAACCCTTCACCTTTCACATATTTTTTATTATTATTATTATTAATTCACAGCACTGAAAATTAACGGGTTTCATTTCATATACTTGAAACCAACGTGTAGAAGTCAAAAGAAAACAAATTAACAAATTTATTTGTATACATATATAAACAAATACCAAAATAAAAAATAATACCTCAAAAAAAACATGTAGTAGAACTATACAACAAAGAGGGTGTGTTAAATCTTGTTTTTTTTTTCATACATTCGATACAAATCGCTAAAAACGCCTTTTCAACTACATACATTCAATTACAAAGTCGATCACGCCTAAATGCATTCATTTAATAGTGCGTTATTTAATTTTTTTGTTCATTCCTGTATGGTTATTATTTTTAGTTTAAATTATTAAGGTTATTGTATAAAATATATATATTATATTTGGCTTTGCTGCTAATCCATAATAGCTGCGATTAGTTACGTGTTTCTTATATAATCTTTTTTATTGTATTGTTTTCCCTCCCACCGTTTTACCTCGTGTGCATTGCTTTGCCAGTCTCTTATGCGGTCATTTAATTGAACATATCTCGCCCGTTTTTGGTATAATTAACAAATTACGTTTTGGTCCTTATACAAAAGAACGTTCTTAACACAAACTCAGAACATGTACACAGCTAGTGGAATATTAGGTAACAAGTGTATCTCGAGTATCTTATCGAGAGATTTTGGTGGCAGAGCCGTTTTCAGAGACCATTCTTACTCCATTCGAGTTCCCGTGCAAAATATCCCAGATGTGATGGACTATTAGGTCTATAGCCACTGCAACATAAAACATTACTCCATGAATTCTTGCTAAACTACTAATATCTAAACTTAAATATCTTAAAAAGTAACAGTAAATTGGATTCCATTTGCAATTTGCCTTGAACAAAGAAAATAATAATAGAATAAAATTAAAATAACGAAAATGCCTGATCATGTGAACAGATAAAATTAAAAAAATAAAGAGGAGAGGAATCCATCCATTAATTTCCACGTGCATAGGGAACAGATAATGGCTGTAATGTTTTTGCAGTGACCATAAGACCAAGCAGAACATTGTATTGTACAATGTACATTCAATTATATAGATTTTTTTTTGTTCTCTCTATTCATTTCAAGAAGTTTCTCTGTATCAGCTGATGATACTGAAGCCATGTGCATATCATTCGTAAATTGTTAGTAAGCGAAATTTTTGTTTGCGGAAAAATTGTTAAAGTTAATGTCAAAAAGCAAATGGATATGAAACGAGTCAACGAATTCTTCCCCCTCGACTCACCAGTATTATCAGCTCCGCGCGGGATTATCACGTCAGCAAATTTCTTAGTCTGAAAAATATCAATTATCTAATGCTAATGATGAAAATACTGAATTTTATTTACCGGAGAGCAGAACTCCTCAAATGCGGGCTTGACGAAATTCATGTATTGATTTAAAACCTGCTCCAAATCTCTGCCTCTTTCAATGATATCTCTTGGCACTAAATAAAATAATGAATTTATAACATGAATTATGATGATATAAGGTTAAAATACCTCTTCTAGCAAGACGCGTGTCAGAATCAGTGTCAACAAATAACTTCATATGAAACAGGTTCCGAATTTGAGGAAAATAAAACACCAAGATACCCTCAAACAAAACAACATCAGCTGGGTAGATGGTCATAGTCTCATCTTTACGTCTGTTAAATAAATAAAATCAATTTCAAATCAATAGCTACAATTACAACTTGATTTACGTGGTGTGGTTTTTGAAATCATAAACTGGAACTTCGCACTTCTTGCCAGCCAGTATGTCATTCAGAGTCCTCTCCATGAGGCTCTCATCAAAAGCATCTGGATGGTCGAAGTTGAACAAGCCTTGGCCAGCCTTTACAATCTCAGCAGCAGTCAGGTCTCTGTAAAAGCTGTCCTGTGATATGCACACCACCTGCCTTTGTGTCTGGTCCATATCGACTTGTCCCAGCTTCTCCATGATCCTTTTGCATACTGTGCTCTAAAAATAGCAATTGATAAAATACAGGAAATACTCTCGAGATCGATAATACCTTTCCACTGGCGGTACCTCCAGCAACGCCGATAAGGAACGGCGCTTTTCCTTCGATTCCATTCATTTTCCTGAATTTCGTCACGTCGCTCATCTCGATATTTCTATATAATTATAAACTTACTTCAGTAAATACTTCTAAAGTTGCTATCACATTTAAAAAAGAAATTTTATCAAAAACTGAAATGCTTGTCTTTCATTTGAGCACTAAGCACATCTCATGATGAGAATTATCTTGTTTAGCTTGTTTAAATCGTAGTGAGTGATGAGAATTACACGAGATTTTTACCTCAACCTTATGCTTTTGACAGCTGCCAGTTGTCTAACTGCAGGTTAGAAAATTATAATTTCTACCAGGTCGATTATTAAAAAATACTACTGGTTCAGACGTGTTTATGCAGTGAATATACAGAAAATAGATAATGTTGTTTATTTTATAGGCCAAATGTTTATTATTATTTTTTATGACAAATTAGATAAAGTCAACTTTAAACATTCCAATAGAGAGTGCGCCAGTAGCAATAACACCTCTTACTTGTAACATTATAGTGATCATTAAGCTCAAATTAATTTTAATGATATAATTAAAATATTATCTGTTTATTACTGTTAATATTATTGTCGTTTATTTAATTAATAACATGCACTAATTAATAAATAAACAATTCTCTATAATACTTTAAATATATTAAAAACGAGGCTTTTACTTCGAAATTACAAGCGTTACTTTGAAAATAATATTAGTAGTAACTTTAAATATCCAGAAACATCAATAAACTTATATTTAAATCAGTGTGAGTACTAGCAACCAAATATACACGCAACTTATTTTTCTTCACAAATTGTTGATACTTGTTATAAAATCAGATTAGTTTTGATACATTCATTATTTTGATGCCTTATTTAATTAAATTAATAACAGAATATATTCAAAGGACTTTTAATTAAAAGGATTAGTATTTTCATTAAAACTTTAAATAGAAAAAAATTGTATATAAAATTACAATAGGAAACTTTACTTTAGAAAAAAATATATATAAAATATCAATGATATCACTAAAATGCAGGGATTTCTGCAGCTCAAAGCTTTTAAATGAAAAGATCTTAAAATGTACTGCAACTACGTCCCACAACATTCTTAAATCCAAGAACCGATTCTTCATGTTTTTTTTTTCAACTGATTTTTCGATAATTTATAAATATTTTGTAAATGCACGATAAAGAATTTATATATATTTAATAGAAAAATAAGATTTTACTAGGAAACACAAATATGTCATAACATTCGAAAATATAATACTGAATTTTGAAATTAAAGTGATAAATCTATATAGAAATGATTCACTTAATAAGATTTTATAAATATAAACTTTAGATTATATATACATAGAACTAATGTTAATAACTTCTTAATAAACAAAGAAATAAGTACATATTTGTTACATAATGATGAGAATATATACAACATTATTAAACCAAATTTAGAATATTAATTTGTATATTTTTTACATTAATATTAACTAAATTACGTAGCGTATAATTTTATTATAAATATTATACGCATTATATATATAAATGCATATGCCTGAAGGTTAAATTTGTATAACAAAACAAACACTTGGTAAATATCACTATCCAACAACACCTGAACATGTTTATACTTATATTTTTCCAAATGGATAGAATTATACTAAAGTTGTTTAAATTTATAAAATAATTATAGAATATTATTATTAAAAGTGCTAAAATACTAATAATAAACTAAAATGATCCTTAAGAAGGGAAATTTTGTGCTATTGCTTTAGAATCGATAGCGTACATGTCGTTTTATTAATAAGTGTCCTAGAAACTTATATAATTTATCAACTCATATATAACATTATGATTTAAAAATGATTTATTAAATATAAACTTTCTGCATGCATTTTTACGTTCCAGTTTAAAATATTTAAAAAAAAAACTCATTTTCCGAGAATATAAAAAGTATAGAACTTACTTACATTTAGTATAGAATATCACAGCAAACTTTATTTTGTAAAATTGAGAGGGAAGTTTTTAATTATTTTATTTTTTTTAATTTTCAGCAAAAATTATAAATTTTAGCAGTAATTTATTAAGATTAATAAATTAAAATAATAAATAAAAATAACATGTAAAATAAACATTGTTTAGTTTATGGCACGGAATAAAGAGAAAATTTTAATTTACTTTTTTCATAACTATATTTTAATAATCGATTTTTGCAACATACATTTGACTCCTGTCAACTATGACATAACTCGGATTACATTAAATTCAATATATTAATATTTGTGAAAGCAGAGCGTTTGCATATTTGACCTAAAAATAAAAATTCAATAGTTCAAGTAGTTTTATCCACTTTGTTGTTTCCACCTATTATTTTTATTATTTCTAATGATTTAAATAATGTAAAATAATCACAAAATAGGTAATTTATTAACATTAATAAATTACTATAATAAATAATGGTGAACACGTGTATGTTCATTTAAAATATTTTATGATTAGTTTTTATAGCTTTTAACACAGACATGTTATTAATGTTTTAATTTTATATCATAATTTTTCATGGTGTTCCCATTTTAAAAGTCATTTTTCAAAATAAATAAACTGATATCATAGATAATTGTATGTAAAAATAATAATTTAATATAAAAGTTTCCTTAGGAGTCGAATTTTGAAAATATGATAAAAATTTGCGAAATTATGCAAAAATAATGACGAAATCTATAATAATTTGCTTCTTCAAACGGAAGTTATAAAGTTGGTTGTCGAAAGGTAATTATTTGCAGAGTTGCATTGAAATCTTTAATTCTATTTAATGCAAAGAAAATTATAAGGAAAAATGTTAATCTTACTCAAGTTTGATCAGTTATATTTCTATTTTGTCCTATAATTAATTTTTAATTTAATTATTCAAAACTTTAATGCAATTATATAAAATGTTATAAACATAATATTGGTACTTCGTTCGTTGCAAAGATTTACAAAAATTGATTACAAACTTATTTTATTCGCTTCCAAACATTTGATATTTCGATTGAACTAAACGATAATTTGGAATTTTAAATCAATCTTCAAACAAGTAGATTTGCAAAATTTTGGAATTTCAAAGACATTCGTAAAAAAATAAATCAGATTAACAAATATTATTATATTTAGCTTTTCCTAATTACTTGATTGAGGCACAATTTTGTTACGTCATAATTTATTATGAAAGAAGTAGAAATTGATTGAAATTTTGAAAGTCAAAGTGGGTCGAAATAAAAAAAAAGGTTGGGAACCTCTGATTGAATAAGAATTTATATCTTTATTCAGTATTGTGAAGTTTTAAGACAACATTTTTATAAGTTACAGGATTCGAAACCGAGGATTTTAAAACCACATAAAAATAATCCGCACAAAATGAGACATAACTATAGTCAATCCGTACTGATCGAAGCCGCATTATATTTAAGAAGATAACACTTTTTTCAAATTATTTGCAACTAAAATCAGAAGTAGGAATATTTTAGTTGGAAATACTAACACATTTAGAGTAAAAATTATAAATGAAGAACTGGTTTTTCTTCAGAAATGGTAAGAATTTATAATTCTTTCAGAATTGGTACATTTTTTATAGAAAATAAAATATTTTGATATTAACTATAATTTATCATATAAAAAGATATTTACAAGTATTTTTGTCCTATTTGTAAGTGATTTATTAATGTTAATAATAACCCTTCGTAACCGTTGATCTTTTTTGTTTCATTACGATGATTGTATATTTTTATGTGGTAATAATAAATTTTCAAGAAATGTCGTTATGCAATATTTACTAGGACTGTTGTATTATATAATTATTAAAAGGAACGCTTCTAGGCAATAAAGTCGTGTTATTATTTTGGTCATAACCGTTTCGCCTTACGCTTAAAGTGTTAATGAATAAAGGTCGCATGGAGCTTCGTGATCACCATTAACTCCAGGATAGTGGAGTGTAAGTAGATGAGCCTACAAAGTGAGAGAAGAATACGAGGAGCACAAAAAAAAATAACACGAAGCGTAGAATTGGGAGCATCAATGGAATGGTCTGTGCGTGAGAGAAGTCCGGTCAAGAAAATCGGCGTCGCGGTACACGCACGGGGGCGTCAGTGGATTGCGAACAGCCGTCGCGACGCTCCAAAACTGTGCGAGCTACCAGATGATCATCAGTCGCGCTCGCGCTACCAAAACTTTTCCACCAAGTTCATCCAGTCGTAGTGCATCCCGGATAAAAATAATAAAAAAATAAGAGAAAACAAAACTATGGGAATATTAAATGTTTGAACGTTTTGTGTGTACCAATAAATAATAATAAAAAAAAGGAAAGTGTTGTTTGCTCACTGTGTTTGTTTCTGTGGAGATTTAAGTGAACTAGGAACAAGTAAGTTGTAGAAGTAATTCGAATCGATTGCCCGAAAAGAATGTAGACCGAGGTGACCAATTTGTGGGGCCCAATGATCATTGAATAAATAACGTGTGAATTAAGAGATTGCTTTCAACAAGCACTTAGAAACAATTGGGCAATGATTCGCCTCTTCTCTTGGCATCGCATCCAATATAAAATTTAATTTATTACAAAAAAAATATATTTTTGTACATTCAGAAGAATATTCTTTATATGTTTATAAACTTTATTCAATGTACTTTGAAATAAAATTTTAAATATACTGAAGAAAAATATCATCAGGAAGAAAAAAATAAATAATTAAATTAATAAATGTTATATTTTTTTTTTATCATTTTGATATAAAAACAGAAATTAATTAAAATTATATTTGGAAAATAGTTTTTTAAATTATATAATAATATTTAATCGAAAACAATTTTTCGTTTTAAGAAAACTAGCATTAATATGAAAATGAATAAATTTTATATAGTTTTTATTTTAATTTTATAGAAAAAAATTCATAATATTGAATGGAGAATTAATTATGTAAGAAAATAAATAATAAATTTAGGTGAATTAAAATATCTAATATAAATATGTTTTTCTTGGATTCTGTAGCAACCTTGGTTATATTTTATGAGAAAAAAAATACATTCTCTCTGTGAGTGCATACCTCCTAAATTGGATTGAATTAAACACGGAACTAGTACAAACCGCTTTCATCTTCACGCAGCAAAACGAATCCAAACATTTTCTTTTCATAATTGCTCCACATTAATATCGATGCATTCCATCATAACAGTTAATTAAACCGTAATTTGTAGCTGCATAAAAATCTTATCTATATAAAATATGCATAATTTTTTTTTAATTAATTAATTTTATCCTTTTTTATTCGATAGTTCAAGTAATTATTATTTTTTTAGTATTTTATTAATTTAAATTATTAAAATGTGATCCTGGAATGGATGAAATTTCATTCAGTATTTTATAGTCAAGATTCTTTTTAATAGTAAATAATTTCGATATAAGTATAAACATTTTATGTTTTTCATTCTATCAATTTAATAGAATCACAATTTGTTACTGTTCCAATAGAAAAACTCACAAAAAAAAGACTTAACTCAAATAAACTTAGGTTGTGACTATTTTTAATAATTTCATCATTTTCAATCAAAAGAAAAAAATGTTACAAAACTTTTTTTTAAATAGTTTCCACAAAAAACTATACATATTTCAGTAATCTTTATTTTATATATATATGTTATATATTTCAGAATTTAAGTTCATATAACAAATTGTAATTTTTTCAATCTAATAAAAAATATCCTGAAAATTTAAATTATTTTAGTAATCTTCCACTAAAAACTATACTTATTATGTTATATATTTCAGAAATAAATTTTACAATAACAAATTGTAACAGTTTCAATCTAAATAAAAAATATCGTGAAAATTTAAATTATTTTAATAATTTTCAATTCTTAATAATGAAAATATTATTACAATTTAAATAAGAAAATAGAAACACTTATAATAAAAAAGACTTAATTCCAATAAACTTAGATAATTTCATAAACTTAGTTAATTTCATTTGTATCTTATCAATTTTATTAATAAAATCATACATTTTCAATCTGAAGAAAAAAAAAATACAAAACTATTTTTTTAATAGCTTCAAAAAAAAAACTTATTACTTATATCAGTAATCTTTATTTTACGTTATATATTTCAGAAATGAAGTTTATATAACAAATTGTAATTATTTCAATCTAAATAAAAAATATCCTAAAAATTTAAATTATTTTAATAATCTTCAATTCTAAATAATGAAAATATTATTACAATTTAAAGAAGAAACAAATGTAAGGTTTATTTGAAAAATATTGACTCTTTTCAATGATTTCATCATTTTGCATTCTATTAATAAATAATATAATTACAAATATAAATTAAAAAAAGTGCTGCAAAATTTATTAATAATTTTATGATTTACATTTCATCAATAAAATCATAATTTATTACTATTTTAGTCTAATTAAAAAATGGAATCAAATTGTTAATAAAAAATTAAAAGAAAAAAATTACATAATTTTTTTAAATAAAAAAATATTACAAGTATTAAACTTATTGATTTCATTTTTATGATTTATTTTCCATCAGTATCATTAATTACATCATAATTTGTTACTATTCTAATGTAAATAGAAAATTGTATCAAACTATTATTTGTATTAGTTTCAATAAAATTAAGTAATATTTTTTTACTGTTTAAATTTAAATAAAAATTTCATCAAACTATTTTTTAAATATCTACCAAAAAATTAAGCTTACTTCAGTAATTTTCAATCATAATACTTATAATATGTATTCCACAAATACATTTATTATTTTCCAATATAAATAAAAAATTGATGCATTTTTATATATTTTTTTTAATATAAAAAGAATCATGAATGAAAATCTCTGAAAATCTTCACTCATCATCATTCCATTAAAACAGTTATAAAATTCCAAGATAATATAAAAATTGCATTAAACTATATTTTTAATTAACATATTAAATTAATTAAAAACTATTATGACTATAAGAAGAAAATTATTAAAATCTGTAGTTATAATCCTTTTTAATCATTCCATGCTGTTAGTTAATTCTTCCATTCTGCACGAATCCATTGTTTCGCCTTTACCAAAACCCACGTTTATTCTCCAACACTTAAGACTTAAGCATTTGAATGATTAAATCTCCGCATTTATGGAATTAACATCAAATTATTTATTTGCAAACGCAAACAATTACATGACAAAAACAGTGGTTTCCGATTTTGGTAACCAAATGTAATAAATATTTTACGCTTTGTGTTTATTTTTTATTACTTCCTATAAAGAGGAATCGTTTTTTTTTACATTACCGCAGTTTGGCAATTGATTTTCCCCACGCATTATTTTACGCCGACTCCTGCCAACTGTGACATAACTCGGATTACCCTAAATTCAATATACTTCAATTCGTGAGTGAATAAATATTATGTACAAAAATAGGAATTTAATGGATGCGGAAGTCGTTTATTTTTAGAAAGTTAATGAATTGTATTGTAGAGATAACTATAATTTATTTCATATATTTATAATACAATTATAATAGGTTATTGACCTCAGCTTTTCCGACGAAATTATATTATTATTTTTAAGTTTTTGTTACGTAATTGAAAAAATACAGTTATACAGTTACAAATTTATAAATAGGATTAATATCTACTACAATTAGTGTTAATTCATAATTAACTTATTTATTAATTAAAATTTAACATTAATTAAAATTAAATTTAATCTAATTAACTTTTAAATTTATTTGAATAAATTAAGGGAGCTTTGCATAATATTAACATATATTTTGGTACAAAACATTATCATGTGTTTCTTTATATATAAGTTTCCTTTTATGACATTCCACCCGTGTTTTAATGAATAAGGGTTGTAAAATGAAACATAATTTTATTTGCAATTTGCTTTTCATTATTTCTCTATTTATGCCAAATTTTCGATATTAAAAATTGACAGTTAAATTTGAAAAGGCGAAACCTATATTTATGTAATGCGGAAGTAGATTGTTTAATATAAAAAGTGTCACTCAAGAATTTTGTGTTGAACTATTTTTTTTTTAATTCTAAATGTACACAAAATTTGATTACAAAATTATGTTAATTCTATTTTTTTTTTCAATTATAAATATCTTCAAGAAATTTGTATATTAATGTCACATGATATTATGTACAGTCAATGACATAAAACTATCACCATGGTAACCGATATAATAATACAGTTTGTTTACATTTATATCACAACTTTTATGATTGACGTTACTCGTTATAATTGACGTCTACTAGGTTTTGATATTTGACAATTTAGGAAAGTTAAGCAAGATATGTCTAGATTGGGTGTGATATGTATACTGAAATCAAATAGAATAGTAGTCTAGTAGAATTTGGATTCGTTATAATAAGGAGCGGACCGTGAACTTCAAGGCTATAAGCTAACACTATTTGGACCCTCAAGTAACTCTGGAGGCAACCGATTAATCCTCGACTGACAATGTTTGAGGATTATTAACTAATACTGTTTGGGGCCTCAATTAATACTGTTTTGGGGCACTCGACAAATACTGTTTGAAGATTCTAGACTAACATTGGTTGGGGCCTCAATTAATACTGTTTGGTGGTCCTCAACAAACACTGGGCACTCCACTAAAACTGTTTGAGGGGCCTCAATTGATACTGATTGGGGGCCCTCGATTAATACTGAATTGTGGCACTCAACTAATATTGTTTAAAGTTTCTCGACTAACACTGGTTGGGGCCTCAACTAATACTAATTGGGGGCCCTCGACAAACACTGAGGGCACTCGATTAATACTTTTTGATGGCCATCCACTAAAAATGTTTAAGGGACCTCAATCCTGCTTGAAGGTTCTCGACTAACACTGGTTGGGGCCTCAATTAATCCTAATTGGGGGTCCTCGACTAATATTAATTAGGGCCCTCGACTAATATTGTTTGGTGAACCTCCACTAATGCTGCTTGAAGGGCATCAACTAATACTCATTGGGGCCCTCGATTAATACTATTTGAGAGTCCTCGACTAACACGGTTTGGGCCCTAAAATAAAACTGATTTGGGGCCAAATCAGCCAATTAACCCAATTTTGGAATGTTTGTATTAATTTAGAGTAACAAATTATAAAAAATATGTTGTTTTTATTACATTATTAATTACTTTAATTTGATGTTTAAAAATATTACTATGCAAATTATTACACTACAATGGAAAATTATGTAATTAAAATAATTAGTAAATTGAGTTTAATTCACTGAAAACTGTTATTCTCAAAAAACTAAAACTATTTTTGCATTAATTTTGCAAAGTTATGATTGTCCATAACTTTTTAATCGATTATTTCATTTACACATAAAATTGAATTATATAAAAGTTCTTTTTTAAGAATATTTTTTCTAGAACTACAGAAATATTTAATAAATATTTAAATATAAAATTTTGGGTTTTAGTTCAGTTTCACCTAAGTAACGTTACAAAAATAGAACACGAGATTTATGGAAGGCAAGCAATCAACGTGCGTGCAAAGATTAACGTTACAAATTTTTGATTTACATAAGTTTGTTTAATGAAACGCGTAAGTTATTAGTACATCAGATTCCCGAGAGCAAGTTAAATAAAGAAACTCGTGCATCGCATAACATACTCTCGCCGAAATTGGCGTTTTAGCAATTTTGACGATAAATACCGCTTTGATATTCACCTCAACTCAGTGCAATTCCGAATTAGTAACATAAAGGACCACATGACGTTCGAGGAATTTAATCCTGCAATCCTGCAGAACAAGCAGAGAAATAATATAAACGCACCAACATCGTCTAGGGATTCCATTTACGGTTGGCTATTTCTCTCTTCCGGCTACCAAAAGCCGATTTGTTTTTTCTTTTCTCTCGTTTTGGGTATAAAAATTGCGAACACGTAAGCCAATTTCAATTGGGTTTTGGATATTGCTTTAATTCCAAGGTTTTCTTCTAATTAAACTGAGTAAAATAGAAACACTACATTAATTGAAAATATATTATCCTTTTTATTATTTTATGGCGAAACAGACTGTAATCAACTTAATGGTTGTTATTTAATAATTTTTTGTAATAATGATAAAGGACATGGCTGATCGATAATTCTGAATTAAATTTTGTTCCGGCATTGTGTCTAGTGTAATAATTATTTATCGTGGAGGATGGTTTTCCCTCTGACCGCCGTCCAGCGCAATATGTTCGAACGCTGCTGTTTCCAAAGACCAACATTTCAAATGAATTATGTTAATGCATCTCACGTAGCTACTCACTTTTTCGATTCAGTTACTTTTTATTTACAGTAATTTCAGCCTATAAATTGCCTACAAAATGATATTTTCATATTCTTAATTTTTATTGTTATAACAATTCGTAATGCGTTAATGCACAATTCGTCAGAAATATTATGTTGTTATTTCAATCATAAACTGCGTCATTTTTATAATCATACACGATATTTTCAGTTTTATGCTAATAGCTTCGATACAGTAGAAACAAATTTTAATGTTAACTTCGGACCATAAGACGCACTTACATTTTAAGATGATTTTTATGTAAGAAAGGTGCATCTTATAGTTCGAAAAATAGATATTTCTTTTGGCCAAAATATGTTAACTTTATTAACATAATATGCGTTAAATATGTGGACGCACTTAAATTTTAAAACGATTTTTATATAAAAATGTGTCCGAAAAATAGATATTTCTTCTAGTTAAAATAAGTTAACTTTATTAATACAATATGCTTCAAATGAGAAATAATTAATAGTACTAATAGTTCAACTATTGTTGTAACTACACAATGTTAACTTTTATTAGATCTTTACATATTATAGTGAATCAGTTAACGGACTGTGAACAAATCGAAAAACGGACACTTTTGCAAAAGATTTTTTTCTACATACACAAATTCGGATATCAAATAACTTATTGTCACATTTACGTTACTTTTGGAGCTAAAGCTAATACTGATGTTAAGTTACTTAAATCGTTGAATGATTAACGAACAATGCAAGTAACGAATATAATTTTTGAATGGATAATCTTAATTAACCGATAACTGACAATTTTGAATTATTCTTCATTTTTTCCTACTAAAATATTTTTTTTCTGAAATTTTTATATTTTTTTTTTCCCTTTTTATTCAAGCAATCTGTTATTTAAAAAAAAAAAACAAACAATAAAAAAAAAACAATAAGCTTGATGTTTTTATATTAAGTGACTTTTTTTAAGTGCTTTTTAAATTTGCATTTCTTAGATATTTTCTAGAATTTAGTTTTAGTTTTAATTAAATTATGTCATGTTTTATTTGCACACAATTTTTAATGGTAAATACCCACTAAATTGTCATGTAGAAATATGCTGAATTTAATTACAGATTCTAAGAATTTTTTTTTCAAGATATATTTAATGTATTATTGATGATTAATGAATGTCTAACCAATTGCATTTTTCAATAATTTGTTATAAAATTTAAGACTTTAATTAATATATTAATTGTAACTTCGTTCTCTGAGGTAAAAGTTATATCAACAAATAACTTTTATTTTTCAATTCAGCATCATTTTCACGAGAAGCATTAAACTATTTTTAATGCTCACTAGTTAGTAGTTAACATTAGTACAACAGAAACTTCTTTACTTTCGTCTTCATTTTTTTGTCTTTGCTGCTAAATCTTCCATTGAAAAAACATCAACTTTTTCATTGACTCGACTAACGCATAGGACGAGTTCCATAAAATTACTTCGTTGACTGAAACTTCGTTCTCCGAGGTAAAATTAATAAAAACGTATAACATTTTTTCAAAAATCAGTTTTATTTTCACTAAAAAAAAAACTGTTTTCAATGCCCTTTAAGCACCTCTTTAAATATTTGGTACTTAACATTATTTCAACAGGAATTTCATTACTTTCATCTTCTTTTTCTTAGTCTTTATTGCAAAATCTTCCACTGAAAAATCATCAACTTCTTCATTGACTTGATTAACGCTTACGACGAATTCCATAAAATTACTTTCTTTAGCGAAATTTCGTTCTCTAAGGTAAAAATAATAATAACACTTAAGATTTCTTCTAAAATCAGCATCATTTTCACTAAAATAAACCGTTTTCAATACCTTTTAAACACCTTTTTCAATAGTTGGTAGTATTTCAATAGAAACTTCTAAATTTTCAACTGAAAACCATTAATTTCTTCATTGAATAAACATCATTTTCATTAACATTTTCGAAACAAATTGATTGAATTGATAGTATAATTTCTGGCTATATTTTGAGCAAAACTCCATTAAAGTGACTTCTTTTCAAGAATTTAATTTCATTATATCGAAGTTTCGTTAACAAATATAACGCTAATAGAGATATTATTTATTTCTATAACTAGAGAGATAATAGTGAAGTTTCACACATATTTTATTTTGCTTAATGTAAAGTTAAATAGAAGACATTTTTCGTTGCAAACGTGACTTCGTTGTAAGTTGGATAATCCATTTCTTTTATTACTACTGAGTTTGAGCTGGAATTGCAGTATCATATTTTAAAATGAAACTATATCTTCTATAAACGTAATAACTATAAAATAAGTACAAATATAAACCTTATATTTCTAAATACACTTAATTATTTAAACCTAGTTTTTTTTTTAATTTCTTCATAATCCACTTTTCAAATCATTTTAATTTTTAAATGACCATAAATTATATATAAGTGCTTTCTCTTCAATCACAAACAGGTTTTTTTTATTAATTGTAATTTAGAAAATACTCATCCTATTTAAAATGTATTTACAAAATGTTTCTTTCAAATAATTTGTTTTTATTTATTATATCGACATTATTCACATAAATAATTTAAAAAAAAAAAAATATATAAAATAAACCCAAGAAGTGATTGAATTGTTTTCGTGTTTATTCAAATTTTATAATTAAATATTTTTTTATTAAATTACAATTTTCGTGGGTTTTGGACCAAATACTATATTTTATTTAAATCTTATAGAAAAATAACAGTTGGAGAAGTAGAACACATTTTGAAATAGTTATTGATTTATAATGATCTTAATGATAAAGATGTGAAAGAGATTTTCAATGCATATTCAACATATGTTAATCATCGAAAATAATTCCATTTATATTAACATATTTTATGGTTTAAATATTTAATTTATAATAGTTTTATCAGACTTCGAAGTTTATACAAAATTTTAAACAATTCAATACTTTTATTATTTATATTTTTTATATATTATTATTATTATTAAGTACTAGAAATTATTGATGGTTTTAAAATAACCTAAAATAAAATGGCTTTAACTTTTATAATTATATTATTTGAAAGTATTGTAAAAGTTTGATAATTTAAACATTTCAGTTCAAAGAATTTTAATTAGAATTTGTTCAAGTAACAAAATTTTAAACCATTTGTGAATATTCGCAAAACTAAAGGATTTTAAATTAAATACATTTTTGTAATAACTAATTAAATTGATTCGTTATGCATTATATAATAAATATATCGACAATTTACGGCCCGCGGGCCAAATGTGGCCCTCTACTTGTCTTCAACCTATCCTGCCTCATTCATCTCAGTGTAGTTAATTGAAATTATGGCGTTTAATATAAAACTTCGAAATTGTTGAATCGCATAAATCTGCAAAGCAATTTCTATAATATTAATTTATCTAATTAAGTCTGGACTGAACGATAATTCGGCCTCAATATTAGGAAAGGTGTAATAAATAAAAAGTTGTAAATGTTCCAATATAAATCTTCATTACTAACAAAATAATAAGTTCATAAATTGAAGATTTGACCTTAAAATCACATAAATTATATTTGTTACAACAATTTAATATTTTTTAGTAGTTTGCATACCCAAATTTACAATTGATGACAAATGGTTGATTCATAATTTAAAGAATTAGATGAAAATGACAAAATATTTCTTTTTAGCGTTGTTAAATAAATCTTATACTTAAAGTATATTTGTAATAATTATATAATTTATTTCAAACTTTGAAACTATTGAATCGCATTCTTCAATAAATCTGACAACTCGCAGCAATTCATATAATATTAATATATCTAATTTAATAATTTGGTCCAGAGTGAATGATCATTTCGCTCCATCTTCATTACTAATAAAATAATAAGTTCATAAAATAAAGATTTGACCTTGAAATCAGAACAATTATATTTGTTGCACCAATTTGATAATGTTTAGTGCAGTGATTCTCAACATTTTTTTTGTCGCGGCACATTTTTAAAGATTTCAAAATTTGACGGCACGCAAAGAAAAAGATGCTTCTCGATGCAAAAAACAATGGGTAATTAATATCTCCTATATATCTAAACTTTACTCGCAATAAAAAAGCATTATAATTTTTACTATATACATTTCTAAAATTTGGTAGTACACAAAAGTCCCGCGGCGCAGTGGTTGAGAATCACTGGTTTAGTGGTTTGCATATCATAATTAATAATTTTTTAATTCGTAATTTAAAGAATTAGATGAAAATCTTATATTTGTATTATAATTTAATTGAAGATTAAAGAAATAATACTTTAATTATCAATATTTTGTAATAGGATTATGTTGTAGATAGAAGTAAACATCATTATGCTGTATGAATAAGATATTGTTAACCATGCGAGCATTCGGTGCTTGCAATAATGTGAACAACAGATGCGGTTGCATTTGGTACAGATTTGGTGATGATTTATGCACGACGAGTGTGATATAGGTGGCAAGATATAATAATAATTCAAGTGGGTTCGGAGTGCGTCTAGTGGGTGGATATAATTATATCAACAAGCGGACTCCAACTGACAAAATCATCTGCACACTACAAACACTTCCCAATTGGTGCAATGCGATGCCTACAATATACCAAATATTATTATACATACGTGACACATACTGATCATAACCAATCAATCAATCAATCAATAAATTTATTTTCCTCATCGTTCCCAATTTTCCGCGCATTAGATAACGACGGTATAAAGTGCATGATGTCTATCCCCTTTTTCGGGAATGGAAACGATTACAAAAAAAGGAGGATACAATTGGCTCGGGGTGATCTATTTATAAGCGAATTGTGTCCACGACGAACGAACTAGTCCGACACAGCTGCTGCAGACAAGTCGCGATGATGAAACTATCATCAACCAATTCAGAAACAAAAATAATTATCTATTAGTATATAACTTTAATTCTCACATTCTACTCTCTATAAATATACACATAAACTAACTTCAAAATTGATACAATAATTATTAAAAATTGTGTAAATATTATTAATTACTAATTAACACAATCGCATATTGTAATACAAATAAACTTGTTTCAAAATTTATATAATAATTATTAAAAATTGTGAAAATATTATTAATTACTAATTAACACAATCGAATATTGTAATACAAATAAACTTGTTTCAAAATTTATATAATAATTATTAAAAAAATATTAATTAGCACAATCGAATATTGTAATTCAAATAAACTTGTTTTAAAATTTATATAATTATTAAAAATTGTGAAAAAAATATTAATTACTAATTAACACAATCGCATATTGTAATACAAATAAACTTGTTACAAAATTGTTACAATTGCATTTTTATTTAGTTATAACTGGATTATCAATAGAATAAATATTAAAGAAAATAAAAAGTTTTTTTTGCGATCACAGAAAAGTTAAATTAAAAAAACAGTTAAATTAAATTGTAAATTTTCAAATATGAGACCAAAGTTTGTGCTATTTTTTATTTTTCATTTAGAAACTATCATCTTATTTCACATATCATTAACAATAATATTTCTTAGAAAAAACAGGATCAATTATATACATTATAAAATCAATGTTTTTAGCACCTTTAAAATCAATGATTGTAAATTTTTCGAAAAAAACTTCATTAATTTTATTTTCAAATCTATTGATTGAGACATTTGCATAACTTAATTTATAATTTCTTCTACTTTCTATTTAAACATTTAGTAGTGAGTTCTGACTTCGTTATTGGAGATAAAGTTAACATGAATGTATATGTATATTAATTCAAGAAAATTATACATTAATTTTCAACATATTTTCAATCTAATTTCTTTAATAATAATTCGTAAATCAAATATAATCAAAGCAATTATATAATACTATATCTAGATATTTCATTAAATACTATTTTCACTTATTTTTTATAGAATATAAAGAACTTATTATGGTATAGTATATTAATTGATACATTAGGTATTCTATACATTACCTTCAAAATTGATATAATAATTATTAAAAATTGTAAATATCATATAAATATCAAATTTATTAGTTTTAATTAACACAAACCCATTTTCGAACTCAACAGTAAAATTAAATACAAAGTGAAATCATATTCTCAAATATGAGACCAAAGTTTGTACTATTTTTTATTTAGCAACTATCAACATATTTCACATAACCGCTTAAAAATAACATTTCTTCGAAAATCACAAGTATTTTCACTTAAAATATCAATGATTAAAAATCTTTGATTGTAATTTCTTTTTGAGAAGAAATATGTTTAATTTCATCCTCAAGATTTTTTAAATTATCTTTTCTGATTATTTTCCAAACCTAACTTAATAACTTAATGTCTAATTTCTTCTACTTTCTGCTTAAACATTTAATAGTGACTTATTACCAAGAACTGTCAATATTTTCAGATAAATGCTGACTTCGTTATCAGAGGTAAAGTTAACATGAATGTATATTAATTCAATAAAATTATACATTATTTTTTAACAGTAAATTTTTGATAATAAAAGCAATTAAATATTATTAATTTAATATTTAACATCTAAATAGTAAAATTTGCATTTACGATACCTATATGGGCAGTACTTGGCCCGCGGGCCAAATTCGGTCCTCTATTTATTTTTATTTCACACTGAAACATCTCCGCGAAGTTAGTTGAAATCGTGGCGTTGACAAAAAAAAATAATTTCAAACTTTGAAATTGTTAAATCACATTTTTCAATGAAACTACGAAGCAGTAGAAACTTGTTTTAATTTGTATAATATTAATGTATTATTTAATATAATAATACGCACTGAATAATAATTTGGATGTAGTAGATAAATAAATAGTTGTAAATGTTTCAATTTAAATTTTCATTACCAACAAAATAAGAAGTTCATAAAAAGGTTTTATAAGTATAAATTAATATAAAATAATAATTATATTTATTGCAGCAACAATGAGCTGCCGAGAAACGTAGTTTTAAAGTTGTGATTAAGTTATAATTAATATTTAAGTTTTTTCATATTTTTTAATAAAAATTTAAATGAAAAATAACTCAAAAACCAAATAAAGTTAAATCTCAAATTGTTGAAAATATGACAAAGAAAAGATTGTAATCTATATTTAAAAAGTACTATTAATATACTTCTTTTATATATTTGTATAAATATATAACAAAATTCAAATAATAAAATATTTTACTTACAATTTATATTGGTTGAAATTAAATACAGTTATTTCATCAATATTTACCTATAAAATAATAATTTTCGACATTATGTAAGTTTTGGTAGCCTGAATTAAAGTTATTTACAGTATTTTTTTTTTAATAATAATAACATTTATTAATCACATAAATGTGACCCAATACCGATGCCTTTCTGCCCAGTGACATTATTTCTTATTTGTTAAATTTAACTGGAAAGTAGAAGCGAATTGTTTTTGAAGTTCGATGCTTCACTGTATATTAATATATACATAAAATTAAAAAAAAAGTAAACTAAATCGTTCCTTATCATTCTATCAGCACGTAATTGACTGCACAACATGACGGCCCCTCCTGATCTAATCTTGCTGAAATTGCAGCCATGACCGGGAATTCTAATTAGTCATTATGCTAATCCATCGATTGTCAAGAAGCGCAACGCCAACGAAAAAAACAAACACTTCATCGATAACAAACATCGAGTCCGATAACCGAAGAGTGAACATTCCAATCATTACAAACACGTGCTTATTTTCCTGAGGATTTACTTTCAATTACATTCTACTTCGCATAATTAACACACAAAATTAATGCGTTTTTAATTACTCAACATTTACATTTTTTAAATTTCAGTCCATGCGAGTTTTAGCAAAAAAAAAATATATATATCAAAGAGAAACAACTCTTCAAAATTCAAACTTGCGATAAATGCGCTGGCATTGAATATTAAAACAGCCCTTAAACTTTATTATAAAAAACATCGTTGAAACTCTATATGCGGTTAGTTGAATTTTTGTGAATTTATTTAAAAAATGATATGTATTCGTGTTTGGTTTGTTGGCCGAAAATAATGTCTCGTCTTCACCTTGGCCGGAGGTTGAGAAATGTTTCTATTATTTTTACATCCATGAGCCAGAATTACCCCATGGTCATGACAATTAGAATAACAGTTTCGAACGAATTGAAAATTATTCACCTAATATGTTTCATTCTCTTTGATGATTATTAAATAATTATTGATTACTGATAGATATATAAATATAAAGATAATGCTTATATAACTTTGATAAAATAAGTTCAGTAAAAGTACATTTCATTTTAATATATCCCTTTTTGGGATTCTTTGTCCGAACTAACGTAAAAAAATCCAATTTAGTAAATGAACTATTATTTAAAAAGCCAACAAGAATAGTTATAATTTGCCTGATTAATAAAGCTAGTTTCGTTATTGTTACCGTTCATATAAGATACATTCGCTTAGCGTACACAAATTTGGGTTAACGTAAATTATATTAAATGGAACAGAATTGAAGTTGACAACAATAGTTGTAATCTCCGTGAATACTAAAAAAATACTTTTCGTTTTACTTTTATACAACGTTTACATAAGAAACATTCGCTTAGCGTACGAAACTTTGGGTTAACATACATAATGTTAAACAAAATAGATGTTAAGTCAACAAGAATAGTTGTAATTTGCCTGATTAATAAAGATAGTTTCGTTATTGCTTGCATTCACCATTAATACAAGATACATTCGCTTAGCGTACACAAATTTGGGTTAACGTGCATAATGTTAAATGGAACAGATTTAAAGTTGACAACAATAGTTGTAATCTCCGTGAATACTAAAAGATACTTTTCGATTTACTTTTATACAGCGTATAAATAAGAAACATTCGCTTAGCGTACGAAAATTTGGGTTAACACACGTAATGTTAAACAAAATAGATGTTAAGTCAACAATAATAGTTGTAATTTACCTGATTAATAAAGCTAGTTTCGTTATTGCTTGCATTCACTGTTTACACAAGATATATTCGCTTAGCGTACACAAATTTGGGTTAACATACATTTTATTAAATGGAACAGAATTGAAGTTGACAACAATAGTTGTAATCTCTGTGAATACTAAAAAATACTTTTCGTTTTACTTTTATACAACGTTTACATAAGAAACATTCGCTTAGCGTACGAAAATTTGGGTTAACATACATAATGTTAAACAAAATAGATGTTAAGTCAACAAGAATAGTTGTAATTTGCCTGATTAATAAAGCTAGTTTCGTTATTGCGTGCATTCACCTTTCTTACAGGATATATTCGCTTAGCGTACACAAATTTGGGTTAACATACATTATATTAAATGGAACAGAATTGAAGTTGACAACAATAGTTGTAATCTCTGTGAATACTAAAAAATACTTTTCGTTTTACTTTTATACAGCGTTTACATAAGTAACATTCGCATAGCGTACGAAAATTTGAGTTAATATACATAATGTTAAACAAAATAAATGTTAAATCATTAAAAATAGTAATTTGCCAGATTAATAAAATTAGTTTCGTTATTCCTTTAATTTACCGTTCGTACAAGATACATTCGCTTAGCGTACACAAATTTGGGTTAATGTACATAATGTTAAATGGAACAGATTTAAAGTTGACAAAAATAGTTGTAATCTCCTTGAATACTAAAAGATACTTTTCGTTTTACTTTTATACAGCGTTTACATAAGAAATATTCGCTTAGCGTACAAAACAATGTTAAATAAAATACATACAATGTTAAATAAAATATTAAGTCAAGAATAATAGTTTTAATCTCCATGATTAATTATATATAGTGTTCATATGGGAGACATTCGCTTAACGTACAAAAAATAGGTGAACGTGCATAATGTTAAATGAAATAGATTTGAAGGCAGTAAAATTATTTGCAACACTGAAGCTTTGGTTTCGTTATAACTTGCATTTACCGTTCGCATAAGATACATTTGTTTAGCGTACAAACATTTGGATTAACGTACATAATGTTAAACGACATAGAATAGTCAATAAAAATAGTTGCAATCTTTATGAATACTAAAGCTATTTTCGCTATTACTTCTATACGTTACGGTATAAGTGCATATTCGAATAATGTATGCATTTTCCGGCAAATGTATACTGTTATCATTCCACTTGGAAAATGTACATTCAATACATATTTGCCTCTAGAAATTTAGAAAAAGTACATTATTTTAATCTACTTTTTTTTTTAGTTGTAAGCAAATCTATACATTTTCCGGGCTATGTGCACATTATCCCATTCCGTTACATATAAACTGTTCACATAAGATAAATTCGCTCATAGTACCGAATTTTAACGTAAAGAAAGAAGTTAAGTCAACAAGAATAGTTGTAATCCCCATGAATACTAAAGCTACTTTGGCTATTACTTATATACACCGTTCACATAAAATACATTTGCTTAGCGTAATAAAATTTGAATTAAGGAACATAATGTTAAATGAATAAGATCTGAAATCACCAAGAATATATGTGATATCAATAAATAAAAAAATATTTATATTTACAACCAAACCAAACATGAAGAACGTAAGGCTATTTACTGGACTAAATATGGAAATATATATTGAAAATAAATGTTTAATCACATTTTTCTCTTTATTATTTTTTATAGGTAGATTGAAAGCATACTAAATCATTTTCCTCCATTAATTTCACATTCTCCAAAGCCATAAATTTACAATGTACTTTTTCCGGATAATGTGGATACAGTTGATATTTCATTACATTAATCTACTTTTACTTCAGTTATAAGCAAATCTATACATATTGCGGGCAATGTACACATCATCCCATTATTTAACCGTAAAATATAAACCGTTCACATAAAATACATTTACTTAGCGTACGAAAATTTGGGTTAATATACATGACGTTTAACAAAATTAATGTTAAGTCAACAAAAATAGTAATTATTTCCATGAACACTAAAGCTACATTAACATCGTTCACATTAGAAACATTCGCTTAACGTACGAAAATTTGGGTTAATGTACATAATATTAAATTAAATAGATTTTAAGTCAACAAGATTAGGTGTTTTCTCCATAAGTACTAAATATACTAACGATTTTGCATTCACTGTTCACTTAAGATAAAGTTAAGATAAAGTTAACCGAAACATATTTTAAATAAATATGAATAGTTGCAATCTCCATAAATACTATCTAATGTTGTTATTACTTAAAATATTAAGTAATTTTATTAGAACGAAAGCGAACAAAAATAAGTAGCTACCAAAAATATTATATATAATTAATGGAATTTTTATGTAATTGATTATTATTTCTTAAATAGTTCAACTTTCTAATTTAAACTAGTTTAGAAAATATCTTAAGTACTCAATTTTATTTTGTTGATAATTACATAATTAGTAAATAAGTAGATTCATTAAATGATTACGAAATAATTTACTAAAAACTAAGTGTAAGTAGTTTAAGAATATAAATACTAAAATGACGATAGACGTACATAACATTAAAAACATGATGGATTCCTTATATTATCTTTACGTATTTGTCCATAAATTTATAAATATAATCGTGGCATGAGCCAATTGGCAAAAAAGCAAGTTTTCGTAGAAAGCAATTAAAATTGTATCACTGTCTAATAAATAGTGCATTGACTTATTACAGTATTTATAGAAAATAGAACGTAATTTATTAACTGCGTATTTTAATAAATTATATAAGAATTTTTTATATTTTAAAGTCTAAATTTTACTGCATATTATAATTATAAATATAAAATTGCAATAAGTTGGAAAATAACGGTTATTATTATATATTAACTTATTTTCGAATGGAGAAAATTGCAAAACAAAAACAGAAATAAAATTGGAATATTGTACATGCTGAAAAATTGGCAAGATATGAAGGAAATGTATTCAGGTGAGATAAATGTGGATGCGAGGAGTGAAGTAATAGGTATTTGATTTAAAATGACTTTGTAAAATGCAGCTTCTGCACAGACAATTTCCATGATTGGATGGAGAAGTGCGTACGGACAATTCTTGGAGAAAAGAGTATTGCAATTGGAATATAAATAATGTAAGAGAAAAGGAATATTACTGTAATACGAATGCAAAAATCTAAATAGAAAGATTGGAAAAGGGGAGAAGTAAATAACGCATGAAGTCTTGGTAATAAAAATATTCGTATGAAAAGTTTTTATGATTTTGCCGGTTTAGAATTTTTTGTCTAGCTAATAATTTATTTCATCTTTTATATAAAAAAATGTTTATGTTTTTGTAGATAGTTACTTGCAACTTGAATTTTTCCTAGTGATTTATTTAAGTACTTGACAACTGGATGATCTCCAAGTAATATGCATTATTATATTGAAAATACGGAAATATTTATGAAAGAAGGACTATTATTTAATTACATGTTTGATAATTGGTAGTCATATAATCTATGTACTTATTATACAAACTACTTGACAAGTTACTCGTCATATTTTTACCTGTACAGATTATGTATATAAAAAAACAGGACGAATACTTGTGACAATATTTACTTAGTTGGTACTTAGCAAGTAGTAAGGTAAGAAATACTTGGAGAATAAGCTGCCATAGTCTTATAAAAGTGCAAATCTCGTACTTATCAAGTATTATAATAAGCGCAAGTACTTTAGAAGTAAACTGATTATTAGTGACAGAGATTAGATAATTTGCGCAAATATTTGTACGTTACTTCCTGAGAATCAATTTGTGGTAGTAAAAATATTGAGAAACGCTGCTATAAAACCTTTATGTTACTTTGTACTTGGAGAGTATCATAATAAGCATAAGTACTTTAGAAACAAGATGATGATTAGTAATAAAGACAAATTGTACATTACGCACTGATGAACTGATTACCAATTTGCACAAATATTTATACGCTAATTCCTAAATATCAATTGATAAAGGTTGATAATTATTATATGTAACTTCGTACACTTTGGCAAATATCACAATAAGCTTCACAAATAAGCGAATTATTAGTAATTGTGGTAAGATATTCATTACGCAATGTTTGGCAATTAACTTGTGCAAATATTTGTACACTAATTCCTAAATATCAATTCATGATAGCAAAAGGGTTGAAAACCATTATATGTTACTTCGTACTTGGCAAGTATCACAATAAACTTCAGATATAAGCGAATTAATAGTAATTGTGGTAAGATATTCATTACGCGATGTTTGCCAATTAACTTGTGTAAATATTTGTAAATATCAATTGATGATAGCAAAAGGGTTGACAACCATTATATATTACTTTGTATTTAGCAAGTATCACAATAAGCGTATGTACGTCAGAAACAAGTTGCTGTTTAGTGATATTTGATAATTCCTGAATATCAATTGATGATTGCAAAAAGGTTGACAATCATTATATGTTACTTCATACTTGGCAAGTATCGCAATAATCGTAAGTAGTTCAGAAGCAAATTGATTATTAGTGATAAATATAATATGTAAAGTAGGTACACAAGTTGTTTATCAAATTTACGAATAGTTGTGTTGTGTTTATTTGTTGCATTAAGGAGTTGCAATTAAAATGAAATCAATTAATCCTTGTTTCACTTTATCGTTGCTTTCGTGAGCTTTAACGGTAATCAAGAAAAAACAGGAGGTGTTTCGTCTTGCATTCAGCCTCATGCCTTCCTTCCTCGCAATTCATCCGCACGAGGGAATTAAATTGAGGCGAAAGAAAAGGAGCGAAAAAAAAGGATCAACAAAGCGTTCTTTATTGGAGCGATTTGCTTCTGTCCGAAGAGCTGGAAAGTGGAAGCCGGCTGATTTATCTCGGGACCGAAGACTATTAATGTTGTATGAACATTATATTAAGTGGTATGAGCAGGTTTTCTCTCTACCGAGGATCGGAGCTGACTTCTGCCAATTTTCTTTATTTCGAGCCTTAACGCCATCGCCATTATTTTTTTTAGTCTGGCTTTTGCACACCGCCAACTACGAACAATCTTCATCAACATCATCATCATCATCATCGAATGTTTCACGCTTATTATAAAGCTGCTTATTTATAGACGTTTCGCAACGTCGTTTTCTGCAAAAGATTTAAATTTTTCTCACGCCAAGTAGCACCATTTTAGCGATTAGTTTGATTGCAAAAATACGACGAAATGTGCAGATTTGAGAGTGTTTCCAATGTTTGCAACATTATTTGTTCGTGGCGCCGCTCCAAGATTTATTTTCGAGGATTTACTCGAACTTCTTGAATTCTTTTTTGTCTATCACATAAAATCAATATTCATGGCAATGGGAGGCATTTTCTGCGACGTGTGATATATTTTTCGAAATGTATTTACTTCCGTGTACATTCATCATTATGCGGACTACACTTTTTCTTTTGTATTTATTTATGCGACACAGGAGGACTGTCTTTGCAAATATTTCGGTTTCCATGCTAAAATAATCATGATTTACATTCATGTATTTTATTTTTCAAGTACAAAACTACACTCTCCACATTCTATTTCAACTTAAAACCGACAAAACTTCGTTAAAAAGACAGTAAAACCCAAAAATACAATACATAAGAAATAAATAATAATATAATTCGAAGTCTATAAATAATTATATAATATAGCTTTGTAAACAAGTAAAGTATCTAAATAATATTTGATTTAAATACATTTAAACATACTTTTTGCAAAAATAATTATTATTTTTATACAGTATGCATTTCTTTATAAATTTCAGGTTTATAGATTGATATATTTCCACCATCATTTCACGAAAGAAACGCAATGTTACTATACACACCTTTTTTAAATTTGGTTTCGTAGTTCTATAATTTTTATGATCTATTGCATCAGTAAGTGGTCATTAAATCTTTATACTAACAAAATAATGGTGTAGTAGTATTTAGGTGTTGAAATGGTTGTAGAAGGAATTTAGTAGAAAATCATTACGAGAAAAGTTTTCGAATACCAAAATTTACCACAGATTCATCATTTCCTTTTCTGGTATAAAATATTGTCTAAATTTAGATATCTTGGTAATTGTATCATCTTTTGATTTGCTTTCTTGTTCCATTTTAGTAGAAGATTTCAGGAATAACATGCATTTCTTCTAAAGTTGCGGAGGAATAAGTTCATCCTTCGTAATCAGTAATAATCTTTGATGTATCCTCTAAGGGAACATCCGAGTGATATGTTAGACTTACGATGCCTCCTTAGAGGAGACATTCGAGTGCAAAGGGCTCATTCTGGGGTCAGCAACCTTTTTGGAGCAAAAAGCAAACTTCGAAGCATTACTTTCGACAATTTTGATACTTTTTAGGGTTAGTAGAAGTCGGAGCTGCAAGTTGCCGACCCCTCATCTACTATATATCTACTTCTGACAGACAAATATTTGTAAAATTAAGAATTGAGAGAACAATATTATTTTTTAGATATAATTATAAAAATTATTATTAAGTTAAGTTAATCATCAATTGTATTTTTTCAAATATTTTTAATTGCATCGAAAGAAGATTCCAATATAATGTTTCTCTATAATAAAACATACATGAAATTTCCTAATACTTAATGTGATTCTAATTTGAGATAATTCTTATATTCTGAAAATTATCTATTTTTTATTCATAGTTTTCATTTCCTTTTTTTCTAAAAAAAAAATTGAAATGCAACAAACATAATTACATACATAAACGAAAAGAGATAAATATTTCCCAATTATTTATTATAACTAAAGAAAAATGTATTATATTCTGATATTATTTGTGATTTTCATGATTTTTCAGGTTAATTTTAATTCTAAAAATTCTCAAATTTCCTGACACTTGAAATGATTAAAAAATGAGATAATTATTATATTCTGAAAACTATTTTTTTTATTAATAGTTTTCATTTTTTTTTTTATTTTTTTTTTATTGCAACAAACATAATTATATACAAAAATGAAGAAAGTCTAATATTTCCCAATTATTAAACTAAAGAAAGAAATGTATTGCATTCTGAAATTATTTGTGATTTTCATGATTTTTAGTTTATTTATATTTTTAAATTCTCAAATTTCCTGTCACTTGAAATGACTAAAAATATGAGATAATTCTTATATTCTGAAAACTATTTATTTATTTTTTTCTTAGTTTTCATTTTAGATTTTTCATTTTTTTGGAATGCAACAAACGTAATTACATACATAAACCAGGAAAGTCTAATATTTCCCAATTATTATTTATAACTAAAGAAAAAAATATAAAACATTCTGAAACTATTTGTGATTTTCATGATTTTCCAGTACATATTTTTTATTTCTGAAAATTGTTAAATTTCCTGACACTTACAATGATTAAAGTACTAAAAAAAATCGAAATGTAACAAACATAATTACATAATTATAACTAAAGAAAAATGTATTATATTCTGAAATTATTTGTGATTTTCATGATTTTTCGGTTTATTTTTTTCTAAAATTCTAAAACTGCTACAATTTCATAAATCGACTTCCAAAAATATACATTTGTTATGTTGTTGAATTATTGAATGGCATTTCTGTTGTTCAGATGCGCGAATTAATCACTGGTATCAAAGACGTTGGGAATAGTTTCAAAAATAAATATCAAAGAGTTGCTTTCGCTTACTGACAAATATATGAAGTGTTTGCATTCAATTATATTATTTTTAATATGACGATAGATTAAGTATTAATATTTACAAGGTTATAAGAAATATACTTATAGTTATTGTTCACTAGAGGCGATATTTTTAACTTTTTTTTCTATGATTATCTAATAATATTTTATTCATATTGAAATGTATAAAAAATATTAAATTTGTTTAACAATTATTTATAGTAATTATAAAACATATTTTGAAAAAATTACATTAGTGAGAATATAGCTTCTTAAGTGAGAAATCTGTAAATGTACATAAAATGAAAATAATTTCATAAAAATAAAATTAATTTTACTTTACATACAGCAAGCAATATCTCACATAGTCCTGCTTTGAACAGTCCGGATTCACCGATGTGCGATTTATTTTTTGTATGTAATTAGTTCCTCGATTAGTACGGTTTCGAACAGTCCAGAATATTGGCGAAACAGATTAATAAAATTTTGAAAGACAAATTTTCAAGCGAAACCAACGCGTCTGAAAAAGACTAATGGCGCCTAGCTATGAACTAAAATTCGATGATAGCGCCTCTATAATGTTCATAAAATTTGCCATAACCCAAGTCTCATATGAAAAGGACATGGCGGATATATCCGCCATTCGCTCGCAAAGGTTTAATATTTACTTATTTTATAAGTTTACAACTTATAAAATAAGTAGTTCACATACACTTAATTCTCGGTATCAATTAAAAATATCTTAGAATTATATAATATTGGCGAAACAGATTAACCAGACTATGTTGGGTAATAATGCCGTAAAAAACTTTCGAGACACATTTTTAAACGTAAAAAGCGAAACCGAAGCGTCTGAAAAAGACTATCTGTGCCTTGCTATGAACTAAAATTCAATGACAGCGCTTCCACAGTGTTCATACAATTTACCATAACCCAACTCTCATATAAAAACGACATGGCGGATATATCCGCCATTTACCCACAAAGGTTTAAAATTTCAGAAAATATTTATTTTTTGAGAATTTTCGATTGGATAAAATTATATTCCTATTTAAATAATTTATTTTATGGTTTAAATACAAATAATTCTCGGTAATTTTTATTAATAAAATTATTTTGTTAATAAATTGCTTCTATAATAAAGCAAATGCATACCCTCATCAATGCTCATTATTAATATTTATCTTTGCGAGAACCAGGAAACTGCTATCACTATCACATATTATCAGCTATTATTACTAATATTATTTAGTATAACATATGCTTTTTTACTTCGTAAATAAACATAATGATATCGTTTCAACACTTTCTCTAAAGATTAAAACGAAAGTCAATTATCATAATTTGTTTACTGATAAATATTTACCATTTATGATGATTCATTTCTATTTAAACTTTTAAATGATAAACGTGACTATTAATAATTTTAAAATAATATTATCATGTTTAATGTTTGATATAATGTACTTTTTTTAATATAAATTATATTTTATTGTTTTATGCAAATATTTAAAATTATCTAACGAGAAAATTAATTAAATAATCATTAATTCATAAAGTTCCTTCATCAAGTTATTTTTTTATAAATAATATAATTTGTATAAATAATAAATGTACATATCTAATCACTCGTAGGCTACAAAATTGGGCTGATATCAATTTATTTATCATGTTTTATTTATAGTCTTAATATTATCATAAACTGTAATTAAAGCATTTTATTTGTATTAAATTAGTAATATTAAACAAACACTTTAATTAAACGACTATTAATATGCAAGCTATTTATTTTATCAATTTCAAGGTTACAAAAATTATAATTATTTTCAATGTAATTTGTATAATTTCAGTGTAAATAAATCATTAAAAAAAATTAATAAATTTTGTTTAAATTGTTAAAAATAAATTATATTCATTTTACTACATTTAACTTTAAATTTTCTATTGTATCTTAATTTTTTTTAAATAAATTAAAATTATAAAGTTATTATTATTATTTTTTAAGTATTTTTAAAATTTTCATAAAAAAATTGTGAATATTTATATCAAATATTATAAACCAAAATGTAAAAGTTAAAAGTTTTCAAAATAAATCATGTAAAAACGTAAAAAAAAATGCATTTTTAAAATGTTAAAATAGTTTAATTTTCACAAAAAATCATAACATTATTATGAATATTTAATCATATATTATAAACCAAAATGTAAATGTTGTATTTTTATTAAATAAATGATATGAAAACCTATATTTCCATTTTCATAAAAAAAAATCATTAAAATAAACACAAAATAAATAAAAATACTCTAATTGTTAATATTTATATCATTTATTGTAAACCCAAACATAAATGTTAAAAGTTTAGTAAATAAACGACATAAAAACTTACTTCACTGCAATGTATTTCGTAAATTTGTTTACTTCATTTTTAAATTTAACTCGGAATACTAGAATGTACGTGAATCACTTTGCTATTTCCTTTTCGCATTTTTGTTTACCATTTATTTTATGTTTATTGATGAACAATATTGTTTACAGTTTTAGATCGAAAAAAAAACACTAAGTGAATTTAATACAATATTTAGTTTATGTAATCTGTATCTAATTTTATTATAAAATATGTTAAAGCAAAAAAGGTTCCAAAGTATAAAGGCATTTACTTGACTTGTACTTGTCACAAGTAAATTAAATAATGAATGATAATAATAACATCATTTATTGGCCAGTATACAATAAATATAAAAATACAGGGAAAATAAATGTAACTCTAAAAAAAACACAAACATTAACAAAAAAATTCTAAATATAAAATAACTAAAAATTAATTCATTACAATAAATATACCTGGCCAAAGGGCTATCGACCAAGGTCTTTCAGCCCATAATGAATGATTTTGCGAATTAATGAAAAACTGGTTGTTTTATTATTGAAATTTGAACTAAATCTTACTAAAATTTAGTATAAATCAATTTGCTCTATTGACTCTATTGTTAATAGATGTATATTTGATTTATATTTGTTTTACTTGTAATCATTAATTTTATATAAAAAAAAATATGTTAAAGGAAAGAAATTTCCAATGTAATAAAGTCAAGTAAATTAATTATTGTATAAATTGATTGCTAATGTAAAAACTGAAATTTTAATTTATTTATTAGACAAATTTTGTAGATGTACTTGTCACAAGTAAATTAAATAATGCGTGTTTATTTGTTTTATATTTATTACTTGTATTTATTCATATTTTTAAAATAATGTCAAAGGAAAAAAGTTTCTAATGTAATAAAGTCAAGTAAATTAATTATTGTATAAATCAATTAATTGATAATGTAAAAACTAAAAATTTATTTGTTAGGCAAAGTCACAAGTAATTTAAATAATGTATGATTGATTTCTGCAAATTAATGAAAATCTGGTTGTTTTTTTCATTGAAATATGAACTAAATCTTACTAAATATTTATTATAAATCAATTTGCACTACACACTTATAGTTTATTTCTCTATTATTGAAAGATGTTTATTTGATTTATATTCCTTACTTGTAATCATTAATTTTATAAAAAAATATGTTAAAGGAAAGAAGTTTTCAATGTAATAAAGTCAAGTAAATTCATTATTCTATAGATCAATCAATTGCTAATGTAAAAACTTAAAATTCAATTTATTTGTTGGACAAATTATGTAGATTTACTTGTGATAAGTAAATTAAATAATGTATGATTGATTTCTGCGAATTAATAAAAAAACTTATTGTTTTATCATTGAAATTTTAACTAAATCTTAATAAAATTTATTATAAATCAATTTGCATTACACACTTATAGTTTATTTCTTTATTGTTAAAGACTAATTATTTGATTTATATTCCTTATTTATAATAATTAATTTTATAAAAAAAAATGTTAAAGGAAATAAGTTTCCAATGTAAAACTTAAAATTCAATTTATTTGTTGGACAAATTATGTAGATGTACTTGTCACAAGTAAATTAAATAATCTATGATTAATTTCTGCAAATTAATAAAAAAACTTATTGTTTTATCATTGAAATTTTAACTAAATCTTATTAAAATTTATAAATAAATAAATTTGCACTACACACTTATAGTTTATTTCTCTATTATTAAAGGATGTTTATTTGATTTATATTGCAATAATTAATTTTATAAAAAAAAATGTTAAAGGAAAGAAATTTCCAATGTAATAAAGTCAAGTAAATTTATTAATTACTTGCTAGTGTAAAAACTTAAAATTTAATTTGTAGATGTTCTTGTCACAAGTAAAAACTAGCTGTTTTTTCATTTCAATGAAATCTTGCTAAAATTTATTACAAATCAATTTGATTCAGATGTTTTTTTTTTGTATGGGAATGTGAGGTTATTATTCGAAAATAACAAAGGAAAATTAGCAACACTTTGAACAATAATACTAATTTTATGACTTACTGTAGAAGATACATGATTTTCCGTTGGTAATTCAAAAATTGCACTTCACACTTATAGTTTGTTTTTCTCTATTGTCAAATGATGTTTTTTGGTTTGAGAGGACACTAAAAGTAAATAGTGCGTGTTGCACTGTATTGGCACATACTAATGTTATGCAAGGTTAGAACCTACTATCTCTCTCTCTCTCTCACTTCTACTGTTTCAACTGATCAGAGACAGAGTGACGTCAGTCGTTTTCTCCTCCTACGAGCAGTCAGATAAGTAGGAATACCACCGCCTTCCATTAAATAACTCCGCATCTATTGTTTACGATTTTTTATTCGTTTCCCTTGGAAACGAGACTGAAAATCTACACCTTTGTAATTCGTTCATGTTTGCGCGAAACTGTATCAAATCAAATTACGGTATTTCATTGAATTGATTTAAAATCAATGACTTGTTTACACTTAAATCAGTTTATTTTATAATCTAATCATTAACAGTTTATAAAATTATTCTAAAAATTGTTTACAATATTAAGATTGATAAAATAAAATGCATTTTCGTATCTTATTTATTAATAATTATATTTATAATAGTCGTATTATCAGAAACTTATTTATATAATTATAATAAATTAAAATTGCTCTATTATTTATTAAAGCAATATATTTTATAAAAATAATAAGTTTACTATAGTAAATTTAATTAAATAATGAAGTTTGTAATAAATTTAAATATATTTAGTTTTTTTTTATATAAATTTAATCAAAATTAACTAAACGCGAATTTCATTAAAATTTACTAATTGAAATCAAACTCCAATTTCGCAAATATATTAGTATTTAGTAAAATTTAGTAAAAGTAAATAAACTATGGTTGAGATAATTTGATCATCTATAAAATTAACAACTCAAAATTATATCTTCATTAACGTCCCACTAAATTAATTAAAAAGTTTTGTATTCAAAGGAAAAAAATACTTTGGAAAAAAGATTTTTTCAATCAAGTTTCGTTATTAGAGGTTTAAAATAATAAATAATTGTTTTTTTTTTGGTATAAATATCTTACAATTCTGTAATGCAAATTATATTTTTTTTTTGTTATATAATATTGTTAATTTATTTAATGATAATTATTGATGATGAAACTGTTGTGAATGCTATTTAAATATTATTTATCAATCAAATTTTAGCGGAAATGTTCAGTACGGAAACATGATAAATGAGTTTATATGATTATCCATTATCCAGTAAAGTATTTTTTTATAGATACTAATTTTTCAGTATATTTTCAGTAAAATTATTGAAATATAACAAAACTAAATATTGAAAAAGTGCATGTAAATCATTTTTTATTCGCTTAAAATATTTTGAAATGGGAACCATTTAAACACAATGCCGCGTTTATATTGTAGTTGTGTTACTTACATACATAATGGGGAATCCCAGAAAAAAATCAATACTAAGCGATTTTTAATTATAAGATAAGATATTAAGATTATTATGAAAATGTTTATTCGGAGTAGGACTTCATTTAAAATTGATGATTAAGTGTTCACACGGAATATAGATTGGGTGTTTTCATTTACTACGTGCCGAATTCGGATCTCATAAATTTATTTGTATGATAAAGTGTGTCGATAAGCATTTTTGGGAGTAGAATTTTTGAACTTGATTAAAATGATGGTCTTCCAGTCTTTTCACAATTGAGGACCGATGAAAATATGAAAAATAGTTTGCAGACCAGTTGACGTAAAAAATAAATAATTTTATGTCATAGAATTAAATTTTTACGAATATTTTGTCCGGCACCGGTTAACATTGTGGTATATTGACTGAAGCATGGTTGGAAAATTATTTCAATTCAATTACTTTTTTTATAATTTGTTCTTCCCTTAACCTTTTATTATGGATTATTAGTAACTTTAACATTCTTATTAAAATTATGTTTATCATTTGAGATTTTTTAGAATTAAAGAATGTATCGAAAAATTGTATTGATTCTTCGTAGAAATTTTCTATATGTTTATAAAATTACTTTCCATTGTAGTATTTATGGAGTCACGTATTGATAAGATTGATTAAACCTAGAATTAAATATTTCTATTAAAGCGTATCAATCCGTGGAGATTTCTTTGTACTTATACATCTGTTTATACCAAAAAAAAACTTAACTTATAATAATAATGATTGGACACAATAATACAGTCAAGTTTTATTTTGTGCACTTTATTTTTATGTGATATTAAAGTTCTCGATTAGTACGGGATGTAGATAAAACCGCATTATGCGAGCTATAATCTTATTTCTGAGAATTTAGAACAATGTATAATTACTTGTAATTTATTTAATTAGTGATAGAAATAAAATTTGAAGCAATAAAATTAATAATTTCAGGCAGAAAAATCTTTTTGTTTAAAAAATTTAACAATTTTAATCAGCAACAATAATTTATTACACACTTTAAAAATCATCTAAAATTTAAAATATTCAGGCAATGATTTTATATAATGTTATGTTTTTTGTAACAATTAATGATTGTATTTAAATGATTGCTGAAAAAATAACAATAATATTTATTTTAACAATTATGAAAACTAAACAAAAAAAAAACACATTAATTAATCTAATCACTAAAAAAAACTATGACCAAAGAGGTTTTTGCGCTCTTTTTTAAATTAATTATGTTTGTATAGTACTGTGTGATTCAGAAATATCACTGCTGAAGAATTTATTTAAGCTGTAATATTTAATAAAATTTTCGATGCGTTTGATCTTAATGCTTATTTTTCCAAGATATTACCTTAATTTAATATTCCTACTAAGACTAATTATAAATAATATAATATATTTTTGAAGAAAAATATTATTTTGAGTTAAGAGTTGTTATTCGTAGTAGGATCTATAGAAATATGCTGAAGAAATAATTTGTAAATAAAATATTCTAATTACTCACGAAGCAAATAATTATTATGAGTTGAGAGTTGTTAATCGGAAAAGGATCGAAAGAAATATCATCGCTGAAAAATTGATTTAAGTTGCAATATTTAAGAAAATATTCCTTGCGCTCGATTTTAAATCTTCTTTTCTCAAGAAAATTACTACTTAGGAATTCTTAATTTAACATTCTTACTAAGACTTACTAGTAGGATCTACAGAAATATCACTGTTGAAGAATTAATTTAAGCTGCAATATTTAAGAAAATATTCCTTGTGCTCGATCTTACTGCTCGTTTTCTCAAGAAAATTAGTACTTAGCTATTCTTAATTTAACATTCTGGCTAAGATTAATTGTAAATAATATAATCTAGTTACTTACAAAGCAAATTATTAATATGAGTTGAGAGTTATTAATCGGAGTAGGATTTATAGAAATATCACAGCTGAAGAATTGATTTAAGCTGCGATATTTAAGAAAATCGATCTTGATGCTTATTTTCCCAAGAATTTACAACTTAACGATTCTTACTAAGATTAATTGTAAATAAAATATTCTAATTACTCACGAAGCAAATAATTATTATGAGTTGAGAGTTGTTAATCGGAAAAGGATCGAAAGAAATATCATCGCTGAAAAATTGATTTAAGCTGCAATATTTAAGAAAATATTCCTTGCGCTCGTTTTCTCAAGAAAATTAGTACTTAGCGATCCTTAATTAAACATTCTGGCTAAGATTAATTGTAAATAATATAATCTATTTACTTTACGAAGAAAATTATTATTATGAGTTGAGAGTTGTGCTCTTAATCAGGATCGAAATAAATATTACTGCTGAAGAATTGATTTAAGCAGTAATATTTAAATTACTGCACAAAAAGGGTATTAGTTAACAGTCCATTCATTTAAAAAATGACAATATTGTATAAATCATTTCGAACTACATTATTGATTTTGAACTAAATATTTGAAATATTTGCGATTTTTTATTTGCTACAGAAATATATAATTTTTATGTCATGTATGAAAAAAATGTACAGAAAACTTTTAGAAAATCATGTGTGTCATCATATTTATATCGGCAACCTTTTTGGAGGAAAGAGCCAATTGTGTTAAATAGAATTATATATAGTCGCATGAACGCGACTAGTTAAATTAATTTTCCAGCAACCGCTATGCTTAAGTGGAATAGGCCTGGGAGCCGCACATTCTAATCAAAGGAGCCGCAGGTTGCCGACTCATATTATAATTATTAGTACATGTTATAATAATTGGTTTAAAAAAAAAATAATACTTGTATTTTTTTTTGTGCAACTTACAATATTATTATACGAATTTTCCATTTTATTGAAGAATTTATTTAAACCGCAATATTTAATAAAATCTTCGCTGCGCTCGATCTTAATGCTTGTATTCCTAGGAAATTATTATCAGTATTTGTTGAGTAAACCGCGCTCGCTCCGAACTCGAAGTTAATGAAATCATGCCAAATTGACGTTTCCGTTGATTCCGTTCTGCGAAGAAACGACGATGATTAAATTCCGCGAACTATGAGTTATTCTCCTTGTCCAATAACAACAATTTATTATGTAAACTCTATCCGGTAACCGAGGAGATAAATATCCAAATATTGCGTGTCGTCCCGACACCGAAATTCATTAGTGTCAGCGCAAATCAGCAGATGAACTAATAACCGTTGGGAAACCAGAGTTTCCTGTTTTCATCCATCGAAAACGATCAATCATCTGCTTAAACTGGATGCGATTAATTTCAAATAATTACCGATCGATTCAACTTATTTTTATTCGCAGTTTGCTTAACCGCTGTGTACATAGTAATATCGGAGTGTGTAAATTATGGTCGGAGTTTTGCAGGAGAAATTCTTCGCTGTAATAAATTGTGGGCTTCGATATTAAATTACATGAGGAGAGTGGAAACCGATTCATTAATCATTTAAACTAAATTAGTTGTATTGATCGGAAGGGCGAACCGATTCTTTGCGACTAATTAGATGTTCGGCAAATCCGTTTGTTCAGAAATGAACCCTTTGAATTTGCGGATCTCGCGATATTGTACGTATATCAGGGTGTGGGCGTGTTTGTCTTGTTACTGATTCTCTAGTTCATTTCGATATGGGAAATCTATTACCTTCAAGTTTGCTGATTGGGATTTGTATGATGTGGTCTTTACGCATAAACTAAAATTTGCTGACTAAAGCCAGAATATACGCTTCTATATCTACGTGATTATTTATAATTAGGAGATCTAATTTCACATAAACATAAAGTGAAACCTCCAACTTCCAATTTGTTCAACATATTAATTAAAATTAACTTAACATTTTGCAAAATCCCAAAATTTATCAAAAATAATATATTTTTAATCCAATTAGTAAAAACAAGTGTATAATTTAATAATTTAAAATAAATAACTAACTAATATTAATTTATTTTGATGTACAAGATATAATCAAGACGCAGACAGTATTATCTCCACGAATTAGTTTTCTGTTTCTTTCTTGGTGCTACTTGTAGATTAAGTCTAGGTATAGCAGATAGATTACATATGGTTTTGTATAATATAGTAAATATATTGAGTACAAAGGTGAAGTTAAAGATGGAGAAGAAAGTTATAGAAAATATGTGAAAATGATGATTTGGGAGAAGGAAGAGTAAGGATGGAAGACGTTGGATTATAGGAATCACTGTACTTCTTCGAATATTGTGATATAGAAGTAGCATTGTTGATTAATCTTTTATCATCCATCCACTTGATGCGTTTGGAGATGAAGTTGTTAAATATAATTTATTTATGTTGAATAATTGTTAGACTTTACAGTTTTGTTAGAGTTTCAAATTGTTTGAACATCAAAGTAGAACTATCTACTATATGAGTTTTCAAGTTAAAGTGCCATATGATGTCATACTTCATTCAAGTTTAAGTTCAATTTTCATTGATTTTTGTTTGAGTTTCAAACTGTTTGCAGTCCATTAAATTTGTTTTCAAGTTTAATTTAAAGGGTATTAGATAAGTTTCAATATAAGTTTTTTCTTCAATTTATTTTTGTTCGAGTTTGAAATTATTGAAATTTTCCTTCAATTTGTATTTATATTTAAGAATGTAATTAATTCATTTTATATTCAAATTCAAAATTTTCGACAACGTATAAGTTTTAGGTTCTATTATTTTTTTTACAAGTTTAACTTAAAGGTAATTAGTTATGTTTTGTTCATTCAAGATTCAAAACCTTACATATTCCTAACATATTTTCTTAGAGTTTAAAAATGTTTGAATCGATGGAAGGTCGAGTTTCTATTAAATATATTTTCAAGTTTTAAGAGTAAAAGAAAAATAGAAAATTTGATATTTGTTTGATGCGATACTTTGTTATTATTTCGAGTTTCAAAGCTGTTTTTAGAATTTCAAACTTTTCAAAGTTCCAATAAATACTTTTATAGTTTTTATTTAAAAAATAATTCATGAACCCTTTGTTTTTTTTCTTCTCACGTAAAATGTAATGTTTTTTTGAAAATTTTGTTCAAGAATTATTTAATTAATTTTTATTTGTTTAACAATTTGTATAAATGTTTAACTATTTGTTATAAATAATTGGAAGAAATTGCAAAATTAAATATAATTTTTACTTTTATAATATGAATTTGTTACGTAAAATTGTTGTTGATATAAAATTGTATATGAATTTACGAATATTTTACAGCGTTATGTGTTTTCGTTGGAGGAAAACAATATTGTGAAAAGTAGGGCATTTTGTTCTCAATTTCTAATAGAATTATTTGAAAATGCAACAACGGGAATAATTCAAGCAGAAAATACTGCTGTCATTTTCATAAAATGGAACATCCGTATAATAAAACTGGATGTGACATAAACACTCAAGTTGTATATATAACTGGAAATGTAGTGAAATACCTTTAGAATTCAAATAAATTTATTTCAATCTGTTAATATTTTATTGTGAAAAGCAATAAATTTCTCAAGAGATTTATTTAATTAATATATTTTATATCAATTATTATAACATGTACTAATAATTATAATATGATAATATGAATAAGTATCACTTGTGAATAAAAACTTACACAATGATCGGCAACCTGCGGCTCCTTAGATTTGAATGTGCGGCTCCCGCTTAAGCATAGCGATTGGAAAAGTATTTTTACTAGCTGACATCATGCGGCTCCATATAATTCTATTTAATACAAATGGCTCTTTGCTCCAAAAAGGTTGCCGACCACCCATATAAATTTGATGACACTACATAGTTTTCTGTTTATTTTTTTTTCATACATTACATACAAATTCGCAAATATTTAAAATATTTAGTTCGAAATCAATAATGTAGCTCCAAATAATTTATACAATATTGTGATTTTTGTTAACAGATTTTGTGCAGTAATTTAAACAAATTATTGTTTATTACATTCGTATATTGTATTTCAACAACTATAATTGAATCGTTTCAGAAAACGTTCCAAACTTTATGAAATGAGTTTTCCAATATTATTTTTCAATTTGTTTATAATATTATCATAATTCATAAGGGGGAAAAAGACCTGTTGTATGTTTTAGTTAATATCTAGTTCTGTAAGAATTTAAATAAATATAATTGTTATTATTTAATTTATGAAAATGTATTATTTTCTATACAATTTATAATTATTTTATATAATTAAATTATTCGTTTTAAAGGTTCAGTAAATATATTTACTGTATATTAATGTTACTTTCTTTAAATCCTTTTTAACATATCTTCTAGGCGCTAAATGAGGTCTTACTGCATATATATTTAAAATTATGTAATAAAAAGTAATGAAAATATTTTTTATTTTATTTTTTTTTATATTTAAAATTTAAAAACAGTTATTTAGATTATATAAAATTATATGAAGATCTATGCCTTAAGTCAATATTTTTTTTATTTATTAATATTATATAAATGTTTTATTTTTTATCAGTAATTGTAATAAAAAAAAATTAATAAATTTGTAAAAAAAATATTAAATACAACTAAAGATTTTATAAAAAAAAACTAGTTTCTAATTTAAATATTTGTTACAGAAATACATACAATATAATAATTTTAACATGTAAATATCAGATGTACAATTATGCAGTTATAAACGAAATAAAGTTCGTTTGCATTCGTCGTTTCCGTGAAAATGTTTTGCGTATGTATATGAGATCCGGGAATTCTCTTCCACGACAAAAAGAAATGCTGCGGCGCGAAACTTTCCTGTTTCCTTCCTTCCTGACGTAATCCAATTACGTCGCTGTTAGTTTGGTCGCTGCTATTGTTAAAGCATTTTCTTTGCTCAAAAAGTTTAAAGTGAATTCCGCACGATCTATTTTGAAAATAATTCATAGAAAGTTTTAGAATGCTCTTATATATTGAGTGATCTTCTTTGATTTCAAAGTCGACTGAACTCATTTGATATATGATTTGTTAACACTTCAAAAGATTGTTAAAATTAAAAAATTAACATAATTGAATTAAATTATATTATATAATCACTAACGAAATTTGAAACGAAGTAAAAACGTTTTTTGAACAAAATTTCGGTTTTTAATATGCAATCTCGTTATAAGTTATGTGAGATGTAATATATTTCTTCACCATTTTTCCTTTACGTATTTATATTTCCTAGGTATAAATAAATTTAGGTATATTTTCAATTAACATTTTTATTACGGATTTTTTTTTGTAATTTTATCGTTGGAACAAATTTTATTATTATTCTATTATTTAAAGTTTTATTTATTTTTTTTATTATTTTTGTATAAGATTATAGAAATGAACAAGTCGGTTCTCGAACAAGACATTTATTTTTCGACAACTGGGATTTCATAATATTGAATGTTATATAAGTTTATGCAATTAAAATTGAATATAAAAACACTTTACAAACTAAATTTCAGTTCCCGAACAGAATTTAGATGATGCCTTCCGAACAAAATTTTGGTTTTCGAACAGAATTTCTGTTTTCGAACATGTAATTTTGAATGTCGAAATGTTCTCTTTCCTATATTTTATGTAATTTTGTAGTTGTTTCAACAAACATTGTTATTATTCTATTATTTAATATTTTAATTGTTTTTGTCTATGATTATATTTTTAAAATATATTTATTTTTTAAATTTAACAACGAAGTCTCCACCATATTTTCCATTAATATTTCGGTTTTCGAACAGAATTTCGGTTTGCAAACTTGTAAATTGACAGTTTTTGCTTACGCAATTATTTTTTATACGAAATAAATTTATATGGTACAAAATGTTACCTAATTTAGGCAACTTTAGAAGCACTCGTTACCTAGGTTACATTTAATTGACAGATGTATATTTATTTGTAAGTATGACACAAATATATATATTTATGTGATATCATGAAATGAGTTTCAAGAAATGGAAATAATATAGAATATATAAAGATACTCGTATATCGTATTGTGTGATACAGTGAGAAAGTGCGAAAAGAGCTTTTATTCTCTCAGGAACAGATATGTAAGTAAGATTTGTAATGTGAGAAATATTCATTTTGTTTTTGTGCAAAACTTTTTCATTCTTTTCTTCAAATGATTTACAAACGTAAAGAAGGAATAAATGCATAAAGTAAATATTATAACTTATATAAATAATAGAGGTATAAATTCAAATGAATGAAAGTTCTACAATAATATAGAAAATAATAAAAGTACATACGTTATTTTCATAGATGTCAGTATATGTCATTGCTACGTCAGAAATATGTCATATTTAACCTTATAATTATGAATCATGTTTATTTATTTTTTCAATATAGAATACATTTCATAAGTAAATGAATAAAACAAATCACAATTAAAAAAATATCATAAAATTATGTAATTTTTAGAAAATTTTAAAATGTGTTAATCAAAAAATTTGTTATATCCGTCAGGAATAGATTTGTAATGTGAGAAATATCCATTTTGTTTTTGTGCAAAACATTTTATTCTTTTCTTCAAATGGATTACAAACATAAAGAAGGAATTAATGCAGAAAGTAAATATTATAACTTATATAAATAATAGAGGTACAAATTCAAATGAATGGAAGTTCTACAATAATAACGACAAATGCTACGTCAGAAATATGTCATATTTAACATTAGATTTATGAATCATGTTTATTTATTTTTACAATATTTAATAATTTTTAGATATAATCACAATTAAAAAAATATCATAACATTAAGTAATTTTTTGAAAATTTGAAAATATATAAATCAAACAATTTGTTAAACCCGTTAGGAATAGATGTCAGCATATGTCAATGCTATGTCAGAAATATGTCATTTTTTTATTATACTGGCCAATAAATGTTGATGATGATGTGTTTATAATTAAATGTATACGATAAATTACAGTTAAAAAAATATCATAAAATTAAGTAATTTTTATAATATGAAAATCAAACAATTTGTTTTATCTTATATATTTTAGATAAGATGTGTATGAAAATATGGTAGAAATAAAGTTAATTATAATTAATTACTAAATTTTTGAGAATTTTTATAAATAATTTTGTGAAAAGCAAAATTGGAAAAATGAATTAATCGAGAAGTAATTTTTAATGGTTTTGTACTACTTTTTTTCAGCTATTTTTATTTGCATAATTATTGCTATTATTATAGTTAGTGTTATTATTGAGATAAAGTTTATTTAAAAAATGTATGAAATTATCTTTACAAATGGGAATATATGAGTTACATAACATTTAAACTAGCAAATAGACATTATCAATACCATTACAATAGCATTTAATTAAAAAAATCTAAAATCAATACGTGGACCCTTCCGAAATCTGCAGCAATCTCAATCCCATTTTTACCCTCGCAGGTTTTGTGGTTTTCATTTAACGCATGCATGGTCTCACCTCGAGGTAATTTGAGCGATTACGGCGTAAAAATTAAATGAGCAATTTACACGGAACAATCCGTTTTTACGTAAAAAAATAGAGAGAAAAAAATTTGGAACCACCAATTTTCATTAAAGGCCTCCGGCAATTTCGTGTTTTACGTAACCATTCTTTATAAAACCTTCAGTATAATTGTATATGTAGGATTGTAGCCAAAATTACTGTGAATTTCCGGTAAATATTTTAAGTAAAAACCGGTTAAAGAATTTTTTTTTTAATTGAATTTTTCTAGTAGTTATTAGATACTAATATTATGGGTAAAGGGAGCAATGTATAATAACTTTTAATAAATTAACAAAATATCGGTAGAATTATTATTTCGTTTTTTATAATTTTAAAATTTTTATGTGAAAAGTGAAAAAAACTGTAAACTTTTGGGACATGTCATTGTACTAGATGTCATCCATTCAAGTAGCATTCAATGCTTAACTTAAGTAAATACCGATTTATAAAGTATTTAGTTTTTGCGTTTACAAAAAAACGTGAAAAATTAAGTCGTTAATCTCTCGTGACACGACAATTGTAAAAATAAATTACAAAAAACAATATATATTTACGTCTACGAAAACAACAAAAGGCACTTTCATATGCAATATACATGAGTAGTCCATAATTAAACTGGAGTTTCGAGAAGAAAAAATAAATAAAACGTCGGGAAAATACAACACTAGCAATTTTTTCTTGTGTTTGTTATTATTTCTACCCTTTCGCACGCAACTCTCTCCCGCTATTTGAGAATACATATATTTTTTTTAACTGCTGGTTAGTCTGTCCCGGGGTTTGAATTGTGCTGTTAATTTAATTTCGTCGTCGCGTTTCAGGTTTGTTATTTCGTCCTGGTTTGTCTGTCGCAATGTAGTGTTTTCAGTCCAATTAAAAGATCCTAAGTTTTTCGCAAAATTGTCCATAGTTGGGATTCACAATTGTTGCGTTGTTGCAACTGAACATGTGTGAGGATTCAATGCTTGCATCGAATTCTCATGACATGTAATTATATTTAACAATGATCCAATTGATTATTATTGGTAAATGTAATTATAATCTGTTGACAATGTTAATTGTAAAATCGATTTCAGATTTTAGTCTTTAATTTTATGTAACAATTATATTAGAATTTTTTAATAATTTCTAATAATATTATATAACGCGTGGGTTGATCGGAAATAATAAACTATAAACTGAAGATTTGAAACTTTTTGATTGTGTTTATTTATAAAAAGTTATAAAAAATATTTAAACAAAAAATTTGCGGAGGGAACATATTTTAGTATTTTTGCTTACAAAATTATATAATATGTGTTTCAAAACAGATAATTAAATGGGTCCAATCAAAGCAACTGGCTTAATTTTATATCTAGAAAAGTTATGATACTAATTTAACATAAGCGATGGTCCAAATTTGGCAACTTTTTCATATATTGTTGCCAGTAAATGAAAAATCATTAAAAAATAAGGGAAATCACAATAAAAGTCATGGATTTAAATATGATCATTATTAAAATACAAGCTGCTGACAGTTTAAAAATAGATAAATAAATTATTTAAAAATATTGAAGAATTGTAATGAAAATATTGGTTTAAATTGTAAAGGATTATTTATTATTTAAAATTGTCAAGTATTGAAGATTGTTATTTTTTAAAAATATTATTTTTGAAGTTTAGTAATGTATCTAAGCATAGCAATATAATGTCGAAGGGCCCACGGTTGTGGAAATTTTCGATCAAAAAAGTATCTTTTAATTATAATTCACAGATATTTTTTATTAAGTTTCTAAGATGAAGATCACGTCAATCATATCTCATCTTTAGTCGAGTAAACTAAGAACAAGGACAAATTTGTGGAATTGAAATTTGAGTCAAAGATAATGACTTCAGTAAAATCTTTAATACTCATGTACTGTGCGAATTTTTGAATTTTGATAAAAGTAAAATTCGATTAATGCATGAAAATGTCACAGCTGTTATGTGCATTGATTAAAGGTTGAAAATTATATTTTTTTTGTAGTAGTAAAATGTATATTATACACGAAATTTTATGGTATTTTTATTAATTTCCGTTCGGAAAATTGAAAAATATTTATAGGTAATATTTGTAATACAGTTGGAACATTGAATAATTAAATTATCGTCAAAGGACCTCGAATATAATGGAATTTTGTCAATTATATTTCCAAAATTTGTTTTATCTTGACTTTTTACTATTTCGATAAATGTTTTAAATATTTATAAAGATAAATGCGTAAATTAATTAATTTTAGAATATTAAAAAATAAATGTGATTTATGTATGAAAATAATAACTTTATGTAAAAAAAACGTTTAAAATATAAAATTTATTTAAAAACGTTTAATTTTTCTGAAATTAATACATATGTTCAAAAATAAATGTTTATTTTACGTATTTCAGAAATATCCATATATTAAATGACATATTTTGCTATTTTGTTAACTATTATATAATGACGATAAGCTCGAATTTATTTCTACATGGACTATTTTTACATAATTCAGAAAAAGGGTGGAAATACCTATGTATGATTATTACAATAAACTTTATTATTAAAAGTATTTTAATAAAATTATATTTTTTTCAGGACTACAGTATAAAATTTTACAATCATTTTCAATTTTCAGGAGAAGTAAGAAAACTATTCATTAGAATATGAGGATATCGATTCTGAGGCTTTTCAAAATTTTCAGTTACTCAAGGTCAGATATCTAGAAACTATTTCTTCCACATTCCAATTATATTAAGCTATTTTTTTTACTAAAAATATTTATTTCAGTTTAATTAATATTAGTTAATTATTTTGTGCATTTAATTATTCTTTCACGAAACGTGAGCAGCGTGATACATTTATTGTTTCTACTTTAACTTTCCTTATTTTTATTATTAAATATAAATTATTGTATGATTTTATAAAAAATATAGTCACTATAATAATTAAAGTATATTATGGTATATTTAGAAATAAGGGTGACGTGAGCACACGAATTATATGATCGGAAGAAATGTGATGTCACGTGACACCGCATGACAAGAATGCAATTCATGCTTTGGGTCGAAACCTTTCGATGTTCCGATTAATATCATTCCGAGGCGATAACCGATCATTTTGTATTTTTGCGGGATAATGTATGAAACGTGTTGGATAATGGAGAAATCCGGTTCCGACATAATTGCAGATCGAACTGGATCGAAGAGGGGTGGTTCGTGTTCGTTCCAATAAATTGGAGGAAATAAAGAAATATGAAGTGGCCGGGAAAATGCGTGGAGAATGATGGGAAGTCCAACAACGGACAAAAAAAAAATAACGAGGAAAAGCGAAAATAAATGGCATGGGAAAACTGGAAAGGACGTGAGGCGGGTCAGCGGCGTTCCATTTTCCGCGATGTCCATGTAAGTTGCGTGTTTATCCCGAGGGGGAAAACGGAGCTGTAATGGAGCGTGATTTCGGGACTTCTTCTCCATCTCCATCTTCGGTTCAATGAATCTTCCCAATTATTTCAACCGAACTGACAACCCGACTCTGGTCTGGCACTCCTCCGCGACTCTTGAAATGTATTTCGAAGAGCAGCATCGCATTTGTATTCGTTTTATAATTTCGCCAACTTTTATTACTTCTGCAACTATTTAACTGTGGCAGATATTTTCGTTGTTCTACTTTCCAGGCATTCCTGTCATACAAATTACTTTTGGACATCAGAGGTTTTGATGAATTTATGAAACTTTTTTCATCTGACCAAACTTGCAACAACGAATCACACAGATCGGATTATTTTTTTAATCAACATTTTTATTCATTCTTTATGTGTACACACAAAAACTTGATAAATTATAAACGTGACATGATACAATTAGAAAACATGAATGACCTTGAGATGTGTTTTGGTCACGAAACTAGTGGTCGGAAAACACTATAAGATTTAGAGTTGGATATGATAAATGAGAAAATATTATATATGCAATAAAATGGCGTAAATTTGCAAAATCATGTTTCAATCTAATAACATTTTATTTAAAAATATTCATATTTAGAAATAATAATCAAAAAAGACATAGAAAATACACATATTAGTATTTATAATATAATTATAAAGATTAGTCTACTGTGCAATAATAAATATTTATCTTATTGTCTAATAATATAGTTACGCCATCTATTATATATAATTCGTACTTTTAATTTTCACTTTGACATAATCAACGAATCTTCACTTTTGTGGACATGCTGAGCGTTTTGTGATTTAATTATATAATTTGGTGCGTGAGTGAGGTCATGCCCGATGTAGATAAAAAGAGAAGGCCATATTTTCCCTATGATCTACCTGAAAGTAGATTAAAAGCTTTATAAAAATGTGCGTGAGTCACGTGAAACTGATTTTTTTTCTTCGATAAAACCAAATTATTTTTCAATTACATTTTTATATTTTTCAAATAAAATCCTAAACTATTAAATTTCGGAAATATTCACCCATTGATAAACTGTGGTACATTATTTTTTTTTGATAAGCTGATGTTAAATCTTCTATTAAAGTTGACTTGGTTAATTTGTACATGAATGATGTTCGGATATTTAATTGTAAGAAAACCGAAATCAATTCCTTAAAGTTGTTCTAAGTTTTTCATTTTTATATATAATACGTTAACCCAGGTTGCATTGCTTTGTATTTTATAAATAGAAAATTTCTGATTTTGTTGTTGTGCGGAAATATTCCCTTATAACAACTCACTCAATAAGTTCGTAAGATGATATATAGATGGCGCCTCTATCGACAAATCCATATATTTTTAAGGAAGTACCAACATTCAGACGACGTCTGCCAAAATTTTATGGCAATCTGAAGTTTAGTTCACAAGATACAATGGTTTTTATTTCAATTGAAAAATCATATCAATGATTTTATTTTATTACGTTCTAGGAATAGAAAATGTCTGTGTAAATTTTATTTTTTTATAAAATTATATAAAAAAGATCAAATAGAAATAAAAAGCAAAATGCAATTATTGATAAATAAATAAATAATTAAATAAAATTATATAAACTTTAATTTAGAAGTTAATTGTTATTTAAGTTGGTATTTCCTATACATATTTATATTTGCCTGAAAATGAAGGCCTTATAAATTGCTTCAATTTTTTTTGCGTTCGTTTGTGGACAAACTTTCTCCATTAAATAAACCGCCTCATTTATGTAACTCAGTTCAAATTAATGAGACGTGTTTCGCTTACAGATTGCTCCGTCCGTAAATCTTTTAATCTTTCGTTTTAGTATAAATAAGTACAAGAAATCTGGATTAATATTTCATTTATCTGATATATTATAGTAATGTCTATATTATATAAAGCTATGAAACATAAATAGCCTCAAAGGTGCATCATTTGCTTATAAAATAAATATTTTTTTCTATGATTATATATTTACAAAAATAATTACAAACAAACAAAAGTATAGTTATTATGTAATAAAAAATATATATATTTTTTTAATAAAATTCCATTAAAAATTCACAATGAAAATGATTTGTTTAAATTTATGGTAAAAAATGTGTAGTAGTTTACTGTGTACACTTGCGAGAATTTTTAAGTTAACCAAAGCTCTGCATTAAAGTACATAATGGTAAAATAACAAGCTATTTCTCGCTTGACGCATGAAACGGAATTGATAATTTACTACGCCGGAAGGGGATGCTTAAATTATAAATTATTTACGTACGAAAGAAACGTCAACTCTTTGAAATTCAGGTTTACAAAGGAGATGTGTAATAACATTGAACATTTAATTTATTACAATACATATTTTTTTTTTGCAATAATCACATATTATAGTGAAAGTTAATATATACTACTTATACTAATTATATGATTAAAAGTTATTATAAAAAAAGTATACATTTCGGTTTACAAACAAAAATTCGGTTTTCTAATTAGCGAACTTGCATTGTTGTACGATGGTGATTTCGGTTTTCGAACTGATGTAGTTTCGGTTTTCGAACCAATTTTAAACGAAATATTTGTTTAGTAATCAAAATATTCCTTTTGAATAGTTAATTGTCACAAAAAATATAAGATTAATTAATTAAAATATTATCTTCATAATGTCGATTTTGGAAAAAAAACATTAATTGTATAAATTTAGTGAATTTATAAAAATAAGTGAAGATGAATTACAGAATCAGCAACGATATAAATGTAAAATATGTGGACGACTCTGAAAAAAAATTATAACAAATTTTAATTTTATTTATAATTTATCAGAAATCATTTAGTTATTATTTTTATTAATATAATTACGAAATACAAAATTACAGAATTTGCTTTTTACTGAGATTCGGTAAATGTTACAAGTGAAAACAAGTATTAATAACCTATTCTTAATGTATCAGATTTGAGATTTAGTTATTTCTAAGAATTAAAATATGCACGCAATAAACCACTTAGACTTGTTCGAATTTTCATACATATTGTCCTTGTATTATAGAAAATAAATGCTTTTTTTTGACTTGAAACTTATGAGTTTTACTGTAATAATATTTTTTTCATGTTTTAAAATAAAATTTGTTAAGTTTTTACTTTAAAATTTCCTAATAATATTGACAAGTAAAACCGCTTAATTAACTAAAACTAATGAAATGTACAAAATTATTTAAATAACTTTAATTAAATTAATATTAAAAAAAATATAGTAGAAATACATATATTTGTTAGTGGCGCCATCTAATAATAATTGGAACGAAGTGAGTATTTGTTGAGAAAAAATATACAGCAAATATTAATGAATAATTTCAACATTTTCATAAACTACAGAATATGTGATAATATAAATAAAGCAAAATATTGAGAATCGAAAATTGTTTGATTGATTTATTTTTATATAATTGTATTTTATAAAATATGTTTGCGAAAAATTAATTGACAAATTTATAACTCAATTTTATAAAAGCGAAGATGGGATATATTTGTATAAATTTTAAGTATAATAGTGATTAATATTTCTGCAATTATATTTTTTTATAATATTTTTTATATTTTTATTAAAAAAATAGTTTTTTGGTATTTGAATTTATCTTCTTCTTCCTTCCGTCAAACTTCTTCAGAAAACGTTAAGTTACTGGATAGATAGATGTAAACAAGAGGTGTTTTTTTGGTATTTTAATTTATGAAAAACTATATTAAATTATGGCGCCATCTTGTTTATTAAAATGAACTATTTTCTGTCAAACTGAAATTTTTTTAAGTAACATTTACATTATGAGTGACGGGTGACATACATTGGTTTCAGGTGTACCAACTTTTTATGATGGAATTCGATTACATTGATTATTAACTATTGATTATATGTTTATATATTATATTGTTATGTATTAAATTTATGTCAGTAGCGAAGAAAAATCTTCAAGAAATACTTGAATGAACATGTAAACATATTTGGCAAGTGAAAGAGTAAAGTAAATATTTGCATAAGAATGACTTGGAAGTCCTGTTTTTTTTTTATTTAAACCAACAGTAGAAGTTGTATATAACACATTCAGATAATTTATCGAATGTAAATTTGATGAATGAAACGGCAATTAAAGTTTAATTGACTGTTTGGGTTAGCCGAGCAGACTATACAGTGGATACTGTAAACTATCCAGTAGAAGTACATAAAACTCAGAATCGATGATGGATTATTTAAATTCTGATTATTCTTGTTTTTTTTTTCTTCATTTGTGTGTGTGTGTTTCTTGGGTGCTACTGATAATGCGAACAAGAAAAAGTGTTGTGCTTTCTGGCAGAGCCGAAGTTTATTTTCAGTCCTCAGCTGTCGGAGGAATTAAAAATAGTATGGGCGTTCAGGTGAGTGTGCCAACAGCTCGGATGTACACAACCCATAACCGATCCACGATGATGTACATCCGAGACAGTTAATAAATACTCTAATTGCACAGTTTATAAACATGCTGGGTGCACGAGCAGGCATCGCCGATGACAGCTTCATCGACCAATATTTTGCTTTCAGCCTGAAGACTACCTCCGCGTTTGAAGTGCAACCTTGAAATTGCTCCGAAACTGGCTGGACATTATTTACGTTCGTATTAATAGCTTCCTCGGTTTCGATGGCGCATACCAGACCATTCCCAATGCTATTGACACAATTAATTAAAACAAACTTACACATGCCAGGTGATTTAACACCTCTAAATCATCACTATTAATGATCTTCTAATAAACAGATGTTGTTAGGAAATTGCGGTCTCCTCGGTTGTATTTTATACATTTCAAGGATATCCTGCGAGTAAAGCGTACATTGTTATAATGGTCGTTAAACGTGAAAGCAATTCGTTGGAATCGTGGTCTTTAAAAATACATCTACTTTTTGATTTAAAGAAACTTACTTGTTGTACAGATCTTTTCTTATAATCGATTACAAAAGTAGGCCAAATATATTTTTAATAATAATATTCTTAATCCAACTTTATGTTTAAAATAATAATAATATTATGAATACTTCTAAAATTTCATATATTTGAAATTTTATTTTTATGATGTGCACATTGGCCGGAAAATGTATAGATTTTTTTTATAACTGAATTAAAAATAAATTGTAAATAATGAAATGTAAACTGTATCCATATTACACGGAAAATATGCATTTATGGTGGAAAATGAATAAGTATTTGTTTAGAATCTACAAATAAAAATAATAAAGTGAATAAACAATGATTTTCAATATGTATTTCCATATTCTTCAAGTTTACTTTGGTTGTACATTAAAAATACATTTTAATAATTTTTTATTTTTGTTGCATATTAAGAATGCATCTAAATTTGCATTTGTTCACACATTCGCCAACCAGCCATGTTCAAAGTGAGTAGAATGTACTTTAACCTAATTTCCAAATATACATTTGCCGGAAAATGTATACATTATTTGAATATGAACTTATACCGCAACATATATATGTTAATAATAAAATTTATTGCTTTTCTGATTATTTTTTTTAAATAAATAATTATGTAATTATAAAGGTGTATATTTTGTGTGTATATACAGAAATACCTTGTATAGACCAGCTTCAAGGTCCGGTTAATTTAAGTCTGGTTTCAGACTGTCCTGGAACCAATTATCCGGACTATGCGAGGTACTGTAATTTAACTCATATTAATTATACTTAAATAAATCAGTCAAAAAAATAGATAAAAACCGAAACTTATTCATGTAACATTAATAACAGTGGAAGATAAAGATGTATCTCATATGTTATTGCTTTCCTTCTAAGTAAATCTAATATTTTCCTAATGTTAATATTATCCAGCGAGATTTACAGAATATGTTTTGCTAGAGACGGTTTGGTAAGATAAGCTATAGGATAAAAGAAAAGGCGAAAAGACAGGATTCAGATAGTGGGAGGAAGCGTCAAGTGGAAGAACAGAAAGAACGATGATTTGGAAACGCGAACTTTAGAGATTAGGAACTTTAGAGATTAGGATATAGCCAACAAAAGTTCTATCTTATTTTCTACAAATAAATGATGCCTATACTATCTACTTGTTATATAACATCAACTCTTCCAAAGATATGAAGAATGATGTACTTAGAAGATTTTTATATCTTGTTTTTATTCACATGTTTGCAAATTGAATTAGTTTATAGAAAAAATACAGTAATAGTTCGACTTCGATCAATCAGAAAAAAATACAGTAATTTCTCTCATAGTTCGACTTCGATTAATCCGGATTCTCTACCGGACTATAGCGAAACTGAATAATTTCAAAACTACTGTTTTTTTTTTAATTCACAAATGTTCGATTTTATTATTTTTGTACAGTTTCAATTTAGTTCCGGTTTTAAATAATCCATCAAAAGGGTATAAAAAAATAACGTCTATTTATTTATGCAATAGATTTATTTTATTATAAAACTTAAAGAACTATTTTTTTGGTAAAAATAAATATATCTAAGATTTATCTTGAAATAGTATATAAAAATGTCTTGAGGTAAATGTGAAAATCAAAGTGTATAAAATATATTTGATATAATATTGCGACGAAATAGATAAAGATCGGTGTATTTATTCGGTCGTCGTTTTGAGTGAATTATGTTGGGGCTAATCGTGGAATAAAAAGTGGAAGGAAATAAAGCAGGTGAAATATGGGTATGTTGAAAGATATAAACGAGTCAATATATTTTGGCGAACTCGTGGAATGCTTTTAACGCTCACTGACATAACAGAGGGGGTTGATACGGGCTCGACAGGCCATAACGGAGTTCAAGTTAGGACAGGTTAAGTTTCCCCGAGGGTTAAGGTTACCTGGCTTCACAAAGTATACCTACACTTTCCATTATTTATTTTCGCTCAAATTTATTAAATTTTGATTTATTATATTAATATTATATATACGAATTTAGGGTGTTACCAACCTAAGGTCAGTAGACTTATTAATGGTTATACAATAAACATTAGTAATATTTCAAAAATAATTTAATCATTTTTAATATATGTGTCAAGTATAAATACAAGGAAGCGTCATTGTTATCAAATCACTTTATATAGCATCGGTATCCATGACAACCAAGTAAATAATAAACAAATATATCTTTATTTTTTAGTTTTTACTACGTTATTAGGGTTATAGGGCGTAGTTATTTTTTTTCTAATGGTTTGCGAAATGACAGCTGTCAACTTGTGTCAAAGCGAGGAACTTCTGAAATACTTTAGTTCTTATTTAAAATTTATATTATAAACACCAAATATCGTGAGGCAAAAAGGTTGAGAAACTGTTTTGGAATTTATTCTACTTTTTTGTTTTGTTTATAAAACTGGCGCGAAATTCAAATTAGTTATAGGTAATTTATAATATTTGTGAAAGCTTGGTGTCAAAACAATTAAATTAAAAAATATAGGGACCGAAATTGACTTTAATTGTGCCACTCCTGCTTCTGAAAGAGCTGAAAATTAACAGATGGCGCGTTGCCATACCACTCAATTCGCTCTATTAGAATTGGTGCCAAGAGCGAGTATTATAGCAAATATCTCTTTTTTACACATATCTTTTTATATAGGTTTTCTAAGACCATATATTTATAATTTACAATCGTATTTGTTATAGGAATGTCTCTGGTTATGATTAATAAAGAGAAAATTTCAATTTAACTGCGATCAAAAATTATAAAAAAAAATATATTGTATGTAAATATATTATTTCCTAAAAAATATCTTCAAAATCGTTTTATGTGACTGTTGCCACATTTTTTAAAGTAATGTGTAAAATACTAATATTTTATTTCGTATAAATATAAAAATAAATATACACTCAAGAGATTATTTAATGCAGTCTTTCCTTCGAGTGTAAGATATAAACATCATTATCCTCAATTATCCCCAGTAATTTTATATAAGACAAATGGATGAATAATATTTCAAGTTGGAGATTTTTATAGTCAATTTAATTTAATATTGACATATGAGAAGTTATAGATTTAAGAGAAGATTTCTAAGTATGTTTTTGTTCTTCCGGTTTAAGCTGCATTATCTATGAAGAGGTATGCTAAACTTACCCCAACCAAAACTAGAGATTCAAATTTGTAAAGTTGTTGGAATTTGAAAATAACACGCCGTATAATATCCAAAATCTTCGGGACGTGTCATAGGTTTTGGGCACAATTTACTTTTGATGGAGTGGAAGAACTATTTAGTTCTTCGTCTTTGCTCAAGAGTTTATCAATGCTTAGTTCACGTCTCACTCTCTCTAGAGTAAGCACCACAGTTTCTTAGACTAACAATTATTTTCATCAAGATATTTTCAGAGCGCACAACTATCCTATTCTAAAGCCCACTGACGACTCCATCGCTCTCTCAAGAGCTAGCACTAATGTCTTTTTATCAATTTTATTTCTATTTACTTAACACTCGTTACAACACCATACATGATATAATAATAAAAAATCAGCTATACCAACTAAAATTTAGTAGGTAAAATTAGTTAGTACTCAAAATAGGATAAGTTTTCGTTCTGGATGTTGATAACGAAAGAGATAGATTTTAGTGGTTAAGAAGTTTATTAGAAATCATAATATTACCAATCACAGTTTAGATTTGTAAGTTGATTAACCTATAAAAACTTCATTTTTCAATCAATTTATTCAATAACTTATATTATTGATAATACAACATCGAACTCAATATAGTTGGAGTTTTCTTAAAAATAATAATTGTTACTTTTAGCGTTAATGATGTATTATATTATTATTTTTGAATTCGTCTACTTGAAAGTATTTACTTTAGTAGTCGAAGGAATATAGTTTCGTACTTAGCCAAGTACTTGTCTTCATAATAAGTATATTTAAGTGTTTTTGAAGTAATTTATTAATGATTTATTATCATTTATCTAGAGAAATTGTAACAAGTTAGATAATTATAAAATATAAAATCTTTTTAATTATAGTAAAATCCAGAAATAATAAATTTAAGTTGTAATTTTTGTTAAGTACGTAAAAAGTTACGTGTGAAGTGCCAAAAGAAAAATGCTCTTATTTTCGAATTTCTTCTAAATCGTAGCCAGTTAAAATGAGTTTCCGAACAAGATTAGGGCAGAGAGCATGCAGCGATTAATTTCAGCCGGAAATGCGGCCGTAATGAAACGTCAAGGGTTTTTATATCCGGATGTGCAAACCTTGGGGATGTGTAGTAGTAATAGTAGTACGTATGTGCACGTCGCTCCGAAGCTTCAGAGCTATCAAAGAGCCGCAGACACGAATCTCCCTAACAATTAACGTATACCATCAGATGGGACTCTGAACGTAATTAGCGTTCAAACCTAAATTTAGTGAAATTATCGAAAACACGCTCCGCAGTTTTCGTTCGATACTAATGGAACGAATGCTCAAGGTCAATGGGGGGAAATACGAAAATCTTTCTTCAATATATATTTTTTTCTTTCTATGTTTGTGTGCCAAACGCCATCCTGTGCGAAATTAAAAGTAAACGTTTATTTTGCATCGCCTGAAACCATGAATCTCCAAAGAAGAATTTGGTTTATACTGAAACGACGTCATTTCTCTTCGGCCTTCAGTGACCGAGTTTATTAAATGGTAATTAACTTAATTACGAACTATGCGAAGTATTGCTTCGGTTCCGGTCCCACATCTCGACTTGTTAATTAATTAAATCGATTGATTTACAAATACACTTGCTGATAGGTTCATTTCCATGTTCAATATATTTACGATCATATTCAAACATTTCCAATTTTCAAGCAAAACCTATATTTCTACTTTAAACAATGTAATGTTTTTAATATACAATATTGGTATATTTTTGGTAGAAAATATATAAAATAAATTTGAAAAATTGTATCAAGATATTTATTTTTTTTACATAATTACAGCACTTATTCTATTATTTGGAAAATTATAAAAGTAGCGTCACTAAAACCACTGTAACTTATGAACTGAATGTCAGATTGCCATGAAATTTTGACAGGCGTCGTCTGAAGGTTGGTACTTCCTAAACGTCATATAGATTTGTCGATACAGACTCCATCTATATGTCATCCTACGAACTTATTGAGGAAAACTGAAATTTTGTTCGGGAACCGAAATTATCTTCGGCAACCGATGTTTAGGATGTATTGATCATGTTTTTACTAATTTTAATAGTTTATTTGATTTTACACTAATAATTACCAAATGTTTGAATAAATAATTACATTTTTCACATAACATTAATGGTCTGTGATTTTATAATTATATAAATAATATAATATTTTTTTATAAAATTGTTACATTAGCAGTAATGTAAAAGGAAATAGATACGTACGTGAATGCAATATGATGAATTTTTATGAAAGAACTTCCTAAACAGGTATATACATAACATTAATATAAAATGCCATTTATGGGATTCTCAATGTAGCGCAGATTCGCTGAAATAAATCAAATAAAACTATATACAAAAAATCTGTCATCATAAAATACACTATATTTCTATTGAGAAATGTTTTAGTCTTTGCAAAATAAGTACATTGTTTTATGGTTTAAAATTATAGCTGTGTTGACACTTTAGTGATTTGCACTTTGATTAATATGATAATTCGTAGAAAATCTTCAATTATGTTCTTTTAAATAAATGTTATAAATGTTATAAATTATATAATTTTATTTTGTAGGTATAAAAATGTTTGGTATAATTACCGAATTAATACTAAGAAAATAAGATAAATATTTTAAATAATTTTTTATAATTATATTGTTTTCTCACAAAACATAAACCTTTTTTATTTATGACCTCTTCATAATATATTTGAGGGATGGTATAAATCGAAACAAAGAAAATATTAAATTTATTTACATTTACAAAGATTTTTATCTTGATAGATAAGATTTAATTGAAATATAAATTTTATTCGACGTTCATCAATTTACTTTATTTGCAAAAAGACTTAGAATAAATTTTGTCTATTATTTTTAGTTTATATATAATATATTTTAAAAGAAGATCCAAGGATCAATTTGTAGACATTAAGATTATCTCGGGATTTGTCGATAATCTTACTATTATAAACTCATACATTTCCTTACTCCCATATGCGATCGATATCATGGCTATATTCCGCAATTTCCGGCCTTTAGAGATTTAGTTTTTCACTAAATCCGTTTCGAAATAAAACTGTATTTATATAATATACTTGAAGTCCTGATTATTTTTATTTAAACGTTGATTTTAAGAGTATACTCAATATTTTCTTCCAAATTGTATGAAATATTCTATTTTGTAATTATATTTACTATATTTTATTTATTATAAAATTGATAGATTTGTCTTTTACACATAATTTCTATAGTTTTTTTTATTTAAATATTTTAGTAATGTTTTATATTATTATTAAATATATTTTTTATGTATATTAGAGTATGTAAAACCTTTCTTGTAAAAATGTTTTATCATTTATTTCAACTCAAGTTAGTGACAGTTAAAGTATGTTACTTTCACGTGTCAGTTTCATTCATCTAAAATTGATTTTCATACCCATGTCTATAAAGTTGACAAATAGATAATAGATAGTTTTCATTTATATTTATGTTTAAATATAGATCTTTCGATTTTTGGTATTCTGCGAACAAAGAAAGTTTTACCGACAAATTTCTGTTATTTTTAGGAGCTAATACTGAAGAAGCCTAAGTCATTTTTGTATTTGGTTAACGAACAGTTTGGATTACGAGCAAAAAGTAAAACGAACAATTTTTAATCCGAACTTAAAAATTGTTCGTTTTACTTATATAAATTCGGTTAACGAACAAAGCTCCAATGGATTGATGTTACTTTAGGGAGCTAACGTTGGTTGTGATAAATAGTTTAAGCCGCTTCTTAAATCGATGATTGGTTAATGGACATATAATAAACGCTTATATAACACAATAAACACTTTAGCAAAAAAAAAAAATAGTTCGGACAATTACAAATTCGCTTAACAAACGCGGTTCCAAAGGAGTGATGTTACTTTAGGAAGTTAGCGGTAGTGATGATATGAAGCTTAAGCATTTTCAATAAATAAATCAACGAACAAAGCTTCAAGGGATAGACATAATTTTAGGGAGCTAACGTTAGTGGTGATTGGAAGCTTAAACCGCTTCTTAAATCGATGATCGTTTAACAAAGAGTTACGATTACGATCAAAAAGTACAACGAACATTTTAGCGAATGATTTTTAAGTTCGGACAACAAATACATTTTTGGTTAACGAACACTGCTCCAAAGGAGTGACGACAAATAGAGATTTGAAGCTTAAACCGCTTCTTAAATCAATGATTGTTTAACGAACAGTTTGGATTCCAAAAAGAACGGATAACAAACACTTTAATAAATGATTTTTCACTTCGAACGACAAATACAAATTCGTTTAATGAACGAAGCTACAATTTATTGACGTAACTTTATGGAGCTGACATAAGTGGTGATAGGAAGCTTAATTGTTTGTTAACTAATCATTAATTTATGATCTGGTAACGAACAATTATGATTGGGAACAAAACGGACAATGAACACTTTAGTAAAAGATTTTTATATTCGGACAACGAACATTTTAGCAACCAATTGGCGTTACTTTTAGGAAGTAAATGGTGATATGAAGCTTAAGCGCTTCTTAAATCAATGATCAGTTATCAAACAATTCGGATTGCAAACATAACGGACAACGAATATTTGAGTGAAATATTTTTATATTCGGACGACAAACACATGTTCGGATAACGAACATTTTGAGAAGTAAGTGGTGATATGAAGCATACATTTCTTAAATCGATGTTCGGTAAACGAACAATTCAGATTACGAACAGAACAGACAACAAACATTTTAACGAAACATTTATAAGTTTAGATAAGAAATACAAATTCTGTTAACGAAGGAATTGATATAACTTAATGGAGCTAACGTAAGTGATGATAGGAAGCTTAATTGTTCGTTAACTAATTAATTTATGATCTGGTAATACACAATTTGGATTGGGAACAAAACGGACATCGAACTTTGGTAAAAGATTTTTATATTTGGACAACGAAAATATGTTCAGTTAACGAACATTTTAGCGACTAATTGGCGTTACTTTTGGGAAGTAAATGGTGATATGAAGCTTAAACCGCTTCTTAAATCAATGATCGGTTATCAAACAATTTGGATTGCAAACAGAACAGACAACGAATATTAGAGTGAAATATTCGGATAACGAATATTTTAAGGCCCAATTTTGAGTGTAAGTGGTAACATTTTTTAAATCGATGTTCGGTAAACGAACAATTCAGATTACGAACAGAACAGACAAAAAATATTTTAACGAAAGATTTATAAGTTTAGATAAGAAATACAAATTCTGTTAACGAAGGAATTGACGTAACTTTAGAGATCATAAGAAGCTAAAGTTGCTTTTGAAATCGATTCTGTTAACGAATAAGTATGTAACGAATATCGTCTTTTTTGAATTAATTATGTCACTATTATTGATCGAATATAAAAATCTAAAAAGTATTATAATTTGATACAGAATCAGGCAAATTCTTGAAAATATATATATATTGATAAAGTTTAGTGCTCAAGGAAACAAGGTTAAATGAAGTTATTTTAACATAGTTTATATAGATCATATTAACATTTAGTAAATTGGTAAATTTAGAACTTCCTTAGGCTTCGAGAAAGCACTAACTATGATTTTATAGTACTTAAAAATATTTTAAAAAATACCTAAAAGCCATAATATTAGAAAGAATTTTGAGAATGATAAAAAATGTTTCAAGAAATTTACTACTTTTTTTTAGGTATAAGTATATTTAAAGTTCTTGCAAATAGTGGTGTATATTGCATAAGGATGTATCGAATATATGGACTAATTTGAAACTTTTGGAAAGTAGTTTTAAAGTTTGCTTCATAATTTTTTTGTGTGTGAGAAGATCGTAGTTACTAATTGCATGGCATTCGGTTATCGACATTTTACTAAGACCAGGGATTTGGGACAATCCTAAAATAGAGAAGAGAACGACAAAAGAAAAAACCTTACGCAGCAACACTTACATTTTTAATATCTGGCTCCGCGGAAATTAAATCGTTCCTCAGGATTCATATCATGCTCTTTCAACATAATCCGATCCAACGGAGCTGGCTTATCAAATCGCTCCGACAGCAGAGATAGCCTAATAAATGTATCCATGCTTCCGGAATGCCACCATCGAAAAGGCTTTCCAACCAGAAAATGAAATTATTACCAAAAGTACGAGAAAAAAAGAAACCGTATCGATGGAAGAAGGGAGAAGCGAGAGTGCGGTTCGAACTTCCGGAATGGATGCTGTAATGCGGAAATAATGTTTAGAACTTGTCCCTTATTGAAAAGCTTTTCCGTCCTCGATACCAACCTTATTGTTTTTTTCTTCTTCTTCTTCTACTTTGAGTCATCTTCTCTTTTCCATCCAAGGACATTAAATTGCAAAGCGGATTAGGAAAGTTTCGGCGTTAATTGAATAGCTGAAAAATGTTGCCGAAAGTAACGAATATATAAATATAAAAAAAAAGTTAAATCAGCGAAAGGTATAAATATCCTTTGCTAGGAAAAATAGACTATCATCAAGTCAGTGCTGTGGGAGACGCGTACGGATGGTTAAAATATTGTAATATCCTTTACGAAATTTCCCCGACGTCGAGGACGGAAAATGAATTACGAAGACTAAAATGTAAGGAACGGGAGAGAAGAGAAGCGAAGAGAAAAAAGTATACAAGAAGGGAAGAAGTGAAGCAACGATTACATTGGACGGGGGTTGAACAAATAAAAGTTAAAATATTCCTTGAACAGTTTTGAGCGGTTTGCTGTGGAGTTTAAGTCCTTCGGATTAAAACCGACTGGAAGTAATTCCATTATTAATTAATACCCACGATAAATAAATCGTCGTATTAATATCGGTTATGCTTGAGATTAAAACGATTAAAGATTTAAATTTGAATCTAAAATACTTAATAAAAATAAAAACTTTTTTCTACTGATTTTTTTTTCAGTATATTTCATAAATTCTTAACCTTAATTTACATTATTTTTAGATAATTAATTTTCCTTAACTAATATACATATTTACTAATAATTTTATAATTTAAAAAAAAAATCATATGTGATTAGCGGAGGGTTGTTTTACATTTTTAATTTCTTATAAATTAAAAATGTAAATGTACACAAAAATACATTGAAGAAACTAAGCTAATAGAGTTAATATGGCAATATATATGACTGCAAAGTGTATATAGATTTATGTTTATTTGTAAATCGAACATTATATATAAATTTAATGCACAACAAATCATTTTATAATATTTTGGACGAGCGGCGGATATATCCGCCAAATCTTTTACAAACTATTTTGATTGCGCAATCATAGTTCAATGAACTTATTTACATTATTATTATATAATAAAGGTTTTAAGTTTAATCTATCTTATAAAATTTTAAAAATATTTCAATACCTATTTTGTGTAAATAAATAATGAAATCATCGTACCATTATTGACTGTGATTGAAATTCTACTATTGAATTTAAGAATTAAGTATTTGATACGAATGATCAGAAATTAAAAAAAAACTTTTATTTAATGAACAGATAATTTTTAAATGTTCATTAAAAATGTTTTTTATAGCGCTGATAATTAATACTAGATATTCCGATTATTAATTTAAATTAAACTAATTATAATTTATTGGTCAGAATTACATAAATAATTAATACACAAACAAATTAAATCCAATTTATAAATAAACAAGAATAAAGTTTTATAATTAAATGAAATTGCCAAAATCATTATGATGTTTATAATAGATTACTAGATTAATATATTTTTATATTTATTCCATTTAATTATTTGAAAATATTCAAGTTAAGAAAATTTTGCTAATTTGATGTTAGAATTATGCTGTTTAGAGAAGATTTATAGTGGGTCTTGTGGGACGCCTAATGTAATTAGTAGAGTTTAGTTTGTTCGTTAAGTTTTGGTAGAAATTAACTATCTCACTAACGCTTTTGTATTTGTAATATTAACTTAACTATAGTAAACGTCTAAAGATTACATAATGTTATATGAAAACTATATCTATAAATTAATTAATAAAAATTGGAAACCATAATATACGCATCTACATTAAGTCAGTGATGGGCAAACTACGGCCCGCGTGCCAAATTTAAAAAAAAAAAATTCAAAATTTACTATTTTTTGACTCACCAAATTTTTTTTTGTCTAGAAACTTCCCCAAAACTGGAAACCATAATTTATTTACTAATATTAAAAAAAAATATGTTAAAAGATTTTATGTTAATTATTAAGTCAATGTAGGTTTGGTACGCATGTTATTTTTGTTCACAATAACGTACTTTTTTTTAGATTTTTAACAACGTACAATGTTACATGTTAATAGCTGATTGTAACTAAACTTTTAATTACAAATGGAATTGATTCAAACGTATTTTGCATGGCAATAATTACCATTTAAAACATTAATTAATTTAAACCGAAAACCATGAATACAATATAATTTATTTGTTAATATTTTATATACTTTAAACGTACATTATATAAATTGTAGTATATTAAGAGATTGGACGTTCATAGGAAGGAGAATTATCAAGTAAATGTTTCTTTGTTCGCACGAACGTACGTTTTAATTATACGAACGTACAATGTTCTATTGAATCCTGGTTGTACGATACGATATTACATTTTGTTGAATAAAATGTTTCAATTTTATTTCATTGCAGATTGTTGTTTTGATTTATTTTCTAAAACTGACGTTAACAAATGTCAAAAACACAATATGAATGCGCCATCTTCATCTGATTTTTTTTGTACGTTCTTGTGAATATTTGTACGTTAATTTAATTAATTATGTATATATTATCGAACGTGCATTTAAAGCATTACGTTATTGGAGCACTAACTCAATTTACAACATGAGTCGATCTCGAAACTCACTTCAATTACAAACATTGGAATTACTTCAAACACAATTGTTGCATTGTTTGTATGTTAGTAATTACTCCTCAATTAATCATGCTATAGTGTAGCCTCTGATATCAGTACACGCTGTACAAATAAAAAAAACTGTTACACGTCAAAACAACAGTTGTTGATTGCAAATATCGTTCAATGCAAGCTACAAACAGGCAAGATTGTAGAAGCTTTTTTTTTTCATGAAAAATCTGATGCGCGTTTCGGAAAATGCAGCTGTTGCGTTCATTACGCATAAAATAGATCATCGGTTGAATATCAAAAGCCGGATTACCTGAAAGCTGGAACGGATTAATCGATATTATCAAATGCAAACGCTTTTTAGGTACTCATGAAAAACGCCATTCTTGTCAATATTTTCATTGGAAATCTCTGTAGTTTATTTCACAGTCCAATTAAATACAAATATTGAATAAAATATATGGAGATCAAAAAGGAAATAATAAAAGATTCTTTTTTTGTGTGAAAGAAAATGCTTCAAAGGCATTCGCTTTGGGATGGAATTAATTAATGTCCTAATTACACTTTGTTCATTTGCTTATTATTTCTTTGTTAAAAATTATGTATTTACTCGTGATTTTTATGGTTCGACAGGTATTATCAACTAAAATTTTATATTAAATTTTTACATTAAGTTTTACTTACAACATGAATAAATTCTTGATATTGAAAACGTATTTCCAACAAAAATATTCAACTTAAAAGAAAAACGTATGTAGCTAAAGTTAGAGGCACGATTAACATCTATTTAAAAATAGTACCACTTGTGAGAATCCTCAAACCTGATTTATTGCAATAATAATAATTCAATTATGATTGCATTTCTAACGTTTAATTGATTCCATTTATTATTTTTGGAATTTATGATGTTTATTAAAAGCTTTATTTTTGGATAGTAATTTTTGAGACGTTACAACTGAAGATCTCATTATAAAAAATATTGTTAAAAAATAAATTGGTAATTTTTCTAATAATTGAAATCCTAAAATATTTATGTTTCAGAAAATAATAATTAAAAATTGAAATGATTTATTGATTAACAATTATTTATTTTAATTTAAAAAGTTATATGATTTGTTGATGAAAAATTAAAATTTAGAGTAGAATGAAATAACATTAAAATTAAAATTTAGTTTGTTAATTCAACTAAAATATAATTAATTTCTTATGTATGTTACATAATAAATATTAATATTTTACCTCGTATAGTCCGGGTGAACGATTCAACCAATAACTGGTTAGAACCGGAATAATCGAGGAACTCTTAAATAAAGTTATTTTGAAATTTTCAAACCGGACTTATTAATTTATAAATAAGTAACAAATTCTAAAAAGAATCAATTTGTAATTTAAGATTTGTTGACTTTTAAAAACTAATATAATCTAGATAATAATTAGAAAATCAATCACTATTACTAATACTATTAATAGTTAAAAAAAATATGAACTTTATAAAAATATATTACTGTATTTTAATTAATATTTTAATTTTATGAGTTATGATATGAAAATTTATGTATATAAATGCAATAAATTTCTAGATTCTAAACTTTCATCGAGATTTTTTGGCCAAGTCAAAATTTTCTGAAAATAACTATTACAGTAGTAGTTATTTTTAGTAAACGTGAGTTTATTTCAGTCCCACCTGTTCTCGCAACGTATTTAGTCCACAGAAAAGGTAATAAAATAAATAAGGCTCAAAATATTATCATTCCATTCTCGTTTCGAAACTAATCTCGATTTTTCAGACTTTTGCGTAAATTTTCAATAGATTATTAACATCGAACGGAGAGATGCAAATATTTCTCGCTCGTAACAGTTGAAATATTTTTTTTGTGTACGGAATGCCGATACATTGTAATTTTTCATCGTGAAAAGTCTCTCCGAATTTAATTGCTTTCACGAAACGAATTTTCGAGTGCAAGTGGATGTAGGAAGCTGTTTTTAATATTAAATCTGGAAGAATTCCTTTTATTGCTGCTTTTAATATAGTCGGGAATTCATTTATACCTAGCTTAGTTATTGCCAAGGATGATTAAATACTTTGCTATTAAATTGAAAAAAAAATCAATCCGGAATATTATCTATGTATTATTTGAATTATAGTGGAAACTCGGTTTTCGAATTTAATTTGATTTTAGTCGATATTGGAAAATTGAATTATTTGAGATCAGAAACCATCTATTTTTAAGAAGTAATTTAATGTTTATACTATTAAATCTAGAAGAATTCCTTTCGTTGCTGCTTTGAATAAGTCGATAATTCATTTATACTTAGCTTAGTTACTGCCAAAGACGTTTAACTATTTACATACATATCGGCGGATATATCCGCCTTATCCTAAACACCGGAGACTACGATTATACAAAATTGTATATAATGCCATTTTGATGGCATAGGGAACGAAGCTTAGTTTACGCATTAGTCTTTATGAGATGCTGTTAAAAGTCATTGATCTTCAGATGGGGAGCAATATAAGTTGAGGTTTTGAATCTTTGTATTTGAATAAGTTTTAAAGTTATTCCTGTAGAGAAGCTATGTTAGTTTGAAAATTTTCCGTCAGCAAATTGTTAAATTTTGCGTTGCTGCTTTGAATAAGATGAGAATTCATTTGTTACTTAGCTTAGTTACTGCCAAAGATGTTTAACCATTTATTAATATTTTGGCGGATATATCCGCCTGATTTTTTATACCGGAGATTACGCTTATCCAAATTTGTAAGTAATGCCTTTTTGGTGCGCAGTCATCGGATCTAGTATATGCACTAGTTTTTATGAGACGGAGTTATTAAACGTCATTGAACTTCAGTTAGGGAACAAAATAAGTTGAAAGTTCGAATCTTTCTATTTAATTAAGTTTTGATGTTTGTCCTGTAGAGGCGCTTTGTAAAATCTCCGTTATTTTTTTGATATTAAATTTAAAATGTTAAATCTTAATTACTATAAAATGTATTATTTGAATTAGAATGGATACTCAGTTTTCGAATATAATTTGATCTCAGTCGATATTGGAAAAGCAAATTTGAGATCCAAAATCATCTATTTTTAATATGTAATATAATGTTTATACCAGTAAATCTAGAAGAATTCCTTTTATAGCTGCTTGAATAAGTCAAGAATTCATTTGTACTTAGCTTAGTTACTGCCAAAGATGTTTAATTATCTACTGACATATCGGCGGATATATCCGCCTTATCTTTTACACCGGAGATTACGCTTATCCAAATTTGTAAGTAATGCCTTTTTGGTGCGCAGTTATCGGATCTTAGTTTACGCACTAGTCTTTATCAGACGGAGTTATTCAACGTCATTGATCTTCAGTTAGGGAAAAAAATAAGTTGAAAGTTTGAATCTTTCTATTTGATTAAGTTTTGACGTTATTGCTGTAGAGGTGCCTTGTAAAATCTCCGTCTGTTAATTTTTTGATATTAAAATGTAAAAATTTTAAATCTTAATTACTATAAAATATATTATTTGAATTAGAATGGATACGCGGTTTTCGAATTGGCAGAATTTCTTTCGTTGCTGCTTTGAATAAGTCAAGAATTATTTTATACTTAGCTTAGTTACTGCCAAAGATGTTTAACTATCTACTGACATATTGGCGGATATATCCGCCTTATTCTTAACACCGAAGACTATGCGTTAGTCTTTATGAGATGCTGTTAAAAGTCATTGATTTTAATGATATATAATCTCTAATAACCATTGGAAAATTGCCTTGTTCGAAAATTAAAAGCAAATGCTTAAAATTATATATGAATTAAGGAAAATAGAGAAATAGTAACATTATTATTACAGTCTGCAAAAAGATGAGTTTTCAGATTCAAAGAACTGAAATTATGTATGTGAAATGAATTGTTCGAGAATTTTGTTATTTGAGAATAAAGGATATTATTGATTTACTTCCTACTATTCACATACTCATTTGGATTAATACCAAGTTCGTAATAGCTTTGAGTAACGAAAATAGCGGATAAATGTCCAGATAAATTTTTATACTAAATGGTTGTTATTTGTTTACAATTCTTGTAAGTGGGACGACGGAAAGAATAGAATCCTTGGATTGCCTCCAAAGATACTCCATTTTCTTATACCCTAGTCATGTTGTCTACATAATATATATTTTATATACATATTATATTTCCGTACACGAACATAAAAGGAATTATTTCCCTAACCGTAGGTTTTAATAAAATTTTATATCTTTTTAATTCTGCTTCACTTTTATTGCATATTTTTTTGTATTAAAATTTTGTAGATTGTGATCGCAACAATAATACGACTTGTATTTACGTAACAGTAATTAATTAACGTTTCAGCATTAATTGAAAGCGATTTATAAACTGCGGATCTCGAAGGGTTTTGGTCTGAAAATTAATTAACGTATTTTGCATTTAATCAATCCGCCTTGGTTCTCTCATCAAGCTTGATTTGTTTTATAAAAATAGATTCAAAGGCTAACAGCTAAGCTTAACTTCCGTAGGTCAGATAATAGAAACTAATTGGATAATGAAAATTTCATACCTATATGTAACCTGGCGCGTCCACCATCTAATGCGTAGTTTAAAATTGATGTATGGAAATCGATATTGTACCTATAACACTTTCTTTCAAAGTCGAAGTGCATTGAGGTCGCCTTCGGGGCACGAGTTCTTATCATCATTTGAACGGCGTCGATAACCTTCTTTTGTAACCCGATTTTATGCTTGACTCTCCGTTGAGTATTTAAGGTTCAAGGACTTGGCAGGACGATCGATAATTGCATTAGTTTCAAGTTAAATGAAAATAACTTATCTGAGAGTTACCTACAATAGTTGAAACTCTATACATTTTATTTTTTTCTTCTCGTTTCAGATCGATATCAAGGATAGTCTTTGAGATATATTTTATCCAGGATATATTAAACTTCCGATAAGTACGTATTCTATTTCTATTTCGCATTATAATAAATCTAGACAAAGTTAATTTATTGGAATCAATTATTCTGATTTCGAGTTTAAATATTTATATTAGTCATGAATTCATCAAAATTACAATTTTCTATGAAAAATATATTTTTTTTAAATAAATATTTTATCAGCAAATACGAGTTTAGGAATCCCAAATGATGCAATAAATATGTTATTATTAATGCTTGAAAATTAGAACAAATTAAAATTTGATGGGACCCATAACTTGAAATGTGCCATAATTATTTAAATAAAATATTTCATGGGGACCACAAATTCTATAATTAACTTTATTAGGAAATGGACACATATATTTTTTTGTTGCGCCACTGAATCAATAAAAAAATGTGACGCCATCTATCGGAATTAGAAAAAAGTTTTATATTTCTAAATTAGTTTTACAACAATTACTATTATTAGTCAGATTAAATGAACATAAAATTTAAATAAATAGAAATTATTAAATATAAAAAGTATTAAAAAAACAACAATTTTATATTATTAACAACTTATGCTTAGAAAATCTATAATAATAAATTAATTAAAAACTATAATATATAATAATAACATCATTTATTTACAATAAAAAAATACAAGCAAAAGAAATATAACTCTGAAAAACACAAATAATTAAGAAATATATGAATTAAACAATAGTTGCAATAAAAGAAAAAAAAATCTATATATAAAACAACCAAAAATTAATTCTATATAATAAATATACCTGGCCAAAGCATAAGTAAGGTAAGATATTTTTATTTATTTATAAAATTTGTTTAATTTTGGACCAAAACCTGGTGTTTAAATTGGACCACTTAAATTAAAGAAAAACCCCAGAAGGATGCTGTAAGAACAATTAGCATCTCTCAAACAAAATAATGATGAAAAAAAAATCTAAATATTATTATTGCCTTTTTACCAATGATGCAGCAAAAAGGGATAATCTGACGGTGGACCCACGAGTCTAGGAATCCCACATCATGCAAAAATATTGTTTTTTTTTATTATTAATACCAACAATTGGTCCATTATTTTTTTTAGAAAAAGGACACATTTTTTTGTTACGCCACTGAATTGCAACGTCATCTATCGGATTAATTTTATTGTAGTTGGAAATTATTTGGTTATTATATTACATGGAAAAGTATTGACATAAACATTAGCTTTTAAGGACAAAAACCTGTTTCTTAAATTGGACTAGTTAAATTAGAGGAAAACTCAAGAAGAATGTTGTAAGAACGATATAATTATGAAAATCTAATTTCTTATAAATTTTATACTATATTTTAGTAATTTTATGATTAATTTAGTCATTATAATTTTTATTTGTATACAAATTTTTAAATAATTGCCAAAAATTTGTTTACTTTTGGACCAAAATCAGTTGCATCAGTTGTTATTACAAACTTTCGAAAGAAAATATTAAAAGCTGGAAGGAAAATATTTTCTTATTTTGTTTATTATTATTTTTAATTATTTATCAAAGTTTTTCAATTTTGGACCATACGCAGTTGCTTAAATTGGACCTCTCAATTTGGGGAAATACTTGTAAAATATCATACAATTTTGATTTTACTTCTTAACAAGAAGATTTTTGTATTTTATGCAGAATCTAAGGAAATGGATAAGAAATATCACATTTGGGTCCATATTATGTTATGAAGTGAATACTTTTCTTAAATTTTACTTAATTAAGTCATTTGGAATACCAGTTTCCTTGATTGGACCGATTGAAAAATATACTATTTTAAAAGAAATACAATTTTAAAGTTATGACTAGTTATATTTATTTATTTTATAGTTATTTTTGGAAGAGGTTCTCTTCTACATATTCAGAAAAGCATTGTTATTAATCACAGAAATTAGATTACCAAAAATCTTAACTTTAATTGTTAAAATTTGTAAGAAAAAAATAGTTGTTTAAATATGCAGAATATAAAGAAGTAGATAATAAATATCACAATTGGGTCCATATTATGTTATGAAGTGAATACTTTTCTTACATTTTACTTAATGAAGTCATTTGAGTTACCAGTTTCCTTGATTGGACTGATTGAAAAATATACTATTTTAAAAGAAATACAATTTTAAAGTTAAAGTTATTTATTTTACAGTTATTTTTGGAAGAGGTTCTTTTCTACATATTCAGAAAAGCATTGTAATTAATCACAGAAATTAGATTAGATCTTAACTTTAATTGTTAAAATTTGTAAGAAAAAAATAGTTGTTTAAATTATATATTTTTAGTAATACATAAATCTGTGTAACACCTACATGAAAATATAGCTTTTAGAATAATTCATCAAAATTTATGAGATATATAAATCATAATCTATTTAAATTATTTCTGTTACAATTCAATTTGAAGAAAAAAGCATAATATCTATTTCTGTACCAGCAATTAATAAATCCTATAGGAGAATTAGTCTCGGTGTGTCTATGTGATGCGTGTTTTACTCGGAACATATATCAAACTATTATGCCCAGAAAATCGAGAACACAATTAATTCTCGCGTATTTCACGAGCCTTGTCAGAAGTATGTTAAGCGATTCGCTACACGCCATATATCAGAGCTCCTCAATTCAAACGCTTAACCACCTCATTAATTGTCCGGCATATCAACAGCAATAGCCAAGTTATTTCTCAATAACTACCACCTATTAATTGAACAGCAATATATTTGCAAAATAATTAACCCATTCTGCGTAACCTTGAGGCGTCACGCATCACCCAAGGCAGACACTCATTATAACCATGAATATTCATTATATAACAAAGAAATGTTGAATGAATCGTGTTATTCTACCTAACATAATAATCTTCATGCAAAACTAATGTCTAAATCTAAGATTATGCAAAATCCATGCGTTAATTTCGACTTCTAAAGATTAATTTGTTATCATCTACGTATTATTAATTTGATTAAAAATACAAAATATTTATACAAAATTGTTTAAATATTTTTTTTTCATCAAATTTAATTTAATTGTTGAAATAAATTAATATATTATTTAAAATACATTACAAATATTAAAATAAATAAGTAGTAAAAAGAAAAAAGTAGTTGTTTCAAATAATTAAATTAAATTACGTTGGAAAAAGTTTTCAGTATAACAGAATGCAAGGAAATTGTTTTCGGATTAGAATTGGAATGGAACTATTGTAACGTTGCAAGGTGGTAATAGTATAAAGACTTCAATCGTTTGGGAATGGAAAATTCCTATTGGTTTTCAGATTGGAAAATTGGTTTTAATGGTAAAAAATCCGGAAAAACTTAACCCACTTATGTGTTTGAAAAAACCTATATATTTCTCACAAATAAACGAGACTCGTTAGGAATGAAGTTGAATATACAAAAAAAAAATCTTATTAAGTTTTCTTACATTATTTTGTAACATTTCCATTTTTAAACATTAAAATATTTATTTTCATCTAAACAAATATTTTCTAATAAAATAGTACATTTTTTGTTAAATAAATATTCTGAATATTCTAAATATTGACTTAACTTACAAATTATAACATTCAATATTATTTTTATAATTATCTATTTCATTTTCAACAGTGAAAATAGTTTTATTTAAATAGGACATTAATTGGAATTGTTATGAGATGCAAATAGAATAAATGTTTCCATCATTTAGGAGTTGGAAATTCCAGCAGTTTTCCATTCAGATTGGAAAATGTAGCAATGAAAAAATTCCATTTACGTGCATTTCTCCCGCCACGGGGGATTCGTTATAAAATAATATAAAATAGTAAATTAATTCTTGTTATATTCAAAGTTGTACTATATTTATTATTAAAAAAGTAATTACAGTAATATTTAGTATTAGTTTGGATTTTCTATAAAGAAGTTTGATATTTTCAAAACAAATTTAAATTATATGATTTTTCGTTTTCTTTTTATTTAATTAAGTTTCTTTATATTTATATGAAGATACTTATACTTTAATAAAAATTAAATAGTTCCTTTGAGATGACACGAAAAGATCAAATTCTTTCTGTTACTTCAGACTGGTAAATGGTACAAAGTAAAAAAATACAAAAATACTTGAACCTTTTCTTTATGTTATGTAAAGTTAAGATCTTTTACATTTCTCTTTCCAGACAAGAGACTCGCATTGAAATAAAGTTGAGTATACAAAGGAAGAAATGGCATAATTTAAATTTCTTACATAAATATGGCTTGTTATCTGCAAAAGTATTTTTTTAACTTTGAGCGTGTAGTTTATTATATTAAGTTTGCTAATTGTGTTTTTCTTTACATTTATGCTTATTATAATAGTTGGATTATTTTTTAGTTGTGCGAAAAAAAAAACATCATAGTTTAAAATTTATATAATTATGTAATTGAATTACCAAAAAATTTAGAAATAGTCCTGATTCACTATAGTCCGGTTTTAATATTTCAAAACTAACAAAATGTTTATTATTTACTTTTCTTTTGTAAAGTGTAGACTTTATAGTTTTTATTTAAAGTATAAAAAGAAATAAAATAATGTGTAGTACATTTTTTAACAAGTTTGTTAAATTCGTGAATTTTCGTAACTTAACAACATTTATTTTTGACCAAGTTAACTTCACCTGCGTTATTTTACTTAACGACATTTAACTTATATTTAAATTACAAAATATCTTATAATGGTTTTTTTATCTCTATTATTAATTAGCAATTTATCTCAATCTTACCTAATCTGTAACTGAAATATAATTATTAATCATTAATAACATAACATAATGTAAATGTAACCTAGCCTATTCTACAAGGCAACATGTTTTTCTTGAATAAACCATTTGCGAACTAGCGGCGTATATATTCGCCCAGACCAAAATTGTCGGCAAATCAATCTAATTTCAAGTATAATATTATTTAACATAAATTAAATTTCTATTTTGATATTTTTATACCATTATTGATTTGTAATCTAATCTAATCTATAAGCAAAATATAATTACTAATAATTTTCAATATTAATTGATTAATTTCGTTATTAAAAACTTCTTCTCACAGTTTATATTTTTATTACAAAAATAAATTAAATAATTTATTTTTTACATGTTTGTTAAATTCCTAAATTACGAAATCTAAAAAATTCTCAAATACAAAGAATAATGTTATGCAATGTTCATAAATTTAAGAATTAAGTTAATCTAATAGATAAGTAAAATTTAAATATTTCTTAATTTGATAATATTTTATTTTCATTTTCTTGTTATTTTGTCAATTCCTATGTATATTTCTAAGTATATTATGGATTAAGATCATTACTAACCTAGCATATTGTATATATAACCTAGCCAATTCCTATTGCAGAATGTTTTTCTTAAATAAACCATTTACAAACTGTCGGCGGATATATTCGCCCTGCCCAAAATTGTCCGTAAGTTAATCTAATCTCAAGTATAATATTATTTAACATAAATTAAACTTTTATAATTTTATGTGGAATTGCCATTTATCAATTGAAATAAATTTTCTTTTAATTAGAATTAATGTTTATTTTGATTAAAAAAAAAACGTTTCAACATTTCCTTTTATATTAATAGTGCAGTGGGAAATGAGAGATATTTCCAACGATTATTACTGTTTTTATATTATTACAGGTGTACCATCATGGAATAAGATTATTCAATTAAATAAATGGAATAAATTTTCTTTTATCACTGTGTAATTTTAGATTGGGTTTATTTTGCACGTGCACGAGAATAACATTGGCGAGTTGTGCGAGAAGGAAAGAGAGAGTTGCAGGAAGCGGATGGAAAGGGAGAGAGCATAAAAGGAGAGGACTCGAAGGGATTGTAACTATCTTGGCAAAAGGGACTATCGTAAAATCGTATAAATCTTTCGGGCCATTTATAAACGGTTTCTTTGCTGCGGCTTTCTTTCTTCCTTTTTACTCTCTAGTATTTTTTTTTATACGTTCCATCCTCCCGAAGTGGAACTCTTCTTCTGTAGCTGGCGTCAAAAACGTGCTTCTTCCTCTTGCAGCAGCGGCAATTCCGTAAAACTTGCTAATGCTGTTATAATCCGTTACTTAATTGATGGACGTTCGCGGACAAAATTGTTTCAACTTCGTCGCCAACCAGCAATTATGCATTACGCTTTCGAGTCGATTCAATTAAAAAACTTCCCCATTATAAACAATACGCAATTAGGAATGCGCTCGGGAAATTTTCGTAATTAAAAACAATCGATTGGAGGCGTCTGCGAGGCGAGAACTCTAACTGGAGCGAACCATAAATTCGATGTGAAAATACCCGTGTAACGTTTGTGTTTTGTTCTGAGGGACAGAGATAATCTCCACATTTATCTGGATCTCTGCCGGAAAACGCGGAAAAATCTTTAAGCTATTTTCCGAGAGCGAAAACGAAAACGAAAAAAAGATAAAAACGGAGCGTACGAAAAGTGTCGAGACGATAGAACTATGGTAACGTTGTCAGGTGGTAATAGTATCAAGAGGTCCCGTTTACAGGTGGGAATTCCCACTGTTTTCGGACCGGAAAATGGTGCGATGCTTGCAATTCCGGAAACACAAGAGCTTTTTAAAATGCGTTATGTTAAAGTTAAAAGCTTATAAATTCATTCTATCCCACGAGATGACGTAATTTCATTCTTACATTTTTAAAATGTAGATTATTTTAATGTTAGTTTAATTCATTATTTATGTTCTTAATCTTTTTTAAAGATAAATTAATTACATTTTGAAAGAGCCGGATTTAAATTTTGGCGCCAATCCTTTAGCAAATTTTATATGTGCTATATGTTAATCTTGCGATTAGTTAATTTGAAATAACAATGTAAAGCTTTGCTTCGTACAGTTCTGAATCGATATGAATTTTCAGTTTGAATTTTAAAATCTAAAGTTCAGTTGAAGTATAATTAGTGGTATTTATTAATATATCTTTTTTAAATACATTGGTAGACGAAAATATGAATTGAAAATTTTATTTGAAGATTTTAACATGCTGAAACCATATTGGTTTCCAACATCTCCTCTCTTCAAACCTCTACACTTAATCTTCAAAACATTATCTCCTTATTCAACAAATTGCACCTCAAAATACATTCATCCAAAATAAAACTCCTTCCTATCATATTATTTACTTTAGGAAATTATTTTATATTTCCTTCCCCCTTTATAAAATAGCTTGAAATCCTTCTTGATTGTAACTTAAATCTCAATACGCTTAACAAAAATTCAAATCCAATGCCAAACCTTGATTATGGTTTTCCTCTTCTTTCTCAATGTCGAAATCCAAAATCAAAAAAAGTCCTTCACCAAAATTCAATATCTTAATAATCCAACCTTTCCTTAGTATAAAAACCAATATTGTTTCTCTTTACAACAAAAAACCTCTTGCTTTTTCTTAAATATATTTCAAAATATGTAAATATTTCCTCCCTTTTTTAATTTTGTATTATTCAAAAACCAAATATCCTTCCTAAATCCAAGTATACCACATATAGCCTATTTCATTTCCTTATGTTCTAATTCCTCTCATTGATGTAACTGAGTTTTTTTTTTAATAATTTTTACATCATTTTCGTTCCATAATGTTCATACTTATAATTTGTTAAATCTCGAACGCCAATTTTTTTTTGTATTATTTTATTATTATTTTCTTTCAATGTAAATGTTGAATTCGATTCTTCTGACCTATAAATTATACACAATATTTATTAACAAATTAATTACAACAGGTTATATTCTATAGGCTTTTCACCCGCAGAACATTATTTAACTAATTAAATCACATAAAGTTTATATACGTAATGTTTTAACAAAATATTAATGATTTACTAATTTGAATAATTAATAAATAAATCGAGTTATATTTATTCAAATAATAATTTATTGAATACATGAAAACAATATTTAATTGATTTTACACAAATAATTTTAACACATTATATAAATTTATTGTTGAGAGAAAATCTTTGGGCAAAGTTCAATCTTTTTTTTCCTCTAGAATTGTTATTTTATTTTTAATTTTGATACAATTTTATTTATTTCCATTATTATTTTTTATTCTTAACGAATGTAGATTTAATTTATTATATTTGTACATATAGATAATGAAAATAATAATATGAAAATAGTTTATTTCAAGAAAATTTCATAAATTTGAAATTTATTTTTTTTTCGAATGCATTTTATTATATTTTATGATAAAATATTTTTTTTGTTAGTTAAAATTTATTTAGTAATTATTTCATGTTATTTACAAACTCCTTTATCCTTTGCCATGATAATTCATTAATTGCGACATTGTTAAATTTAATTGGAAAATAATACAAGAAATTTTATTAGTTTTAAATAATGAATTTTTTAAAAATATTTTTCTATACAAAATAATTACATTTATTAGAAACAAACAAAAATATAACTGTTACAAAAGGATATTAGTAAAATAATAGTTTGTAATAGTCATACCTGGAATAACGTTTCCTCCAATAACGAAGTTTTCAATTATACGAAAACATTGATAGTTTTTGGAAAGAATTTAGTAAGAAATTAGTTTGGTGCAATACGTTGTAGTATATGAAGAAACTAATGTCTAAAAATTAAGTTATATTAGAAAATTATTGAATGCAGTATATAGTGGTTTTTCAGTTGCAGATAAAGAAAATGGAGATAAATTTAAAGAAGTTATTGTTGATAAAATGTTAACAAGCTATAATTTGAAAAAGTTTAGACATATTATTGAAAATGTTTAAATTATTTTAATGAAATTGTAATGAAAAATGATAAGTTTAGACTTATGTTTTAAAATGTGATTTCCTTTTATATTATAAACTGTTGACTGTTTATTTAAAAAAAACTTTTCTTCTTTTTCTGTTAGAAAGGAACGTTAATTTATTTACTTTTACAAATGTTATTTTTTAATTTTTGGAAATATTTATGGTACAAAAACAAGGTGGGAAATAAATTTTTTAAGTTTTAAGTTTTTGATTTCTGCTAGTTCCCATTATTATCAATAAATATTAATAATTTAGTTGAAAGGTACTTTAAACAATTTTCGCTTACATAAATGCACGTTAAGTGTATTTCAACATGTATGTCAACATTAATATTTACCTATAATTAATTTCGGAACTCACCAAACACGTTTATTGATTCAATAAAGTTTGTGTCATCAGCAAAAAAGGAGTCCTACCTAAATAATATAATAGTTTGATGAATTTGCTCACTATAATTGTAAAATTTATCGATCCAAGCTGCGGCATTGAACGAAATGTTTCCAATAACAGAATGCACCTGATTCTGTATGAATGTTATACAAAGATGAAAGAGTTGAAATCTCGTACGTACTTATCCCTCTCAGATCTACGTCTACGTTTCGCATCGAATCGCGGCGGTATTGAAACGAACGCATCAAAAACCGTAGATGCAGTTTTTTTTAGTTACTTTAAACGTATTCGAACTCCAAGTAAAATTTATTTTCTCATGCAGAAGGGAAATTCTTTGTTGAAGTTTTATAAAAAAAAAATATATACTCGTATTATGTGCGGTATATCGATATTTATTGTATTTTCGAGAGTTTTTACAGGATTTATTATATTTTGTATAAAAATAGTTAATGGATTTACTTAGGACATTGATGGATGATATACTTAATATTTTTTATTAAATATGCTATTTTCGATATTATTTTTCGATTTTATTATTATCCAATTTTTTGATTTTTATAAAAATTGTATATATTTTTATTTACTTGAAAAAATTCATTTTTATTTGAAAAATTACGTTTTTTGAATTAAAAATGTGACAAACCTTATTTTTACTGTAATATTACTAAAAATCATGCGATTTTCGTTTTAAAATTAATTGCAATTAAATTTAGTTAAAAATTATGAATATATTAAAATATCATAAATTATTAATTGTGTTATAATTTGTTAATAATGAGTTTAACAGGAGATAAGATGTGTTTTTATTTGCTATTAATAGATGTCCCTTTACTCTGCTCTTTGCAAGTAAAGTACTTTTAGGTTGAGTATAGTTGGTTATTTTTTTCATAGAAAAGCATACTTACCTGGCGTAGGGTTTACTGTGATCATAAAGGCAGTTTCCCCAGGGCGAGGCCTTACCATTGCACTTCGGTTTGGGCTGACCCTTGCGATTATCCCTAATGTGGATAACTCGGGCGCGGAATTTTTGGTAGTCGGGACTGCGTACGCGCTATCCCGAAAATTATATAACTTAAACATAATTAACACTCGTAGAAATTGGATGGTCAGAGAAAATTGAAAACTATTCTCGAATATAATTAGATAGGAAAAGCTATTCAAAACTGAACATACTGCTTTGGGAAACCTAATTTTCATTAAAAAAAACTTTACATTTTTCTAATTATTAACTTAAGAGGCGATATTGATACTTAGTAATTGGGGTTTATATAAAAACCAACTTTTAGAAAATTGGTTTTCCAATCTTAACCTTTCTACAAACCCAGTTTTCTAAATTTATTTAATGTGAATGTCAAGGCCATAGGTACCAATTAGGTATAGTGGTCAGTTTTTAGTAGACATTTTAAGTTATAAGCATTTTTTTATTTTGAACATTTTATCAAAAAAAGGACAAACCCTAAATTTAAATAAATGCATTAAACAAGTATTATGTAAATTAAATTAAATAATTAATTATCATTTTGTGCAGTATTAACAAGGTTACACAAAAATATTTACAATTTTCATGGGACTTATGTACATACGTAGTAAATGCAACAAATACTGTGAAAAAAAAGTAGTTCATTATAAAACTGTATGAATTGAGATATTTTACAATTTCAATGAAAAAAAAAATTATTTGAAAGGGAAATTTACATTTAGAAAAAAATGATTATTAATTATAATTAAAATTTTGTTTTCACAAAAAAAAAGATTGATAACATTCGATATTCAGTGAACAGCTTGAATTTTATTTCATATTGATTTCCGTTAAATAACCTCTTTTAATACCAAGTTCCGTTGCATTCAGGCATCACTCCTAATTCCTCCTTTCCCGGCGCATCCACCAAACTCGTGTTCACCGACTCATTGAAATCTTGATTACATGCTGATTGAAATGTGGATTTCCTCAATAAGATCTGATCTAAAAACCGGAAGGAAGTATATCCGGTTTCTACATTGGTTTTAATGAAGCACAAATTACTTTCAGCGTACATATTGGATTTAATATATTTGATAATAATTTCAAGTATTTGCTATATACTTTCTAAGACAATTAGGCAACCTTTTTTTAGAAAAATAAAATAATAGAAAAAATGTATATTTTGGAAATTCTTTAATGCTAATGCGATGAATAATGTTGCATCTGGCCCGCGGGCCATTGTTTGCCCATAAGTTTTTTAAGCCAAATTGTTTTGGAATTAAAAAACTAACACTATTTTCTTATTTTACGCTAAAACTATACAATTCTGCCGCCATTCTATATGAACTTCATGAACCTCAACCTAGCTACGATAGTTAGTGCTGTAGCGTACAATATTGCCACGTTCCACCTCTAACCTGAAGCCACAACACATGGATTTCTAAAATAGTGTTTCTCAACATTTTTTTTTCGTGCGATCTAACTTATTAGTTAGTACTTACATAATTGTTTATTCTTTGTTGATGTTTTGATATAAAATGACAGCTGTGATTTTGAGATCCATTAAAAAATCCACATAATTCAATATTAACTCGCAACCTAGATATATGATCTATTGTTTCACGTTTAATTTTATATTTTAAACTGTGAGCGGTACAAATCAATATGTAAACGGGCGCTATGTGGCCCGCGGGCATCCACTGTTCTAAACTATTACTAATAATAGTACTAAAATAGTATAAAAAACAAATTGAGTAAACTTTGTTTTCTGTGATTTTTACACTTTTTTCACTTAAATTTTATCTTTCGAGTAGTGTCAGATGTTGGATTATTAAATTTTGTCGATGAAAATCCTCCAGCTTTCGAATATATTAAAGAATTTTCTTCTTTCCACAAAGTTCTTTGAATAAGTTACGTTTCTCGCGTTTCAACAAACTTTTTCGCCGAGGTGTTTACAATCGCTTTTGGTATAACTGTAATTGTTTTTGGAGAATTTATGTCATCTACACTTACTTTTAGCATATTCCAATAACTTTGGGTTTAATTCGTTTCATTAATAATTTTATATACAAAACATTACTTTATTCAATAACTTCTATGTAACCCAAATTGGTTATATACTCTTTTCCATGAAAATCCTACAAATTAATTTATTTTCTGATTCCCAGTCCATTTTCCAATATCTCAAACAATTTTCTTCTCCGCGAAAAGTTCTCGCGTTTCAATAAACTTTATTTTTGAGGTGTTCATAATCACTTTTGGTATAATTGTATTTGGTTTTTCTGCATTTACTTTTGGCATATTCCTATAACGTTTTAGGTTTTAATAAACATTTAAGTCGTTCTATTAATAATTTTATATGGAAATCATTATTTTATTAAAAAATTGCTATGTAACCCAATTTGGTTATATAATTTCTTCGACGAAAATCCTGCACTTATTTTTTGCATATTTCTATAACTTTTTATTTTCTAATAAATGTTTAAGTCGTTCCATTAATAATTTTATACACAAATCATTACTTTATTATTTATTACAAATTGTTTATATAATTTCTTTGATGAAAATCCTCCAAATGAATTTATTGCCTGATTCTCAGTTCACTTTTCAATATCTCAAACAATTTTCGTCTCCGCGAAAAGTTCTTTAAATAAGTTACGTTTCTCGCGTTTCAACAAACTTTATTTTCAAGGTCTTCACAACCACTTTTCGTATAACTATAACTGTATTGGGTTTTTCTGCACTTATTTTTAGCACATTTCTCTTTTTAGCTTCTAATAAACATTTTTACATTAATATTTTTATGTGTAAATAGTTACTTTATTCAATAACTAAAATGTAACCGAAATTGGTTATATAATTTCATTGATGAAAATCCTTCAAATGAATTTATTTTTTGATTCCCAGTCCACTTTCCAATATCTCAAACAATTTTCGTCTCCGCGAAAAGTTCTTTAAATAAGTTACGTTTCTCGCGTTTCAACAAACTTTATTTTCAAGGTGTTCACAATCACTTTTGATATAACTGTAATTATATTTAGTTTTTCTGCAATTACTTTTAACATAACCGAACTATTTTTTAGCTTCTAATAAATGGTCAAGTCGTTCCATTAACAAATTTATTAAATAACTGCTACATAACCCAAATTGGTTATATAATTTCTTGAATAAAAATCCTCCAAATATATTTATTGATTGATTCACAGTCAAATTTCCAATTTCACAAACAATTTTCGTCTCCTCGAAAAGTTTTTTAAATAAATTACGTTTCTCGCATTTCAACAAACTTTTTCGTCGAGGTGTTCACAATCACATTTGCTTTAACTGTAATTATATTTGTTTTTTCTGCACTTACTTTTAAAATATCCCGACTCTAATAAACTTTAAGTAATTCCATTAATTAAAATTACTTGATTCAATGACATTAATGAAATTTATTTATATTTTAGTTTAATTATTATTCTGAGAATTAAGCAGTTATTTTTTTTTAAATTTCTTTAATAAAACTAATAATTAATGATTGTTGATATTATTGTAATTACCTATAAAATTAATTTTCTACTAAATACTTAATTATTTTTTTTTAAATACATTTTAGAATTTAATTTTAATTTTGTAATTTTTCACGTATTTTCTAAATAAATTAGTATTAGAATTATTTTATTTTAGAATCAAATATATTTTTATAAAACTATATAGATTTAGCAATAAATTTTGCTTTTGAATTTGTGCCATTTCCTACACGCTCTCAAATTGCATCGAATATTTCGATTAATAATTGGTTTACATTTGTAAATTAAATATGATTTTTGTTACACGTATATTACAATTAACATTCATAACTAAATCACGTATATTCATATCAAGTGCTGCAGATTACATCAAAAACACGTTCGATTGTTTTACATACATATGTAACAATATTTATTCAATGATTTATAATTTGGTGAAATATGTAATTAATTTACACATTTCATTACAACTTCAGTGATTTTATAATTATATAACGCGATTTAATACATTTATTTTAAGGATAGAAAATAGATATTTTTTGAATATTTATTTATCACTTCTAATTCTTTCAATTCCAAAATAAATTATTGTTCATTAACATTGAAAAAAAAAATTGTTAATATGAAAATCTACAATAAATCACTTAGAATAAGCATTATATAATTAAATAATATTATTATGAAATGAAAGGACTAAATTTTATGCGAAATATGTTTAAAAAATCTAAAAAATATTTGTATTTTAGTGGAAAATGAATTAAATTTAAAAAAAAAATGATTTACTAGTTATTTATCTTTAGTTATACTTGTATTAAGTGCTGTCCAATTTCTATCTGAAGTTTCTTTAGAAAAAAAACTATTCTCCAAAAATAAACTGTAAATAAAAAAAAAATCTACAAATTATATAAGAATAGAAATAGGACATGATTTTTTTTCCTTATTGACAAAGTAATAAAGGATAAGATTTTAAATATAGTAAAAAATGTAAAGTCTAAATTTTTACTTCTTACGAAAAAGTAGCTGAGTTTGATAAAGCTGGTGTGAAAATTAAAGAAATTTATTTTAGATAATTAATAAACTCAACCTCAACTCAATTTTATTTGAATTAAAATTTTGAAAAATAAATTTTGTAAACAAAGATCTTTGCAGCAAATACAAAAATAATAGATGATTTTATAATAGTTCTAAAATATTAAAATCAGAAGTTTTTCAATAATAAAACACTTACTAATTGTATAGTGTATTTAAATTAAAAAGAGATTGCAAAATTTTTATTGAAAACGAATTTACAAAAAATCCAACGTGTTTTCTTTCATACAATCTATTATTATTATTTATTTATTGAAAAAAAACTTAGAGATTGGCATCAATATCTTTTTTTTTTCTAAAGGCATTTAATATGATTTATAGATTAACAAATACTTCCACTCATAGTCTAATAATTCTCTTAATTTTAACTATATTCCTAATTTTAAACTATTAATATTAATTAAAATTTTCATTTCTAAAACTTAAAAATTTTAAAATAGTTTTTTTCTTATTTTGTTTTATTAATATAATTTATTTACAAAATATTTTAATTTAATTAAATCTAAGATAATCGTTTATTACAATTAAGGAATTAGGAACTACTTTTTACATATTAAATATAGGAATATTTGCAAAAAAAATATTAATAAATTCATAAATTAACTCATTTCATTATTCTAATGGTCCTAGCGTTGAAGAGATTTGGATCAATTTTGGATTGATATTTTATGCGTTTGATCTGTGATTCCATCTGGTCCGATGATTCCAATTTGATTGCAAGGCTTCTCTTTCTGTTATTTAACGAGTTTATTATTACCGATTGATGCTTTCTTCTTATGAAACCTACAACAAATTTAACATAAATAATTGTACATATATTCTAGCCTAGAATATTTCATATCAAATAATCTAAATTTAAACTTACCATTTCGCATTTGCACTGGATTTTCCGGAACCAAAAATTTATTTTTTTTAACCTCGAACGTTGATTCATTATCATCTTTTAATAATTTTCTTTTAGCTTTATTAACTTTTAAACTTGATCCAGATTTACTTGATACATTATTTTGAGCAATTTCACTGACTGTATCAACTTTATTTGGAATATTGTTTTTTAAATTTATTTTACATAAATCATAAACTTTTTCTTCTAAATTTTGAGTAGTTATTATGGGTTTCATTAATTTAACTCGTTTTCTAATATCTTGTAGAATAGTCACCTGATCGTATTGTTCTTCAAACAAATTTCTCTTGACATGTTCAACTTTCGAAATAAAGTTTGAAATTTCCATGTTAACTTTAGTTATAACTTCAATGATACTCAACTTATTAAGTTTTTTTTTATCACCAATTGATTTTTTTGTTGCACTTCTCACTAATTTCTTCAGTAAATCTCTTTGAAAATGCTTAAGTTTTTTGTATTTGAAATAATTCGATACTTGTTGCAACAACTGTTCATAGATTTGACTGAGATACCTTAAGAAATGTAGCACCGATTTATATAATAATTTTCTTGGAGAAGGGTTAATTTTTCTTATTTATTATACGGTAATAAAATGTTGTTTACAATTAAAGGTAAAATATTGTATAGAAGGTAAAGGTAAAAAAAGTCATTAATTTACTATTAGGTGCAATAAATATATTTTTTTTCATTCTTAATGATGTTAAAAATTTATATTTAACTTTTTCATTTTTTCTTATATGTTGGAATCATATTTTAAATTTATAATTTTAAAAACGTATTTATTTGCTAAGTACACAACTTTTTACATCGTAAAAAAACTTAATTGAGAATTAATTTTCATATTTAAAATTCTTTTTATTGCAATTAATTAAATTATCTGGAATAATATTTATAAAAAGTTTATGTCTTTGTTAAATTTAATTGAAAACAGCGTTAAGTTTGAGACTGATGTATGATTTTATGTTTAAATTTTTCTTTTTTTCTTGCACCGGTCATAACTATATCTATTAAGTGCATAGAAATAAAATTTGATTTTTTCCAATTGAATTTTATTTGCAAACATATGTATTTATGAAACAAAGTACAAAAAAATACTGGAATTACATCCTTTTAATTAATTAAGAGATTTTCAATTAAAGCATCAATGATTTTAATAATTATAATTTATAGATTAACAAATACTTCCATACTTCTAATATTTTTCTTAATATTAACTATATTCCTTATATTAACATTATTTGAAATTTTCAATCATAAAATTTAAAAAAGAAAATTTTCAATTTAAATAGTTTTTTTTCTAATTTTATTCATTAGAATATAATTTCAATTTATTTAAATTAATTCAATTTTTATTTTATTAATACAATTTATTTACAAATACTCTAAAATATTTTATTTTAATTAAAGAGTTTATTACCTTTAAGGAATAAAATATTTTTCTAACTACTTTTTATATATTAATTATAGGAATATTTGAAAAGAAAATTTAAATATTTGATGAATCGTTGCAAAAAAATATTAATACATTCATAAATTAATTAATTTCATAATTCTAATGGTCCTAGCGTGTTGAAGAGATTTGGGTTGATTTTTCTTTTTAATTGCACGGCAATAAAATGTTGTTTACAAGTACAAGTAAAAATATGTAATAAAATATTGTTCACAAGGTGAGTAAAGGTAAAAAAAATAAAGCAATTAATTTTCTATTAGGGATGCAATAAATATATTTGTTTGTACAAAAAAATAAATAAATTTATAATTTTAAAAACGTAATTATTTGCGAAGTACAAAACTTTTTACCTTGTAACTGATTATTATTAATTTTCATATCTTATATTCTTTTAATTGCAATTAATTAAATTATCTGGAAGCATTTTTTATAAAAAGTTCGTAAATTAATTTCATGTAATAGATTCGCAATTAATTAAATTTATTTGAAAACAGCATTCAGTACGAATTTATGTTTAAAGTTTTCTTTTTTTTACTTTCACGCGCCATAACTATAACTATGCACTTATTAAAATAAAATTTGATTTCTTCCAATTAGATTTTATTTGCAAACATATGTATTTATGAGACAAAGTACAAAAAAATACTGGAATTACATCCATTTAATTAATTAAGAAATTTTTAATTAAATAATTAATTATTATATTTATATGTGGGAATTAATTTAGTACTGATCACATTTTAAATTTATAATTTAAAAAAAAGTATTTATTTGCTAACTAATTTCATAATTCTAATGGTCCTAGCGTGAAAGAGATTTGGATCAATTTTGGATTGATATTTTTTGCGTTTTGTCTGTGATTCCATCTGGCCCGAAGATTCAAATGCGGTTGGAAGGCTTCTCTTTCTGTTGTTTAACGAGTTTATTATTGCCACTTGACGCTTTCTTCTTGAGTAACCTACAAAAAATTTTACATAAATAATTGTTCATGCATACAAACCTAGGATCTTGCACATCAAATAATCTTAATTTAAACTTACCATTTCGCATTTGCACTGGATTTTCCGGAATTAAAAATTTCTTTTTCTTAACCTCGAATTCATTATCGTCTTGGAATAATTTTCTTTTAGCTTTATTAACTTTTAAGCTTGCTAAATTATTTTGAGCAATTTCACTGACTTTATCTACTTTTTTTGGAATATTATTCGTTAAATTTACTTCACATAAATCATCCACTTTTTCTTCTAAATTTTGAGTAGATGTTGTATAACTCGATGTGGGTTGTATTAATTTAACTCGTTTTCTATCCACTTTTTCTTCTAAATTTTGAGTAGTTGTCGGTTTTATTAATTTATCTCGTTTTCTAATATCTTGTAGAGTAGTCATCTGATCGTATTCTTCTTCAAACAATTTTCTCTTGACATGTTCAACTTTCGAAATAAAGTTTGAAATTTCCATGTTAACTTTAGTTATAACTTCACTGATACTCAACTTATTAAGTTTTTATTTCAATTACAAATTGATTATATTTGTAGCACTTCTCACTAACTTCTTCAGTAAATCTTTTTGAAAATGGTTAAGTTTTTTGTATTCTAAATAATTCGATACTTGTTGCAACAACTGATCGTAGATTCGACTGAAATGCCTTAGGCAATGTAGCAATGATTTATATACTATTTTAAGGTTTGTTTTTGTCGAAGGGTCAATTTTTCTTTTTAATTACACGGCAATATAATGTTGTTTACAAATACAGGTAAAAATATGTAATAAAATATTGTTTACATGTTGAGTAAAGGTAAATATAATAAAATAAAATAAAGCAATTAGTTTACTATTAGGGATGTAATTAATATATTTGTTTGTTTTCATTCTTAATGATGGTAAAAAATTATGTTTAACTTTTTTATTTTTATTTGCAAATTTTATTTGCAAACATTTATATTTATAATACAAAGTATTGAAAAATCATGGAATCACATCCTTTTATTTAATTAAGAAATTTAAAAATTAATGATTAAAATTATATGTTGGAATTAATTTAGTAGAGATTACATTTTAAATTTATAATTTAAAAAAAGTTATACCTCAAAATTGTAAAAAAAAATGTAAATGATAATTAAATTATTTCTCACATCTTAAATTGATTTAATTTTATGTATTTTCCATATGTTTATAAAAAATAGTGTGTTTTCAGTAATTTAACATTTTCTTAAATTGTATTGAAAGCAGAATTCAGTTCAAGATTATGATGTAGAAATTTATGTTTAAATTTTTCCTTTTTTTTTTACTACCACGCACAATAACCATGCACTTCTATAAATAATATTCAGTTTCTTCCAATTAAATTTTATTTGAAAACATATGTATTCATAATACTAAGTAAACAAAAATGAAGGATCAATTATTATAATTAAAAGTTGGAATTAATTTATTATAGTACAGATTATATTTTGAAATTATAATTTTAAGTAAAAAACGTAATAGATAAATATTAATTATCAATTTTCATATCTTAAATTGTTAATTGTAATTAATTAAATTATCTGGAAGCATTAATTAAATTATCTTCAAGACTTCGATGTATAATAGTTTTTGTACGGTTGGATTTTAATTTTCCATTTAAAAGAACATTCATCATCTGGATCATAGTGTAAAGTTGTTTTTTTTACCATGGTACTCAGGATGATGAGTTCGGAAAACTCTTTATATTCCTCAGAGACTTTGGATAGTGAGAAGTGGAGAAAAAGAGATTTAAATAAAATTCCCGCCAATTCTACCGATAACGATAGTTATATCTACGTCGCTAGAATAAAATACTTTAAGACTTCAGAGATACTACTTTAAAGTTAATCATTACAACATTTTCTCGCTGAGCCGATGTATAGTCCAAAAAAAAACGCCATATATAAACGATTCCACCAAGTCTGGATTCATCTTAAAAAAAACTTGGCAAATTTTAGGGATGTGGTAAGTCGTGATCTTATGATGAGCTTCGGCGAGAGCCAAAAGCAGCCTCAAGAAATACATACCAAACATCATCAGGAAATTAGCAGCCTCTGGCTTAATTCATAAATTCTATAAAAAAACATAATATAAAAAGAGCAACTGGCCAGTAAAATTATTTATTATCATTACAGCTTGTACAACATTATTTGAAAAATTAGTGCATGAAATAATTTTCAGTAGTTGACTTCTAATAATTTACTTAAGTGATTGATAACTGTCTCAACAACATCAAATTCTATGAAGGTCCCCAAACATCATTAAGTATAGCTGCGTTATGATTCCAAAATGTGATGCGTCAAATTAGTATAGACATTATTGCTATTTATTATAAGTTTATAGTTCCATCAAAATTATTATTTTATATATAATAAGGAGACCGGAAAAATATATATTTTTTACTTGAATGTTGGGACAGTCTCTTTTTGGGATTTGTTCTCTTTTGAGTAACTTTATTCTTTAGGTCATAACTCTAATTTTTCGTTAATGTCCAATATGTTTCTGATGATATGCACTTCAGGCATTATATTATCATTTTCTTCTATTAGGGTGTGAATCCTATTAAAGCAGAGGAATCAAAAATTGATTTTAATTGATCTCTTAATGATGGTTTCTGATACCAGGAATCTGCTGAATGCCTTAAAATCTTGAAAACAGTTGTAAATGAAAGAGTAGTTTGCTATAATAAATTTCCCATCTTAGTATCAATTTCTGTTGCCTATAAACTGTATAAAACAAAGAATTTTATCACAGAACGTTACTCGTATTTATTCATCTTAGAAAATTGATAAATAGACATGAAATAAAAATTTTACTATGTGTTTAGGATAAATTATATATTAAAAAAAGGAAGAAAATAATTTTAGCAAATTTGTTTCTATACATCAGAAATTTATTGAAAGATACTTACATTTTGAGTGTGTTTTCAAACTTACTTTCACTTTTTTAGTCATTAAGAAATGACAAACAAGATATATAGATATTATACTCATTTTGTTCTAATACTTCTTTATCAAAAAACTATACCAAATTGTGTATATAAATGAAGATTATTATAACGCCAAGGGTGTCGGTCGTCTTCTATAATTCTTCTTCAACTTCTAATTGGGTGTGGGGTGCACGTGTGAGATCTTGGGCGCCACTTCATTTTCTCAAGCAGGAAGAACTCGCTTCTTCAGTTTCTTGAAGAGACCACTGATCTTCAACAATTTTATTTGGATTTCCTCAAAAGCAAATTGCACCTCAACCATCTTCTTCGTTGGCCAACTGACGACTCTTTTTCTTTCACTCAAGAACGAGTACAAATTTCTTATCTTTAGTTGTTTTTTTTAGGTTCTTTATTGCCATCTTTATATTTACAACGTTACCGTATTTTATAACACATTGGGCGTAAACTTCGATATCCGCCTGGGCGTTTTTGTAAGAAGGTTACCTCACTTATTTTTCTTCCGTTCTCTTCAAGAGTACACACTTCCTTGAACTGTCAACTTCGGACTTTTCTCCCACTTCTCAAGACCGAGCATCACTGATTTCTTGGATTCATCATACCATCTCGCTCTCTCAAGAGCGAACACCAAAGTCCCGTTATCACTAACCCCTCTCCCATTTTACCGTTTACATCGCTTAAATTCTACACCTGAATTTTCAGTTCATTACCATACCTTACAGTAACAACTTCAGCAGGAAGATGCAAAACACGAAAATATTAAAATCAATAAGGAATGTTGATCAGTCTGTGTACATTGACGATATGTTTCCAAGAGCATTGATGCTGGATTCCGCACCTGACTGCGTGAAGGATGAAGAGAAAGTGGATGGTGAAGAGGTGGAGATATACCCTGATTTTGGCAAAGCTCCCATCAAGATGAAGCTGCCGATTCCCAAAAGATCAGGAAAGTTTAAATCAAAGAGATTTAGGTTTCATGATGATACAATTAGTGAAATTAACACAGAAGTTGTGGAGATTAATACCGAAGATAAAGAAAATAATCCAGTGAAAAAAGTTTATCACTTGAAGAGGACCAAACTAGTTGCAGTGCGAAGAGTTGGAGCGAAGAAATGTATCAGGATTTAAGAACCGCATTAATGACAAATGTTTATACCGATTCTTGAATGTAAATACGATTTTGTGATATTGTTATTTAAAAAAAAAATTAAATAAGTTTTATTTTTATTCCTGAAATTTATTTGTTTAATAAAAAACAATTATAAATAATAACAAATATATTAAATATAAAAAAATCTATTTTTTAACAATTATATAATGGTTTAATCACAGTAATACTATTAAATCTAACCGATGTATTATTTTCCAGTATTTGTCAGTGATTTTCATCAATAATGTAATTTTTCATTTAATGAAAATCTGCATTTCCTAATGGTCTACTTTTAAGTCGCTATAAAATTTATTAAGAATCTGAGTTCTCAGCCTTTGCTAATTATTTAATTTATTATTTATAAAAAATAAATGTTTACTTTATAGTTGAACTAATTAATAATTGATAAACACAGTGAAAGATAATAGATACAGACTTGCCCTAACTTACGTAATATCTAAAACTATCTTAAATTAACTTAATATATAAATCACCTATGTTGGTTGTGAATTTCTTTCTTTTGGATTTCGTCTTTTCTGGCATTAATTTGTCGTTTTTGGAGCTTCTTTGTTTTGGAGCTTCGTGTCATAAGTGTCTCCTTGCCTCATGGAGTGAGCAATCAAACCAGAAGTGTTGTACTATGTTATCGCTGCAGCTGCAGAGAGATCCAAAACGTCTACGGTATTTACCAGCCTTTTAGGGCTGCAACCCAGTGATCCTTCTGTTAAGGGTAGTCCCATCATCTTAATTTAAGGTCCCCAAATAATATAATTGAAGAATTCATCTCTTCATTTTTTCCAAGAATTAACTTTTTTATCTAGGACTAAATATTTGTCGCACTCTAAGTAAGGTACGGGGATTATACCGGTCATGATCTTCACAGGCACACCAAACGGTCCTGCAAAGACTAAATGGCTTTATGGAGATCATCATAAATATGTTCATATTCGAAAAATTCTAAAATTTCCTAAGAATATTTTTGAAACTAAAATACTCTAAATATAAATAATAACAAAAAGAAAAGTATTTAAAAAAAAAAATAAAAAAAGGGCTATGAACCTTAATCTTTCCGCTCGTGAAGATTATTATGAAATTAAAAAATAATAAATAAATACAATAACAGAACATTAGTCAAAATACTATAAAAATCATTAAAACAGGAAGGATACAATTATAGGGACATTAAGAATATTTGGATTTTGAGGGATACATAATTAGAAAAGGTTTTTTTTCTAATTTAAGAGAAAGCAACAGGGTTTGAATATATTTAGCACTTAAACATTAACAAATAAATATTATGAAAATAATAATAATAAGTTTTGAAAAAGCTACTGGAATAAATTACTATAATATTAGATTAAAGTTAGGATTATCTTTAGTAGGTGTCGGGAAATAACTGCTTAGGAGCTCTTTAAGTGGTTAAATACTGTTCTTGTCGTATTTATACAATTTATTAGTCCTGCGGATAATTATGAGCAATGGTGAAAAGTAAGGGCAGAGTGCGGCTCGCTGATTTTATTTAAAATAGATAATACCTTTAAAATTGGCTCTTCACTTTAAAAGCATTGCCGATCTAGAGCATTTATTGAAAACTTTTTTCAGATCACTGCATACCTCATTTAGCGGTACATCTCACACCTTTTCGATGAATTCTTATATTTTTCATATCTATTGAGTGGAAGATGAATTTCAATATTTGGACATCCAATATTAGACCAAAATGTAAATTATATTTTTTAACGGTCAGAAAAACTTCAGTTAATAAAGATTTTTAATATGTTTTAAACAAAATATAGAATTTTATTAAATACAATTTATTTATAATAATTTACAATATTTCTCCTATTTCACAATTTGATACCGAACTTTGACCATCTATATTTTTTTGTTCATTAATCAATTTATTTTTTTATATTTAGAAATAAAATATTCCTTTTTTAAAAATAATAAAGAAAAACTATTACAAAAGAATACGAAATATGGTAAATTCAATTAAAATAAATAGAAATAATTATTTAATAATAAAATAGTTAATTTTTATTTACAACAATTATATATACATTCAAGAATTAATAATAAATATTTCTCATAATATTAAATCCTTAGATATTTCTTCATATTGATTCTTCGCACAGAATTTAAGTTGATCTTCTTCGAGTCACAAAATGCACCAACTTTAGCTAAGTTTTTAGCTGTATGATTTTCTTTACTGTCGGCTGCAATCTCCATAATTTCTTCAGAAAACAGCAACTTCTTCCTAGCTTTAGCCTCTTTTATTTTTCTTGGCAACGGCAGCTTCTTCTTTATGGGAGCTTTACTAAAATCTGGGTATATATCCACCTCTTCGCAATCCATAATAACATCATTCTTCTCAATGTCAGGTACATCTTCCAGCATTAAAGCTATTGGGAATATATCGTCAATAAACACACACTGCTCGGCATTCCGAATTGAAGTTAATCCTTTGCTGATTTTCATCTTGATTTGTTTTCTCGTTGAAGTTGACTCTGTAAGCTTTCGTAATAGACTGATACTTCAGGTAAGAAATGCTTTCCTTTTATATATGTTTCTTCATATAATTCTTAATGACGTAAACACACACAATAAAGAATGAAAATATGTTCAAAATACACTCAAATTGTAATTACATTTTAATTATTTTGGAAATATAAGCGAAAAAATTGAAATAGTTTCAACCTCAAATTTGTTTATTAAAACTTTTTAAATAAAATTATTTTGTATACAATATTAATTCTAGTTTTATTTAAAATGTTTAATTAATAAATAATACAATTTTTAACTTGTCTTAAATCTAGTGTAAAATAAATAATAATAATTTAAGATTTTATTTACTTAATGTAAATTAAAAGTTTGTTAAGAAATTATTTTTATAAGATATAAAAAAAAATATTGAAAAATTTTCATGTTTGAAAATAGTTTAAAATTTGATTTAGAACTTTGATAAGAAATTGTCTTCAGATAACTATTGCATTGTGGTCGGCAAGCTGCGGCTCCAAATCAACATGGAACATTATAATGATTAATTACTGCGGCTCTGTAAAATTATATTTATTCGTAAAAATTGCTTTTAATTTAAAAAAAAATCCAACCCCTCGTTCAAATCATTATTATATAAATTAAATAGACGCCGGTTTGCATATTTTTTTAATACATAGCGGTTACGTAAAATGTATTTTTTTTATAATATATTATTATAAATTATAAAAGAAAAACTATTACAAAAAAATACGAACAAATTGAAAACTAGAAAACAATTTGGAAAACGTAATAGAAAAGTAAATTATTTTTTAAGAATATGAATGGTTTAAATTGCAATTAAGTAAAATATATGTAAAAATAATTTAATAAAAAATGTATGTATATAAAAATTTACTTTGATTTTTATAATTTAACTTTACAATTTATTTATAACAATATACAATGTTTCATATTTTTACTGTTTCACAATTTGATATCGAACTTTGACCATCTATAATTTTTTTATTCGTTAATCAATTTATTCTTTTATATTGAGAAACATTAATACCTTTAATTAGTAGATTTAAAATATAAAAAAATATTAATTTTTTAAAAATAATATAGAAAAACCATTACAAAAAAATAATATATATTGAAAACTAGAAAACAATTTGGAAAAAGTAATAGTAATTTTTTAAGAATAAGAAAGGTTTAAATTGCAATTAAGTAAAATATATGTTAAAATAAATACGTAAAGAAAGTATGTATATATAAATTTACTTTGTTTATTATATTTTATATGAAAATCTTTTTTGTTTTACGCTCATTTTTTTCTAATTTCAAATATATTAAAGATTTGTAAAAGTAATTCAAATCAATCGTACAAAAGCGCACATGATTACTGGCTAAGCCTAATACTAGCTATCAACGATCATAGACAAGGAGTGATTTCCCCGCTTATCTAGAATAAAATATTTTTAATATTTAAAATATTTTAATGTTACCTTCGGACCATAAGAAACACCCAAAATTTGAGTACATCTTATAGTCTGAAAAATAGGTAAATTCAATTTTAAGGTAATAATAAAATTTATAATTTTTTTTACAATAAAATTCGTAATAATAGAGAATTTTATAGAAAACTATAAATGACTCAAAGGTTTAACAATTTGTTCACATAAAATAAATAGAAATAATTATTTAATAATAAATCATTTAATTTTTATTTACAACAAATATATATACATTCAAGAATCTCATTAATAATAAATATTTCTCATAAGTTTTGGATTTTAAATCCTTAGATATTTCTTCATATTGATTCTTCGCACAGAATTCAAATTGATCTTCTTCGAGTCACAAAAAGCGGCGTTTTTAGCTATATGATTTTCTTTACTGTCGGCTGCAATCTCCATAATTTCTTCAGAAAACAGCAACTTCTTCCTAGCTTTAGCCTCTTTTATTTTTTTTGGCAACGGCAGCTTCTTCTTTATGGGAGCTTTACTAAAATCTGGGTATATATCCACCTCTTCGCAATCCATAATAACATCATTCTTCTCAAGGTCAGGTACATCTTCCAGCATTAAAGCTATTGGGAATATATCGTCAATAAACACACACTGCTCTGCATTCCGAATTGAAGTTAATCCTTTGCTGATTTTCATCTTGATTTGTTTTCTCGTTGAAGTTGACTCTGTAAGTTTTCTTAATGGACTGATACTTCAGGTAGGAAATGCTTTCCTTTTATATATGTTCCTTCATATAATTCCTAATGACGTAAAACACACAATAAAGAATGAAAATATGTTCAAAATACACTCAAATTGTAATTACATTTTAATTACTATGAAAAGAAAACCAAAAAAATGAAATGAAATATTCAACCTCAAATTTGTTTATTAAAACTTTATAAATAAAGTTATTCTTTATACAATTTTAATTCTAGTTTTATTTAAAACGTTTAATTAATAAGTAATACAATTTTTCAATATCGATTTTACAACAAAATATAAGTTATATCATACTTGTCTTAAATCTAGTATAAAATAAATAATTGTTAATAATAATAATTTAAGATTTGATTTACTTCGTGTAAATTAAAAGTTCTTAAAGAAATTCTTTAAATATCAGATGAACTTGTTTGAAAATAGTTTAAAATTTGATTTATTAAGTGTAAATTAGTATTTTTTTTAAATTGTCTCCATATCAGATAATTATTGCATTACATAGTAAAAATATGTGGTCGGCAATCTGCGGCTCCAAAGTAACATGGAATACTCTAATGATTAATTACTGCTCTCTAAAATTATATTTAACAATAGTGAAAAATGAACATGTTTAAAAAAAGTTTAAAATTTGATTTATTAAGTATTAATTAGTATTTTGATAAGAAATTGTCTTCATATCAGATAACTATTGCATAGTATAAATAAGTGGTCGGAAAGTTGCAGCTCCAAATCAACATGGAACTTTTTAATGATTAATTACTGCGGCTCTCTAAAATTATATTTAATAGATAAATTGTCAAAAATGATTCGCATCATTGTTATATAAATTAGTTAGACGCCGGTTTGCATAATTTTTTAATAGATTGCGGTTACGAAAAATGTATTTTTTTTATAATTTATTATTATAAAATGAAGCAATTTAGTAAATACTGCCCATAATTATTTTTAGTTCAATTTTAAACTCTAAGTAATCCACAAAATATTTCTCATATTTTAGCTGAATCGTTTTTAGCAAATAGGTTGAAGAACGCTGGTCTAAGTAATACTCGAGTGAATTGAGTAATTTTATTTAAATAATCAATTTCTTCTTTTATATTTAGAAACATTAATAGGTTTAATATATAAAAATTATTCCTGTTTTAAAAATAATAAATAAAACCAATTACAAAAAAAATATGAACATATTGAAAACTAGAAAACAATTTGGAAAACTTAATAGAAAAGTAAATTATTTTTTAAGAATATGAAAGGTTTAAATTGCAATTAAGTAAAATATATGTTAAAATTAATTAGTAAAAAAAGTATGTATATATAAATTTATTTTGATTTTCATAATTTAACTATAAAAACGGAATAAAATTAAAATGAACAAATATTAAATAATTCTTCCTAATATCAAAATGATGCTGACGGAAGTATCAGTTCCTTAGTGAGATTACCAAATTTTTTGGACGATAAGAAAAATTTATCTTAATGTTACTCTCGGAAAATAACCATATTTCAAATTGTTTTTTAATGTTACCTTCGGACTATAAGACGCTCCCAAAATTTGAGTACATCTTATAGTCCGAAAAATAAATTCAATTTTAAAGTAATAATAAAATTTATATTTTTTTTACAATAAAATAGTAATAGAGAATTAATAGAAAACGATAAATGATTTGTTCACATAAAACAAATAGAAATAATTATTTAATAATAGAATATTTAATTTTTATTTACAACAATTATATATACATTCAAGAATCTCATTAATAATAAATTTTGGATTTTAAATCCTTAAATATTTCTTCATATTGATTCTTCGCACAGAATTCAAATTGATCTTCTTCGAGTCACAAAATGCACCAACTTTAGCTACGTTTTTAGCTGTATGATTTTCTTTACTGTCGGCTGCAATTTCCATAATTTCTTCAGAAAACAGCAACTTCTTTCTAGCTTTAGCCTCTTTTATTTTTCTTGGCAACGGCAGCTTCTTCTTTATGGGAGCTTTACTAAAATCTGGGTATATATCCACCTCTTCGCAATCCATAATAACATCATTCTTCTCAAGGTCAGGTACATCTTCCAGCATTAAAGCTATTGGGAATATATCGTCAATAAACACACACTGCTCTGCATTCCGAATTGAAGTTAATCCTTTGCTGATTTTCATCTTGATTTGTTTTCTCGTTGAAGTTGACTCTGTAAGTTTTCGTAATAGACTGATACTTCAGGTAGGAAATGCTTTCCTTTTATATATGTTCCTTCATATAATTCCTAATGACGTAAACACACACAATAAAGAATGAAAATATGTTCAAAATACACTCAAATTGTAATTACATTTTAATTATTTTGGAAAGAAAACCAAAAAAATTGAAATAGTTTAAACCTCAAATTTGTTTATTAGAATTTTTTAAATAAAATTATTCTTTATACAATATTAATTCTAGTTTTAATTACAATTTTTCAATATCGATTTTAGAACAAAATATAAGTTATTTCTGACTTGTCTTAAATCTAGTATAAAATAAATAATAATAAATTAAGATTTTATTTACTTAGTGTAAATTAAAAGTTCGTTAAGAAATTGTTTAAATATCAGATATGAAAAAGATAATAAAAAATTAACATGTTTGAAAAAAGGGTAAAATTTTATTTATTTAGTAAATTGCATAGGATAAATAAGTGGTCGGCGAGCTGCGGCTCTAAAGCTACATGGAACAATAAATAATTACTACCTGCGGTTCTCTAAAATTATATTTAACAGACAAATTCGCAAAAATGGCTCTTAATTAAAAAAAAATCCGACCCCTGGTTCGAACCATTGTTATATAAATTAGTTGGACGCCGGTTAGCATAATTTTTTAATAGATCGCGGTAAAAATGTATTTTTTTTCTAATTTATTATTATAAAATTATTGACGCAATTTAGTAAATACTGGCCATAATTATTTTTAGTTCAATTTTAAACTCTAAGTAATCCACAAAATATTTCTCATATTTTACCCGATCAGTTTTTGCAAATAGTTTGAAGAACGCTGGTCTAAATAATAAATTGACTGATTTTATTTAAATAATGATTTTATTTTGTGTATTATTAATTATTATTATTAATTTTTTATTAAATAAAGAGAAAATAAATCTCAACTGAAGAATTTTGTTATTTTGTAAATAATTTCTTTCTAATCCGAATCCAAAAATATTTTGTGAACTCAGGATTTAAGTAATAAATATTATTACAGTATTAAATGAGAATTTGTGATTTTATTATTTTTTTATATATTAAAATGTTTTATTATTTTTAGATAATATTTTTTATGTGAAGATTATCCAAATTCCTTTGTTAAAGTTTACAAGCCTTTCGTTCTTGTCATACATTTATTCGAATAATAAAAAGAAAATAAATCTATTAACTCCGAGCATAAAATAAATGATCCAAATAAGATTAAAAGTACATTTATTGAATTAATTTTATTATAAATTTTATAAGCAGATTTTTCATTTAAATAATTTTTTTTTAAACCGAATCCAAAATTATTTCACCTTTACTATTTCATTCATAAAAATCACATTGAAATTATAAGTACTTCATAATTGAAATGTTTTTAAATAATTTGTTAATAAAATTTACTTTTTTTCGATTCATGCAATTTTCAGACAAAGTTTTTTTTTGTATTTAGATAATCATTTTTTATTAATTGAAGATTTATTAATTTGTAGTTGTTTATACATTTATTAGTTTGATAAAATAATAAAATTTGTATACTCCGAGATTAAATTAAAATTAGTATTTTTTTAATTATAATTATATCCACTAATTAGAGTTAATACATATATCCTATAAAACAGTGGTTGTTGGAACTGAAGTCCCGCGGGCCTCGTGTGGCCCCCGAATGTATTTTACACGGCCCGCGAATTCATTTAAATTATGTATTGTTGTAATACAAAGCTCATAATTTTAGAGCATGCAATTTCAGTTTAAGACCGCTGCTGTAAAATACATCTATTATTCTTTATATAACTTAGAAATAAATATAAATTAATAACATGATAAAATTAATTTCAAATTTGTTATTTTCGTTTTTTTTTGTATAATAATTATAAAGTAATTAAAATTTAAGGGTTTTTAAAGATATTTTCATTTTTTTTGTGGCTTATGTCATTAAAAAGAGGTAACATTATTTTATGACTATACGCAATTATTTTCATACTTGTTTATCAAAAAATATACTAAAGATTATATAAAAGGAAAGTATTTTATACCTGAAGTATCAGTTCTTTACCAAAGCTTGCAGTATTAACTTCAGTGAGAAAAAAAAATCAAGATGCAAAACACCAAAGTTTCAACATCAATTAGGAATGCTGAGCAGTCAGTGTATATTGATGATATATTTCCGAGAGCATTGATGTTGGATTATGATTTTAATTGTGAAAATGATGATGATCTTGTGGAAGGTGAAATGGTGGAGATATACTCTGATTTTGGTAGAGCTCCCATTAAGAAGAAGTTGATTCCCAAAAGAACAGGAAGCGCTGAAGCAATGAGAAGAACAACATTTCATGAAGTATCAGAGATAGAGATTGATAGCGAAAATAAAGAAAATAATCCAAGCAAACAAGTAATGAAAGCTTGTACATTTTGTAACCCAAAATGGATCAAACTCGATGCAAAACCAAAAGTTGGAGCGAAGAAAAGTATAAGGATTTAAAATCGTAATTAATGAAAAATGTTTATATTGAATTAAATTTATAATTGTAAATATGTATTTGTGTTGTTGTTATTTTTTTATATAATAATGTATAAAATTTTAGTTAATTATTTTTATATTGAGAAAAAATCAAATTCTTATAATTCGAGAATAATAATTATTTTAAATTAAATGTTTTAATAATTACAAAATGTTTTAATTATAATAAAAAATACAGGAATTTTAATTAAATTTAAATAAATGTACTACTTTCGAGTCTTTGTTTTAAACGAAGTATTTTTACTATTTTTGGATGATGTATAATTTTTGTATTTTGTATATTTAATAATCGACTATATTTGTAAATTATAATAATATTTTAGATCCATGAGAAATAAATTCTTTTTTATTCTTTAAAAATAAATATATTTTAATTAAATGAAATAAAATACGTTAAGATCATTTCTAGTGTTTCATTAATACTTTCGCATATTTATACGAAAATTTATTATTGAAAAATAGAAAGTCTAGTATTATTTGATGATATTTGAATGAAATTATTTTAATTTTTGTATAGATTTTGTAAATGTAATTCAAAAATATTTTATCGATGTCTAGAAAACAATTAGCTTATAAAAATTTACATATGGTAATAATTAAAATTATATTACAATAAAATAATAGTTTAATTTTAAGAATTACCTAAATTTACAATAAAATACAATACTTTTATTTATTGAATTAAAGTATAAGATTTATTAAATAAACCAATTTGATTTTTCATCAAAAACTCTATTAAAAGAATACTGTTAATTAATTTAATGCTATTGAAAACAAATCGTGTAATTGAAGTAAAATCTATTAAAAGGGTTATTGTTTGACCGTGTTATTTGAGTATTTGAGTTCAATAATTAGAAAATATCTTCTTTCATTTTTATCTGTAAATAAATAAAATCACATAACTTTTATAACAATTCAAAAAAAAATACGAATTTGGAATTTGACAAAATGCGGATTATTTTTAATTGCTGTTACTACTTCCCATTTTCGGTGTTTCATTAATACTTCCGCATATTTATACGAAAATGTATTTTTGCAAAATAGAAAGTTTAGTATTATTTTATAATATTTTATATTATTGCTATTAATTAAATTATTTTAATTTTTGTATACATTTTGTAAATGCAATTAAAAAATCTTGAAAAAAACAGATTTTATACTAAAAATGTATTAAAATAAAAAAATATTTTATAAATGTCTAAAAAATAATTAGTTTATTATAATTTATATTTACACATAATAATAAATAAAATTATATTAGAATAAAATAATATTTTAATTTATAATAATTTTATTTTTTTAAGAAAAGTGTAAGATATATGGAACTTTGAAGAATACAGTTTAGTATTTTAGTGCTAGTGCTAGTAAAAACCGTGATATTCGATTCAAATAAATCCAGTAATTCAAGTACAGTATAATAAGAGGATTATCGTAATTTTGACCTAATTTTATTACAATTCAAAAAATGATTAAAGTACAACATCAAATTCCAACAACAATTATAATTTTCCATTGATTTTTACTTTAAACAACCTCTTTTTGTCCTGGCTTCCATTAGGAAATAGATATTTTCTTCTCTATATAATAATATTTATGTTACAGCTGAATGAAATGTAGAATTTTAGTTCTATTTTCTACTATATATTTTTTTATAACGAATTGTATTTCTCTGATTTCTGATTATTTCGATGTTTAAAGAAGAAACGGAAACGAAATTCTCTTAGTACAATTTTCATTTGACGCGTTCCACTCTTGGAGCTCGAAGCAGTTCAGGACTTTTATTACTCGCACCATCTCCAAAGAATCTTTTTCTTAATTTACATTCTCCAACGAGTTCAGACTTCTTCATTGGAATTCTATTACATGCATTTTGTAAAACATTTAAATTTGACTTAATAGTTTTTATCGTTACAAACTTCTTCGTCAAATCTTTTTTAAAACTTTTAAGAAATAAATTAAATTCCACGATTTATTACTAAATCCATACTTAATTCAACATTAATTTTATGCTCTAAACTGAGATTTGTTAACTCGTGGCACTCGTTAAATGAAAAATAGAGGCTCCAAATGTCTAAAAGTATTTATTATTGTTTTAACAGATAATCTTAAAAATTGCTTTAATGTTATTTTAACAAATCATTAATTTTAGAGTAAATTCAATACGATTAAAAATTGTCATTATATAATAGATAACATATTGCTCCTAAAAATAATGGTAATTCATTTTTGTAATTTCTTTATTTATACAATAAAATAGCGTTGGATATTTTATTGTTGTTGTCTTCGAAATTCCTTCCACATTTGCAGCACATGGCGCCGAGTATTTTCATTAGTAATGGCGCATAAACTTGATGCACTTTTGTAAATCATATCTGAATGTTTCCAGTTCCACGTAAATTCCGTTTCACTTTAATATTTAAGTCACGTTTATAATTTTATATTTTTATGATATAACACGAAATGCATATCCCATTTTGTGTGTGCTAAAGTCTTACAATAATACTAAACTATTGACTATTGGCTTACTAAAACAACATTACTTAATAGCTTTTTTTTAATCTATTTAGTAATAAAATTAAAATAAAATTATAATAGATCGGAGGTGACAAACGTTAAATAAAACAGCGTTAAATTAAGTCATTTTCGAGCAGATTTCGTTATATTGAAACAGCGTTAATCGACTGTAATAAATTTATTGAACATAAAGATTACTTGTATTTTATTTACAATTTTATCTCTTCGTTAAAAAAAGTAGAAGGTAATCAAATTACACATTTCTTAGAATCTACACTACGAGATTCATTTACTGTAAGTACAATAATTTGACTATGCGTAATATTTTTGTTATATCACACTTTTTTTTATTCTCATTTAAAAATTGTTCTAATTTTATTACATTTTTTATCGCGACGATGGAAAAACGGATTTATGTTACCAAAATTGTTTAAACTTTTTAGAACCAATGTGATTTATTGTGACGCAGACAATCGACAAGAATTTATTTAGTATTCACATCTGCAGCTTATTCCTCGTGACAATTCGCATTTATTCTTAGTTTTTTATGAAATAAAAACTAAATAAGAATTGCAGCTGCAGCTATGATTCATCGCGAAGTCGATGAGACTCGTTTTTGTGACCATATAAGGATTGTTTACTCGTTTTAGTACCGCTGATTTATCGCGATGTAGAAATGTCTATAAATAATCTACATTTATTTAGTATTTTTTAAATTTATAATAGATATTTAAATTATTATTAATATTTTCAAAAAAATATGAAAGATATCTTTAAATACATTAAAAAAAAGACTGAAATACAATATTTTATGTAGTTTACAGAAGTAAGTAATTTCATGTACATGTTTTATTAAAATAAATTATATTTAATTAATTTTTTATTTTACAATTTTTGTTGCCGCCAATTTAATTTCTACAACAAAAGTAATTATTTTTCATTGGAAATAAATTGTAAATAAATGTGTTGATTTTATATATTATATAATGAAAAATTCAGGTATATTTGACGAAGTTTCTATAGTTAGAAAGTAATTAGCATTTGAAAAATTAAAAAAAAATTATGTCGTTTGCAATAAAAAGGGTCTCGTTTTTTTTGTAATGACACGATTATGTCATTAAGGCAGTAAATCCAGTAAATATACGTAAACAACTTTATTATTAATTAAAATGCTTAACTATTACTAATAAGTTAAAAGTATTATATAGTATTTCAAATCATAATTTCTTAATTATCATCTAAAAAAACGTATTTTTTTTTTTTAAATTATATTTATTTGGACTAATAACCGAAGTATTTCTGCCTATTTTAAATTCTACAATAAATAAATTTTAAATTTAATTATTTTATATAAGAAATAATCGATTGTAATAAATTTATTGAACACAAAATGCTATATAACATTTTTTGTTTATTAATGATAATTAAGCATTTTAATTAATAATTAAATAAATACATTCTTTCTATATGTTATATAGTGAAAAATTCAGGTTTTTTGCTAACAAGGTTTTTCTCAAACTTCCTCCTAATAATTATCATATTATTGATTCAATAAATTGAAAATATCGAATCTTAATTTCTTAATTTTCTTGTAAACAAACGTATTATTATTTGTTAAATTATATTTATTTGGACTAATAACCAAAGTATTTCTGCGTATTTTAATTTTTTCAACAAATAAATTTGAAATTTAATTATATTTTGTATAGGAAGAGATCGATTGTAATAAATTTATTGAACACAAAATACTAATACAAAATACTTTTTATTTATGAATAATAATTAAACATTTTAATTAATAATTGAATAAATATATTGATTTTATATATTATACAATAAAAAATTCAGGTATAGATAACGTAGTTTGTAAATAAAGTAATTAGCATTTGAAAAATTAAAAAAAAATTATGTCGTTTGTAATAAAAAGGGTCTCGTTTTTTTTGTAATGAAACGATTATGTCATTAAGGCAGTAAACCCAGTAAAATATACGTAAACAACTTTATTATTAATAAAAATGCATAATTATTACTAATAAGTTAAAAAGTATTATATAGTATTTCAAATCATAATTTCTTAATTTTCTTCTAAAAAAACTACAAATAACACATTTTTTGTTAAATTATATTTATTTGGACTAAATGTATTGATTTTATATATTATATAATGAAAATTCAGGTATGTATGACGTTGTTTGTATAGTTATAAAGTAATTAGCTTTTGAGAAATTAAAAAATGTTATTTCGTTTACAATTTACTGTAATGATAGGATTATGTCATTAAGTCGGTAAACCTGGTAAAAATACGTAAACAACTTTCATGATCTTTCTAATCACCTGTTAATTCATGACGAAACTTGCATAAAAAGGTTGCATTTTACATCAGTACCATCAGTTTATTTCTAAAGCTACGACTACTAACAGCAGCTAATACAGAAAATACAAGATGCAAAATAGTAAAGTCCCAAATATTAAAGCCAGGAAATGCCGTGTGTTTACTGATGATAGAATAGAAAGGATATCGATGGAAAGGAAAGAATTGGTTTACGCATCAGATTCTGAGGATGACGTTAGTTGTGAGATGTTTGAGAGGCATATCGATTTGACTAGAGCTCCAAGGAAGAGGAAGCTGCGGATGCCCAGAAGGAAAAGAGACGCTAAAGTGAGGAGGATGTTATCTTATAAGGAGGAAGCAGATATAGCAAAAGAGGAGATTAAAGCTCAGGAGGAAGGACATGATGCAGCCAAAGTCAATGATAATTTTAACTCAAATAAAGAGAAAATTAATTAACAAATCCAAGTAATAAAATAGCAGAACTTAAATTTTATTGTAATTATTTTCTTAAGTGAATATGTAAAATTTCTATTTTGTAAATAAAATATGAATATGTTTAATTATTAGAAATCATTATTTTTTTTCTATTTGATTTATAAAATATTTATTTATTTTTATTTTTAAATCTTTTTCATATGATTTTGAATAAATTAGACAAAATTTAAAAAAAATGTTTAAAAAACTTTTTGCATATCCAAATAATGCAATAAAAAAATGCAGTTTATTTTTGTATTTATTTATTTAATTCAGTTAAAAAAAATCACAGATATTGGCACAAACTTTAAAGAAATACTTTGCATAGTGCGGCTTCGATTAAATTGGTTTTAAAATTTAAAACTAAGATAAATTTTAATTAAAAAATAAATTCTTAAAAATTATTATTATTGATTCATATTTTTTTTCACTTTATACAATTAAGTTTATTTTTGAATATAAAAAAAAAATCCAGATATTGGAAGACCATGCAAAGTATTGCTGCATGTACATTACATAAATAACTTACATAGTGCGGTTTCGATCAGTCCGGTTCTAAAATTTAAAATTAAACTAAATTTGAATTGAAAAATAAAATCTAAAAAATTAGATACATAAATATTCTTTTTTTTTTCATTTTATTACAATTCTTTTTGTGCGGTTTATTTTTGTATGTCCAGATATGGCAAGACCAAACAAATTATTGCTGCACACACATTACAGAAATACCTTACATAGTGTGGCTTCGATTAGTACGGTTCTAAAATTTATAACTAAACTACATTTGAATTGAAAAATAAATTCAAAAAAATGAGTACACAATATTATTGTTGTGGTACAAAAATAATTGTTTTTTTTTTGCAATTTATACTTTAAAAAATAATTATTGGCAAATCATATGAAGTAGTATTTTATATTACTTTTCCAGTCTCATCTGACATTTAGAGTACGAAATTCATTCTCACGTTTTTTAGCGACAAGAATTTATTTGAAGAGAACTCTCACATCATTCTTATGAATCGTCTTTTTATTTTTCATATAGAATACACGTCTTGTAGCGTTTTTTAACATGATTGCTTCCCTTTTATCATTTTTTATTAAATATACATATTTCAATATTTATATTTATTGCAATAAAAAGTGATTTTTTATTGTAATATTTGGACATGTGAAAATTTATTGTTACTAATTTACATTTTAGAAGAAAATATTGGTACATATTTTTTTTATAAAAAAAATATTCAGCAATTCTTACTTGAGTAGGAAAATATGAAAATTTAGTGAAACATGAATTCCTACTGCATGATTACTCAGTTTCATCTAAGATTTTTTTTCGATAGTATAATTATTTTTGAAGTTATCTAACATATAAGTTATTCTTTTAATTAATAATAGAAAATTCTAAATAATGAAAATTCTAATTAATTTTAAAATTCATTTAATTATTACATTTTTATAATAAAGGATTTAAAAAAAATACATATCCCGCACTATTAGAAACAGGATTAATCGAGGACTTTCAAATAAAATAATAATAAATTATATTTGATAAATAAATACACCTAGCCAAAAACAGACCTTAGTAAAATTTCACAACTATTTCTATATTTTAATTAACTGTATAAACTACATTGTTTAGCATTGGGACTCATTTTTTATCTATAGTTCCTCTGTCTGTCGTTTCATCATTTTTTTAACATTTTTGTGCTGAATCAGGATGCAATTATATTTTTTATTGAACGTTTTTATTTCTTACGTCATACTTATTTTTGGAAAGTCTACATACATATAAATTATACTATTAAATGTGTAGGCTAAAAGATCTTTAATTTTAAAGATTATTTAATTATAACATTATTATAATTAATTAATTTTATAATTACAAAATTATAAATTAAATACAATCTTGTTCTAACTAAATTCGTTGGTCCAACGTTCTTTTTGGAATTGTGTTTTTAACTCAATTTTTAACAATTTTTAATAATTGTATTAATTCCAATTTGTTATAACAGCAATACCTAGAATATCCCGCACTGTTTGAAATCAAGGACAATAAAATAAAAATAAATTATATTTTATAAATAAATAAATAAATTTGGATAAAACATTAGCAAAATTTCAAAATTATATAAACTACATTCTTTGGCATCCTTTTTCTAAACCACATTTCTAGGTAGGTCGGTTTACTTTTTCAAGTTTATCCTTCATACGATTGTCCAACTTCCTTCTTGGAATCAAGTTTTTGAAAGCTTTTAACTCTGTAGTTAACTTGCAACAATTTTTAATAAATGTATTGATTCTAATTTATTACTACAGCAATACCTAGAATATCCCGTACTGTTTTAAACCGATTAATCGACAACTTTAAAATTAAATTATATTTTATAAATAAATTACAAAATTATTTCTATATTTTAATTAACTTAAAATATAAACTACATTTGTTTGACATTGGATCTCCTTTTTCTTGTTCCTCTCTGTTGGTTCATCATTTTTGTTCTGAATCAGGATGGAATTTTTAGAGTAATTATATCCATTATTAAACGTTTTTATTTTTTTAAAGTCCTTTTTGGAATTATCTTACAATAGTCGAAATTTTGGATGTTTTTAACTTTGTAGTTCATTTGCAGCAATGTTTATTAATTATATTAATTCCAATTTATTGGAACTGTTTGAAACTGAGTTATCGAGGATTTTAGAATAAAATAAAAATGTGTCTGTTGGTTGATATTTTTTTTTAACATTTATTGTTTCAGCATAAAATTTTTAAAATAATTATAACACCTGTATTTCTCAAGTCATACATTTTTTTGAAAGTCTACGGACATCAATTCGTGTCGGCTTTTTCGACTTCAGCTTTTTTACAGTTTTTATAATCATATTTCTTATATTCTGTAAAAAGGTTGGATTTTTCAATACTAAATTCAATATTACATCATTCTTAATTCTATTTACTTCATTTTCATCATTATTTAAAGTACTTGCTTCCTCATTCTTTAATAAATCATTTGGTTTTTTCACATCATCACTTAAATGATCCATTTTAATTTTTGTAATCTCCTCAACTACTAAGTGGTTAGTAGTTACATCATTTTCACTATTGTTATTAGATAATTTCGTGTTGAAATTTTCAACTTCATCCATCTTCTTGGAATCACTGAGGGAATTCTTACATCTTTCTGATGTATTCAAAACTAGATCATTCTCCGTATCTTTAAATAAGTTACGTTTTACTCGTTCCACTTTCATACGTCTTATCGACATCTTAACACTCATTTTACACACTTTTTTCTAGTAAACTTCTTTAAGCAAATGGAGACTTGCTTCAATAGCTGAAAGTATCTGAATAGTTGCTGAAATCAATTCTGAAAATCTTTATATACTAGTCGAAGCTAGGTATTAACAAACTAGCCATTAATTATATTTATAATATGTTTATAATTTAACGATAACTTTAACAAAACAAGTCATTATTTAGTCGTTAGCAAAATTGTAATTAATAGTTTTGTTTACGATCTTACAGGGGCTGGGAAATGGTGTTTTCAATATCCTTACTCTTCAGCAAAAAGGTATGGTTATAAATTCATCTCATCTTTTCCGATTTTCCTTCCACGTTCTCTGCACATGGCGCCAATATTTCCATTTGTAATGGCGCATAAAGTTGCTTCACTTTTGTAAATCATATTTGCATGATTTCAGTTATGACACGTATTTTCCATTTCACGTTGACGTTTATGTCTCTTGTACACGTTTCAATTTCTATGACAACACATCAAAAGCACATTTCATTTCTCTAAATATTTATTTTTAACAATCTTTATTTTAATCTAAACTTTTATTATTTAATCATTAATTTTTTAAAATATAATATTAATTTTAATCAACTTATTAATTATATTTACTTTTTTATTGTTTTCGTATAATTTTAGTTTATTTCATGACAAATTTTATATATTTTGATGACAAGAAAAATGGAAATAATTGTCTTTTTTTCAATGTAAATTATTATCAAAAACAGATAAATATTTTTTTATAATAATATTTCTCATTAATATTTTTTCTTAAAAAAAAAATGTTAATCTATAACTTCTATTTTTATATAGAAAATACATCAATAATAAACTTGAAATAAATATTTTAAAGTATAATTATTTAAAAAATGCAATAAATTATTATTGAAATTAAACTTGAAATTAAAATTGTTTATTGATAAATTTGAAGACGAAAACGTAAAAGTACATTTTTATTTGAGTATTTTTGAATAATTGATATTTAAAAATTATATTTAATAACAAGTTTATTTACTTAATCATTGCATTTCTTGCATATAAATAATTGTGAAGAAGTTTTGTCCAGATAAATTTATTTATTAATTTTTTTTTTGTACTTTATGTTTATTTTCTTTTAAAGCTCTGAATTAGTCCGGTAAAAATTTAAAGTTTGGACGGGCAAAATGACCCCCAGGATTCAAACAGTGCGTAAATGTAACGTAATCGATTAAAAACATATTGAAAGTTTATTTAACTTTTTTTTAATTACATAATTTTTCATGTATATAATCAATTTTAGTTACTAATATATATTAAATAGATATTAATCAAATTATTAGTAAATATTAAAAATTATTTTATTTAAATATGAAATATTTTATAAATATTTATTTATATAAAATCCAATAATAATACCACCTGTAAATAATAACATTAAGCTTGAATATAACGAAATGCGTATTTTTTCAACAATATATGACTAAAACTTGTATTAAAAGAAGAAATTCAAGAAATTATAAATGAAGTTCTCCTAATGTTTCAATTAATAGTTTTCGAAAATATTAGTGAAGTGTATGTTAGAAATTTGTTAAATTCAGAAGATGACTGTTATTTTTCAGTGAAAGATTTATAAAACCTTGTTAGAAAATTAAGATGAAATTAATTAATTTATTGTCGATAACAAATAATAACTTAAATATTAATGAAAACTTAAAAAAAAATCCTTTTTAAGAAAGAAGCATTATTAGTGTTAAATGCAATAAAATTCCGAGTAGTTAACTTATTTATATTTTAAAATATGAAAGAAGAAAATATTTTATTTTTAAGAAAAAAAATAAGTTTAACAAATTTTGTATTTGATTCAATACTTGTAAATCATTTTTAAATGCAAAAAACGAACCAAGTAGATAAATATCTTAAATGATATATTTTTAATAATCAATTAATGAATATACCTGCTTTTTGAAAGGAACAAAGAAAATGTCGTAAAAATCTATTAAATAACCATTACATCATCTTCTCATAGTTATTTTTTAATTACTGAAATGGTTTAAAAGGGAAGCACTTGGCATCAGTTGCATCAGTTTATTTTTGAAGTCAAGAAGTAAAGAAGTAAAATTCAAGATGCAAAATAGTAATATTCAGTTCCATGATGATACATTACAACAAACGTCGATAAAAATAAGAGATTTGGATTATCCATCTGATTACGATGATGTAAATAATCGTGAAGTGTTGGAGTCTTATATTAATTTTAGTAGAGCTCCCAGAAAAAAGAAGTTGCAGATTCCAAGAAGGATAGGAAATTGTAAAGTGAAGAGGAGGTTATCGTTCAGAGAAAATGCAGACGCAGAGATCGATGTTGAAAAAGTGGAGATTAAAACGAAGGGGAAAGGAAATCGTCCATCCAAACTGAATGGTGAATGCGAATCGAACGGGCATGAAATTAATTCAAGGATACGAAGTGTTAGAGTGATAAAATGTATAAGGATTTAAAAGCTATTCCTGATTCTCTGAATGAATATTTTATGTTGCATTTATTTCAATAAATATTTATTTTCAATTTCTTAATTTCTAATTTATAAATAATACTCGAATTTATATATAAAAATTACAATAAATAAAAAAAAGAGAAATTGTTTCTAATTTACAAAATACGCTTTATGAATATTAGTTTCACCAAAAGTGATTTTTTTTTATTGATTTCTAGATTCAGAGTAAACAAAAAATAATAAAACTAATCCCATATAGTGTTAGTCTAAAACCTCTGGCCTTCTTCGTTAAACTCTTACTTTTTTGTGTATTTCACTGCGATGTTGGTTGTCTGTGCTAATCAAGCTAATATGTTCGTTGATGGCCTCCACTAGCATTTTCTGCATTGGTCTTCTTCAGACTCTGCTAGTACTCTTCGTAGAAGACAACTATATCTAGACATATAGTGTTAGGCTTTTTTTTTTTTTTTTTTTTTTTTTTTTTTTTTTTTTTTTTTTGGGAGGAGAGGAAATCTTCAGAAAGAGACGCGCGGGTGGAGTCGCGGTACTGTGGGATTTCTACCCACTAAAACCTCTCCCCCTTCTTCACCAATCATCCAGGACCTGTCACTTTCGTGTATTTCACTGCGATGTTGGTTGTTTTTGCTGATTTAGCTAATCTGTTCGTTGATGGTCTCCACTACCATTCTCTGCATTAGCCTTCTTCAGGCTCCGTTCATACTCTTCCTTCGTAGAAAGCAACCTACGCACATATCTCGACACAATTCCCCAGCCCTCTGGACATTTTAGCATTATCCGGATGAGAGTATCTGGTTCCAGCGTTTCCCCGATTTCTGCTTCGGCTTCGTGTCTCATTCTCGCCCATCTCTGGCACCTGAACAGAGTATGCTCCGGGCTGTCATCCTCTTCGCAGTACCAGCACGTTTCATTTTCCTTCTTTGCAATGAAGTGCAGATACTTGCCGTAGCATCCATGCCCTGAAAGCGCCTGGCTCAAATGGAAACTTGTTTCTCCGTGCTTTCTTGTAACCCAGGGGCCTATTTCTGGAATCAAGCGGCGGGTCCACGCTCCCTTCTCCGAGTTCTGCCATTTTTCCTGCCACTTTTCCAGCAGGCTGGCTCTAGCAGCTTCTTTGCTTACGCCTCTCAGCCTCTCACTTCTCTCATTGACTAGGAGCTCTATGGGTGGCAAGCCAGCTATAACCTGCACTGCATCTCTGGAGATAGTTTTGTATGCGCAACACATTCTTATAGCTCCCCTGCGCTGCACTGTTTCTAGTAGTTTTCTGTACGTTTTCACCCTAGTTGCTTCCTCCCATACGGGAGCGGCGTACAGCATAATAGACTGTGCTACTGCAGCAAGCAGTCTCCTCTTGCTTGGCTTTGGACCACCGTTGTTCAGCATCAGCCTGTTTACCGCCGAAGTAGTCTCTGCTGCTCTTATTGATACTTCCCTGATGTGCTGAGCGAATATCAGGCTGCTATCAATCGTGACCCCCAAGTATTTTAGGGATTTTGTTAGCACTACGTCTGTACCGGAAATTTGAATATTTATCGGCCTTGTTTTCCTTCTCCCTGATAATAACACAGCTTCTGTTTTTTGGGGTGCAAGACTCAGTCCTCTCTTTGACATCCAGTTTTGTATATTTTGTGCAGCTACTTTTGCTTTTTCAGCCAGTTCCTCCTCCGTCTTTGCCGCTACAACTACTGCCAGGTCGTCCGCATATCCGATCACTGTTACGCCTTCAGGTTGTTCGATTCTCAGCACTCCATCGTATGATAGATTCCACAGGTGAGGACCTATCACTGAGCCCTGCGGAACACCGCTGTTGATGTTCATGATTTTCTCATCTTGAGCACTTCCAATCTTGATGGAACGATTGCTGAGATAGCTCCTTACTATTTTCTCCAGGTAGTTGGGGATTCCTCTTTCTCTTATTTCATCGAGTATTGTTTTCCATGCCACGGTATTAAATGCATTTTTGACGTCAAGTGTCATCAAAACGCAGAGTTTTCTGCTGCATCTGGTACCTGCTCTTGCTTCCTTAGCTATGTTGACTACCATTTGTATAGCGTCGATAGTGGATCTACCTTCTCGGAAACCGTATTGTTTTTCTGATAGGCCCCCACATCTCTCGATTTCTTCCTTTAGTCTTCTAGTTAGAAGCTGTTCGTATAATTTGCCCATTGTGTCTATGAGGCAAATTGGCCTGAACGACGATGCTTCTTCGATTGGCTTTCCGGGCTTCTTTATTAGAATGAGCTTGGCATTCTTCCATCTCTTTGGGAAATTTCCTTCCATCGCAGATTGGTTTAGAGCACTCAATACTGCTTCCGGATGTTCTCTAGCTACAATTTTGGTAATTTCCGCCGAGACTCCATCAGGACCTGGGGCTTTTCCGTTTTTTAGTCGCCCACTAGCATAGGAAAGTTCTTCTTTTGTGAATTTTTGAAAGTCGTTTCTCTCTTCACTGTGTTCTGTGTTTGGGAGATCTTCATGTTTGGGGAACAAAGACTCTGCTATTGACCATGCTCTGTCTATTGTCATGCCTGCCATCGGATCTGTCGGTTTCATACTTCTTCTGACTATTTTGTACCCTTCGCCCCATGTGTTGGTATTTACTTCTTCGCATAGATTTTTCCAGCACTCCCTCTGCCTTTGGCTAATAGCTACTTTTAATTTTTTCCTCGCTGTTCTTAGCTCTTCTATTTCTTCATTACAGTCGCCACCATTTGTTCTGCGCCGCTCTCTCTGGTACTTCCGTCTTGCGGTTTGGCAAATTTGACGCATATTTGATATCTCAAGAGTCCACCAGTATACTTGCTTCTTTTGATGGGCATTCGGCTTTCGTTTCGGCATAGCCGCGTCGCACGCTTTTATTACCGCTTCCATGAGCTGTTCAACGCTCTCGTTGCCTCTTAGCTCTTCTTGAAGTGACAACCTCAATTTGTTTTCGTTTAGCTTTTTTAAAGCCCATCCTTGTATGTTTGTTGGCGATAAATTATTTGGCCTGCCCTCGATATCGAATAATATGTAGCGATGGTCGCTCATGGACTCTCTGTCTAGGACTCTCCACTTGTTTATCTTGGTGGCAATTCTGTTTGTGGCAAATGTTATGTCTAGGATAGATGCACTAGAGCCCCTCTCAAAAGTGGGTTCGGAGCCTTTATTTATGACCACTAGGTCCAGACTTGCTGCCCATTCCGTCAGCATACCACCTTTTGCATCAGTTCGTGTCTCGCCCCATTCTGGATGTTTTGCGTTGAAGTCGCCTGTTACCACAGCAGTACCTCCATGCCTTCTAATTTCATTTCCCAGATTTGTCAAGACGTCTTCGTACCCTGCCCTGTTTATATTTGGGGATATATAACAAGAGAATAGAGAAAAATCTGTTGTCTTCACCCACACGAATCCTTGGCCTCGTCCTGTTTTTTGGACAGCTATTTGACTATTTAGGATTTTTATAGCAGCATCTCCCTCGTCGTTCAGAAACCATCCTGTTTTCGTTTTGTTTTTGTTTGGCTCGCTAATAGCCAGGATATCAACTTTTTCTTCTTTTGCAGTAGATAGCAGTAAGTCGTGTGCTGCTCTGCATCGATTCTCGTTCAATTGAATTATTCTACACACCGCGCCTGCCATTTTGCTGCTTATTCAGCGCTCTCATGTATTTGGGGCAGCGTGTGCTGCCTGCCTGGTGTCCCGCTTGGCAGCATAGCGGGCAGAAGGGTTCTTCTTTGCACTCTTTGGCTTTATGGCCTTCTTTGTTGCATCTCATGCAGTTGTTCGTTCTGTCTGGGCCCGAACAGTTGGTGGCTCGGTGGCCTATTACCCAACACCTAAAACAGCGAGTTGTATCAGTTCGTTCCCTTACCCTGCAGTTAATCCATCCTATTCGTATTTTTCCGCTTTCTAGAAGTTTAGCTCCATCTTCTTGTGTTAGCTCTACCGTGCCAATTTGGTTCCCATTATATGTTGGTCTTAGGGACTTCACATTTACTTTTTTCCCTATTGCTGCGTTCAGGGCCTCTTCCACCTCTTCTTTGGTTGTTACTGCGTCAACATCTTTGATGTGTAATATGGTCTTCTTCTGCAGAGTACGGACCTTCTCCTCGCTTTTTAGGCCTTTTGCAATAGCAGCCCTTAGGATCTCTGCTTTTCCCATACCCTTCTCCACTTGCACCAGTAGCTCTCCTTGCCGCGTTTTCCTTACTGCGGTAATAGACACGCCTACCTCATCAAGCCTGGTACATGCTTTTACTTTTTTAAGCGTTTCCGCGTAGCTGCTTCCTTCTGTGCTTATTAGCACTGCTTCCGGTATCGTCCTCCTCCTTGGTCTCTTGGGCTGCACCTCCTGAGGTTTTGGTTTTCTACGTTGAACAGTAGTCCATTCACTTGTCTTTTCTGCCACGTTTTCATGTATGTTTGGTTGCATCACATCTCGACATTCGTCATTTGACTTGCTTTCTGCGGCATCTGTACAAACAGCGCCCTCTGGCGACGGCTTTGCAACGTCCTCTATTGAGGTTATGATTTCGTTCATTACATATACCTCATTTTTTATCTGGTTTGGGGTTCGCTTGAACCTCCTGACTAGCTTCTTCAGGAGCTTTACACTCTCCTTCAGCTGCTTAAGGTATTCCGCGTTTCGCAGATCACTTTTCCAGCTCGGAACATCACTATTTTCACTCATGGTTTCGGGCACAACCTCACTCGTCGCCATCCTGAACCAAACTGTATATAGTGTTAGGCTAGGGCCTTGAATTAGAGCCCCAAAACTTTGATAGTTAAGTGCGTCAAAATTCATATATTAATTATAATTATATTGATAAAATATATTCTAATAACGATCATCTCACATTGGATTAGATAATCGAAATTTAATATGATTTAATACTTAATTTAGTACTAACAATAATATTATTTATTGCAGCAATAAATTATAAAAAATAATAAAAAAATCAACTTCATTTCAATAAAATTCCGCTGCAAAGGATTATTGACCATAGTTTTTTTTGCCCTATGTGCTAATATTAATACATAATCAATTAATATTTAATGACTACTCCTAAGAATGATATCATAATTTGAATATTTTTTTGAATTATTGATTTTCGTCGTATTGCAATATTTTAAAAGCATTTTTTGTTTACTGTTAAGGTTTAATATTTAGATTTTGTAAAATCTTTACAGATTTATAGTCCGTAATGAAAAAAATTGATTTAATTATAATTTTTTGTTCCATATACCTCGCACAGTGCGGCTTCATATTTGAAAATAATTTAAATTATAATTCATAAATCTTAGTAGAAAAAATTATAGAAAATTATACACAAATGATCTTTTTTTTTTAACTTTATATGGTTTAATTTATTTTTTTGCGGTTTTAAGTTCCAATTGTCAGTATTTTGCTTGGAAAATTATTGTTGAACTTAAAATGTTTAGATAATCTAATTTTAATGAAATTATTAAAAATAAAACTACGAATTTTATTTTATTTTTTATATTAAAATAAAATATTGCTACTATTATACAAGTCGGAGTTAAACAATAATATTGTATTTTTCTTATATAAAAAAGGGATTGAGGAAATCCCCAGTCACATCCATCTTCTGCAATTTTAGTATAAGGAAATAATGTCTCATGTTTCTTACTGACAGTGATTTTATTTGATGGATGCTTTTAGTTATTTTCCTTTATTGAGTTTTGTGAACATATATTGATTATTATATAATTTTGTAATTATTTATATTATTCCTATTTTAGATAAAACAGTATATAATAATAAAAGAACAAATATTATATAATATTAGTGTTAATTTATGATGGAAAAACTTGCCCTTTGTATGAACTACAATAAAAGTAATTTATTGGTTTTTACAAAACTTTCACTTCAATATACAAAAATATAAAGAAGCAAAAACAATAATTCTAACTAAATAAATCTATTGATTATTCGAATATATTGTGAACAAAAATAGAAGCAGCGAGAAAAACTAAGATAATGTGGTTAGAGAGACTTTAGATATAAAATCTTACTCAATAAGTTCGTAAAATGACATATAGATAGCGCCTCTATCGATCAATTTTTAGGAAATACCAACCTTCGGGTGACGTCTCTCGAAATTTTATGACAAACTGACATTTAGTTCAAAAGTTACAGTGGTTTTAGTGACGCTACTTTTGTAATTTTCAAAACGATGGAAAAATATGAATTTGATAAATTTGTTAATAAAACATTAATTTTTGATTGAAAAAATACCGTGAAAGCAAAGCAATGTGTAGACAAATGGTAGAAAAGTGGTTTGCCGATAGAAGTACCTACGAACTTATTGAGTGAGGTTAAAATAAGAGTACTTGTAATAAATTTTAGGATGTAGATATTGAATTTTTTGTAAATTAAATTTGAAACGATAAAGTTACATATTTTTGGAGGAGTTATGGAATAGGTTATTTGTATATCATATGGTTCAAAGAGATTCTTATTACAAAAAAGGACGATGAGTTGTTGAAATGAAAAATTATTAATTAATTTTCAGTCTCTTATTAGTAAAAAATTATTAAGAAAGAAGACTTATTATGAAGGAAATCTTTCTATTTTATATTAAAAATAATTATATTGTTTATAAATCGATAACGTAGAAATAATAATTATATAATATGTTAATAATTATAAAATTTTGGGAAAAGAAAATATTGTTTATTTATTTATAATAATTTAATACATGAAAACATTGTGTAAAATACATTTTTTATAATTTAAAATTCACTAAACGAAGTCAGAGATCGACTTTTTCATAGTCAATTTTCTTTTTAAATAACCTGCTTTCTTGGGGCAACTCTCACCGCATTCACGCGCCTCTCCTAATTTCATTTTCCAGAAACTCGTGTTACCCGAATCATTTAAACCCTGATTAAGTGCTGAGTGAAATGCGAATTCCTGGATCTACCGCCTTTTTACCTCTGATTTTATTACGAGAAGTTCATTATTTTCGCATTGAAGCGCTCTTCAGTAGTGAATCCCATTGAACAAATTCCGTTTCACTTGTTCAACCTTAGATTTTCGAAGCATCTTAAACTTTGCGTCATCAGGAAATAATAATTTGGATTCGGAAATTCTTGCCGGCTTCAGTTCTATATTTTTTATTTCTTGTAAAACTATTGGAATTTTATTAATCGAAGATTTTTTCTCATCGAGCTTGAATGGTAAAAACGCATTGTCTTCTTCGTGAAACAGTTTTCTTTTGGTTCCTTTTCTACTGATTTGCATGTCGTTTAATGCGGAAAATGGCTTTAGCGTTACTGCAGCGACACGGGAGAAGTTCTTAAGCTCCACTTCGGATTTTTTAATCTTGCTGTCTGTCACGTCTCGAGCAGTTACATCATTTGCACCACAACAGGTTGTTTCACTGAATAATCTCCCTACGGAGTTTCGAGCAACAATACGTCCCTTCAATTCCATCTTCGCAGCGGCATGCGATGTTGGGTTAATTAATTTGTTCGATGTAAATCCTGCAAATGTATTCAGCGACTCATCCGCAATCCACTTTTCATTATTTTTAAGAAAATGTTGCTCCTCTTGCTCTTCTGTAAATAAGTTGAATCTTGCGTGGATTTTACGTCCTACTTCAGCGAAACATCGGTTGCTTTCAACATCAAATGTAATTATTTCATTATTTTTAAGAATATGTTGTTCTTCGTTGTATAAATTGCATCTTGGGTGAATTTCATGTCTAACTTGTGGTTCTACTTCAGCAAACATTCGCTTCCTGACCTGCTGATCCGGATTATCTTTAAGAATCTTTGTTAATTCTTGCTCATCTCTAAATAAGCTGCTTCTTGCGTGCAATTTACGTGTATCTTGCGGTTCTACTTCAGCGAACAATCGCTTCCTGTTCTTACTTACATTTTCACATATATTCACTAACTCCGCAGTCAACTTTCCATTTTCTGAAAGAATCTTCGTTTTTTCTTGATCTTCCTTAAATAAATTGCATCTTGCGTTCACTTCACTTGCATCTTTTGCAAAACATCTCTTCCTATTTTTACTTACAATTTTAAATGTATTTTCTGACTGATCCGCAGTCAACTTTTGATTATCTCGAATAATCTTCACTTTTTCTTGATCTTCATTAAATAAGTTGCATTTTGCGTGCAATTTACTTATTTTCGGTTCTACTTCAGCGAAACATGGCTTCCTTTTCATACTTACATTTTCGAATATATTCTCGGACTGATCCGCATTCAAATTTCTAATATCTGGAAGAATCTTTCTTTCTTCTTGCACTTCTTTAAATAAGTTGCATGTTGCGTTCAATTCATTTATTTCTTTCGGTTCTATGTCTGCAAAAGATCGCATTTTCTTACTTATATTTTCAAACGTATTTTTTGACTGATCCAATTGATTTTCTGACTGAATCAACTTTTCATTATCGGGAAAAATCTTTATTTCTTCTGTCTCTTCTTTAAATAAGTTGCATTTCACTTCACTTGTATATGGTTCTACTTCAGCGAAGCATCTCTTTCTGTTTGTATTTTTATTTTCACATTTATTTTCTGACTGGTCTGCAATTAACTTTTTATTTTCTGGAAGAATTTTCGTTTTTACTTGCTCTTTTTTAAATAAGTCGCATTTTACGTGCACTTCAGCGAAACATCTCTTCCTTTTCTTACTTACATTTTCAAATGTATTATCTGACTGAATCAACTTTTCATTATTTGAAAAAATCTTCATTTCTTCTGGCTCTTCATTAAATAAGTTGCATCTTGCACCTCACTTGTATATGATTCTACTTCAGCGAAACATCTCTTCCTTTTCTTACTTACATTTTCAAATATATTCTCTGACTGATCCGCAATCAACTTTTCCTTATCTGAAAGAATTGTAGTTTTTTCTTGCTCTTCTTTAAATAACTTGTATGTTGCGTTCAATGCACTTGTATTTTTCGGCTCTACTTCAGCGAAACATCGCTTCATGTTTGTACTCTTAACATAAAACGTATTCACCGACTGATTGGTAGTCCACTTTTCATTATCTGGAGGAATCTTCAATTCTTCTTGCTCTTCTTTAAATAAGTTAAATTTTGCATGTATTTTAGGTGTAACTTTTGCAAACCTATTCCTACTTTTACCAACTGGTACTAACTTCTTCGACAAATCCATTTTAGTAATTTCTCTTCAATACTTCTAGGTCTTGCAAAAATACACTTTAACTACTAAGATCGCATAAGCAACGTTACAAACCTTTATATACTCTTTGAAAGTTTGTAATTAAGTAACTTGTAAAAATCCAATTATATTTCAATTAGTTTGCATTTACTTCTTACAATAATTATTATTAATACATTTGTCGCATAATTCGTTTATATTAATGACTCTTTTTTCAACTGTTTTTTTAATGGTATTTATTTATATTTAAGTCATATCTTCTGGCAAACATTTTTTTTTTATTTTTGTATTTATTTATTTTTTTTATATTAAATTTATTTCTAATAATTAAAATTAAAACAAGTTGCGCTTCACGTGCTCTACCTTAGAACTTCGTGGTATTTCTTCCACCTTTCCACTGCTTACATCATCTCCAAATAACCTCTTCTGTATTTTGGATTTACCAACTTGTATCGGTTTGTTCACCTTCATCTTTCTAGGTGCTTTCAGAACCATATTTCTTATTTCCTGAAAAACTTCAAACTGCATTATCCCATGCTTCAAAGCATCTTTTTTATCTTCTCGATATGAATTCGATTTTCTAATATCTGGAATAATCTTCACCTCCACTTTCTGTTCTTCAAATAAGTTGCGTTTTAGCTGCTCAACTTTTAAATGTTTAAAAACCTTTTGACTTTCAATCGATGGACTAACTTGAGGTTTTATTTCAAAGAACAATCGCTTCCTGTTGTTATTTTCTACCAACTTATTCATTTTAAAGACTTTATTTAAAACTTTTGAATTTGTTGCAAATACTTGATTCATCAACAGAGACGTAACTTCAACTGAACTAACACAAAATGCTGAACTATTTTATATATTAAAATTGGGATAATCCCTTCCACTTTTATTACCTAATCATAAAACCTTTTGATAAATAAGTTTATTATTGCGGCAATATTATTTCAATTAAATTGCAATTATTATTTTTAATTATATTTTATGGTATATTTTATTGCCATGCAGGTAGAAAATTCTTTTATGTTACATGATGGAACTTTTATATAATATAACATAATATATTTCAGTTATTTTATAAGTATTAGGACAATATTGACCAACTAACTATTATTTAATGAGCATTTTAGTCAAATTTGAAGAAAATTTTATACCAAAAAGAAAAATAAATATTTACTTTCGATTGAATAACTTTTATATAAAGTTTAGGAAAACATAAATAATATACTGTTAATAATATTATGAAATTACTGAATTAAAATAAATTTTAATATACAAAGAAATTATATAGTTTAATCCTCTTTTGATTATTATTGCATAATTTTTGATTAGTAAATAATATTTTTTAGACTATCTACAGAGGTTTTCCCCATAAATATTCTTAATGTATAGTAAAAATCAGAAAAGTTACTTGTTAATGTATTTTGATCTATAGAATTTTTTAAGATTAAATATGAAGAAAATTTTATACAAATAAATAATAACGTTCGATTGAATAACTTTTATATAAAATTAAGGAAAACATAAATATATACAGCTAATAATATCAGTAAATTACTCCATATTCACTTTAAAATTCATTAATAAATTTTAATATACAAACAAATTATATAATTTAATTCTTTTTTCATTAATATTGCATAATTTTTGATTAGTAAAAAAATATTTTTTTGACTATCTACCGAGGTTTTCCGTCTAAATATTTTTATTGTCTAGAAAAAATCATTTTAATTTTTCAGCATATCTTACTTTAAGAAATCTAATAAAGTATGTTGTTTAAATAAATATTTATTTGCTAATTTACGAAAATGAATTGAAGAGAAAAACAATTTATTTTGCAAGAAAAACAAAGACAAAGGAATATATGAAAAAAAATAATAATGACACAAAACGTGACAAGAATAAAATTTTGTCAAAAAAGCGGAACAATTTGCATGAATGTGACTCGAACAAAATTATTCTAATAACGGAGAGTCTCTGAACTATGAAATATTGTATGAAGATTTGAAAGCTTTTCATATGTGCTTTATGGAATATATATTTTTTTGTTGTTAAAGTCTACAAAATTATAAAATAAATAATGAATATTAATACTAGAATTTTCATTTTATTTGAATAATTTTCATAGTCTCAGAGCTATGAAATAATGTATGAAGATTTGAAAGCTTTTCATATGTGCTTTAATATATATTTTTGTTGTTGTTAAAACGTACAAAATTTGAATTTTCATTTTATTTGAATAATTTTTCTTCCTTTCTATAGTCATCTGGAAACAAAAAATATTTGAAATTAGAAATACATTTTTGTTTGGAAAATTTATTTTTCATCATTTATTTGATATTTCAACAATATATCAAAGAAATGATAAAAATAGATTCAAAATTTGTATTCATTCTGAATTTGTTTATTGTGATGGGTGTTTAGGGTTTTAGAAATTCAAAATAATCTAAATAATGAAATAAAGGGTTTTTACAACGCTGTATGTAACACTAATAATAATCTATAAGCTGAATAATCACAAGGATCCAAAACACTTCAAGAATGTAAATAATTGCTTAGACAATTATCATCTTGATAAAAAGTGTAGAAATACTAACCACCTCAAACTAAAAACCAATTAGGGTTGTGAAATTTGTAAATATTAAATGTATGTACCCTCTCAAAATTGTATGAAGGTCAAATATCTCTGTATGTATAAATAAAGTTTAAGTTTGACTTTGACTTTTGACCTCACGATCTTGTGAGTACGGGTGCAATCCCAGCCAAGCCAGGCCCTTCTGGCCAAAAAAATGTTGCGATGGTTGCAATAGCATAGTTAAGGATAGCAGCAAAAATGTAATTTATTACATTAGAAAATAATAACTTCAAAACTCGAATTATATGGATTTCCAAAATAAAACATGCAACATTATTTTGTAATTACATTACATTATAATTGCAATTAAAGTATTTATGAATATATACATAATACATAATATTATATATTTTTTAAATATTGTTAATATATTAAGTAATATTTATAAAATAAAATTACTAATATATTTTCATTTACGTTGATCAATTGCATTTTTTTACTAGGTATTTGCATTAAGAAATATATAATTTTTAATGAATTCTTTTTGTCTAAACTTGAAAATGAAAATGTTATTAATTATTTGTATAATAATTTATTTTTTGTAAAGCAAAAACTGCATCAGTTTTGAAAAGGACATATATAATTATTATTAGTATAAGATCGACGATTGAAAGTGCGGGAAATAGCTGATGCTGATAATATTTTCCATATTTGTATGTAGAATTTAAGATAAAAAAACTTTGTGTAACATTTACATGCAAATTTCTCATGCGTTTTTGGATCGTTTTAACATGAATAAAGCTGTCGATTTATTAATATGGATGAAAATTGGATTCACCACTTCACACCAGATATGAAAGAATGGTCAGAAGCTAGTTCAGGTGCACCAAAGTAGGCAAGAAATGTTTGTTAAAATATTATCTTGAGAAAGGTAAGTAATTGGTGAAAAAAGGTTGTTTATTAATTTCTTTATATGAATAAAAATATTTGTTATCAATTAATGATATTAATGTTTATTTAAAAAAAAGTACAATTTACAAAACATACATGAGTTCCCTTTTTTGAAATAATTCCGATTCAAAAAGGGATAATTATAAGTATTTTAGTTAATACCTAGACGAATACAAAAAATATACATTTTAAGTTTTATAAAGTTGCAATATATAATTCGATAAAAAAAGGAAGAAGTTTTAGTTGTTTTGATTATTTACAAAGTACGTAATCAATTATATAAATAATTTACATGAAACATTTAGGATACTAAAGCAATTTGTCAAAATAAATACTGATATGACATTAATTTGACTATTGATTGTTGCTTAATATTATGTGGAAAATTTGGAATATGTTAAATTTCCAAAAAATAAAATAAATAAATTAATTAATGAGAATCAAATATAATATAAAAATAATAATGTCAATTGTTCAAATTCAAAAACAATAATTATTACCTTACAAGAGTAAAATATGAGTTGTTTCCAAAGTGCACAATATTGTAAACGCATCGAATTTTAACTTTCTAAAAAGTTAAATTCTCATTGGTTTAAAATTCAGTACTTTTTTTTTCTCAGTTTTTTTGGGTTCTATGATTTCATCTTCGCTGTCGACAAATAGTAATTTCTTCCTAACTTGCAACTGACTTGCGTTTCTGGGTGTTTTGGTCCTCTTCTTTTTTGGAGCACCAGGATTGTTTTTTTGTAACACCGCACTGTCGGAATCATCGAAATCATCGCAAATTAAATCGTAATCCATATCTGTTAATTTAATTGACCTCCTCGGTAATAATTCATCTGGAAAATTTAATTGCTTTCTGGCTTTAGGAGACGATATCGTCACTTTCTTTCTAGAAATTTTGCTGTTTATTTCTTGGTCTGCTAATCTGTTGCTAGAATTTGCTACGAATGCTAACTGATACTTCTGAAAAGAAATATTTCGTATTTATTCATTTTTTTGGACAAATATTCTTAGTATTAGTTGTAGAAATAGTGTGGAGAGATAATTCCTTTTTCGTACTTTCGGTTTAAATGGAAACGATTAAAGCACTTCCAGCAAGTATATTATACAACCATAGTTTTATTTGAGCACCATAAATACGAATGTAGGAAGAAACTGCAGGCATTTTTATATTAGATACAACAAATAATTTGCCTTTTTTTGCATTAATAATAAACCTTCATTTCTGATATTTACAATATTAAAAAGTTTGATATGAGTTTGAATTATCTGATACTATTTCTGACAATTTTTTTTATTTAAATATCGGTTTAGTTTTTTACAAATTTTATTATATTTTCATAAACTAATAAAAGTTATTTTATTTAGAACAAATTAATTATATCATGTTAATTAGTTTTGATAGAAAATAACAAAAAATATTTGTTGCAACAATAAATTTAATTTGTGTAATTTATTGTTGCAACAATTACAAAATAATAAAAATATTTCTTTTTGTGAAAACAGTTCTAATTCATGTTTCATTATTAATTTTCTTAAGTATTGTAAATATTCTAATGTTTAAAACGCAAAATTTTGTAGCTGTACACCTCATGGAGGAAATATTATTTTTTTCCACAAAATTAATTCAGTAAATTTTTTTGCTGTAGAAATTATTTGCAAAAAAAATATACCGTTAATGGTAATATAAATAATATATTTTAATTAAGAAAATTGCATTTAAATACATTATTAATAAAATAATTTGAGACTTTAAAATATTGATATTTTAATTATAATATTATGGAAGTTTTATAATGGTTATACTATTGTTTTAACGTGCTTTTAGTTGTTAAAATTTCCTAGCTATAAAATAAAAGGATTTTATAAATGTTATACTATTATTTTAACGTGTTTTTATTTATAAAATCCCCAAGTTTCATATCTTTTTCTGACAAAAAGAACAGTATTTTATATATACAGTTGATTAAAACTATCTATTATTAGTTAATAATATAAATGTTTATTTACAGAAAGTATAATTTACAAAATAGACATGATTTCCCGTTTTTTTGAAATAATTCAACTCCAAAATAAAAAGATAATTATAAGTATACAAAAAAGACAACCACAAAAAAAAAGTGCACAATATTGTAAACGCATCAAATTTTAACTTTCTTAAAAGTTAAATTCTCATTGGTTTCATATTCCGCGTTTTCACTTTTTTTTTCTCAGTTTTTTTTTGTTCAATGATTTCATCTTCGCTGTCGTCAAATAGCAATTTCTTCCTAAATTGCAACTGACTTGCGCTTCTGGGTGCTTTGAACCTCTTCTTTTTAGGAGCACCTGGATTGTTTTTTTGCAACTCCACACTGTCGGAATCATCTACATCGTCGCAAATTAAATCGTAATCCATTTCCGATAGTTGAATTGATCTCCTCGGTAACAATTCATCCGGAAAAAATAATTGTTTCCTGGCTTTAGGAGACGATATCGTCACTTTCCTTGTAGACATTTTGTTGTTCATATCGTGGTCTGCTAATCTGTTGCTAGACTTTGCTACTAATGCGAACTGATACTTCTGAAACGAAGTACTTCGTATTTATACAATTTTTTGGACAAATATTCTCAGTATTAGTTGTAGATATAGTGGGGAAAGATAATTCCCTTTTCCTATTTTTGGTTTAAATGGAAACGATTAAAATACTTTGAGTAGGTATATTATACAACTATAGTTTTATTTGAGCACCATAAATACGAAAGTAGGAAGAAACTGCAGGCATTTCTATATTAGATACAATAAATAATTTGCCTTTTTTTGCATTAATAATAAACCTTCATTTCTGAGATTCACAATATTAAAAACCTTTTTTATAATTCTGTGCTCTGAGTTTGAATTATTTGATACTATTTCTGACAATTTTTTTTATTTAAATATCGTTTGTTTTTTACAAATTTTATCATATTTTCATAAACTAATAAAAGTTATTTTATTTAGAACAAATTAATTATATCATGTTAATTAGTTTTGATAGAAAATAACAAAAAATATTTGTTGCAACAATAACTTACACAAATTAATACAATTACAAAATAATAAAAATATAAAAATGTGCTCTATAGCTATATTTAAAAAAATTATAAACATTATAGGTAAATTAATCTAATATATTAAAAATTCATAAACAATGCCAAATTATTTTTTTTCATTTGTCTAAAATTTAATTAATACAATATAATTCTTAAATATTGAATAAGAAAGGAACAAATTATAAAATAGTTATGTTAACGCAATTTTAAATTTTTAATTCTTTTCCTTCAGACAAATTCTTTAAACCAAATACTTCACAAATAAGCTCAAATAAGAACCTAATCAGAGTTGGATGTTGCAGCTATGAACTAGTCTGCATTGTTTCAAAAAATATATTTGATCTACTATTTTATAACAAATCTATTCTCATTAAAATAATCAACAAAAAATAGATATTACTGTGCGCAACACCAAAATTTCTGTGGTTGACGATCACTGATGTAGAAGACTTTTGCCGACGGATAACTTTCCGATGAAATTCAAGTTTTTAAACATGGAAAAAACTAATTTATAATAGGTTTAAGAAGTGTCAGATCTGATAAATTATGATAAACCACCATTGTTCAACATTCTTATATAATAAGAAAATTATTAGTACTGGAATTTATTATACACAGTAAGACCTCGTTTAGCGTCTAAGATGCTTTACTAAACGATAAGCGCTAAACGAAACTCCGTTAAACTGAGTTTATTTAATATATAGTAAATAGGTAAGTTTTGTGTAGATCGCGTTATATCGAAAGAGCTGTAAAACAGATCTTAAATTCTTGATTGAAAACGCAAAATTATATAAATTAGTTACTGTTTACTAATAATTAAAAGCGTTAATAATTTAATTACTACCACAGTTCGTTTCATTAAATTAATATAGTCAAAAGGAAAAAAAATGTTAAATTTTATTATTTAATATAGTAATTTATTTAAATACTAATATCAATATCAAATATTGGTGTTTTTGTGGTAAAAATCGATAAAAATCAATAGATTTGGTGCTTATACATCGGATTGCGTCATGGAACGGGATCTGTTAGAGACACATTTCAATATTTTTCATGTCTAGCTCTTAAGAAAGAGGATGCTGCTAATGCCTAGAAGCATTGGAGAGTCAAAAGGGAGCACGAGGTTATTATTCCTCGAAAGCGGAATCCATTTGGAAAAAAAAAGCCGAATTTCCAATATCTTACGTTTCCTAAATAAATATTAAATATGTTTTATCAAAATCCAATAGTTTATTTATTATTATAATTATGTTACTTATTTTTATAATTTAATATATCACCTAATATTCAATAAAAATACAATAATTTAAAACAATACAAAATTAAATTAAAAGTAACTAAAATTTAATTTAATTTAAAAAATTCTATTAATTTTAAACTAATTCTTCTCATATAAACTTAAAAGAGTTTTGAAAGTTTGAAAAGTTTTGAAAGCGATACATTAGATGATCGACGAGTGACTGTGCGTGAAATAGCTGATGATATAAGATTTTCAATATAACGAGTTTTCCAAATTTTGCATTTAAAATGGAAAAAGCTTGAATAAAACTGATTTCGTCAATTTATAAATATGGGTGAAAACTAGATTCACGACTGCACGCCAGATATGAAAGAACTGTCAGAAGCTAGGCAAAAACTGTTCCATTCAAAATAAATGTTATACCATCGTTTTTTTTTTGGGATGCATAGGAAATTGTGTTAAGAGATTTTCTTGAGAAAGTTAAAAAAAAATGGATTAATTTGTTGAAATAGTTTTTAAAAAAGGATAGTTTTTTAACTTCTTTAACTTTTACAGTTGATTAAAACTATTTATTATTAGTTAATAATATTAATGTTTATTTACAGAAAGTATAATTTACAAAATAGAGATGATTTCCCGTTTTTTGAAATAATTCAACTCCAAAATAAAAAGATAATTATAAGTATACAAAAAAGACAACCACAAAAAAAAGTGCACATTATTGTAAACGCTTCGAATTTTAACTTTCTTATAAGTTAAATTCTCATAGGTTTCATATTCCTCATTCTCGGCTTAAAATTCAGTACTTTTTTTTTCTCAGTTTTTTTTTGTTCTATGATTTCATCTTCGCTGTCGTCAAATAGTAATTTCTTCCTATATTGCAACTGACTTGCGCTTCTGGGTGCTTTGGTCCTCTTCTTTTTTGGAGCACCTGGATTGTTTTTTTGCAACTCCACACTATCGGAATCATCTACATCGTCGCAAATTAAATCGTAAGCCATTTCCGATAGTTGAATTGACCTCCTTGGTAACAATTCATCTGGAAAAAATAATTGTTTCCTGGCTTTAGGAGACGATATCGTCACTTTCCTTGTAGACATTTTGTTGTTCTAGACTTTGCTACGAATGCTAACTGATACTTTTGAAGCGAAGTACTTCGTATTTATACTATATTTTGGACAAATATTTTGAGTATTAGTTGTAGATATAGTGGGGAAAGATAATTTTGTTTTCCTATTTTTGGTTTAAATGGAAACAATTAAAACACTTCCAGCAGGTATATTATACAACCATAGTTTTATTTGAGCACCATAAATACGATAGTAGGAAGAAACTGCAGGCATTTCTATATTAGATACAATAAATAATTTGCCTTTTTTTGCATTAATAATAAACCTTCATTTCTGAGATTCACAATATTAAAAACCTTTTTTATAATTCTGTGCTCTGAGTTTGAATTATTTGATACTATTTCTGACAATTTTTTTTATTTAAATATCGTTTTAGTTTTTTACAAATTTTATTATATTTTCATAAACTAATAAAAGTTATTTTATTTAGAACAAATTAATTATATCATGTTAATTAGTTTTGATAGAAAATAACAAAAAAATATTTGTTGCAACAATAACTTACAAAAATTCAAAACGTAAAATTTTGTAGTTATACACCACGTGATCCACGAAATTCAAAATGTTGAATTATGCGGACAAATACTTTTTACTAAGTGCAGTTTTTTGCTTTAGAAATTATTTGCAAAAAAATGTATACCGTTAATGTTAATATAAATAATAATATTAATATAAACTATGAATATAAATTAATGTATATATTTTAATTAAGAAAAGTGCATTGAAATACATTATTAATAAAATAATTTGAAACTGTAAAATATGGATATTTTAATATATAATATTATAGAAATTTTTATTGATAAATCACGCAAGTTACATATCTTTTTCAGAAACAAATAATAAATAACGGTAAAACTTATAGATAAATTAATCTAATATTCTAGAAATACATTTACAATGCTAAATTTTTTTTTTATCATTTGTCTAAAATTTAAATAAATACAAAATTATTTATAAATATTGATAGGAAGGAAAAACTATTGAGATTTTTCATAAAAATAAGTAAATTTAAGACAACCGCTGTTGTATTGTCAAATTATAAAATAATTGTAATTATCGCAATTTTTAATGTTTAATTATTGTCCTTCAGACACATTCCCCAAACCAAATACTTCACAAATAAGCTCAACTATGAACAAGTTAATATTTTTCCAAAAAAATATATTTATTCTACCATTATATAAAATAAAAATAGGCATTACTCCGCGTAACACTAAAATCGATAAAAATCCATAAATTTGGTGCTTACGCAACGAATTACGTCATAAATCTGGATGTGTTAGAGACACATTTCAATATTCTTCACGTCTGGATCTTCAGAAAGAGGATGCTGCTGATGCCTAGAAGCATTGGAGAGTCAATGGGAGCAAGAGGTTATTATTCCTCGAAAGCGGAGACGCAGGAATCGATTTGAAAAAAATTGAACAAATCCTACTATGAATTTGACTCGAACGAACGCAAAATTATTTCAAGTGTCAGACCGAAGAAATGTACTAAGATTTGAATGCCAACTGCACGAGAAATTCACTCAACCTTTTTAATTTTGTTTGCCGAATTTCCAATATCTTACGTTTCATAAATAAATATTAAATATTTTTTATCAAAATCCAATAGTTTATTTATTATTATAATTATGTTACTTATATTTATAATTTTATATATCACCTAATATTCAATAAAAATGCAATAATTTAAAACAATACAAAATTAAACTAAAATTAACTAAAATTCAATTTAAAAAATTCTATTAATTTTAAACTAATTCTTCTCATATAAACTTAAAAGAGTTTTAAAAGTTTGAAAAGTTTTGAAAGCGATACATTAGATGATCGAAGAGTGACTGTGTGTAAAACAGCTGATGATATAGGAATTTCTATAAAACGAGTTTTCCAAATTTTGCATTTAAAATGGAAAAAGCTTGAATAAAACTGATTTCGTCAATTTATAAATATGGATGAAAACTGGATTCACGACTGCACGCCAGATATGAAAGAACTGTCAGAAGCTAGGCAAAAAGTGTTCCATTAAAAATAAATGTTATACCATCGTTTTTTTTTTTGGGATGCAAAGAAAATTGTGTTAATAGATTTCTTTAAAAAAAATGGATTAATTTTTAAAAAAGGATTGTTTTTTAACTTCTTTAACTTTTACAGTTGATTAAAACTATTTATTATTAGTTAATAATATAAATGTTTATTTACAGAAAGTATAATTTACAAAATAGACATGATTTCCCGTTTTTTGAAATAATTCAACTCCAAAATAAAAAGATAATTATAAGTATACAAAAAAGACAACCACAAAAAAAGTACTTTCTTAAAAGTTAAATTCTCATAGGTTTCATATTCCGCATTCTCGGTTTATAATTCAGTACTTTTTTTTTCTCAGTTTTTGTTTCTTCTATGATTTCATCTTCGCTGTCGTCAAATAGCAATTTCTTCCTATATTGCAACTGACTTGCGCTTCTGGGTGCTTTGGTCCTCTTCTTTTTTGGAGCACCTGGATTGTTTTTTTGCAACTCCACACTGTCGGAATCATCTACATCGTCGCAAATTAAATCGTAATTCATTTCCGATAGTTCAATTGACCTCCTTGGTAACAATTCATCTGGAAAAAATAATTGTTTCCTGGCTTTAGGAGACGATATCGTCACTTTCCTTGTAGACATTTTGTTGTTCATATCGTGGTCTGATAATATGTTGCTAGACTTTGCTACAAATGCGAACTGATACTTCTGAAACGAAGTACTTTGTATTTATACTATATTTAAGGCAAATATTTTGAGTATTAGTTGTAGATATAGTGGGGAAAGATAATTCTGTTTTCCTATTTTTGGTTTAAATGGAAACAACTAAAACTCTTCCAGCAGGTATATTATACAACCATAGTTTTATTTGAGCACCATAAATATGAACCTAGGTCGACACTGTCGACCTAGGCTGTAGACAGCCATTATTATATTAGATATAATATTTTGTAGACATAGTTATTAATATAAACGTAAGAAAGTAAGCAACAATATTTGTAGAAATAAATTATAACAAAATATTAAAAAAAAGAAAACATTCTCAAGTTCCACTGCTGCAAAGGGATTTTGACTATAGGTCTTTATGCCATGATAAATATTATTTAAATTTGTTAATAATAATAATTAATAATTAATTACTAACACGTTTCGTTTCAGTATATCTTCAAAGATAAAAAGAAATGTGTTAAATTTTATTATTCACAAATAAGCTCAAATAAGAACCTAATCAGAGTTGGATGTTGCAGCTATGAACTAGTCTGCATTGTTTCAAAAAATATATTTGATCTAGTATTTTATAACGAATCTCTTCTCATTAAAATAATCAACAAAAAATAGATATTACTGTGCGGAACACCAAAATTTCTGTGGTTGACGATCACTGATATAGAAGACTTTTGCCGATGGATCACTTTCCGATGAAATTTAAGTTTTTAAACCTGGAAAAGACTAATATACTTATAATATGTTTAAAAAGTGTCAGATCTGATAAATTATGATAAACCACCATTGTTCTAAATTCTTATATAATAATAAAATTTTTAGTACTGGAATTTATTATACACAGTAAGACCTCGTTTAGCGTCTAGGATGCTTTACTAAACGATAAGCGCTAAACGAAATTCCGTTAAACTGAGTTTATTTAAAATATAGTAAATAAGTAAATTTTGTGTAGATCACGTTAAATCGAATCAGTATTAATAGTAACAGCTGTACAAGAGATTTAACTTTCATTAAATAAAAATGCAAAATTATATAAATTAGTTACTGTTTACTAATAATTAAAAGCGTTAATAATTTAATTACTACCACATTTTGTTTCATTAAATGAATATCGTCAAAAGGAAAAAAAAATGTTAAATTTTATTATTTAATATAGTAATTTATTTAAATTCTAATATCAAATCATTGAAATATTGGTGTTTTTGTGGTAGCAAGAAAATCGATAAAATTGCGTCATGAAACGGGATCTGTTAGAGACACATTTCAATATTTTTCATGTCTAGCTCTTATGAAAGAGGATGCTGCTAATGCCTAGAAGCATTGGAGAGTCAAAAGGGAGCACGAGGTTATTATTCCTCGAAAGGGGAATCGATTTGGAAAAAAATGGAGATTGACGAATTTCGAATATCTTACGTTTCCTAAATAAATATTAAATATGTTTTATCAAAATCTAATAGTTTATTTATTATTATAATTATGTTACTTATTTTTATAATTTTATATATCATCTAATATTCAATAAAAATACAATAATTTAAAACAATACAAAATTAACTAAAATTTAATTTAATTTAAAAAATTAATTCTATTAATTTTAAACTAATTCTTCTCATATAAACTTAAAAGTGTTTTGAAAGTTTGAAAAGTTTTGAAAGCGATACATTAGATGATCGACGAGTGACTGTGCGTAAAACAGCTGATGATATAGGAATTTCTATAAAACGAGTTTTCCAAATTTTGCATTTAAAATGGAAAAAGCTTGAATAAAACTGATTTCGTCAATTTATAAATATGGATGAATACTAGATTCACGACTGCACGCCAGATATGAAAGAACTGTCAGAAGCTAGGCAAAAACTGTTCCATTAAAAATAAATGTTATAGCATCGTTTTTTTTTTGGGATGCAAAGGAAATTGTGTTAAGAGATTTTCTTGAGAAAGTTAAAAAAAAATGGATTAATTTGTTGAAATAGTTTTTAAAAAGGATTGTTTTTTAACTTCTTTAACTTTTACAGTTGATTAAAACTATTTATTATTAGTTAATAATATAAATGTTTATTTACAGAATGTATAATTTACAAAATAGACATGATTTCCCGTTTTTTGAAATAATTCAACTCCAAAATAAAAAGATAATTATAAGTATACAAAAAAGACAACCACAAAAAAAAGTCCACAATATTGTAAACGCATCGAATTTTTACTTTCTTAAAAGTTAAATTCTCATTGGTTTCATATTCCGCGTTTTCACTTTTTTTTTCTCAGTTTTTTTTTGTTCAATGATTTCATCTTCGCTGTCGTCAAATAGTAATTTCTTCCTAAATTGCAACTGACTTGCGCTTCTGGGTGCTTTGATCCTCTTCTTTCTTGGAGCCCCAGGATTGTTTTTTTGCAACTCCACACTGTCGGAATCATCTACATCGTCGCAAATTAAATCATAATCCATTTCCGATATTTCAATTGATCTCCTTGGTAACAATTCATCTGGAAAAAATAATTGTTTCCTGGCTTTAGGAGACGATATCGTCACTTTCCTTGTAGACATTTTGTTGTTCATATCGTGGTCTGTTGCTAGACTTTGCTACGAATGCTAACTGATACTTCTGAAACGAAGTACTTCGTATTTATACTATATTTTAGGCAAATATTTTGAGTATTAGTTGTAGATATAGTGGGGAAAGATAATTCTGTTTTCCTATTTTTGGTTTAAATGGAAACAATTAAAACTCTTCCAGCAGGTATATTATACTTCCATAGTTTTATTTGAGCACCATAAATATGAACATAGGTCGACACTGCTGTAGACAGCCATTATTATATTAGATATAATATTTTGTAGACATAGTTATTAATATAAACGTAAGAATGTAAACAACAATATTTGTAGAAATAAATTATAACAAAATATTAAAAAAAAAGAAAACATTCTCAAGTTCCACTGCTGCAAAGGGATTTTGACCATAGGTCTTTATGCCATGATAAATATTATTTAAATTTGTTAATAATAATAATTAATAATTAATTACTAACACGTTTCGTTTCAGTATATCTTCAAAGATAAAAAGAAATGTGTTAAATTTTATTATTCACAAATAAGCTCAAATAAGAACCTAATCAGAGTTGGATGTTGCAGCTATGAACTAGTCTGCATTGTTTCAAAAAATATATTTGATCTACTATTTTATAACAAATTTATTCTCATTAAAATAATCAACAAAAATAGATATTACTGTGCGTAACACCAAAATTTCTGTGGTTGACGATCACTGATGTAGAAGACTTTTGCCGACGGATAACTTTCCGATGAAATTCAAGTTTTTAAACATGGAAAAAACTAATTTATAATAGGTTTAAGAAGTGTCAGATCTGATAAATTATGATAAACCACCATTGTTCAACATTCTTATATAATAAGAAAATTATTAGTACTGGAATTTATTATACACAGTAAGACCTCGTTTAGCGTCTAAGATGCTTTACTAAACGATAAGCGCTAAACGAAATTCCGTTAAACTGAGTTTATTTAAAATATAGTAAATAGGTAAATTTTGTGTAGATCACGTTAAATCGAATCAGTATTAATAGTAACAGCTATACAAGAGATTTAACTTTCATTAAATAAAAATGCAAAATTATATATATTAGTTACTGTTTACTAATAATTAAAAGCGTTAATAATTTAATTACTACCACATTTCGTTTCATTAAATTAATATCGTCAAAAGGAAAAAAAAATGTTAAATTTTATTATTTAATATAGTAATTTATTTAAATACTAATATCAAATCACTAAAATATTGGTGTTTTTGTGGAAAATCGATAAAAATCAATAGATTTGGTGCTTACGCATGGGATTGCGTCATGAAACGGGATCTGTTAGAGACACATTTCAATATTTTTCATGTCTAGCTCTTAAGAAAGAGGATGCTGCTAATGCCTAGAAGCATTGGAGAGTCAAAAGGGAGCACGAGGTTATTATTCCTCGAAAGCGGAATCGATTTGGAAAAAAAAAGGAGATTGCCGAATTTCCAATATCTTACGTTTCGTAAATAAATATTAAATATGTTTTATCAAAATCCAATAGTTTATTTATTATTATAATTATGTTATTTATTTTTATAATTTTATATATCATCTAATATTCAATAAAAATACAATAATTTAAAACAATACAAAATTAAACTAAAATTAACTAAAATTTAATTTAAAAAATTCTATTAGTTTTAAACTAATCCTTCTCATATAAACTTAAAAGAGTTTTGAAAGTTTGAAAAGTTTTGAAAGCGATACATTAGATTATCGACGAGTGGCTGTGCGTGAAATAGCTGATGATATAGGAATTTCAATAAAACGAGTTTTCCAAATTTTGCATTTAAAATGGAAAAAGCTTGAATAAAACTGATTTCTTCAATTTATAAATATGGATGAAAACTAGATTCTCGACTGCACGCCAGATATGAAAGAACTGTCAGAAGCTAGGCAAAAACTGTTCCATTAAAAATAAATGTTATACCATCGTTTTTTTTTTTGGATGCAAAGGAAATTGTGTTAATAGATTTTCTTGAGGAAGTTAAAAAAAAAGGATTAATTTGTTGAAATAGTTTTTAAAAAAGGATTGTTTTTTAACTTCTTTAACTTCTTTAACTTTTACAGTTGATTAAAACTATTTATTATTAGTTAATAATATTAATGTTTATTTACAGAAAGTATAATTTACAAAATAGACATGATTTCCCATTTATGAAATAATTCAACTCCAAAATAAAAAGATAATGATAATAAGTATACAAAAAAGACAACCACAAAAAAAAGTGCACAATATTGTAAACGCTTCGAATTTTAACTTTCTTATAAGTTAAATTCTCATAGGTTTCATATTCCTCATTCTCGGCTTAAAATTCAGTACTTTTTTTTTCTCAGTTTTTTTTTGTTCTATGATTTCATCTTCGCTGTCGTCAAATAGTAATTTCTTCCTATATTGCAACTGACTTGCGCTTCTGGGTGCTTTGGTCCTCTTCTTTTTTGGAGCACCTGGATTGTTTTTTTGCAACTCCACACTATCGGAATCATCTACATCGTCGCAAATTAAATCGTAAGCCATTTCCGATAGTTGAATTGACCTCCTTGGTAACAATTCATCTGGAAAAAATAATTGTTTCCTGGCTTTAGGAGACGATATCGTCACTTTCCTTGTAGACATTTTGTTGTTCTAGACTTTGCTACGAATGCTAACTGATACTTCTGAAACGAAGTACTTCGTATTTATACTATATTTTGGGCAAATATTTTGAGTATTAGTTGTAGATATAGTGGGGAAAGATAATTCTGTTTTCCTATTTTTGGTTTAAATGGTTTAATATTCCAGCAGGTATATTATACAACCATAGTTTTATTTGAGCACCATAAATACGAAAGTAGGAAGAAACTGCAGGCATTTCTATATTAGATATAATAAATAATTAGCCTTTTTTTGCATTAATAATAAACCTTCATTTCTGAGATTCACAATATTAAAAACCTTTTTTATAATTCTGTGCTCTGAGTTTGAATTATTTGATACTATTTCTGACAATTTTTTTTATTTAAATATCGTTTTAGATTTTTACAAATTTTATTATATTTTCATAATCTAATAGAAGTTATTTTATTTAGAACAAATTAATTATATCATGTTAATTAGTTTTAATAGAAAATAACAAAAAAATATTTGTCGCAACAATAACTTACAAAAATTAATATAATTACACAATAATACAAATAAAATTGAACTGCTATAGAGCAATTTTCTAATGTTCAAAACGTAAAATTTTGTAGTTTTACACCACGTGATCCACGAAATTCAAAATGTTGTATTATGCGGACAAATACTTTTTACTAAGTGCAGTTTTTTGCTTTAGAAATTATTTGCAAAAAAATGTATACCGTTAATGATAATATTAATATAAACTATGAATATAAATTAATGTATATATTTTAATTAAGAAAAGTGCATTGAAATACATTATTAATAAAATAATTTGAAACTGTAAAATATGGATATTTTAATATATAATATTATAGAAATTTTTATTGATAAATCACGCAAGTTACATATCTTTTTCAGAAACAAATAACGGTATTTAATGTAGAATTTCATAAAGCGGAGTTGTAATGATAAAAAAATACTAAAACCTTGTCTAACAAACTTTTATTTCTTTTTAATTTACTATCTTAACATTTTTGTTTAACAATCATTCAAATTTAGTAAAACAAAGAAAACTTATAGATAAAATAATCTAATATTCTAGAAATACATTTACAATGCTAAATATTTTTTTTATCATTTGTCTAAAAATTAAATAAATACAAAATTATTTATAAATATTGATAGAAAGGAAAAACTATTGAGATTTTTCATAAAAATAACTAAATTTAAGACAACCGCTGTTGTATTGTCAAATTATAAAATAATTGTAATCGCAATTTTTAATGATTAATTATTGTTCTTCAGACACATTCCCCAAACCAAATACTTCACAAATAAGCTCAACTATGAACAAGTTAATATTTTTCCAAAAAAATATATTTATTCTACCATTATATAAAATAAAAATAGGCATTACTCCGCGTAACACTAAAATCGATAAAAATCCATAAATTTGGTGCTTACGCAAAGAATTACGTCATAAATCTGGATGTGTTAGAGACACATTTCAATATTCTTCACGTCTGGATCTTCAGAAAGAGGATGCTGCTGATGCCTAAAAGCATTGGAGAGTCAAAGGGAGCAGAGGTTATTATTCCTCGAAAGCGGAGACGCAGGAATCGATTTGAAAAAAATCGAACAAATCCTACTATGAATTTGACTCGAACGAACGCAAAATTATTTCAAGTGTCAGACCGAAGAAATGTACTAAGATTTGAATGCCAACTACTCGAGAAATTCTCTCAACCTTTTTAATTTTGTTTGCCGAATTTTTGATAATTTTATATATTACCTAATATTCAATAAAAATACAATAATTTAAAACAATACAAAATTAAACTAAAATTAACTAAAATTTAATTTAATTTAAAAAATTCTATTAATTTTAAACTAATTCTTCTCATATAAACTTAAAAGAGTTTTGAAAGTTTGAAAAGTTTTGAAAGCGATACATTAGATGATCGACGAGTAACTGTGCGTGAAATAGATTATGATATAGGCATTTCAACAAAACGAGTTTTCCATATTTTGCATTTAAAATAGAAAAAGCTTGAATAAAACTGATTTCGTCAATTTATAAATATGGATGAAAACTAGATTCACGACTACACGCCAGATATGAAAGAACTGTCAGAAGCTAGGCAAAAACTGTTCCATTAAAAATAAATGTTATACCATCGTTTTTTTTTGGGATGCAAAGGAAATTGTGTTAATAGATTTTCTTGAGGAAGTTAAAAAAAAAAGGATTAATTTCTTTAACTTTTACAGTTGATTAAAACTATTTATTATTAGGTAATAATATAAATGTTTATTTACAGAAAGTATAATTTACAAAATAGACATGCTTTCCTGTTTTTTTGAAATAATTTAACTCCAAAATAAAAAGATAATTATAAGTATACAAAAAAGACAACCACAAAAAAAGTACTTTCTTAAAAGTTAAATTCTCATAGGTTTCATATTCCGCATTCTCGGTTTATAATTCAGTACTTTTTTTTTCTCAGGTTTTGTTTGTTCTATGATTTCATCTTCGCTGTCGTCAAATAGCAATTTCTTCCTAAATTGCAACTGACTTGCGCTTCTGGGTGCTTTGGTCCTCTTCTTTTTTGGAGCACCAGGATTGTTTTTTTGCAACTCCACACTATCGGAATCATCTACATCGTCGCAAATTGAATCGTAATCCATTTCCGATATTTCAATTGATCTCCTTGGTAACAATTCATCCGGAAAAAATAATTGTTTCTTGGATTTAGGAGACGATATCGTCACTTTCCTTGTAGACATTTTGTTGTTCATATCGTGGTCTGTTGCTAGACTTTGCTACGAATGCTAACTGATACTTCTGAAACGAAGTACTTCGTATTTATATTATATTTTGGGCAAATATTTTGAGTATTAGTTGTAGATATAGTGGGGAAAGATAATTCTGTTTTCCTATTTTTGGTTTAAATGGAAACAATTAAAACATTTCCAGCAGGTATATTATACAACCATAGTTTTATTTGAGCACCATAAATATGAACATAGGTCGACACTGCTATAGACAGCCATTATTATATTAGATATAATATTTTGTAGACATAGTTATTAATATAAATGTAAGAAAGTAAGCAACAATATTTGTAGAAATAAATTATAACAAAATATTTAAAAAAAAAGAAGACATTCTCAAGTTCCACTGCTGCAAAGGGATTTTGACCATAGGTCTTTATGCCATGATAAATATTATTTAAATTTGTTAATAATAATAATTAATAATTAATTACTAACACGTTTCGTTTCAGTATATCTTCAAAGATAAAAAGAAATGTGTTAAATTTTATTATTTTATGTAATTGTAAGATAATGACAAAATTATAAACACTGGTAATAGAAAATCACGACTATATTGGTATTTTTGTGGTGGCAAAAATATAGATAAAAATCAATAGATTACGCGTCGGATTGCGTCATGAAACGCGATGTGTTAGAGACACATTTCAATATTCTTCACGCCTGGCTCTTAAGAATGAGGATGCTGCTGATGCCTAGAAGCATTGGAGAGTCAAAAGGGAGTTTATTATTCCTGGAAAGCGGAGACGCTGGAATCGATTTGGAAAAAGTGGAGATTAAAACGAAAGAGAAGAAAATCTTCCTACTAGAAAATCGACCAAATCCTACTATGGATTTGACTCGAACGAACGCGAAATTCATTCAAGTGTCAGACCGAAGAAATGTATGAGGATTTGAATGCCACCAGCTCGAGAAATCCTCTCAACCTTTCCAACGAATTTCCAATATCTTACGTTTCCTAAATAAATATTAAATATGTTTTTATCAAAATCCAATAGTTTATTTATTATTATAATTATGTCACTGATTTCTATACGTTAGACTTCATCTAATAATCAATAAAAATATAATAATTCAAAATAATACAAAGTTAAACCAAAATGATGAAAATTTGCAGAATTTTAAAAATTCTGGGAATACGATCGAGATAAATCCTCATTTTCTTGCTAGTATATTGTAAAATGTTACAAGTACTTTGCAATTTTACTAGTAACAATAAAAATTAATTTTATAATACATTATAAAATAAAATTACTTCAAGCCAGATAATAAAAATCTTCAATTATTTCACAATTTTTAAAATATTGTTAATCAAAATGAAATATAATCAGTAACAATTAGCAATCAGAATATAGTAGCAGTCTTATTTATAATTCTATTAAAAAAATATTACAACAACATAAATAGTAATTTTATGTAACATTAGATAATTTTGACTGTTATTCACTCATATGTATTTGATGAATAATAATGTTTTTACAAAATGAATAATTAAAATAGTTCTAATTCCTAAAACTTGTAATTTAAAAAAATGTTATTTTTTTTTCATAATTTTTAGTCTGCAAATTCATCTTTGATATTTGTTATTTGACATAAATTATATAATTATTAAGTTCATCATTAAAAGGTTATATATGATAATATTCCAGCTATATACCGGTCGGGTTTAAACCACACTAATCGAAGTCTTAAAAAAGTTGTATTACTTTTTTTATAATTAATTTAATTTTTGCTGAAATTTATTCTAATTTTAATTTATATTTATAAAACCGGACTGCACTATGCGAGGCATCCAGATAATTTAATATTTTAGCACAAATTCATTTCCATATTTTTAGAAGAATTTTAAAAACTTTGATACAATTCTTAACTTAAAAAATATTCCTTATTTCTAGGAAGGATACTTTATGACGAAAATGAAAAAAAAACTTTCAAACTTTAAATTATGTTACCCTTTAGTATTTTAGTAAAAATTTAGAATAATATAAATATTAGAACTACTTTAAATATTAATTACTTTAAATAATAATAAAAATTAATCCTAAAAAATATGCCTTCCTTCTTGGAAAGATACTTTAGAATAGAAGTGAAAAATATAAATTCATTTTTTGTGACCTTGCTTCTTTGAAATATTAAATTTAAATAATTCAAAAATATATTCAACTCTCCTGGGAAGGACATTTTACGATTGAAATGGAAAATAAACCCGCAATTTCATGTGCTTAAATTTTAAAGTGTAATACTGCTTCTTAGAAACTTTACTTATAGCAATAAAACTGATTTTCTAATACAATGCAATAAAAGTATTTAGTTAAAGTAAGTTAAAAGCTAGACATTTTCCTTGAAAATATATTACAGATTATTTGGAATTCCGCTAAAAATAATTAAATAAATAAATATAAATAAATTTTATTTTAAATAATTTTATATATTTTATAAAATCATAATTATTATAAAAAAAATATGGATTAAACTTGAAAGTTAAACAATAAATGATGATTTATTTTGATCAATTTTTTTGTTAATATCTTTAGAAACCAGACTAATTAAAGATTTTAAAACAGCATAAAAATAAACTGCAAAAAAGTGGCTTAGAAAATAAGATCAGTTAGCTAATTTTATGTAGTACTTTTTTAAAATTTTGTCAATTAAAATTTGGTTTATTTAGAAATTTGACTATAATGAATTATAATCCACAATCTATTGCTGTATTATAAGTTGAAAACTAGATTCTGCTTAAATATGAAAAATTTTGTAACTATTACACATTTTGCATTTTCATGTATACTCTACAAGTATTATATGAAAATAATTATATTTGTATTAAACTAATTCGTATTACGGTGTGGTTTATAAAGTAACTTCTTAAAAATTTCTTAAAAAATTACATAAAATTAAAAATTACATTGAAGAAATACAACAGCAGGACTTTATTAACTAGTTACGCCATTATTTATATTGGATGGAAAAAATCTTGGTTTTTCCATTTCATAACTTTTTAAACTACTTTTGTACAGTAAACAATAAATTTGTGTACATAATTGTATTTTTCTGTTTATTAATCCAGTTTAAATTTCGAGATGAGATATTGGCGGAAATTATTTTTTATTTTATTTATTTTTTAGCAATATATTTTCTCAAAATTAGATTCTTTTTACTATCAAACAAACATAATAAATAACAGAAGATGAGACATGTCAACTCGCATTTACGTATAAAACAAATATTTTTAACATTTTTTGACGTGGCTCTTTGTAGGAGAATTTATCATAGCTTTTTATTCATAGCTTTTTTATTTTCCAGTTTCAGATCCATCTGCGCCCCTAAAAACAATATATATTCGTGCTGTTATGAATTCTTTCTAGTAAACGATAATTAAAAAATTCTGTATTCCAATGGCATAAAACCGTTATGTAAACACATTTTCATTTACGAAAGAGAACTCGTCATTTATTTGTGCGCGAATTTAATTTACAAATTGAATTCTCTACCAAATAACATTTTTTTATGATAAGAAATATAGTTTCATTCACATAAATGTACAAAAAAACAATAGGAAATTTAATTTTGTTTCATTTTAATTATTTATATTTGTATTACAATAGATATATTTTTAAATTTATTAGATAATAATTCTAGCTTGACACATTCAAAATATTTAATGAAAGCAATTTACAATTAAAAGATACTTGCAAAGTAAATGGTATAAGTACTTGTTCAAGTAGTCTGAAAAAAGGGCTTATTTATTATCAATGCGTGTAACTTGCTAAGTAAGTCTCTTTTTTAAGAAATTATTTGTGGTGAGATTGAAATAGTGAAATTAGTAAAAAAATAGTAAATTTTTTTTATTTAAATTTAATTACGCATATTTTTAATTATTTGTAAAAAAAACGTAATTAGTTAAAATATTAATTATTGATCTCTAATATAACGGTTTTTGAAAATGCGAGAAATTAAATATTTTTGTGACAAAAAAATATCACGAAATTTTACTTTAAGTGAAATTTTGTTCGGAAACACATAGAAAATCATTAATTACCGAATCATTATTGAAATTTAATTCAACTCTAATTATCTTACGTATATTTTTAATTATTTATATAAAAAACGTAATTAGTTGAACTATTAATTATTGATCTCTACAGCGGTCTTGAAAATACGAGAAATTAAATATTTTTGTGACAAAAAAATATCACGAAATTTTCCATTAAGTAAAATTTTGTTCGGAAACACATCATTATTTAACGAATAATTTTTATTGACATTTAATTCAACTCTAATTATTTTACACATATTTTTAATTATTTGCAACATTATCGTAATTAGTTAAAAAAATTAATTATTTATCTCTAATATAGCGGTTTTCAAAATGCGAGAAATTAAATATTTTTGTGAAAAAAAAATATCACGAAATTTTCCATTAAGTGAAAATTTGTTCGGATTTCCTTCTTTTGGATTTTTATCATATTTAAGATCATAAAATCATTAATTAACGAATCATTTTTATTGAAATTGAATTCAACTCCAATTATTTTTTTTATTATTTTGATTTATTTGTAATCTGCTACATTCCGGCAATAAACAAATATTTGTGCAAAAAATAAAAATAAAAAATATACAGTACTAAAAAGTTTAGAAACTTCTGCTCTAATATTATTTAGTGTTTCATATCTGAATTACAGAACAAAATGCTATTTAATATAATACAGGCATATAAATCCTAATAATAAAGACATTTCATTTCCACTTTTTTTTTAATAAAGTCATGCTGTTGTGTAATATTTGTTCCGTGAATACATTGGAACTTCGTACAGTTTAATTCGTATTCGTAACACATAATTGCAGACAAAAAAAGAGAGAAACAAATGGAAATAATATTGAAATTGTGAACAAAATTGAGTCGTGAGCACAACTCAATATACGCAATTTTCATTATGAGAAACAAAAAGCGAGAAATATTTATTTTAATTTTTGAAAATTGGAACTGACATTTATATTTTACAGTTAATTAAATGATTTGAATAATTCTACTTTGTGCACGTATTTTTATTGGATTAAATGGGATTTTATTAAAAAAATATATAATGTTATTATTCGTATTTTTTTTTATTATTTATATTTGTTCCAAAAGTCATCGTAGAAATTTTAAATTAAAAAAAACATCTTTGAATTATTGTTTAAATAAACTGATATTTTTATTGACATTTTGCTTAAAGAATAGAGGTCTTAAATTGGTTGCCCGCGGGCCATATACGGCCCTCAGAATTCCATGAATTTGTTGTAAATATGCTGCAACTGATATTGAAGAAAAAAGTTCTGTATGTTTACTCTCATTTTCTACAACAAAAAAACAGATTGTACAGTTTCGTTGAAACTAACAACGCTTTATAATAGTGCTATCAAACTGAAGGCCCGCGGGACTTACCCGGCCCGTAAATCATTTTTAAATGACCCGCGAATGCAAAAAAATGCATGTATTTGTTGTAAATATGGAAATACTATTAAAGAAAACAAATATATAATTAAGTAGAGTTTTTGTTACATTTTCGTAATGAAACTATCAGATCTAAATGAAAATATCAGATCTGAAAATGGAACTATTGTCTTAGAAGATAGTGCACGCAATTACATTTTGTACTTAAGTAATTTTAACTTTAAACGAAATATCTAAAAAAAAAATTTACCATTATTTTATAAATGTATATATTTTTAACATCAAATAAAAGTAATTTCATTAAATTTATTATTAGTTCATGTGTATTTTCTTTGATTTATTGTATAAATGAAGAAGTATGTACCTGTACCATCATTTGCATCGAAACTAAACTAGTAAACAGAGAACGCTTGAGAAGTTCGCACTGAAAATTAACTTACGTAATTAGGGAACATTATAGTTCACCCCGTTTCTCTTATCTAACTACCCGCATCTCTGCTAAAGTTAAATATGAAAAATGCGGCGAGTCAAATAATAAAGCAACGTAATTATTTTCAATCTAACAACCATTTCGTTGAAGTTTTTATTCTCTTACATGAATTATGTACAGGCCTGATTACCTAATTTATTTAAAAAAAAACAGTCAGTAAATTTTTATATCTTTAAATTATAATCATTATTTTGTTATATTATTAATTTTAATATTGGCTAAAAAAGCAACAAATTAAAATAGAGTAAATAAAAAACTGAACAGCAACAAATTTATATAAATAAATATATCTAGTTTTTCCATCCGGGCAATAATTTTATAATTTATTTTTGTGTGAATAGTCTATAAATTATTTTAAAATAGTTACGTTTATTATTTTTTGAAGACAAAAATTAACTGAAATATGCTGCAAATAATTTAAACAGTTTCAATAAGAAACGAAAAAAGTTTCTAAAAGTTTTCTTGGAATGATTTGCAAATTCTAGTACTTTTATTGCATTTCTAACTTTAAATGTAATTCCGGGAATTTCTAAATGTACGAATACCACCCTACTTCTTAATACCTTAAACTAGTATATAAGAAATGGCAGGTTTCAGAATAGTATTAGTTTTCTTATAGTTAGACAACAGATTATAGCAAGATGTGCAAACGCAAGTTGAATTCAGATTTAAATACTTTATTGAGTTTAAAAAAGTCTAAATTATATGATAGTAACTTTAGTGAAAAAATAATGGGAATTCCAGTAGATGCTCCGAAGAAGATTCAACAACCTAGAAATTATGGATTGAGAAATGCCTCGTGCAGAAGAAAGTTAACCTATGAAACCGTCGACCAAGATCATCAAATGATCAATGAAAATACGGATGACAACGAACTTGCGATGGAAATAGATGATTAAGTATTTAACAGATTTTATACTATAAATAAATATAATTTTTAAATTTAAATATAATTACTTTAGTATCGAGCAAATATTCTCCTTGACCTGAAGAACTAATTGGATCCGTTTTGTAACGATTTTATTAGCTCCTTTGTCCTTCTCATATTTGCTTCCGGCAAGATGAGGGTTAAGTATGTAAGACCCTAGTATTAGTAATTTATCATATAAACGTTATTAATAATTAACAAATGTCTTTAGTAAATATAAAAAAAAAATAAACATTTTTAACTAAAAGTACTTTTTTTTTTACTTTGCTATAAATAATATATGTTTTGGTATAACATATTTGGATGATGTATAAATTTCCTTGAAAATTTATAGTTTATTACAATTGAAGAAAAAGTAGATTGTAAATATAAACTATATCTACATTATCCGATAAATGTACATTAGATACGTTCAAAGTGAGAACAATGTAATTTTCCTAATTTTCATAGGCAAATGTGAACTGAATATATATTTTTTCCAAATGAGGTGATAATTTCCCGGAGAATGTATACAATATTACGAAAATGCACATATATCTTATTTTTTAATATTGTTTTACCAAAACTATAGCATTATTTTCACATTAAAAATAATTTCAAAACTTTTTTTTTATAAAAATTTAAAAAAAATATAAGCATGTTAAAAAGTGCTGTATAAATTTGTTCATAAATAGTAAAAAAAATATTACAAAAATAATGTTTTTATTAAATGTACCAAGCTACATAAATAATTATTAATAATTTCCAGTAAATATATTTATTGCAATATATTACACTTAATTTTTAATTGGTTTTATTTATATAATTAAATTATGTTATATATTTGTTGTTAATAAAATATTTAAATTGATGAAATTATTTTATTATATTTTATTTCTATAATATTTGAATTATGAGAAAAGATTTAAAATTTTTAATTAAATAATATTTTAATTATTTTTTGGATTACAGTTTGTTAGTTACTAAACAAATTTTTGATTTTAAGAAATACATTTTGTATCAGATTAAAGTATTAAAAAAATAATAATGTTTTTTAATTAAATTTGCAAATTAATGAGGATGAAAATTTTTATGTATTAATTTTTATTATAATCTGAAACTTTTCATGCATTTTTGTAAAATAATATACAGATATTTTAAATAAAAAGCAAAACTTGAAAAACTAAATTAGAAATTATTTAATTAATTACAATTATTTAAAAACAGTAACAATAAATAAACGAAAAAGGTTTCTAAAATATATTAAAAAAAAAATTGTTGTTTTCGTGTAAACTAAAATTATCTACCGAAACTGAAGAGAACGTTTTCTTGGAATGATTTACAAATTCTAGTACTTTTATTGCATTTCTAACTTTAAATGTAATTCCGGGAATTTCTAAATGTACGAATACCACCCTACTTCTTAATACTTTAAAATAGTATATAAGGAATGGCAGGTTTTAGAATGGTATTAGTTTTCTTATAGTTAGACAACAGATTATAGCAAGATGTGCAAACGCAAATTGCATTCAGATTTGAATACTTTATTGAGTTTCAAAAAGTCTAAATTAGATAGTCACTTTAGTGAAAAAATAATGGGAATTCCAGTAGATGCTCCGAAGAAGATTCAAAAACCTAAAGATTATGGATTGAGAAATGCTTCATGCAGAAGAAAGTTAACCTATGAAACCGTCGACCAAGATCATCAAATGATCAACGAAAATACGGATGACAACGAACTTGCGATGGAAATAGATAATTAATTCATTAACAGATTTTTAATTTTCAGATTTTAAATTATTAAATTTTATGTATTATACAATAAATAAATATAATTTTTAAATTTAAATATAATTACTTTAGTATCGAGCAAATATTCTCCTTGACCTGAAGAACTAATTGGATCCGTTTTGTAACGATTTTATTAGCTCCTTTGTTCTTCTCATATTTGCTTCCGGCAAGATGAGGGTTAAGTATGTAAGACCCTAGTATTAGTTATTTATCATATAAACGTTATTAATAATTAACAAATGTCTTTAGTAAATATAAAAAAAAATAAACATTTTTAACTAGAAGCACATTTTTTTACTTTGCAATAAATAATATATGTTTTGGTATAACATATTTGGATGATGTATAAATTTCCTTGAAAATTTATAGTTTATTACAATTGAAGAAAAAGTAGATTGTAAATATAAACTAAATCTACATTATCCGATAAATGTACATTAGATACGTTCAAAGTGAGAACAATGTAATTTTCCTAATTTTCATAGGCAAATGTGAACTGAATATATATTTTTTCCAAATGAGTGGATAATTTCCCGGAGAATGTATACAATATTACGAATATGCACATATATCTTATTTTTTTAGTATTGTTTAAAACTAGCATAATTTTCACATTAAAAATAATTTCAAAACTTTTTTTTTATAAAAAATTAAAAAAATATAAGCATGTTAAAAAGTGCTGTATAAATTTGTTCATAAATAGTAAAAAAAATATTACAAAAATAATGTTTGTATTAAATGTACCAAGCTACATAAATAATTATTAATAATTTCCAGTAAATATATTTATTGCAATATATTACACTTAATTTTTAATTGATTTCATTTATATAATTAAATTATGTTATATATTTGTTGTTAATAAAATATTTAAATTGATGAAATTATTTTATTATATTTAATTTCTATAATATTTGAATTATGAGAAAAGATGTAAAATTTTTAATTAAATAATATTTTAATTATTTTTGGATTACAGTTTGTTAGTTACAAATCAAATTTTAGATTTTAACAAATACATTTTATATCAGATAAAAGTATTAAAATAATAATGTTTTTTTTTATTAAATTTGCATATTAATGAAGATCAAAATTTTTATGTATTAATTTTTACTATAATCTGAAACTTTTCATGCATTTTTGTAAAATAATATACAGATATTTTAAATAAAAAGCAAAACTTGAAAAACTAAATTTGAAATTATTTAATTAATTTAAGTTATTTAAAAACAATAACAATAAATAAACGAAAAAGGTTTCTAAAATATATTAAAAAAAAAAATTGTTGTTTTCGTGTAAACTAAAATTATCTACCGAAACTGAAGAGAACGTTTTCTTGGAATGATTTGCAAATTCTAGTACTTTTATTGCATTTAAACTTTAAATGTAATTCCGGGAATTTCTAAATGTACGAATACCACCCTACTTCTTAATACCTTAAAATAGTATATAAGAAGTGGCAGGTTTCAGAATAGTGTTAGTTTTCTTATAGTTAGACAACAGATTATAGCAAGATGTGCAAACGCAAGTTGAATTCAGATTTGAATACTTTATTGAGTTTCAAAAAGTCTAAATTATATGATAGTAACTTTAGTGAAAAAATAATGGGAATTCCAGTAGATGCTCCGAAGAAGATACAACAACCTAGAAATTATGGATTGAAAAATTCCTCATGCAGAAGAAAGTTAACCTATGAAACCGTCGACCAAGATCATCAAATGATCAACGAAAATACGGATGACAACGAACTTGCGATGGAAATAAATGATTAAGTATTTAACAGATTTTATACTATAAATAAATATAATTTTTAAATTCAAATATAATTGTTTTACTCTCATGCAAAAATTCTCCTTGACCTGAAGAACTACTAATTAAAGCCAGTCCACACTGGATCCGTTTCGTAACGATTTTACGTGGTCCAAGCACCGAGATAATCCGGCACGTGGAGAGGTTTATTAACTCCTTTGTTCTTCTCATATTTGTTTCCGGCAAGATGAGGGTTGAGTATGTAAGACCCTAGTATTAGTAGCTTCGAAGAGGAAGAGTTTTCTTCATAAATCTATGATGTATAGAATCTAATATTTTACCGGTTCAAGCTTAATGTATGAGAAAATGCAGATTAACTTGCATAAGATTTGATGGCGCCGCGTGAGGTTAATGTTTAACGATGCTCGAAATTAAGCACTTTACCCTGAAGACCCGATACGAAATAGGATGCCCTACTTGCACAAAGCCTAACAACTTGAGCAACTAGCAAACAAATACCGTTTCTATCTGTTCTCTTCAATATCTCCAAATTTCCAGTTCTAAATTAGCGTAATTCTGGTATTTAGTAATTTCACTTGATAGATTACCGAATTAATATTCTTAAATGATCTTATAAATTTCTTAAAATCTCAATGTTAATCTTTAATCAGAATTAAGTTGTAATTTTCACATGTATAATTATTTGAAAATGATTATAATGTTATATAACACCTCACTCAATAAGTTTGTAGGATGCCATTAGATCGCGCCGCAATCGACAAATCCATATGATTTTAAGGAAGTACCAACATTCAGACATCGTCTATCGAAATTTGATAGCAATCTGACGTTTCCAATACAATAGAAAAATCTGAATTAGATAAATTTGTTGATAAATCATTGCTTTTTGATGGAAAAAATACTGTTCAAGCGAATCAATGGTTTCATAAGTGTTATGAGGATTCTTCTCCGTCGAGACAAATAGTAGTGAAGTGGTTTGCTGAAAATCATGGATAAAACCATTGTAACTTGTAAACTAAATGTCTAAATGCCATGTATTTTTGACAGACGTCATCTGAAGGTTGGTACTTCCTAAGAATAATATGGATTTGTCGATGCTCGAAATATAGTGTACTTATGCATAGTGTACTTATTGTGTGTAGTGTACCTAGTGTATATACTTAATGCTGTAGGTTAATTTGTTCATAGTTTTGTTTATAGGTCCCAGTGTACATAGTGTAGACGGTGTACATACTTAATGTTGCAGATTATGTTTTACATAGTTTTTAATGTTCATACTTAATACTTCAGGTTATCTTGTGCATAGTTTTGTTTGTAGTGTCTAGTGTACATACTTAATATTGCAGACTATGTTTTATATAGTTTTATATATAGTGTCTAGTGTTCATACTTAATGCTGAAGATTATGTTTTACATAGTTTTTAATGTAGTGTTTAGTGTTCATACTTAATACTTCAGGTTATCTTGTGCATAGTTTTGTTTGTAGTATCTAGTGTACATACTTAATGTTGCAGACTATGTTTTATATAGTTTTGTATATAGTGTCTAGTGTACATACTTAATGTTGCAGGTTATGTTATGCATAGTTTTGTTTATAGTGCCTAGTGTAGATAGTGTACATACTTAATGCTGCAGATTATGTTTTACATAGTTTTTAATGTATTGTTTAGTGTTCATACTTAATACCTCAGGTTATCTTTTGCATAGTTTTGTTTGTAGTTCCTAGTGTACAAACTTAATGTTGCAGACTATGTTTTATATAGTTTTGTATATAGTGTACATACTTAATGCTGCAGATTATGTTATGCATAGTTTTATTTATAGTGCTTAGTGTACATAGTATAGATAGTCTACATTCTTAATGCTGCATATTATGTATTACATACTTTTTAATGTAGTGTCTAGTGTTCATACTTAATGCTGCAAGTAATATTAGTGTACATACATAATGTTTTAGTTTTAGTGTATATACATAATGTTGCAGATTATGTTTTACATAGTTTTGTATATAGTAATTTATATATAGTATATATTTATAAAATATTGCATAACTGGGCACTTAATACTTAAAAAAAATAGAATAGAAACAAATTTCATTTCAGTTTATTATTTTGCATTTTACTTGTCTCATTCAGGTGCCAACAAAACCGCTGGTTCAAGCATGTAAAATTATTCTTTGAGTTTTCTTAGAAAATAACGTTTCAGTCATTCTTCTGTAAACCCTTGAGACTACCACACTCGGTTTCAACATCATCAAAGCATCCAATAAACTACCTTTTTACAGTCTTTCAACTTATAATCGATTTTTCCTATTTTCACATTCTAGACGCACCATGTAAAATTGTATTATTTTAAAAGTTATTCATCGGCAAAAGCTAAAATAATAATATAAAATATAATCTTAACTAATTACCATTTAATCCAATTAAATTAGAATATAATCCATAATTCATTAAAATGTATACATCAATGAAATCTTCGCATAATTTACATACAGATTTTAGCTGTAAAATTTTAATTAATTATACATTGATTTTAATATTTTACAAAAAGCTTATATACTTAAATCAATTTATGTTTCCCGCCAGAATATTGAAATATAGTATAGTGGAACATAATTCGTTCTTAAATAAAGAACTGTCGGATAACTATTTTTCCAATAAAAATTATATAATGCACTAATGAAAATCAATTATTTTCAAAAATATAAAGAAAACCATATAATCTTGTAAAGTGAAACAATAACAAAGTTTTTTTTAATTAATTTAATCTACAAGACTAGAAACTAATTGACTTTATATTATGTTTTATGTTAATTAAATTAATTTTATTATAATTATAATTTTATTATAAAAAGAAACATAGAAATATTTCAAATAATTTTATATATTTTCATTACCTGGATAAACTAATTCATATTCACTTTACTTCGGAATAACACTAGTCCGCTGCACCAGAAACACTCAATCGAATTAAATTTACATAGACTAAATCAATTTACTTTGTGAGTTGCATAGTAAGTTTTCCATCAATATCTATTAGAACTGAAATTCACTGAAATTCACATTATTCTTACACACATACGCATCTAAAGTATCTCTCTGGTTTTCTCAAAGTTTCCGCTTCTAAAAATAATCTTTCTATTAATTGCTAATGAAATTTCGTCTGAAACGATTTAATTTGCTATATTTACTTTTGCAATTTCGAGTCCCGAACTGAACAATTGTTTGGGTCCACATATTAAGGATGTGTTCGTGAGGTTTTATATGTTTATCTAGGCCAAGCGAATACAGTATATTCTGAAATCTCACCCTCCGTTAATTCCGTTTCAATTGATTAATTAAATAAACATAATCCTTTTTGGTCGTACGAAAAAAAATAAATTACAATGAACTGGATTACGTAAATAAATTCGTATCATAACATCGTGTATTAATAATATAGAAAATCGAAAGTGATTTACAGTTTTCATAATATTATCATATAAAAAAATTAATTAAAATTAATGTAACAAATTCTACGTTCTAAAAAATTATTTAATAAAGTTTATATAAAAAAAAACTAAAACTTTATTTAATATAAGTTTGTCGATTGATACATTTTTTATATGTGACAATTTGTCTAAAAGCAAAAGTGAAGGAAAAGTTATAAGAAAAACAAATAAAAAAGAAATAAATATATAAAAGAACTTTAGAGAGTTTCTCACAGTTGTGTGATTATTGGCAAACTATTACATCAAAACTTAACTTAGTTATATTAAATAATATCCTTCAATACAAACAAAAATAGTTTATTACTTTTATTGATTTTTTACATAAATTGATTTTCATAATATTTTTTTACTTTAGGTTATTTTAAATTAAAGTATGGATATTAATAGGTGTTTTTTTTCTAGTTATAATCAATGAAGTCAATATTTTGCTGATCAAAAGTAGTCATATGTAAGTATTAAAAATCTACAATAAATTCTATATCTAATCATAAATCTTACATATATGATTGCTTATATAATCCTCAAATAACATAGAACTTGAGTTAAACGGATTTCGGAATAACACGATTAAAATGTATATAACTTCAATTGCATGTTTTTTTAAATTAAACTTCTTAATTATTAATTGCATAATTATTTATAAAATTTGATACAACTTAACAACATTTTGAAAATAAAGATCTGAAACCGAATTTTCATTTAAATAAGGATCTAAAACAACAACAATAAGATTTTACGTAAAAAATTTAAAAAAAAGATTAAAATTATATTGTTACATTGAAAAGTATGTGATTTTATTAACGTTTTTTACCTCATATTAAAAAAAATGATACAGTTCAAACTATTTTTTTAAATAAAGATTTAAAACTAAATTTATATTTAGATAAGAATCTAAATTATCAAATAATATGATTTTACATAAGCGAAAAAGTATAAAAAAAGATATTTAAAATAAAATAAAATTTTATTATTGCACGGAAAATTATGTGATTTTATGAACGTTTTTACCTCTTACTAGTATATTTCTTTATAAAATTAATAAAGATGTGAAACTTAATTTTCATTTAGATAAGAATCTAAATTATCAAACAATAAGATTTAAAAAAAGATATTGAAAATAAAATGTTATTATTGCACTGAAAATATGTGATTTTATTAACATTTTTACTTTTTACAAGTATAATTCTTTATAATATTTGATATAGCTCAGACCATTTTTTTAAATAAAGATTTGAAACCGAATTTTCATTTATACAAAGATTTAAAGTATTGAACAAATAAGATTTTACATAAGGGATAAAGTGTAAAAAAAGATATTGATAATTAAATAAATTTTTATTATTGCACTGAAAAGTATGTGATTTTATGAACGTTTTTACTTCTCACTAGTATTATTCTTTATAAAATTTGATACAGCTCAGACCATTTTTTTAAAATACAGAACTGAAACTGAATTTTCATTTAAATAAGAAACTAAATTATCAATCAATAAGATTTTACATAAGCGATAAATTGTAAAAAAGGTATTGAAAATAAAATTTTATTATTGCATTGAAAAATATGTGATTTTATTAACATTTTTACTACTTACCAATATAATTGCTTATAAAATTTGATACAGTTAAGAACATTTTTTAAAATAAAGATTTCAAACCGAATTTTCATTTATAGAAGGATCTAAAGTATTGAACAAATAAGATTTTACATAAAGTGTAAAAAAAGATATTGAAAATAAAATATTTTTTTTATTATTTCTCTGAAAATTATGTGATTTGTTTTAACGATTTTACTTGTAAAATTCTAAAATGAAAAAATGTATATATTATGCGGCGCATTCGCCATTTTCGTAGCTCACGTAAGATTTGCATTTCCATTGTCTCTTAACCCAATCATAGCTTGAATTTGCAGCGCTGAAAGTGCTCTCGGCTTAGAGAAATCCTTGAAGGTTTAACATTAAGTGAACCATATTTGGATTACATACAATTGCTTACAAAAAGGAGCCTTTTGAGATCCAGCCTCGTGTATTATGAGGTGGATGCGGATTGCCATACAATAAATAATACTGGTAATAGCTTACCACTGCCTTTGAATTACGTTGGCGGTGTGTAAACACAGAGAGTAATTATCATTACAATCTTCCAGCAGATGTTCCGGACAGGTACAGAAGTAAGCTTTGTAATCTATTTATATCAATTAGAGACACTAATTAATACGGGAAATGATCTAGTTTACCAAACTTACATATCCCTAATAAGGGTGGCGGATATTCATTAAAAAAAACATAGATTATAGTTTCTGTCCCATTTATTTAAATGAAATTTTTGCCTTTAAAATTATATAATTTATTTTTAAAAAAAATACAGATGGAAATAGTAAAAAATAAAATGTATTAATCGGTCCAATCAAAGACACTAGTTAGTTTCTTTGATTTCACTAGTGTCTTATTGGCAGATATCTTAAGTATAATTGAAATAAAACTAAAACTTTTTAGTTTTTGAAATAAATTTAAAAAAAAATACGTGATCGTTGATAAAAAAATATAAATAGAAAATTTGATAATTTGTTTAAATAATTCTACTCGTATATCTTTTTAACTTATGTTTACTGTAATATTAATTTATTTGAACTTGTTATTACGATTGATTCCTGAAAATATCCTCTAATTTGATCAGTCCAATTTAGGAAACGAATTATCAGTTTTTTTAAATATTATTTAAGAAACATTACATTTTGGTTTTTGTACTTATTCCAGCACATTATGTGTTCTTAATTGAAAAGATAAAACTGCAAAAATACAAAATTTTATCACTGTTTCTCAATTTTACTTGCTGTAATATTCATTTATTGTTACATTTCCTCTAATTTCATCGGTCCAATTTAGGAAATGAAATATAATTTTTTTAACATTATTTAAGAAACATTACTTTTTGGTCTTTGTACTCATTCATATTATGTTTTCTTCATTGAAGAGATAAAACTATAAAAATACAAAATTTGTTCTAAATTTGATTCATTCATGGTTACATTTTCTCTGTTATGGCCGGTCCAATTTAGGCAACTTTGATAAATAGTTGAATGTATTTTACTTATTTTAAACATAATTTACGAAAAACTAATTTTTGGTCCTTGTATTCACTGCATAACAGTATATTTTCTACATTTAAAGCGTTATAAAAAGAGAAAAATACAAAATTTATGTTTTTCATTTTTGCATACACTAATATTCATTTATTGAAACTTGATATTACTAATGTCCTGTGTGGTTTTTAACACATAATTCGGAGTATTTCACTTAAGTTTGACTACAGTATAATTGAAGAAATAAATACAATTTGATCTTTGAATTATTTTGAATAAAGCATGTTTTTATTATTGAAACCGATATAAAACGAGAAAAACTACAAAATTTGATAATAATACTTTCTGTTTATCAATTTCGGTTGCTGTAATATTCATTTATTGCTGCATTTCCTCAAATATGACCGGTCCAATTTAGGCAACTCTGATAAATATTTGAATGAATTACACGTAATTCTGGCTGTTTTAAATATAATTTTAGTAAATTATTGGTCTGTGTATTCTCTCTATAATATTATATTTTATTCATTTAAAACGTTATAAAAAAGGCAAAATACAAAATTTATGTTTTTCATTTTTGCTTATTCAAATATTCATTTATTGAAACTTTTTATTACTAATGTCTTTTGTGTTTTTTTAACACATAATTCCGAATATTTCATTTACGTTTAAATATAGCAGCTTAAGTATAATAGAAGAAAAAAAATCAAATTTAATCTTTTAAGCCTTTTGAAAACAAGCATGTTTTTATTATTGAATCCGATAACAAATGAGAAAAAATACAAAATTTGTTCAAAATTTGATAATACTACATTCTGTTTTTCATTTTTGCTTGCTGTAATATTAATTTATTTTTACATTTCGTCTATTATGACTGGTCCAATTTAGGAAACTTTGATAAATATTTGAATGTATTTCACTTAATACTAACTATTTTAAATATAATTTAAGAAAAACTACTTTTTGGTCTTTGCATTCACTTTATAACACTATATTTTCTTCATTCAAAACGTTATAAAAAGAGCAAAAGCATACTCACTTTTGCATACACTAATTTTCATTTATTGAAACTTGATATTACGAATATCTTCTGTAGGTTTTTAATACATAATTCAGAATATTTTACTTAAGTTTAGCTAGAGTAGATCACTGGTAAAGTCCAAAAATAAGAAACTTTGACAAATAATTATTAAAAATGTTTTAACTAATTCTAAATCTTAACTATATATAGTTATTTATTAACAATAGGTTTCAAACAGATCTTGAGTTTAGCTGGATTAAGGTCCAAATTAGGCAACAACTATCTCATAATAATAATTTAGATAAATTTGCCAAATTTACCGCTGGTCAAGTTAATGGTCCAATCTAGGCGCCGGTCCTAAAACATTTGATTGTGGTCCAAAATAAAGCTACTTTGAGAAATATTTTAAAATACTTTACTTAAATAAGTGAACTATACCCATTCTACTACTTACTCTCAGTTACTAATATTGTTATTTGTTAATCAAAATGTATAAAAATTTAGTAGTGGTCAAGTTAAGATAATTTTCCAATCTATGCGCTGATCCAAATCCGGAAATTATCTCCTTACAGTAATTTAGACAATCTTTCCTAAAAATCAATGCATACATTTGGGGGAAAAAACCTAATTTGGATGCATGGAATTGTATTATCTTTTCTTTGCCAAATTTAATTAAACCCAATCTTTTCCCAATTACCATACACGCGCTTCTATCCAAAATCAATACAAACTAACACCACTGCTATAATAGAATCATAATCCAAATATTTGGCATTACCAAATTGGCACGTACAAACACTGAATTCGATTATAGCTTTCAGATTAATTCTAACTGCACATAAATCTCATTACAAACAAGAAAGAGTGAATATTTATGATGACTGCAACAATGAAAATGCAAGTCATCCTTAATGCCTATAAATTTCAGGACTCGTGTGTATGTTTTTTTTTTATTTCAGTAGAATTTGTTTTTTTGTTTCATTCGAAGGAGGACTTTGTGAATCGCTTGGGCGTTTCAGGAAGCGCTTTTGTGCAACGCATGAAATACTTGCCTGAAACCTAATTGGTGGCCCATTTAACAGTTCCGGCTTTTCCGATTCATTTGCTCGGATTCCCACTTTTTTTTTGTTACGTCAAAATTAGAATTATTAATGTTACTCCCCGGGCCACACATGCATATGACTTTATGCCAATAAATCACCTTTCGCTGTGCAAAATACAATATTTTCATATTTAATTAATTTACAGAGTGGACTAAAAATAAAACGGATTTCATTTGCGTTTATTTGCTTTAATTTTGTTAGTTTATATTTGAAATACGAGTAGTGTCGACGTGGCAAAATTATTATTAGAATACTTCAATATTCTATACAGCTTTACTGCAATATTTATAGAATCAAATAAATAATTAATAACAATTATAATAAATTAATCATTTCTGCCAAAAAATACAATTTAGTATTAAAAAAATAATGAAAAATACCGATAATTACATAAAATTGATATGTTTAATTTATTTTACTCTTTAAGTTAAACTTGAAAAAAAAAATAAGATTAATTCTTTAATATAATGTATGCTCTTGAATACAAATTTTGGAAATGTCAATTTCATTCACTTCAAATGATTAATGATTTTATTTTTTAATTTAAGAAAATTGAAATGAGTTTTTAATTTAAAAAGTGATTGATCATCGACAATGAAATACTCACAAAATGATTAGTGCGAAATTTGTTTAAGAAGTGTAAAAGATTTGTGAATATTCTCATGAAATCTCTTAATCTAATCTAGAATAATTAATCATATAAAAAAAATTGTATAATCCAAGAGAATAAGAAAAAGATCAAAATATTTTCATTTATTTACAGCAAATATTCCGTACTAATTGAAACCCGTCTATTCAAAAAATTTTAAACCCCATTAAAATAAAAAAATGATATCAATAAAATATTTTTGTGTTTAGAAATTTTCAAATCGGACTGATTGAAGCGGCACTATTCGAGGTATGGTTATTATATAATAAATATTGCTGTTTTTATATTAATTGGTGAAACTATATACAAATATTAATTACAAGCAGTAGTTTACAGAAATATTGCATTAATACTAATTAAAGTATCAAATGGTAAAATCAGGATTAATGCTTTAAACTGCAGTTCGATGTAAATTAGTAGCGAGCATTTTATTTTGCTGCACATAAAAAGGATTAAAATTAGTGCCGGAACGCGAGATGCATATATTATGAGTAATTAATGCATGTTATGCAATTTTACAACAGTATTTTTACTTTTTTTTAAATATAAAAACGGTGCAAATATATTTATGAGCATTATTTATTACATTGATATTAACAATAAGAAGTTATGTTCATAACTCAAATAATTTGGAGGAGAGTCTATACTTAATAATCTACCGTCTACATAATATATGCATATATTTAATAGTAGTCATTAAAAATTCAACTCAATAAAATCTAATAACTACACCTTAGCTTTGCATACAATTTTGCATAAGCTGATTAAACTGTGTAAACGATTGGGCGAATATATCCGCCATTTGTTTGCAATATAAGTATTCTATTAATATTTTATTTTTATTACATCATTATTAACAATAATAAATTATGTTTATTACTCAAATAATTTGGAGGAGAGTCTATACTCAATAATCTACTGTCTACATAATACATGCATGTAATTAATTGTAGTTATTAAAAATTCAACTCAATAAAATCTAATTACTACACCTTAGTGCACCCTGTGCAAACAATTTTACATAAGTTGATTAAACTGTGTAAACGATTGGGCGAATATATCCGCCTTTCGTTCGCAATATAAGTATTTCGTTATCAAAACAGAAATTAACTAATAATGTAATATATTTCAAGTTGTTAGATACAAGATTTATAATGTAAAAATATGATTATCGCAAAAAAAAATCTAAATTATAATTAATATTATCTTATACAAATAATTATAAATATATACTTTTTCACCTGTAAATATTTCTGAATAGTCAAAGAGTTAATATTTATTAAACGAAACGCTCAAATTAAAATAGCTACAGTAAAACCTCAATTAACGCTGATTTGGTATAATTTGGTTTACTTGAATAGTTTTAAAATTCTCTATTTACTACATGTTAAAGTGATTTCTTTTGACTTTATTTTATTTAGCGCTTGACGATTTAGTAATTTATTATTTAAAATTTTAACAAAATGGGTCTTTAATATATTTTACTAAATAAAAATTTTCAATTAATTTTTAATAACAAATTTCTTACTTATTACACCACATTTTCAATATTAGTGAATAATTTCAATTAAGTGTAATGAATATAAACTGTAATAATTTTCAGAATATTATGTTTCATATACCAGAGATTACTATAATAGTTTCTCCGCAAGTATAAAACTTTTCGACGCGAAACTGAGAATGTTATAACTTCTTGGTATCTGCATTAAATTAATTATTTATTTTCTACGGTGCTTCTCCTCATTTGAAAAGTTTTTCAATTATTTTACATAAATAAACAACATGAAAATTTTATTAAAGATTTTAGTTAAGAAAAAAAATAACTGTTGTTATTTATACATTTTATTAATTCAATAACGAAATAGTATTTTACTTACATTTTGGGACCTCTTTTTGGGATTTTTTTATTCTTTTAGTGTTTATTAACTTTATTTTATAATTTCCTGAAAAGCCCTGAAATGTCGAAACCAGTTGTGCATATCAGGTATTGAATACTGAAGCAACCAATCTTTGGTCTATACTGAAAGATGCTCCAAAATACGAAATTTTTATGTTTGAAGTCACTGGTCCAAAAGTAATCCAAAGTTATTGATTGACGAAATATCAGGAAATCTTAATTTTCCTAGGTCAACATTGTAAAAAAAATATATAAATATTATTGGCAAAAATAAAACATAATGGGAGTTTGGACAGGGCATAAATTTTCAGCAAATAATAACGAGCAAAAGAAAACAACTTGCAATTCTTTGCTCAAAAGGAACACAAATGAACCATTTTTATACTGTGTTGTAATGGGGGATGAGAAATGGATCTACGATAATAAAATGGTGCAAAATATTTTTTTAATTCAAAACCAGTACACATTTTAAAAAATGGATTTGTGATCCATGAGATGGATGGGAAATTGTATTTAAATTTTTTTTTTTTAAATTATATGAAATTATTTTCAGTGGTCTTAATATATGTATAATATATATAATAACTTATTTTAATTATAAATGAAATAAATATTTTATTAAATTATTAATTAAATAATAAATTAGAAAATAAATAATATAATATACTAAAATGGCTGAAACATAAATGTTTAATTTAATTATTTTTTCATTTAATTTTGATTATTTAAACACGTTTTAATTACAATAAATAGTAGAAAATTTCTATATTAAATAATAATTTCATATTTATGTCAATATATTCAATTATAAAAAATAAGTAACGTTTATAAAAATAGTGACAAAAACTGACAAAATTAAATATGTTTTTTTTTTGTGTGGAATAAATATGAATTGATTGATATTATGTTACATGAGGGATGAGGGTTTGCGTTTTCTAAAAATAAATTGAAATATCGACCTGACGTCTCTCCTTTCGCGAATAACTTTCCGTTTTATGACTCCCGCATTCCTGCGTTCTGCGCTTCTGTCCATTTCTTTTTCAATATCACTTATTGGAATAACTTATGACAATATTTCAAGGAAATATAAATTTAAAGGAAGAGGAAACCTCTTTTCAGAAAGAATTCACTCTGCAAAGCAAATAAATGTTTGTATGTTTGAATTTTAGTGTTATGCATCTTAGCGTTTAGAGAAAGAATTGGTAAACCCAAAATTCTTTTCTGCTCCTTTCTCAGAAATCATATAAGGTGATGAGTGCTATTTTGTATAGAAAAAACGTTTAAAAACTTTTTTTAATAGAAAATATCTTAAAATTGGTTCTTTGCTTTAAAATAGTTTACAGTTACAAGAAGTTATTTTAACTAATAGTAAATAGAGAAATTTAGAACTATTTAAGTTATTTCAAGGGATATTTTAAAATTAAAATGAAAAAAAAATAAATTTAAAAGTATTTGTAAAAATAAGTTTATTGGCCAAAATGTAACAAAATAAAAACATCTCATTTTAATATTTGGTATAAATATAACTACCACAAATATTGGTAAGTTAGTAAAACAAATATATTTTATAGACTGAAAAATATTGTTTATCTTTTCAGAAATTAACCTTGTGAATAATATTAATACAAACATTTAACTTAAGTACAATTTATATGTAAGTAAAATTTATTTAAAATTATGTTTTTTCATGTTACTGATTATAATTAAAAAAATCATCAATTTTTCTATAAAATGTTATGAAATCATGCAATATTTTAAAGTAAATCTATTATTATTTTTACCATTTTTTTCACCACTTTTTGATGTACGTTCGATGGTACGTACAATATTATGTAGATTACTGACCGAATTGATTTATAATATCTGTGTAAAAGCATAATTATGTCATCCGATCAGTCGACGGAAATTTTTATGAAATAATAAATAAAATCACAAACTGATGGAACTAAAACTAATTTATGTTCATGTTTGAATATGGAACGTATTTTGAGTAAAATTCAACTGCCAATTATTATATATTTGTGTAATGCATGTAATTATACTTATTATGTACGCTAACTGAACATTCGCTGTTATATGCATGAAAAAAAAAATAGCATCTTGCGAACGCAACTTTCAGAACAATATTTATAGGATAATTATTTAAACTAGAATATGTATACATTTACCGTTTACCAAATTAGCATTAACGAACATTCGATAATACGTACATCATTATTTACTGTCCTTTTGCCAAAGTAATGTACAAATATACAATTATGTCAGTCGACCAGCTTATATATAATCATGGCGTTACCGAAACGTCCAAGAAAAAAATATCAATCCTCAGATAATATTATATAATATTCGGTTTAAATATAAAAAAAGATTATGAAAAATGATTTTAAGCTAATAATACAGTCTTTAAAAAAATAGGTTTCTACAATTATATATAATCTCAACTCTTCAAGTGTATGTGAAGTTTTTAATACATAAAATTTTGTCCATTGAATAGCAAGATTTCTTCCAAGTTGTGGAAAAAAAAATCGCATTGATTATAAACATTTTCTGTTATATCACGGTTATCAAAAGGAAACTTTCTGAAACGACTTTTTGATATTTTTTTCCATCGGCAAAATACTTAAATTTGTAAGTCATGTAGAAACAAGGTGCTCTAAACTGAAATTTCAAGTTATTTAAAATATTATCAAAAAATATAGAAAATAATTCTTGCATCAATTCAAAAACATGTTTTAGGACTAATAAAAATTTAAAATGAATATTTCTTGCCTAACTATGCCAACAAATTGTGTATTAAAAATCCATTCATAATCAATATAGAAAATGAAAAATTAACAATAATTAGAGACCGTTTCCTTAATTAATTTTTATGTAAGTTGTCCTGAAGAGAATCCAAATTATTTATAAGAACAGATTCAAGTTTGATTTACAAGTAGATTTTTATCTAGTTTATTTGGGTGTGATTATAGTTTGTCTAGGTATCCTTCTCTAAAATATGTAATTAAATAATTAACTGTTTCCAAATGAAAATCACTTTAAAACACTTTTGGGAACATATTAATTGTACGCAATGTTTTTGATTGAAATCGCTCCAGTATTTTGATATTATAGGTTCTTACTGGTTACAACTGTATTCCATATGACTACACTGGTTTGAGGATGATTTTGTGTATTAATAGTTTGATAGCACTAATGTTCTTCCAAACAGCAAGTACACTCTTCTGAATTTCAGACTTAATTGATTTATCTTTATCAAGATGTATTTCTATCCAAATGCAAACCAAATTATTTTACAAAATCCACAATATGAACATTCGGCTTTAATTTGGTAGCTCAACAATTAATTTATCTCGCGTACTTTTCGAGATATAAGCAAAAATGTAAAGACACTGCTTTTTCGAAGCTTAAAAAAAAGTTTATTCAACTTTGACAGCGAATTACGCGAAAACAGTAACTGCTACAATTATACCAGTGTATACGTTTCAAAGAATGAACATTCGGCTTTAATTTGGTAGCTCAATAATTAATTTATCTCGCGAACTTTTCGAGATATAAGCAAAAATGTAACTCCGAATTCAATTGTTAATAGGTTAGAACTTTATTCTTGTAACTTTATGTATTATACAAAATATAAAACGGTCTCTAGTCGTTGCTATTTCAATTCAAATTATTTTTTTTTCACAAAATTATGTACAAAAAAATATAAATAATAAATAATATACACCATTCTTTGAGTCAGTGTTGAATCTTATATAGACCAAGTTTTTTGATGAAACTTCTAAATTATTATCAGATTATATAAATGTTGTATTATTTGAAAAAGTAGCAAAAGTTATTTTATTAGCGATTGGAAAGTCCGATGTGAAAATAAAATACAGAATAGGACCGAGTACATTTCCTTGTGGAACTCCGAATTAAATTGATAATAAGTTAGAACTTTCTTCTTGTAACTTTATGTATTATATTGATTTCAGATTAAGTTTTTTTCACAAAATAATGTATAAAAAAATGTAAATAGTAAATAATATAACATAATAATTATTAAATAATTATATTTTGACAGTATACGTTTGTATGAATATAAAGTACGTTCGTGCGAAATTCATTCGATTATCGTACATTTGCTTAATGTATGGAAAATTTACATAGTTAATATATACGTGAAATGAACATTCGTGATATCATCTTGCATTCGCATTACGTACGTTAAGTGAATACTAACTATTTTAATGTCCTTGTGTTTTTGAGGCTACAGGAAATGATGTTAGTTTCAGATATATTAAAATTGTAAGTCTGAAGCTAAATGTTTATTTCAAACAATATTATGATGTTTAAATCGTCAAAAAAAGGTTTGAGTCTCTCATTAGAGACTGCTATGAGAACACTGAGAAAACATTTTGGTACGAGAGTCGGATTACACGGCGGAACGAATTCCTTTATATCGCGAATTCCAATCTATTTAACAAAACTAATTAGAGACGCCACGGATACGCTTAAAACCCGGTAGTTAAGATGCTACAGCGGATACGGAAGACAAAAAAAAAACAGCGTCTTAATGAGTTCGATTTAAATTCCGCACAAGAAAGTGGCACCTGCTTTGGCATTCCATTTGATTCGTACAATTCGAAGAGTTATAAATTATTTATGTGAATATGCGGTTTTGAACTTAGCGCCTGGATATCATTTCAACGGAAATCCTGCAGCCAGGATAAATCTGAACGGCCGTATGTATTTATGCAAGCGACACACATATACGTGTCACGTGTTCGGAACTGGAACACCCACCTAGGTTATAAATAACGTCCGTCCCGGCAAAAAGGAATTAAAATGGATGGAATAATAACAATAAAAGAAAACAAGAAGGACGCGACGCAGTATTCGTGGCTACGGGCGAAATGGCGGAGGCGCCGGGCACATCCGGCCCCTCGTAACTCGTAATGTAGATAGCACGAACGGCTTTGGAAGTCTGCTCTTTTAAGAAAACCCACACAATATTTTCGACGCCCTAAATCACCCGGAACGAAGGGCTATTATTAAACCACTTCTTTCATATTATATATATCATATAGCTACAACAAAAAACAATATTAAACGCTCATCGAATATGAATAATACATGCATTCAAATTACTTAATGTTAAATATATATTTATAAAAAATATTAAGCAAATTTATTAATATTAACGTTACCTATGATAACAAACCATATCATGAAATATGGAATCATTGAACAAAATGATCTGAAGAAGAAAATAACATCTTTTTTTTGTAGAACAGAGGGACCACGTGTGCAGTCGTGGTACTGTGGGATAAGAAAATAACATCTAAAAAGTTAAAAAAGAAATTATTTAACTCAATTAATATGTATCGAAAATGTTAATGAATAAATTGTTGAAAATGAAAATTATTGTAGAAGATAATGTTTTACATTAAAAATATCTACACATAACTTCTGGTATTTGTTTAAATATTTTAATAACATTTATATTATTAGAATAAATTTATGAAAATTTTAGAAAGAAAAGAAAATGTTGTAGGGAAATAAAACATAAATAAAAATAGTATTTGAATTAAATTCACCAAATAATAAATTTAAGGGATGATGATTATATCTAAGAATGGGATTATTTTGAATTAGTAATAAAGTTTGTAAATAAAAAGGTAGGGTTGTTTGGATGATTTATTTAGGTGATATTATTGAAGTTTTGTTATTTAAAGATCTGGATAAAATGAATGAGTTTTAATGATTGCATAATATTTATATATGTATAATGATAACGTGTGACGTAATTACTCATTCATAAAGCAGAATTTGAATTCAGAGCCGCAGTTTGCTAGACACTATTTATAGACTAAATCGATAAAAATGGAGAGATTTATTTTTAGATTTAAAATATTTCTTAAAGTTAAGGTTTTATTGATTTAAATACATAAAGATTTAAGAGTTTGATATGATTTACTAATGGATTTGTCAGACAAAATAAATGAAATACATAAAAAATATTAGTAAACTTTATATAAAAAAGAAAAATCAAGAATTTTTTAGTAAGATTAAAGAGGTAAATCTTTCTGAATGAAAAGTTTAAACAAGGGACCTTTCTATAAAGAAGGGTTAAAATCCTTAAGATTTATAAAAATACTTGAGTGATTACTTTAAAGATGAGACAGTTTAAAGATTTAACTTTATGAATTCAAAATTTAATAGAAAAAGACAATTTTAAAATTATGTAGATTTTAAGATAAACTATATTTAATTTTCTATTTTAATTTATTTATTATTGGACAATTTTAATTTTAATTAATCTCATATTTAAAACATTAAATTTCTTTTAGTTTAAATTATTTCTTAAATTTGAAAATACTTTGATATAATATACAAATAATCGTAGATCATTAAATTTTGAAAGCCCAATAATATGCGAAAAATTAAGGAAAAGTCAAAATTAAAATTTTGTAGATTTAAAATGAAATGAAATATTTTGGTATGAATTTTATCTACCATAAACTAATAGCTGTAACATTTTAACAATGATTTTTTATTATTTATTATTCCTAAATAAATTTGTTGCAATTTTTATTTTAAAAAGCTATAACTTAATACAAAATAATATAAAATTTATATTAAATAATTTTTTTTTTTGAATCTAGATAAGTGTATTATATTTTTATTGTTGTATAATAAGTTAATGTACAAATTATTTAGTTGACTCTTTAATCTATCTTGAAAAAATTAAATTTCACTGTGTATATTTTGTTAAATAAACCCGTAATATATGTATATTTATTAAGGGGTGATTCGTCCACGTAATTCTAGGATAATAAATTACTTGTACTCTATATAGTATACAAGTGAACAACGAATTTGTTAAAATGTCTTATTTTAAAAAAAGAAGTATACTTTTCTTTTGTATTAAAGAGCTATTCTTTTTATGTTGAGTCAGCAAAGGATGCTGGATTTCACGACTATCCGGTAAAGAAGTTGTTTATAATCCATCTACTTGATGGATACGACATTCTAAAGTAAAGTAATCCATTAACTTCAGCTTAATATAATTAGATTTTGCAATAATTAATTGTTGTTTGTGGTTATTAATACGATAATCACTTTATTTATTAAAAATAATAATAATATGAATATTAGCAACAAATTGCATTTAAAAAAAAATTATTAAACTTCCAATTAGAAAATTTATAAATTTAAAATAAATATATCAACATAATTTCAATTTAATGTTAAATATATTGTAAATTAATAATATAAGACCAAAAAAATAGAATTTATAATTGAGAGAATTTGAATATATATAATATTTGAAATGTGTGAATTAAAGAAATATACAAAAATAACCAACATTTTTATGTAAAATTCAAATTTATTTTTACAACTTATTAGTATGAAGCATTGATTAAAAGGTTGCAATCAACATTCATTAATGTTACCTTTTACGAATATTCTTATAAACAGATTTTTTTCAACAATAATTAATATATTTTTAATATAAATCTAAAATAAATCCATGCAAATAATTATTTGTACATTTTCCATTAAATAATAACATTATCTCTAGTTCATTATTTTATCTCAATATATGTTATAATATTTTTCGAATATTTCTTCCATTTCTTTTGTTGATTTCTGTGAATGTTCCAATATTATATTCTATTCAATAAAATGTCAGCGTTTGTTTCAATTACAAATTATACTTCTATTTAAGATAAATTTTGTTTCATACACGTTGGTAATAATGTAAATTAAAGGATATTTTCTTAAAATTGAAGAAATATTTTTAATACTTTTGTATATCTTTATATTATTACAAAAATAACATAAAAGTAAAAATGTGAATAAATTTAGCTGAAAAAATTTGGATTTTTCTAGGTATGTTTTTCCGAACAATTTGCTATATTTACAAAAAGGAAACATCATAATTTCTTGTAATTATTAGATTGACGTCAGAAGAAAATTTCTCGTTAATATGATAATATCAAAATCACGTTATAAATATAAGTTTACATTTTTTTATATACTCATCATAATTTTTATATAACGCACAGCAAAAATTACTACAAATTTTAAAATAAAATGTATATAATGCAACTTAATTATTATTTTGGAAGTAATTAAAATTATCATATTTGTATCAAAAAAAAAAATGTTGTTTATCATATATGCACATTTTTTTTGGAATCGACGTAAATAAATATATTTTGGGAGTAACAATTAAAAAAAGTTACAGTGGAAGAGACTTTATAATCTAAAGTTTAGATGAAGATAAATTAATGGCATGAAGTTCCTACAGTTTCAATTTGAAAGTCATAAAAAATAAAGTTGCTCATATGAAAATTTTTTGGAGTCGAAAATAAATGTATTTTGGGAGTAATACATAAAAAAGTTACAGTGGAAGAGACTTTATAATCTAAAGTTTAGATTAAGAGGAATTAATGGCATGGAGTGCTTAAGGTTTCAATTTGAATGATGTAAAAAATATCAATGCTTATTACATATGAACATTTTTTTGGAATTGACGTAAATATATATATTTTAAGGGTAATAAGAAAAAAAGTTACAGTAGAAGAGACATTATAATCTAAAGTTTAGATGAAGAGTAATTCATTGCAAGAAGTGGCTACAGTTTCTATTTGAATGACGTAAAAAATATTGTTGCTCATTATATAAGAACATTTTTTGGAAACGATGTAAATAAATATAGTTTGGAGGTAACAATTAAAAAAAGTTACAGTTGAAGAGATTTTATAATCTAAAGTTTAGATGAAGAGAAATTAATGGCATGAAGTTCCTACAGTTTGAATTTGAAAGTCGTAAAAAATATCGACGCTCATTACATATGAACATTTTTTGAAATTGACGTAAATAAATATATTTTAGTGGTAATAAGTAAAAAAGTTACAGTGGAAGAGACTTTATAATCTAAAGTTTAGATGAAGGGGAATTAATGGCAGTTTCAATTTAAATGAAGCTAAAAAGATGATTTGTTTTGGGTAAAATTTTGTAATTAGATTTCCATAAAATTCTTCATAAATTAATCAGATTTATATTAAATCTGAGTTCTTTTAGAATGCGTTTTTTATGTTACGCGTTATAGGAAGTTGACTGCATTAATAAATAAACAATACAAGGTGAAACAACCTTTTATGAAATCTTTATGTTAACATTTACAACTCTCAATAGGAGATTATCCATCAAACCATTTAAAAAAAATGCACAATTCCGAGTATTTAATTTTATATATTTTTTATATCCAATCCGATTCGTTTCGGTAACCTTCCGTTCGAATAAAGAGGATTACTCTCAAATAATTTGACAAGGTTAAAAAAAAGTCTCCGGTCAATGCCCATTACATAATACTTTATTACGAAAAAATATAGTATTTCTCTTATTCTAATCTAAGTTTAAAAATCTATCACGTTATCTAACTTCATATTTTTGTATTTATAATTATGTTACATTAATTATCGAAATAAAATGTCCTACTATTATATACATATTGTTTAGTTAACTAAATTTTGCAGTGTCATTTTTGCGACTTTTTGTCTCACTGAAGACTTAAATCTATAAGTAAACTTACGCAACACATGAGATCATTTCACGGTACATCGGTTATAAATTGCAGAGTAATTTAATCTTTTAATATCTTTATTGTGAATTTAAATAGAAATTTTATTATTTTATTAATTTTATACGATAATTGCGCTTAAAACAATAAAAGTACATTAAATACAATTAATAAATTTAATTCATTTTCCATGCCGTAATAGAAATGTTTGAATAAGCGAATGTGCAAAATCTGGACTAATACAATTATTACATTCGCATGCATCAGCTGAGATAAAGATTATGATAATTATTATATAATGGCAATAGAGGTGAAGTATGTTAATAAAAAAAAATATCATTGTTTATTTTATTTGACATTGGTGGTTTACCGGGATGTAGAGAAGTCCCAGTAAACCACAAGACTTAACGTTTATGGCTTTGAGGCCACATACCCTCAGTACTGAATAAAGAAAAAAGGGTATATTTTTTCTGTTTTATGTTTTGTTACATGTAGGAAATGGTTTTATTTATATACTCCAACATATAAAATAAATCTTTTGAAATTGGATGACAAAGATACAAAGAAAATTACAATAATAATAATATTTATACATTAAGAAAAATAAAATAAAAATCAAAAATCTATTAACATTTGAAAAATATTTACACACAATCCTTAATTATTTGATATAAATATTAATTATATTGGTTTTATTAATTTTATTTTTAATGTATTCTATAACTAATAGATATCATTAATAATTACAGAGAAATAGACTTAGAAATTTGATCAAACGTATTTTTTGTTATATTTTTTATCATTCATGCAATTATTTATAATAGTTAAAAAAAAACATCCAGAACTTAATAACTATTTGTTAAAATATAAGTGGGATATTGTGATAATGCCTGGAAAATGTATAAATTTGTTTATTACAACTCAAGCAAAAATAGATTGTAAATAATGAAATATAAACTGTATCCACATTATCCGGTAAATGTAATCCGCTATTTCACTGCTTTGGAGAATGTGAAATTAATGGGGGACTGAATAAGTATAAGCTTAGAATCTATTTAAAAACATATTAAAGAGAAAAATAGTGATTAAATATTTATTTATTTTTATTCAATATTCAATAAATATTTACATTTTTTACAATAATTTATTTATTATTATTTTATGTTCATGCTTCTCGGCTACAGTAATACTCCTGTGTACTGATATTGGGAATGAGCAGTAAATATTTGTTTATTTGTTCTTTGTCTAAAAATAGATTTCTTTTGAACTTCTTGTTGTCTTTTTCCTTCCTAATTTTCTTTTTTTCATTACTCATATATTTACTCTGGTACCTTAGGTTCTCCAAGTTTAATTTTATTGCAAACTAAAAATTCATATAAACAATTTGCTTTTATATGGATGAGTTTACACATTCGCCGACTTACTGCGTTCAAAGTGAGTACAATCTACTTTTTCCAAATTTCCAATTGTGTCTTGAATGTAAATTTGTTAAATGTGTCCATAACATTCTGGTAAATGTATACATTATTAAAATATGCTCTTATACCGTAATATATACATTAATATATCACTAATTATATGTTTAAAAGAATCAATAGATTGTTGAGTTCGTTGATAATTCTATTATTATATTTAACAAAAATTGAATAAAACAAATCTTGTTATTTCAATTTGAAACTATTCTATAATTTTTTTGGATGTTAAATTTAATAACATTATTAAAAATTTCATTTATATTTTAATTTTTGTGTTCTTAAGCAAAAATATTGGGGAGATAATTTTTGGAAAATACTAAAAAAACTTAATAATTATTTATTATTATTTTATAAAGTTTTATAATGTATTGAAATAAATCAACAGATAAAACAATTTAATTATTTTTTTTATTAGAAAATAATTAAATAATTTGTAACTTTAGTAAAATATTTTAATTAGTTTTATGATTTTTTTATTATTATTTACAATCTACTACATTCTGAAAATGAGTAAAAAGTTTTGAAACACTGAAAGGAATAATTTCCAGTTAGAAATCTTCCAAATAACAAAAATATAATACAAATAAATAATAATTTAAACAAAGGTGTTAAAAAAAATAAAATGTAATCTAAAAACATACCTAAATGTTTAAAGTCATCAATTTATGGAATAATTTTATTGTTTAAGATAACTGATTCATTTTTCAAGATGAAAATGATATAACTTTCTCTACGTATTATTTTCCAATTTGATTTAAGTTGTTTTCCAAATAATATAAATATAGTACAAATAAATAACTTAAAGTTTAAAAAAAAACTAAAATGTTATATCTGAATGATGAAAAGATATTTTTTTACCTCATTAATTTATGGTATAATTTTATTGATGACTAGTTCATTTTATAAGGTGAAAATAACTTTCACTACTTTTTATTTTCCAATTTGATTTAGGTTGTTATTAAGTTCTATAGTTGTAACTATATTTGATGATAAAATATGTATCAATTTATAGAATTATGCAACATTATGAAAATATTGTTAAGCAATCCTTACAGAAATATTTGATTAAAATTAACATGAACAAACGAAAATTTTAACTTTAAAGTTATACAAAAAAATATATTAAAATTTAATTTTCACTGATAAATTTATATAATTTGTTATTTTGTAGTTTTAAAATGGTAATTTCAGTTTACTTCTAATTATGGTCGCATTTATAAATTCTGTTTCAAGTATCATCAACCCGATTTTTATGAAAAAAATAAATCAATTAAAAATAAAATTTCAATAATTTGTCTATAAAATATTTATTTTTACTTTTATTTAAAAAACTTTCGTAATCAATACCACTTTAGAACTAGTTTTAGTTGCTAACAAACCTGACATTCCACTTAATTTAAACAAAAATGTCAAGGGAATGAACACAATTTCCATTGTCGTATAGATTAATTAACGTTGAACATTCTTCGGTAGTTCATCGTCGATGCGTGTAAATTAGGCGGTGTGTTAATGTCGTGGAAGTGCCCTTTGGTCCTCCGATCCTCGAAGGAATTCCTATCCCTTCGAGGAACAAGACTACCACTGCTCGTATATCCCCGATAATATTTATCCAACAGAAATGTAATTTGCGAACTTATCACGACTCGTTCGAGGATTCTCCGGATGCGCCTGGCGCAGCCAAAATACAATCCTACTTCTGTAATATCGAAATGGAAGGGAATAAATATTTCTGCATATACTGCAGATTTCAATTTCCACGTTTATACGAATTACTTTTATAGAAACCACTTTAACTCTATGCAGCCATTAAAACATCATTTATATAATTACACCGAAAATAATATAGAAATGTTAATGGAAATATTTAATTAAATTTTAATTATATGCCCAAAAAAAAAACAATTAATTAATGAGATAATTTGTATTATGTAATACTGAATAATTATTATCTCGAATGTAATGCAAGTAAAAATGTTACATTATTTCAATAAAATAAAAATAATTTACAAATTCGATATTATTTTTTTCATATTCGTATTTGATTTTAGGAGTTATGTAAAATGTAATGCTTATTATTAGATTTAAAAAATTTATTTATAAATATATTTTTTTATTGACCAAAACCATTTTCCTCGTCAATAATACGGCAAAATGTTGAAATGCATCTCGAAGCCTAGAAGCTTATTTATGCTGTAATAATTATAATTCATGAATAAAATTATAAATAAAATCACTAAATATATGAAAATGTAAACAATATAAAAAATGACAAAAAAATGTTTTATGGGTTTTAAAAAACCGTTATATTTTTCAAAAAATGTATATATTTTAATACCGGTTTTTTAACAAAAAAAAAACGGTTTTTGATATTACTTTTAGAACATAAAACATAATTAATTATTTGGGTAAAAATATCACTATTTTGATACAGAATCCTGTGTTGCATTAAAAGCGGAGTTTAATAAATATTATTAAAATTGGGATTATTTCAGGTGAAAGCGTTTTTTTTACAATTTATGATAATTATGTATATAAAATAATGACTCATTTAAGTTATAATTTCTTTGCTAATTAATATTATATTTTCTTATAAAAAAATCGTTTTTCTTCGTTATTTTATGAAGAAAATTTCATTTCTAACACTTTCGAAATTTTATTTTATACAGACATTGCTCTATTTTATTTTATTTTCTTTGATTTGAATTTTTAAAAATATAAAATAAATTAAATGGTTTAAAATATGGATGTCAAAATTTCCTTTTTCGAAAACCGGTTAAATTCGTAGGAAAAAACCGGTTTTGCACAAAACCTAGCGAGTAAGAAATTTATGTTTTCTCTCCGTAATATTTTCATACCAGTTAGAAAGTTAAGAAATTTACTTCTGGAACTAAAATTTTCTTCGAAAAGCTATGATATTTTTGTATTATTCTCTGGTTTTTATTTAAGAAAAATTAAACTAAAATCCTAATAAATTTAACATTAATTTAAAAATCTGTACTAAATATTACAACTAATTTTCTGTTAAATATTTTTTTAATGTAATCTAATATATTTTTTTTATAATTACAGCGATTATATTCTTTTCAAAATAAAAATTTAATTAAATTACATAACGAAATTTACTAAACACATATTTATTAAAATGCAATTAATAACTAAAATACAAATAAATTTAACATGAAATTAAAAATGTGTACTAATTATTACAACCAATTTTCTATTAAATATTTTTTAATGTAATCTGATATAATTTTTATAATTACAGCGATTAAATTATTTTTAAAACAAAAACTTAATTAAATTACATCTGAGATACATTTTTTATGAAAAAAATATTAAAGAATTTTTCTCTCTATTTTTTGTTGTTGTTGTTTTATTCATTTCTTAATTATAATTAGTTTCGTGTTCCACGATCTCCCCAGTAATTATTCTACTTTTTTTTGCTCGTGTACCTTATTTACATATATACATTTGTTAAGCCGTCTGACCGTCTACTTCAAATAATTATGTAGGAGAACGTATTATAAGCAAATAGAATTATGTTTTCTTGTTGGCTTTTAATGAGAATATTAGATTGAAAAATGGGTGAAATGAAAATAAGTTCTCGGTAAAGTTTAAATTACTTCAGTATATACTTTTTGCTTTAAAGATCGAATTATAATTGAATATTTCATATTTTATTGTAATAGAAATATATTTTGGCATAATTGGTAATGTTATTCAAATATGATTTTATACATAAATTAGAAAATATTTATAAAATAAATGCATTGAAATTTTTAGCTTTAATTATTAATAAACAAGGATTATTTTAACTAAAATGAATTATAAATAATTTAATTTACAAACAAATCCCGATTATTTCCTTCAAGTTAATTCGTAAAGAAAAAAATCCAACAAAAATAAGTTTTATTCAATAAATAATTATTAATATTTTATCAGTAGGAAATTCTATCATATTATTTGTATTGGTAATATTTTAAAATATTCCTCTGAAAAAAAAACATTACTTTCTGCATTCAGTAAATTTCATTCAACATTCAGAAAAAAATGAAGTTTTCTAAATCTAATAATTAAGTTATCTGGATAACTTTTTTGTCTTATATTTTTTATGGCGATTAACATTAATACAACATTTGGCTATGTTTTGTCAAAAATACTTTGTATCTTAAATTAGACTTGAAATTGCAAACTAAATTATATCGAAGTTTTTATGTAATTAGAATTTTCAATTAAAAATACAGCTACTAAAATACGAAAATAAATCATTAAAAAAAAATAGTGCAAGAAAAAAAAACTAAAATTCATGTATAATTCTACATATTCACTGTTGTTATGAATAATAAAGCAATGAAACTGATAAATTACAATAATTTAATAAATATCTGAGAAACTAAACGAAATAAAAATGAGTAGGTTCTAAAGTAATATTCAATAAATTTTATTATTTAAAAATAGTAAGGCAAATCCTTTTTTTTGAGAGATTAAATAGAATAATTACCTCACATAGTCCGGATATTTGTTTCTGACATTATCCCAGACTGTTAGAAATTGAACTGATCAAGGATTATTGGAAAAAAATAAATTTATTTATAATTTACTGAATTAAAATTTAGTTTCTTTTAATATTTTCAAAGTAAAATGAAAATAAATAAATATTTTTTTTAATGTAACAAAATAAATATTTAAACAAAAACTATACAATATTAATAGGTTAAATATTTTCAATTATTATCTATGATTTCTTCCACATAATAAGTAGTGTTTTTAACATATCTTTTTAACATAAAATTCGGACAGTTTTTTTTATATATAAGTGATTTTGAACTTTTTGAGCATTTGTATCTGTTTTTCTTGAAGCCTTAAAAGGACCTTAAAGTTCAAATGAGGTGAATATAGTACATGTTATAAAACATCTCAAAAAACGTAATCTTTGCAACGTGTGATCTTACTGCAGAATTTCTTATCTATTTATTTCTAAGCATTTTTAAATAATCCTTCATTATTAAACATGTTGAACAACGATTTACTAATTCCTTGATTGTTTTACGTAGATTGGACTGCAGCAATCAGATTAGAGTAACTTCATTGATTTAAAAAAAATCTTTTTTACTTTGCTTTGTGCTTTAACTTTTTATCACCACTTTTGAACTTTTGAGTATTCAAGATTTATTGCCTTTTTTCAGAGAAGAGGAAATCTTACATTGGGACCACATGTAGTCTTGTGGTATTATGGTATTCTAACTCACCAAAACCTCTCCTCTTGTTCATCATTATACTTATTGTAATTATACTTCATTTCTGATTACCCTATTTCACTTCACTACTCTTCAGCCTACATTCGTCCCCTTCTTCAACGGAAAGCACCGCAAATAAAATTCATGTATAGTTTACTATAACATTCCAGATTTCTTCACTCTTCAGCATTTCAGCTACTAAATTTTCTGGTTCAAACCAAATGTATGCTCTGAACTATCATTCTCATCTAAGCACTGTTCATCTTCCTTCTTTGTGATGAAGTGCACATATTTTCCGAAAATCTTTTCCTCAAATGGTCTAAGTAGTTCTTTGATTTCAATCTTTTAAAATAGCATAAAATATTTCTCTGTTCAATCTCTGAATTTTGCATTTTGTACTATGGGCTAAAAAAAAAATCTTGTTAAAAACCGTAAGCAGTGCTTCAAACGAAACTAACTTCAAGGTGTGAAAAAACTGCTTTCAAATTAACGCAACAAAAAAATCTTATATAATGAATCCGGATTAATCGAACCTATATTATGTAAGGTCTATATATAAATTATAATAATATTTAAATTATAATTGAATGATTATTTATTTTAAAAAATACATTTTATTTTTTATATTTATTAATCTGATTTCATTATCGGCTACATAAATCTTATAATTTAAAAAGTTTTCCTAAGTTTTATCCATACTGATATTTATTTATTAATCAACTGCCATGAATATAAATTATGAAATAAGTATTTTAGTTGATGCTTCTCTTTATATTGGATGTATGTTATTGGTACGTTAATCAATCATTATTGGTAAACTGTTACTGCAGAAGGGGACGAACATATAATTGCAACGTCCTTCTTCTCGACTAAACGAATTATGGGGATGAATAATGGCATCGAGGAAAAATAATAAATCGCGCTAGACTAATTGCAACAGGGCTTCAGAATCACTTTTCTCAAGCGAAAAGTTTTCAGACTTTTTCACTCTCAATTACATACACTTATGTTCTACCATTTATATTTAATCATTAATAACACACCACATACAAAAAAATTAAAACGTTTAATTAATAATTAATTTATTTTTAGTTCATAATTAATAAAATTTAATATTGAATTCACACCATATAGTAAATCCGATCAGAAATGCTTGGTTTTTCTATAATTTCTTAAATAAATTTAACAAAATATATAGATAAACAGCTTATTTTTTATTAATTATTATTATTATTAATAGAAAATAATTTTAATTATAACAAATATAAGATGAAAAGTCCTTTGTGAAAGTTGATTATTTTTGTGACTTTTTATTTGTTATCATAAATATAATTATTATATAATAAAAGTAATTGCATTTAATATAATGAAAATACTTTTTATTGTTCCTATTTTAAGTAGTTTCCTAATTAAGATAAATTAACTACGTATTTAAATTTATATTAATAATAATAATATTTATTGCAACAATAAATTACCAAAATAAATACAATTATAAAAATCAAATAAAATAGCAATATGAAACTGATATTAATTATAAAATTTTATATGTCGACTTTATAAACATTTCGATAATAATTTTTATAAAATAAATAAATTTTAGAAATTATAAAAACAAATAATTATTTTTTAATAACTTTTTGTATACGACTATTAATTCATTTCTAAATACAAATTTAATTCGTTCAAAAAATCATCCAATTTCAAACAAAAATGAAAGACAAAATTGGAAACAAAATATCTGTGCCATTATAGTAAATCTGATACGTAATACGATATTATATTACAAAAATTGGTAAAAGTTAGTTATAAAAATTTCTCAGCATTAAGTTACATCAAAATACATATCCCATTTATTGTAATATACAAAGTGCAGAGGAAATGTTGCAGTTATAGATACGCCATTTTTGAAAAATACAAATCCTCAATTTTTCCCTAACTTAGTTTTTTTTTTTTTGTAATGTTGGATTTATTTATGTCACACCCTGTATCTGAAAGTTCCCGTTAAATATAATAATATCTGTATTTTCAAAAATAATTCATAAGACAAAATCTTTTCAGTTTCCGAAAAAAATATCGGTTCGATTATAAAAAAAAATATGGAAAGGATATGTGAGATTTAATATTAAAATCTTCTTTTTATTATGTAATGTAAATTAAATTCTTTTATCCATCTATACTCTAAGTATTTTAGAAAATAATTGATAATTATAGTGGAATTCTAAAATGCCTCGGTAAATCGGTTCGATTTACGTACAAAATTTAAAATCTTAATTGAAAATTTAAAAATTCTGATACGTTATGTACAAAGTTTTCTTATTATTAGGTCACATCACAAAAAATATTCCTTTAGATAACGATAATAAAATATAAAGAAAATAATTGAAAAAAAGAGTGAAACCTTTAGTACTAAATCACTGAGGTGAATATTAAATTCAAAATTTAATTTTCTTAATTGAAAAATCTGTGCAACATAAGATAATCTGGTACGTGAGATGCATTTTCTAATGAAAATTGAAACGATAATAGATTTTTTTTCTATAATTAAAAAATAATATTTTTTAACTATTTTAATTTGTAACCTCACCGTTATTTGCTAATAAATAAAATAATGAATCTAATTATAAATATTATATAAATTTGATAAATGTATAGTGGTCTAAGTGATTAACAGAGTAATTTGAAAATGGATTGTGAAAAGCTCGTTTTGTAAATAAACCTTCCTGCTCCATCAATAGACTATTTAACGCAGCTTCCAGGAACATCTGGTGCGTGGAAAGTTGTCGTCGAATGGCCGTAATAAAAGTTGCACAATTTTCGGATAATCTAATATTCTCTAAAAAAAGCCTCGGCTAAGTTTTCTCAGCGTTACTCGCCGTAAAAAAATAAATATAGAAGTTATCGTTTCCATGCAACTTAGAAACTCACTTTAAAAACACACACACTTATATTTTTTTTTACTTTTACGCCACTCAAAGTCTTGAAATTTTATGGCACGCACGAAAATAATATGAACTATAATTTTATGTTAAAAAAAATGTTAAATTCCGTTCGCCCCGGAAATCGTTGATCCGGAAATAAGGAAAGTCTCATATTCGGAACGTCATCAATCAAGTTGACGGAAAAAATTTAATATTTAATAAATTTAGTGGTGGAAGTAAAGTATGAAAAAGTAAATGGAAATGTGCGATAATCGATTCACTTTGTTTGCTTAACAAATCCAATCGCGTTATGCAATTGCCGAACAATCTGTTTTCATTTGCTGTTGCCTCCGGTGTTTGCACGTTCGCAAATGTTGACTATAACACTCGGATTTGGAACTTTGGAGAATTTGTTACTGTAGTGATTGTAGATAGGAATTCGCAAGGATAAGAAAAAAAAAAAAGGATCAGGCGGAACTAATCTGGTCCTTAATTGAAATGGCCATTAATTCAGGTCGCTTCATTAAACGGAAAGCGATTCTCCACAGAAACTTCCGCTACTCGAGGAAGGACTTTCCCTTAATTCGTTACGGTTTACTATCGGCGTTGTTCCTGTGATTAACTTGGTGATTTCCGATTGAATTAAATAAAAAAATTAAGTGGACAAAAACAGAAAATATATTAATCAATTCGTTTTTGTGACCACTTTCAACAATTGTATAACGCGATACTCTTATAACACGGTTTCTATACAACACAGACAACCTTCATATAACGTGATTAGTTACTAAGCGTAATATTGAAACTAAAAATTAGTTTTAATCCCGACTATATCTATTTTGTATTACTGGTCAAGATTTGATAAAGCAAACCCTTTTGTAATAATGTACTCTCTTAAAGCGATTTTCATATAACACGAGACAAATTTTGCAAAGAAACAGTATTCTTATAACACGGTTTCTATATAAGATAGTCAATCAGAAATCAGTCATTAGAAAAAACTCAGAATTAGTACAAATCAAATTAATTAGTACCGCGTTCTATAGAAAATGTTATTTAGAAACCGCGTTATAAAAAAAAATGTAGATTTATCAATTAATGCCATTAATTCTTGTGAATATAAACTAGATTGTAAAGTTTCATTCCAAAATAGTTCTGAAATAAGTTTATTTTTATTATATAGAAATAACGTTGTATTACGCTTTTGGAATTAATTAAAGTAGATTTGGTTAAAAAAATATTTCACTATTTCCATATAATAGGAATTAGTTTGTAATAATTCTAAGTTTCTTAAAACGCGGTTTTTATATAACACGATATAGACTGTGTTTTCATATAAAATAATTCGATTTTTTGAATCATTAAACAAATTTCTTCTTTTTTTAATAATTAATCAAAATTTTTATTGACTCTGCTTAATTAACGAAATTCATAGAACAATTAGAAATATTTCTTATATATTTTTCATACTTTCCCGAGAATAAACAAAATTGTCGAGAAATTAATTAACTTTTATTTCTACGACCTAAACTTTATAAGATAACATTAATATGATTGAACATATTTGTATAAAAATGTATAAAAAATATATTTACATAAATACTTTGCAACCATCTTACTGCCTAGTTTAGTTTGCATTTTTATTACTGTATTTTCTTGAACTCCGTTTAGTAAGTTTTTTCAGTCAATCGAGTAGAAAATAAATTCCTTCGAATACTGGTGCCAAAAAATAACATTATTCGTAATAGAATGATGCACATATTTTAACCATAGAATGTGTTAATATTTTTTTTATTTCCATATGTAATTCATTCCTAAATAGTTTATAAATTATTATTTATTGTAAGAATTGTCCAGCTATTAATACAAAAAGTATTACATTTATAAAATGGTGCAGATTTGTGTTTCCATTTTTTTAATAGAATATAATTGAATAATCCTCTATATTTCTTTTTTTTATAAAAAAAAAATCAAATTTCTCAGAACAAATGGAAATATTTCTAATATACTTTTTATAATTACCCGGGAATAATCGGGATTGTCGATAAATTAATTAACTTTTTTTACTTCGAACATACAATTTCCTAAACTTTTTTTTTATATTTATTACTTTTGAATATAATAAATATAAACGAAAAATATTAATATGAAAGAACATATTTGTAAAAATTTGTATAAAAAATAAATTCACATAAATATTTTGGAACCATCTTCCTACCTAGTTTAGTTTGCATTTTTATTACTGTATTTTCTTGAACTACGTTTAGTAAGTTTCTTCAGTCAATCGAGTAGAAAATATATTCCTCGAAAACTCTTGCCAAAAAAAAACATTATTCGTAATAGAATAATGTACATATTTTTAACCATGTGTTAATATTTTTTTTATTTCCATATGTAATTTATTTATAAATACAAATAATTTATAATAATCCATATATTTTATTAGCAAAATAGTTTATAAATTATTATTTATGGAAAAGAATTTCCAGCTATTATTGCAGAAAGTATTACATTTATAAAAAGGTGCAGAATTTTGTTACTATTTTTTGAATAGAATATAATTGAATGATCCTCAATATTTCCTTTTTCCATAAAAATCAACAAAATTCTCAAAACAAATGGAAATATTTCTAATATACTTTTTATAATTTCCCGGGAATAACCGGGATTATCTAGAAATTAATTAAATTTTATTACTACGACCTAAACTTTATTTTCTATATTTATTATCTTTTAAATATATAAAATATAAACGAATAACATTAATATGAATAGAAATATTTGTAAAAATTTGTATAAAAAATTATTGATAAATTACTATTTATTGAAAGTATTCTCCAGCTGCATTACATTTATAATATGGTGCAGATTTTTATTTCCATTTTTTTTTATTAGAATATAATTCAATGATTTTCTATATTTCCTTTTTCCATAAAAAATAACAAACTTCCCGGAACAAATGGAAATATTTCTAATACATTTTTTATAATTTCCCCGGAATTACCGGGATTGTTGAAAAATTAATTAACTACGTTTAGTAAGTTTCTTCAGTCAATCGAGTAGAAAATATATTCATTCGAAAACTCGTGTCAAAAACATTATTTGTAATAGAATAATAATTAGAATAATTGATATATTATATAAATTATTATTTATTGAAATAACATATTTTTACACTTATTAAAAGGTGCAGACTTTTCTTTCCATTTTTTTTTTCTGAGAATATATTTATTTTTTCCTTAAAAATTAACAAAATTCTTATAACAAATAGAAATATTTCTATAATACTTTTCATATTTCCCGGGATTGTCGAGAAATTAATTTCAAATTTCTCATATTGTTTCACATTTGCAGATTCATGTATCCCTTTTTTATATCAATTTATATAACTTATATCAACAAATTAACTTTTATGCAATTAATATCATCATACAATTGTGAAAAACAATAAATTTGCGTCAGATAAATTGCTAAATCGTTTGTGCAACCTTATCTTTCATCACGTCTGAATAGATTAATGACTTATTCCACAGTTTCTAGTTGAAGATCACTAGGAAATATATTACATCTATTTGTCTATCATATCAGTTAATTTATGTGATTTTTCATAAACATTTTGACGGAAATCTACTTCATATTTAGGTCGACTTTATTTCCTATACTTTTGTTCATCATTCTTATATAATAACAATTTTTATATAAATTGTTTGAAGTTGGTTCTAATTTATTCCTATGTTTCTATAAATAATTCAATAAAATTGATTAAAAAAAATTGTAATAAAATTAATTATAAGTGTCTTAATTTAGTTTTTTGTTTGTATAATAATTATTATAATTGTATTTTTTAAATGATTTCACTAAATAAAAACTATTTTAATAAATAAAAAATATTCATGAAATGATATTAAAGTTCAAAGCTTTAATGTGAAAGCACGTCATACTTATATGAATGGAACACTGCAGCCTGGTTGCAATCCGCACATGTGGCCATTATATTTACGTAATACTACATACGTAAATGCCGATTACGGCTGAAGAAGTATGAAATAACTTTTAAGCTTCTAACATGATGAGGGTATATTCTAATTTCATAGAAATGTTGTTTGATATTTTAGTAAATAGACTGTCTGTAGTTTATAGATAATGAGAAGAATAAAATTAACTAAAATTGAAATAAAGTATAATTTATTGATAGATTATTAATAAATAAATTATATTATTATATAATATTTTTTTTAAATATTTTACAAAGTTTTTTGCCTTTTTCTTATTATTAATAATAAAAAAAACTATTTTCTTTGCTGCGTATCTATTGGTTTCTTCTACTATCATTCCGAAGAAGTATAAATATTTGAGGGCGCTAGAACCAACTCTTCTCACAACTCAAACTTTTTCTCTAAAAAATTGTGTATTTATTTATATATAAGTTCCTCGCTTTGACACATGGTGACAGCTGTCATTTCGCGAGTCAATAAAAATGTAACCTTGACTTAAAATCGCTTCTCTAAAATAAAATGGAAATATTTCTAATATACTTTTTACAATTTTGGGGGTTTCTCGGAAAATTAATTTTACATTTTCCGTGAATAAAAAAATATATAGGAAGTTTCTAAGATCATATTTATATCAAAATCATATTTTAGATAAAATAGAAATAATATTTATAATTGATATTATATAAAAAATTAATTTGTGGAATTTCTTATTTCTGTAAGTCTTTCGAGTAGAAACACTTCCTTTAGTGTAATCCGGTAGAAGCAATTTGAAATAAATCATGTATTATCCTTTATATTTCCGAAGCGAAGATCCATTCATTCGCACCTAAAGGAAAAATACTTTTAAAGCAATTGCGCAAATAGTGCTCCACCTGCAGTTTGTTTCTTTTTATTTATAACTGTGCTTTATTACAATTTTCATCGATCCATTCATGTCTTTTTATTTTGTTCGCAATTGTTGATAACATCCATTAAGGATTATAAAAGTAAATCATAATTAGGATCAAGAGGATGCGTTGATGCTTAAAGCCGTAAAGGTTTTATGACTGGAAGGAGAGGAATGTCGAAAAGAAAAAAATGTCAGCGGAAACCCATTATGCGATCGGAGATGGTGCTATTAAATTGCCTTGAGAAATATTTAATATCATTAAATTACGTGCAAAATATAGACATAAACAGGATTAATGCTAATAGCTTCTTTTATTTTATAAATTTATTTTGATATAATAATGATAAAATCAATATTTATTATACCATTTTTAAGTCATGTCAGTGAAACCTATATAATTTATATATTTTCTAAAAATTACCTCATATATTTGTATTATTTATAGCTCAACAAAATATATTGAACTTTCTGGAACATTTTAGTAGTATTTTCTATTTCATATAAAATTTTCAGTGATACGAATAAAGTAATTATTTAAATTTTTATCTAAACTGAATTAAAATTTCAAAAATATAAATAGATAAATTTTGTATGAACAATATTTTTTGTCTACTAATACTATTAATATTAATACTACTACTATTAATTTTAAAGAGCCCGAATAAAATTGGCTAATTGATGAATAAATATTACGGTAATAGAATGATATACACATTTCCCAGTAAATGTGTAGATTTGCTTTTACAAATAAATTAAAATTATATTGTAAATAATGAAATAATAAAGAGAAAAATAATAATTAAAAATTTATTTTCAATGTGTATTTCTATATTCACTATAGTGGCTTATATTCCTCAAGTTTTGTTAAAAATATTTATAAATAATTACGTTTAAAGTGAGTACAATATACTTTACTAAAGCTAAATGTGTATTGAATATAAATTTAATAAGTGGTGTGATATGAGTATACATTTGCCGGAAAATATTTGTTATTAGAATATGCACTTTTACCAAATATTGTTAAAAATACTTATAAATAATTGCGTTAAAAGTGAGTACAATATACTTTACCAAAGGCAAATGTGTATTGAATATAAAATTTCCAAATAGTGTGATATTAGTATACATTTGCCGGAAAATATGTATGTTATTAGAATATGCACTTTTACCAAGTTTTGTTAAAAATACTTATAAATAATTGCGTTTAAAGTGAGTACAATATACTTTACTAAAGCTAAATGTGTATTGAATATAAATTTAATAAGTGATGTGATATGAGTATATATTTGCCGGAAAATATTTGTTATTAGAATATGCACTTTTACCAAATATTGTTAAAAATACTTATAAATAATTGCGTTAAAAGTGAGTACAATATACTTTACCAAAGGCAAATGTGTATTGAATATAAAATTTCCAAATAGTGTGATATTAGTATACATTTGCCGGAAAATATGTATGTTATTAGAATATGCACTTTTACCAAGTTTTGTTAAAAATACTTATAAATAATTGCGTTTAAAGTGAGTACAATATACTTTACTAAAGCTAAATGTGTATTGAATATAAATTTAATAAGTGGTGTGATATGAGTATACATTTGCCGGAAAATATTTGTTATTAGAATATGCACTTTTACCAAATATTGTTAAAAATACTTATAAATAATTGCGTTAAAAGTGAGTACAATATATTTTACCAAAGGCAAATGTGTTTTTGCATGTAAATTTACCAAATGGTGTGATATGAGTATATATTTGCTGGAAAATATTTAAATTATTAGAATATACACTTTCAATAAGTTTTGTTAAAAATACTTATAAATAATTTCGTTCAAAGTGAGTACAATATACTTTACCAAAGTCAAATCTGTATTGAATATAATTTTTTCAAATGGTGTGATATCAGTATACATTTGCCGGAAAATATTTATGTTATTATAATATACACTTTTACCTAGTTTTGTTAAAAGTACTAATAAATAATTGTGTTCAAAGTGAGTACAATATACTTTACCAAAGGCAAATGTGTATTGAATATAAATTTATCAAATTGTGTGATATGAGTATACATTTGCTGGAAAATATTTAAGTTATTAGAATATACACTTTCACTAAGTTTTGTTAAAAATACTTATAAATAATTGTGTTCAAAGTGAGTATTATATACTTTACCAAAATCAAATCTGTATTGAATATTTTTTTTTCAAATGGTGTGATATCAGTATACATTTGCCGAAAAATATTTATGTTATTAGAATATGCACTTTCGCCAAGTTTTGTTAAAAATACCTATAAATAATTGCATTCAAAATGAGTACAATATACTTTCCCAAAGGCAAATCTGCATTGAATATAAATTTACCAAATAGTGTGATATCAGTATACATTTTCTGGGAAATATTTATGTTATTAGAATATACACTTTTACCAAGTTTTGTTAAAAATACCTATAAATAATTGCGTTCAAAGTGAGTACAATATACTTTACCAAAGGCAAATCTGTATTAAATATAAATTTATCAAATGGTATGATATCAGTATAGATTTGCCGAAAAATATTTATGTTATTAGAATATGCACTTTCACCAAACCATAAACATTGCAAGAAAACGTACTCATTATAGTTAATTTTCTTAAAAACTTTAATAAATGATCAGCATTCACTGAAGGTACATAATTTCAACGTACGTTGATTATGATTAGTGCATGGTTATTTATGGAATTGTGTCCGAAGTAACGTACGACCTCGTTAGTCGGATCAATCTTTGAGAAATGCACGGAATATTTGGTTCTTCACATATTATTTTTTTATAACAACTATGTTACTTACAAATTTCATAGTAAAGTACGTTCATGCGAACAAAGATATTTTTTTCGCGTAACGTACTGAATTTATCAAAATTTTTAAATTAAAATTATATAAAAATGTCAATATAAAACTAGTATAAATTTCTGTATTAATCTTATAATAATTTAATTCAAGATTAAAATCGAAACCAAATAAATAAGAAAAAAAAAAGTTGGATAAGACAAGACGAAATGATATGCATTAATATTCATAGAACATCCGTCGATGAAACCTGATATACATATAAAATGGAGATTTATATATTGAGCTTTATTCTGATCTCTGAAATAACGAAGAAGTTTGGAATAATATATGAATCAAATCTATTTTATTTTCTTATACTATTTATTGTTATATACAATGTTATTTTTTCCATACAATTTACTTTTATTACACAATAATAACAATAATTTATTGCATATATTCACATAGTTTTGTATAAAACTTCATTTCATTCAAAATTAAATATAACTTTACTTAAACTATTTACTCTCATTATATTATTACATCAAACCGGATTATAAAAATATATTCTAAAAAAATAATTTCTTTGTGTGCGTTTTATTTTAAGTATTTACTGGACTGTATTTACTTATTATTTATTTTCATATATGTTTAGTTGTATAAAAAAAATTGTTGGTAAATTTGAATTAAATATAAATTCAAATTATCAAGAATCTAATTAACAAAGTGGAGAATCCAAATAAAGCAATTTCGCAATTAATGAATTTTGTCCAAGTCAAATTCCCGACGTCTGTCTATTTCCATGGCACAAATTCATTCCCATTCCGGCCGCATCCCTCGTCAAATCACCTTTCTGTTTAATCAAAGTCCCAGCAAACGCGTGTAACCCAGTTACACGCAAAACCACATTTAAAACGACGTTTCCTTTATTGATTCCATTCTGATTACAAAAAAAATACACACTTTTGTCATTTTCTTAATTTTTTTATTAAATGCGTTAGAAAAAATATATTCAATTAGTACGTGATTATTTACAGTAATGTGTTCGAACTAACGTACAATAATTTTAGTAAGATTTGTGAACCCTTCTTTCCATCTGTTAGGAAAATATGAATATGTACATGGTCCAACAGCAACTTGTACGTATGTATGAACGTTGAGTACGTCAGTGCAAACACAAAGACAAATTTGAAATGAATGTAATTATATGAAAATTAAATGACCTATTTACGTATAAATGTAATGATTATTTACCGTAATATATCCGAACTAACGTACAATAATTTTAATAAGATTTGTTTTCCCTTCTTTCCACCTGTTTAGGAAAATATGAATATGTACATGGTCCAACAGCAACTTGTACGTATGTATGAACGTTGAGTACGTTAGTGCGAATGCACATAAAAAATTGAAATGAATATAATTATATGAAAATTAAAAGACCGATTTACGTACAAATGTATAATTATGTCAGTCGTATCAATCGGCTGAAGTATACGAAGCATTAATATTTTTGTCTTTTTTTCAAACTCACTATATATAATATGGTATCAGGGTTCAATCGTAATGTGTACGTATGTATGAAGGTTAAGTACGTTATTGCGAAGAAAAAGACGCAAATATAAATATTTATCGTGCCAGAAAAGTGTACGTATTTATGAACATTGAATATGGTCGTAAGAACGAAATGACGTATTTACCAAACAAAAATTAATATATTTATAAGACAATTAAATATCCAATTAAAGTACATTCGCTTAGCGTACAATGATGACAGTCAGACTAGTCGCTTGAAGAATATGTAGCATTTATATTTTATGTAAGATTTTTTTAAAATTCAATAGAAACGTGTACGTATGTATTAACGATGTGTACGTTATTGTGAACGAAGAGACGTAATTCATAGTAAAATAGAAAATTAATGTATTTGTCTGAAAATTAAATTTTTAATTAACGTACCAACAGACGAATTAGTTGAAATAGATGAATTATCTATATTTTATGTTTTTCTTTTTTTAAGTACAAATAAGATTTTTACCTTTTTAATCAAATATAAATATTAAATTGTGCCGGTACGTATGTATAAACATAAAAAAAACTAATTGAATTCGCTTAGCGTACGATAATTTATATTTAGTTTTAACTATGCGTTAATTTATAAGCAAAAAAACTGCTGCAGTTTCATGCTTTTCAATTAATTTATAGTTTATATTTCATTTAGTTTAAATAACAAAGACCATTTTTCTATCCATTTCAATTACATCCGCTGCTTACAGATATTGTTATGCTTCCATTAAGCAAGTTCTCTCGATTGTATGAAAATATAAATGCTCTTGAAAATGCATCCGTGCATAACGCGAGGAAATGAAAAATAAAATAATTCCATTCAATTTCATCTGAAGCTGACCCATTTTTTGAATACAAATATAATGTTATCTTTTCATTTAAAAATCATAGTTTTATTGTAGTTTGAAATATATTTTTCTTTATTTTCCATCAACAAACTTGTTTATTTATTATTTGTTTTATATGTCAAATTAAATAATGAGAAAAGAATCTCTTAAAAAGTTTCCAAGGAAAGAAAAACTTTACTTGTGTTTATACAATTTTATACTGAAAATTTCTTTCACATAATAAAATTACAATTGCTAATTACGTTCTAGTTAGCAAAATATGTGCAGATTCTTAATGATTTTTTCAGTAAATTTCTTACATATTTATAATCATAGTATATGGACATAAACCTATGTCATAATAAAGATTTGAACATCCTATAATATTTTATCATGAAAAAATTTAATTGCAATTATTTTTTTTGTATTAATTTATTAGTATTTTTTAAATTAATTTAGTTTTAAATTTATTGTTCTACAAACATCTTTTTTTCCCATAAACTTCTCATATTTATTCACTTTTTCAGATTTATTTTTTTACCGTTTATTAGGAAAATAATTATTTTAATATGTGATAATTAGGCTTTGAACATCCGATAATATTTTGTCAATGTTGTTTTCAAAAAAATTTGCAATATGATTTGGTATTAATTTCTTAATTTCTTACTTTTAAAGTTATAGCTATAAAATTTGTTTTTCTCTCATATGTAGACATTTTTTCATAATTTTGTATAGTTTATTAAGAAAATGTTTGTTCGTTAATAATTATTGCAGATATTATTTCCTAAATCTAAATAAGTTTTCAAATTTATTCTGAATTGTATTATAGATTTATTGTATTATATAATTTTATGTAAAATGCTAATAAATTAAACAGAAAAACAGAATTGAAAAATATTATAGAAAGTTTAAATACTAATTATGACATATGTCAATATATTATGATTATAAATATGTAAAAAAATTACTGAAAAGATGGAAAAAAGAACTAAAACGTAATTTACTTTAGCAATTGTAATTAGTTATATTAGTTATAGTTATTGTAACTATAGATTTTTTGTATTATATAATTTTTCTTTTACAAAAAAACTGCAAATTTGTGTAATATGCAACTTTTTTAATGAATAATTTGTAATTACAAAAATTATTTGTTAACTTTATTTTTGGAAAGTTTGTGAAAATACTGATTATTGTAGATATTAGCATTCCAATATATCATTCCAAAATGCATATGAAATTCCCTTTTTTTCTAGGTAGTTTCATTCAATTTTGTATTTTTTCTTTCATGAACTTTGGTGCACGTAACATGTGAATTAATATTACATTTATAACTTAAACATGCGCTAAAAATGAAATAAACATGAAGATCCCAACAAAAAAACTGAAACGAGGACGAATATGAATCCCAATGCCTTGGAATATTTTTTACTACATTTACTGCCGCAGCTTATTGCAAGAAAACTAAGGGAGAAAGGAAACGAAAAAAATAAAAAAAAAAAGGGAAATGAATAAAAAACGCAGTGTATTTTTTTTTTCTTTCTCTCCAAATGGATTTTCGCAACGCACGCAAGTCAAGGCTGTACGCGCAATAAAAGGGCAACTGCGAAAGGTCACTACCATAATAACATCGGAAAGCATAAATTTCGACCCCTAATCGAATCCGAATTTATGTGGAAATTTGTACCGGATCACAACCTAACGCGGATTTATGTGCAATACAGTTAGTTAGTTATTTGCATCCACAGAATAGAAAAATAAAAGAAAAAACATGCATTATGCGAGCAAACTTTTCCTAATGTTGATGTAATGTGAAAACAACGTCTATGAATAACTCATCGAAATTCTGATTTATTCAGCTCGACATACGTTGTATCGCATAATTAAATTCTGAACTCAATTTTTTTTTTCGTATAAAAAAAAAAATATAATATTATATAAGAATGTTTTATAACAAGCTAAGGAAAGCCCCAAGTTTTTTCCACGTGAGGAAAGTACATGTGCGGATTTAAATTTCATTATTGCCAATTTCATCTCTGCGGAAGTTTTCTGATTTCCTAAAAATATTTCAATTTCTATGAATATAAAAAAATACGTCAGGTTATTTTACATAAAATAATATAGCCAAAAAAAAAATTTTCTGTTTAATAATTTTTGAAAGTTTCATATTTTATAAATATTTAATTCTAATTTATTTGTAAATAATTATACAAAATACTCGGTTTAAATTACCTCTAATAACTAAATATTTCAATGTGATATAAAAATTACGTAAGGTTATTTAACATGAAATAATTTAGAAAAAATAGAATATTTTCTCTTTAGAAATTTATGAAAGTTTGGTTTAAATAATATTTCTGTACTGTTTTATCTCTGATTTTTGAAAATAATCTAAATTCATTCATATTTTATAAATATTTAAATCTAATTTATTATGAAAGTAATTATACAAAATACTCGGTTTAATTATTACTAATAACTAAATATTTCAATGTAATATAAAAATTACGTAAGGTTATTTTACATGAAATAATTTGGCAAAAATAGAATATTTTCTCTTTATTATTTTATGAAAGTTTGCTTTAATTTATATTTTTGTACTTTTTTATCACAGATTTCTGAATAGAAAATTTTCTCTTTAGTAATTTATGAAAGCTTGGTTTAAATAATATTTCAGTACTTTTTTATCACTGATTTCTGAAAAGAAACTAAATTCATTTATATTTTAAAAATATTTAAATCTAATTTATTATGAAAGTAATTATACAAAATACTTGGTTTTAATTACTTCCAATTACTAAATATTTCAATGTAATATATAAATTACGTAAGGTTATTATACAAGAAATAATTTAGCAAAAATAGAATATTTTTCTCTAATATTTTATGAAAGTTTGGTTTAAATAATATTTCTATACTTTTTTATTACTAATTTCTGAAAAGAATCTAAATTCATGTATATATGTTTGTATTGTCAATTGAACTATAAAATATTATTAACCATTGAAATATTTTAAATTATTATAAATATAATGAATTTATTTAATTACGTAATAATATTTATGTTATTCTATTAATTTAATATTATTATAGAAACTATTAAAATTTGATGTTAGAAAGTGTATAAATCGTACAGTTATATTAGTTTCACTAATTAAGTACATTACTGTTTGCGGTAATCAGGAAGGTGTGACTAAGACAGTTAGTTATTACCGACGTATTTAAGCGAAGATTAACCGGCTTGGTTAGTTTACTTCAGACTTTACAGCATCCTAGCAACTCCAGGTCGTGATGTCTTTACTATTTCGAAATACCGCACTCTCCCGAAATAACATCCAAACTTATTGATGATATTATTTTGTCATGATTAAGTTTTAAATACAATAAGTAAAAATAAATTAAATTAATTAGTTTGTACCTCGCATAGTCCGGATGATCGATTCTCTCTGGCTGTTTAAACCGGACTAATCGAATACTTTAAAATTAATGTGAAAAAACGAATAGTAATTTTTCAAATTTTTAAACCGAACTATACTGAATCCTGATTACCGCAATATTTGAGGTAATATTTTACTTTAGTAAATAATAAGCTAAGAATTATCAATTATACAGTGTAATCTCTATTATTCAATATCTTTGCTTCTAAACATACATCCAAAGCAATAAAAATATCTAAATTAAAAATTATAATATTTTTATATTATTTCTGTTTAACAAATACCAATTAATCCGAACATTAAATGCCCACCAATATCAAATTATGTATATTAATTTTAGTTCATTAAAATCTTGAATTATTTCAATACTTGTAAGATACAAAAATTACTTATTTTGTAACATAACTTTGTTACAAACTCCGTTAAAAATGACGTCTGTGTTTATTAAAAAAATTAACTCAAAATTGTAGATGAAGAAAAAAGCATGCATTTATTTCATTCAACGAAGTAAATTTCGTTTAGTGAATAATATACCCTAAATTGCTATTGAAAATTCGTAAAATACAGGAATTTTCAGGGAATCAAAAATATTTAATTTACTATTTAACCTTTGATACTCATGACATCGACTTTACGTGAAATAATGATGTAATTACTGGAATCTCTATTCATGAATGTCGTCGTTTATAAACATAAAACCAAGCAAGAAATGATCTAAATAAAATTAGATAATCCTATTTTTATTAAAAAATCTGTGTAACAAATACAAATTAATGCAATAATCTCTTGTGCTAATTGTGCACACTAATTACAAATTATGTATGCTACTTGTAAGATACAAAAAATACTTATTTTGTTACATAACTTTGTTACAACTCCGTTGAAAGTGACAACTATGTTGACTAAAAACAGAAACGCTTGAATTTAACTCAAAATTGTGGATAAATAAAACTGCTTGTATTTATTTAATTCCACCAAAAACAATTTGTGTCCAACTCCAGGAATTTTCCGGGAATCAAGAATTTTTATTTTAATATTAATTAAACCTATGACAATTTAGATCCGTTAATCAACTTTTTTTTTAAATTATTAAAGATTTGTTACTACAAATCAGAAGCAGCCAAATTGTTTTTCACGAAATCGACTTTTCTACTTAAAAGTGACCACAAATGGAAAATTATTTAAAATTTGATCACGATTTACCTGAATTCTCGAATTTTTTTTTATTCTAAACAATTAGTTTTTATTACTGCATTAGTAAAAAAATTCTTAATAAATATTCCTTAATAATATTAAAATGTATTATATAATTTATATAATAAGTTACTGTATATAAAAATTAGTATTATAAATAAATATTTTATAAATTAACAACCTAATACTTTTCTTAGACTAAATTTTTTTTTTGGTTTCAACAAGTTTTGGTTTTAGTTATATTTAATTTTTTACTGAGCGAAATGACTAAAGTCTTAAGTTTTCTGCCCGGAAAGTTTAATTTTAGTTCAGAAAATGACAAAGAAATCATACAAAATACAGAAAAAAAAGAATCCAATAAAAATGTAATGAAAAATGCATTGCGTAAAAGAAAACAAATTAAATTAATTTTCTTCTTTAACTAAAACTTAAGATAAGAAGGGAATATATTTTAATGATAAAATAAATAAAACTAAATGAAGTTGAATATTGAAGAGAGATTTAAAAATATTCATTGAATTTTTTATTTGAAAACAAATTAAGTACTGAGATCTAGCAAATGTATTTGGAAAAATAAATATATTTTATGAGTATTAAATAAAATTTGAACATTACAAACTTAAATATTTATATAAAATTATTTAACTGGTAGACATTAAAAATAATCGATGAAAAATAAAATAATAAAGTTAACTTTAAATAATCTTTTATTAATGATAATAGCAAAGTAAATTAATTGTCATGATTAATAACTGTCTGCAAGTGAATTGCTTGTTGCACGAGTCACTTGAGCACATCCGCAAATCCATCTTGCAATCAGTATTGTTATGCAAACGTGCATTGTCATGCTTATTGCCCGTGGGGTTAAATATAGTCTCGTTACATATTCCGAGCACGCTTTATAAAATGGTCTTTAAACTGCACACTCCATGTCAACGTCATCATAAATCACAACACGAGACTTTTTAAGGATTAGGTATCAAGGATGAAAAACAAACAAACAATGTTATTCTTTTTGTACTCATTGAATATCCTATACGGAAATATCACGCAAGGTGCAATTTCCTTTCTTTCGGAAAATCTGCTCATCCTTTGTGTTTTCATATATTTTTTTTTTTTCATTCGCAACGCGTAAATATTCGTATATCGTCATTCGGTTTTCGTGTTGACGAAAACTGTAGTCAGTAGGTTGTAACATTCTTCAACGTGTCGACGTTTAATTAACAAACAGTCAGAATATGCAAATCGCTGCCTACGTACTCCCATCACTTGAGTTCCCGTTATTCCTCTTTCGTAATAATTACTTGGTTATTATACAAATAATTAGAGGAAACTTCCACCCTTCGCATTCCCAGGCGCTGCGCCAGTTTACGAATTCTGTAAAGTACAAATATGTGTTATTCATTTTGCAAATGTTGGTAAGTTGATAGAAATTTACAAACGATGAAAGAATTTAATTATAAACGTCAAAATATGACAATACAAAGAAAAATTGCAAAAAAATAATAATTTAGCCTAATTACTATTAAAATAATATAACCTTAATGAAACAACCATAAAGTTTATACTGTTACTTAATATTATTACTTTAAGTATAATTATAAATCTTTACACTTAAATTAGGTTTTGGATTTAATATAACCTTGGTTAAAATAATATAAAATATATATAACCTCAAATATAATAGCGGCATAACGTCACTCTTGACATAACCTAATTTCTGGTAACCTAACCTAACAAACTTACAAAACTTAAAACATCCTAAAAATGTATCTTCTAATTGATAGATTTATATAACAGTAATTAGTTAGCAAAACACATCTTGGATCAGTCTGGTTTTAATTTTCTCTATACACTCAAGTCTCATTTTGTGCTATTTGTTACAATGAGGTTTCAAAGTCCTCGATTAGTCAGGTCACAAACAGTCCAAGAAATTAGCGGAAAAATATTTTTTCCAATTGTAAACTTACTCTAAGCTAGATAAATCTAATATAAACTAGAGTTTAAACTAACCTAACTTCAGTATACCTTAACTTAAAATAATACAAAATCATCCAAGTCTAAAATGCCTAACTGAACTTTAGTTAGAACTTAAATAAAGTTTGAATTATCATAAATGTCGCCTTCTGGCATAGACAAAAATGAATATTTAATTTAAAACAACATTGCCTAACCTAAAGTATAAAATACTGCATAACCTCAAATATAATGTTACGTCATTCTTGACATAACCTAATTTCTGGTAACCGAACCTAATCTAGCATAATAAAAACTTAAATTATTAATAAACACACTAAAAGTTTAGCTTAAGATTTATAAATTTATATACAATATTATTTTGTAAAGTACGGTTTTTCCTCAATACAGTAATGTCTTTTTGTGCTGTTTATTTATGTGCGGTTTTAAAGACATTGTTTTCAAACAGTCCGAAATACAGGCGTGACCAATTACTACATGTTAATTAACTAAGTTCTACCAAATTAATCTAAATAAACTCATACTAACCTAGATAAACTTAATGTACACTAAATCTTAAACTTAACTTTACTTTTAATTTAACTTAAAAGAATATAAACTAATCTAAGTCTAAAATGTCTAATATAAAATATTGTCAGATTTACTAACTAGACTTTAACTACAACTTAAAGAAAGTTTACATTTTCCAAAAAAACTTGTAACATCTAAATAAATTAGCATAAACATCGTTTTCTGGTATAGACAGAAGCAAACATTTTATTTAAGACAACCTTGCCTAACCTAAAATATAATATACTGTATAACCTCAAATATAATGGCTACATAACCTCAATCTTCACATAACCTAATTTCTGGTAACCTAACCTAATTTAACATAATACAAACTGTCAAAACTTAAATCATTATCAAATATCCTAAAATTTTAGCTTAAAATGTATAAATTTTTATAAAGTAATACTCCGCATAGTACGACTTCAATCAGACCTGTTTTACTATATTCCGGTTTGAAAAGTCTCTTACAAATAATCCCAAATATAGACGGAACCAATTCTACCAATTGAATCTAAGTAGAATAAATATAATCTAACCTAGATAAACCTTTTAAAGTTTAAACTAAAATAACATTATTTAAAGTTAACTTAATATAAACTAATCTAAGACTAAAATGGCTAACAGAAAATGTTTTCAGGTTTACTAACTAGTCTTGAGCTACAGATTAAATAAAGTTAACATTCTCTAAAGAATTTGTAACATCTCAATAAATTAGCATAAACGTTTATTAAGAACCGTAAATGTACTTACTTCATGAGTGTCCTCTAAAATTTCAATCCCTAAAGACATTATGCATTTCGTTTAAGCTCACCATCGTTTTTACTACCACCAAGCATACATCCCACGCGTCTAGACTTCAGCTCACCCCTTTTTCACTCCCAGTTTAACGACCACCGTTAACGAATAACTTATATAAAATAACTCGTGCCCACGTAGGATTTCAAATAAAGAATCGTGAATTAATCGCGATCCGTGCTGTGACGCAACAACGGATACTCGACATTCCTCAGCATTTCATTTTGCTCGACGTTGTTTTATTTCTATTTTGATTTGAAGCAATTAATGGGAGGAACCCGAGGAAACGTGAAAATCTGCATAATTTCCACCACTTGTATTCAGCACATACGCAAATACAATAATGCTGACAACTCTACAATCCAGTTTTATGCCTACAATTTATATCCTCACGCATTCGTCGCTCCCATTTCCTTTTTTATTCTCTACATTCGTTCATTCCTTCTTCATTATTTTATTTTTCCTTCTGTTTTATTCCATTTCCGTTCTTTGTTTCCATCCGTCACTAATGTTGGAGACGTGGCGTGCGTTCCAGCAGAAATGTTAATTTTCGTACAGAACGCACGGAAATAATCCGGCGATTTATATACATGCGAATTATTCATTTTAATTAATCTCGAGTTAAAATAATCCCATTCATACACGAAACGAGGGGGAAAACAAATAATATTACGCGTACAACCCTAAAATAATTTTATATTAATTTTTAATTTCTCATGTAAAATACATAATTTTTTTTTGATGTTATAAAAAAAATAATTAAATTTTAATTTAAAGTACATTATAATTAATTTAAACAAAGGCTCACAATACCGGTATTTTGAAAACCGGTAATAAATAACAAGAATTGTAACTAGTAAATTATAATGATTTAATCAATTTATTTCTACTAATGAAAATATAACAAATATTATTATAAAGATAACAAAATTATGTTTTAAAAAATCGTTAAAATATAAATATTCTTTATTTTTTCACTTATCATTGTGTAAATGTATAAATTTTGATTTATATTATATTTTATTTATTTTATATGAAATACCGGTATTTTTTTATATCAAAACCGGTTTTTCAATATTAATTTAATTATTAGAATATTGTTATTTTGTATTATTTTTTTATGAATACAATTACAATTAATTGTTATTAATAAATAATATTTCTTCCTAGACATTTTAAGATTAATGTAAAGTTTCTAACTGTTACTTATAAGTAGATAAAACTGATGTCAATTATATAGCTTTGCAGAAGAAAAATAATGGTTGTAGATGTGAGCAGCATTTCCATAATATTCGCTCGATTAAACTAATCAAAACTCAACAGTCGATTACTTAGAGGATTACGAAAAGTTTCGGCATCCGAACAATGCGGGATAATAATAATTGATTAAAGTTCGGGACATTATTTTGGGTAGAGGGATGGCATCCGTACGGATGGGGCGATAATTAAAGTTCGAGCAGTTCGCACTAAATACCTAATGATAAGACCTACAAAAAAAAACGAAGATAAAAAAAGCAAAGAAAAAAGTAACAAAACTTATTGAATGGATGGTATTGATCCGCACTCACCAGGATTTATTAAAACCGGTTAAAATTACAATTACGGTTTTAGGTTCTACAACTAATATTAAATTTTAAGTATATATCTGATGTATTTTTTCTTTGTGGTAGTTTCGTAAATATTTATTAAACTATACAAAATGTACTAAATATATACATATATTTTGTGTACATTATTATTTTAACCAATTGAAACCGGTAATTTTGTAAATATTTCAATTCTAAAACCGGTTAATCCAAAAAAACACAAATATAAAATTTCAACTACACATTTACGTTTATTATTTACTTGGTTTTGTATTGAGTATTATTTTAACCGATTGAAACCGGTAATTTTGTAAATATAGAAACTCTAAAACCGGTTTTTGCAAGAAAAAATATATAAAATTTCAAGTCTACATTTAAAATTATTTATTTGGTTTTGGATTCAGCATTATTATAACCGATTGATACCGGTTATTTTGTAAATATTGAAACTATAAAACCGGTTTTTAGCAAATAAAATAATAATAATAAACTCCAAACAGACTTAAATTTTAATTAATCCACTCGGTTTGTTAATTCGTTTCACCGCGTCTCGCAGAACGCATTTGCTCCCTTTGTAATATTACACATAACGGAGATGAACGATAGCGTTTGTGTCTTTTAATAAGACGTCTTCGAAAGCGCTTCGCGTTATTCTCAAGCAGGATTTGTTTGTGGTGGCTTTCAGTAATATAAGGACGGAAAGACAGGAAATAAAAAAAAATGAAGCACTTTCTGTCCTTTTTCTTTTCTCCCGGAAGCGCCGCGGTTTATGTGCGTGTACTGCTGGGAGTTTGTTGGTTATATAAAAATGTATTTCGCGGATGTGCTGATCCCCGCGGCCAGCTGAATTCGACTCCTTTTGGTTCTTTTAAAGTAGTCATTTCCATAAATACGGTTGAGTGCTCATAACTATAAAAAGCCACGATGATGACACTCGCCAAAAAATATTATGTAACTCTTGGCCCGGGTCGCCATACTGCAATGCACTGAAGACCTACAGTAAACCACAAAAGGGTTTCCTTCGAGTTCACGATTGAATCGTATCCACTCGGTTGTGTTGTGACATGGACTGCATCCTGCGGTCTTCCAACGTCCACGAAACTTGGAAATGCACTTGCTCTTTAACATCGTCGCATTTAGATATGCTTCAACGAAATCAATTCTATGCTTGAAATTCTGTTGTGCAGTATTATTTATACCGGTTATTTTGTGAACATTGAACTCTAAAACCGGTTTTTACAAAAAAAAATCCAATTTCACGTTTAAGTTTATTATGTATTTGGATTTGTGTAATGTAATATTTTAACCGATTGAAATCGGTTATTTTGATCCTTGTTACAACAAAGGTTTTGCTGAAAATATTTGTGGAATCATATTCAATGGAAATTCTGTTCTAGAACAAAATTCGTTCTTACAAAAATATTCAAAAACTGAATAATTCGAAAAAAAACAGAAATAATAAACAGTATTTATTTATAATTTTACAAAATTTGTATACAATAATAATAACTAGTTGAAAATACCAATTTTGTTAACTTTTATTTACTTTACGAAAAATTGAAATATTGCAATAAAACCGTCGTGATGTTGGAATAATTTAAAATTCCATCAATATTATAACCGGTTTTCGAATCTCAACTTAACTATGAAATTGGTTTTTGAATTTTCAAAAAAAAAAAAACTTTTAGAATAAGGCGGAAGAGCAACGATCAATACTATTTTCTATAAACTGCAATAAATTTTATTACTGTTTTTAGAAGAATTGTATACTTTTTAAGGATATTTATTATTTTTGCAGTCCATATTATAAAATTAAGTATTTTATGATACAATAATCTCAATAACGATTTTGTGTTACAATTTTGATGTGTTAATCAAATAATTAATTGTTTTGTATGTATTAAATCTAATATTAAAACAAGTACTTTTAGTAGGAAAAATCCGGTTTTGAATTATAATATTTGTTGGCGTATAAGACGCACAACATTTTGTATACATATTTTTAAATAAAAAACTATTGTACATTTTTACAATTTAAATATTTATTAAAAATTATAAAACACTTTTGCAAAAAAAGTAAAATGTAATAGAATATAAATTTTAAATCAAAATTTGATTACAAAAAAAGTTTTAGACAAACTGAATTTTTTTAACTCAAATTTTTTTTATCGGCACATGAGACTCACCACATATTTTTGGTCGTCCAAATTATTAGTCGTCTTTTTAACTGGGAAATAATAATATAATGTATAAAAGTTTATAAAGTTTCATTTTGACTCTACTTTTAATAATATATAAGTTTTTATATTAAAATATATGTAAATCTAAAAATGTATAATTATTTCTTCAAATATTTATTTAATTTTAATGAAGATATATGATATAAATTTTTGATATTAATTATTTCAATGAATTTTTAAAAATACATTTTATAATTACAGAAATATTGATCCGTATCCGAACATGATTATAAAAGTGCCATTAAATGCACTTATGGCCATAATAGAGAATAATTGCGTGAATAGCCAGACACTTTAAAAGGTTTGTTATATTCCCGTTAAATTAAGGTCGTAAATTTTTACTGATTGTCATTTTAAAATCAAAATGATGTCCATCCCAATATTGCAAATAGGATCATTTGAGGTTTTTCTAAAAAAAAAAACATTATTTTCAATCATGAAACATATTTGAATATAAAAAATGTACAACATTTTATTATGACCGATATATGGGTTGCCAAATTTGGACCATATCATTTTTTTTTTCATTTTGAAAAATCAAACAATATAAAATGTAAAATTAATCCGTTGTCATATTTTAGACGTTTTAAAAGTCACATTTAAAATGTGACATTTGACAGCACAACTGCGCTTTAAAACCATCAACATAATAATTTATTTTATATTAGTTTCTCCTCTTTAAAGTATCATTTAATTATGTAAATTATGATTTATTTCCCTTTCATGTAAAACATTGCCTCTCTTAAGGTTCGGTCTAATTTAATCTTCTATGCTCACCACACTTTTCGATGTTCTCGAGTATTAGTTCGAAACCTTTTATTAAATAAACATTAAGGCAGGGAGCGAGGTGGTGGCCGGAACAAGTTTCCCGTTATATAAGATTAGTATAGTTTAAAGTTCGATTCCGCAAACGCGCCTGCGACCCGGAAAACCTTTAATCAAACTCACCAAGTTTCCAAGGGACAGACCGGAAAGCATATTTGAATAAATTTGCCGCCTCCAAATTGAATTATTAGCCTGATACAGCCTGTATAGGTGCCGGTGTATTAAAAGAAAATAAGGGGAGAGAAAATGAAAGAGGAAGAATCGGACAACAAGAACAACAAAGAAATATGTGGGGAGGTGTAATGGAATGGGATTGAAAGGATTTTCGTATAGACCATGGCCGGAATTCGTGTAAATAATTGATGTGAAAAGGCATTCGAGGAAGGAATAGGCGGAACTGTGGTAGAAAAAAAAATACTGCGAGGGGGTCTCAGAGTTGTCCTTGCACGTTTTTACTGATTAAAATGAACAGCGTTGCTTGGAAGGATTACAGGCCAAAATACGTTCAAACCCTATTAAAATTTATGAGTTTATTCCTCTCCATCCTCGCAAGGATAAAAGAGAAAACAGACGAGGATATGGAATAACAGTATTTAAGAGCAAACATATTTATACTTCTTCATTTCAATTTCTTGAAAATCTTATATTTATGTTGTTTATACAACAGATTCCGTTTTTAAGACCGACAAAATACATCCATATTTATTATTTGTAACAGAAAGTAAATAAAAATGGAATAAAACATTAAATATCATACAATAAATGTTACATAAGAAAAGATTATATTATATAAAATATTTGTTCTACCTTTTGGTGTATTAATGGTATACAATTGTATCACAAATTAATTACTTGCTTATAGTTACAGTTAAGGGCGGATATATCCGCCCTATACCTTACACGGAAGAGCGTCTATAAAAGATATGGTGCCTTAGTTATGAGCTGTCAAACGTCATTGATCGTCATATGTTTCTCATGGAGCAAAAAAGTTGAGGTTATGAATCCTTGTTTTTGATAAATCTTTAATATGAGCGCCACTTTGCCAATTTTGTTGTGAAATATTAAGATATAATAATATTTTTATCATGACTGACAATTTTTACATAAACTATATTTTCGTAAGAAGAGAGCTCAAATATTGACATATTGTCGATATAGATAAGAAAAATTGGTTCAGTATACAAAATATATTGTTTTCTATTTAATAAGATATAAAAAATGCTCCATCCATATTACGTGACGTGACATACTAATATTTATCAGGAATACCAACTACTCTAGATTGTCTCTCTCATCCGAAATGTCACTTATAGCATGAATATACTAATTAACGTCTATAGACTATAAACTATTAGATAAAATAATATTTGCATAAAATTTGTTTTATTATTATTTAATATTGTTTTTTTTATATAATTTCAGATAGTGACGATATCTGGAATTTCCAAAGAAAATGCTGAGGATTTGGGAGCGGACGTTGGAAATGTGGATGTGGCAGCACTCGCGGAAAAAAATTTGCTAAGCTGTGATTGAAAATAATCTACAAGGATGAATAAGTCTGAGGTGATGGTCATCGATTCGTCGGAGGCGATCTGGTCGATGAACCAGACCTTCTCATGCCAAGACCGAGAATCTCCCGAGACAGAGCTCTACCGGTTCATCACGAACGGGATCCTGCTGAACATCATGGGAGTTCTTGGGATCGTTGGCAACATAATTTCGATGATAATCCTGTCGAGACCACAAATGCGATCGAGCATCAATTACATCCTGACCGGGCTTGCCAGGATGGACACGATACTGATCGTTACCAGTATCCTGCTCTTCGGAGTGCCAGGAATATATCCTTACACTGGATATATGAGAACTTACTACTTTAATGTATATCCGCACATCGTGCCAATCGTATATCCATTAGCTATGACCACGCAGACTGCTTCTGTTTATCTAACAGTTATGGTCTCATTGGATAGATTCGTGGCCGTTTGCCATCCTTTAAGGTCTAGATCCATTTGCACGTACGGCAGGGCCAGAGTTTACGTAATTGGGATCATCATATTCTCCGTGGTCTATAGTTTGCCCAAACTCTTCGAGGCTAGGGTTCAGGAAGAATGGGATCCCGTTGCTAACATGAGCATATACTGTGCTTACCCTTCAGAATTCCGACAAAATCCCATCTACGTCACTATATACGTTTACTGGTGCTACCTCATCTTCCTCTACTTAATACCCTTCGTCAGTCTAGCTGTTCTGAATGCAGCAATATATAGACAAGTGAGTAAAACATTATATAACTATAACCAATAATCATTACCTTACAAACAGGTTAGTAGTTAAATTTATTCAATAAAATAAAGGCACACAATCAAATTTAAAAAATACTTTAATTTTTATTTTATTGATTCAAAAATTCAAGTATCAAGTTTTAACATGTATGTCAAAACTTTCATTTTTAAATTATAGTACCAATAATCTTTGTCAATTTTTTTTTTTATTTGAAAACATAGTCCGAGTAGAATTATCATTAACTAAAATAATTTAATTATTTTCATAATAAATATTTGTATTTTTTGAGTTATAATATTTATTTTTTGAGTTTTTTTTTGTGATAATTAAATCTCTGGCTATAAATTATTTTTGACACGTCTACAGTGTGCTTTTGATGTAAGTCATAAATTTTATTTTTTAGAATTTTAAAAAATGATGTAAGATATCCTCTTACTTTGGCTATTAATATATGTCGAGAATGGTTAATGGTTTTTTTATAGCTTTTAAAGTTAAAAAAGACTCATCAAATGTTTTATACAGTTTTTGCAGTGTTGAAACTAAACTAGGTTATATTTCTTTTCTTATAACTGTATTCAATTGTTTCCTGTTTGTGTTTCGAGTTGGTGCCTTCCAGGCTAAATCGATAGGAAAATGTCTTTGGCATTTAGGGTTGCACGAATTGCAGCGTTTGATTGCTCAACGAAACGAGCTTGAACTTTGCGAAGTGGAATCTGGAAGGCATCAATTTCGAGAGAGTGAATTAAGCTGAAGTCTATAAAAGCGACGTGCGTGGGCTTTCTGATTGCAGATACGGAAGGCAGATAGGGAGAGGCAGCGTTTGTCGCGTCTTCAGCGGCGTGAAATTGGGTTGGCGGTGATGCTGATGTGCGTGGTAATGGTGTTCTTCCTATGCAACATGCTGCCCCTCGTGATAAACATTATAGAGTCGTTCAGTTTAGAGTTCGTGGGTGCAGATATGCTGGACCGCATGATCAAGACTAGCAACCTACTCGTGACGATCAACTCCAGCGTCAACTTCATCATTTACGTGATTTTCGGCGAGAAGTTCAAGCGTCTCTTTCTGATGCTCTTCTGCAGTCACGGTTTCTTCGGGGTCGGAGGTCGTGACTCGCCGGACGGCGCCACTCACGATGAGAGCTTCATGTCGAACGGCGACAGAACGAGCATACGTCTGCACAGGCAGAACACTGCCGCCAGTCGAAACGGCTTTAATATCAGAACGAATGGGACGAGCGTGAGGGACAAGAGGAGCAACAGGATACGAGCGCCGAGTCCTGGACCATGCGTTTACTATCCTGCAACGAGGGGCAAGGACGGGGTCACCGCCACCACAGTAGCCGCAACTACCACCTTCAACACGCAAACCTCCGTTCCGAACGCCGAGTGGACGGAGCAGAACGGATCCTCCTCGACCAACTCCACCGGATTCTGAACATTTACCTATACTTTCTCGATACTATTCCACGGACCAAAAGGTTTTTTTTTTCTAAAATAACCCACACTTTTACTTCTAGTCGAACCATGCAACCAATATTTACATGTATTGCATTTGACCGCGATTTTAGTGCTTCGATTATTTATATCAAGAGATTACCTAGACTTAACGCAGTAGTAGATTAAATCAAACATCATAAATATCTCTAATCCCAACGTGAATCATGTGTTATGCTGCATCCACACTAAACGTAATATGAGACATTAACGAAGGTGTACGAAGATATACGAAAATTAATTTTCTTAACAAAAGTATCTAAATAGTGACATATTTTTTTAATAGTTGGTACACATGGCAGATTAATGTTTTATTCCAACTGTCAAGTCAGTTGCACTTCAACAAGTATAAGGTATCAAAATTCGCTAAGAATGATGTAAGTTACAAACCTAGTAAATATATAGATAGTTACTATTTATTGGCCCAAATAAAGCAGTAAAAACTATAAAATCAAACAATTTTCTCATCGTTTACGCATTAAAAATCTTGAATATTTAGATTTGCTTTATTTAAATCCTTTTACCAACCATGGTTCAAGTGGTTCAAGAATACCGAAAAAAATACGAATTTTAAAACGTTCTACTTTTTTTAATATAGATTGGAACAGTGTGAATATAACATTTTATTTCCATAATCATTTCGTTAAATTCACCAAAAAAAAAACTAATAATTAATATCAAACATTGTATAAAAAAAACTGCATTATATAAAGTATTTACTATAAAAATAAATTTAACAATTTGCGAAATTACTTAATCTATAATATAACTATGTAAATATTTCAAAATTAATTATAAATTATTTTTAAGATAATGAAGATTAGTTAACAATATATATTTTAATGAAATTTTTACTAGGAATATTTAAAATGTCTTGTGTTTTTTTAAATTTTTATTTAAAATGTTGTGTGCATTCATGTGGGAATAGAGATTTTTATTTTATATATTATTAATAAATGATGTTATTAAATGAAAAGTCGAGAAGAAAAACGTTTAAAGATATATTTAAATAAAATATTCAATGTTACGTACAGATTCATCCTCAAACGTAAATTTACATAAAAAATGATAAAAATTATAGGACAGTTGTCAAGTAAGTTAGTGTATTCACAAAAATTAATTAATACATCGCATAATCCGGATTCGCTATAATCCGGTTTGAAAATTATATAAAAATTAGTTTTTATTTTCATTGTATACATTAAATCCTCATTTAATCCGGTTTTAGGATATTAACGGAAGCGATTATGCGAGGTTAAAATTCTAAATAATTATATTTGACAAGAAATATGAAGACTGTTGCAATTTACTCGAAGAGTTTCGGCTATACTGCGCTTTACTAATACGGCTGTATTTATTTGTACAGTAATTATCTTATTATTAAGACGATGATATTGTTATTAACTAAATATAACAGAAATACAGAAAAAAATGTCGAATTTTTTACAAGTTTTAGCAGTGAAGATTAAATTAAATTTACTCAATGTATAAAAGATATTTAAATTGTTAAAAACTAATCAGTGTCCTTGAAAAATAAATGTTATAATCGCCCATTTCTGTATACTAGAGATTTATGTAGAATTACGAGACTAAATACGCCGTATTAAAGAAGTGAATACGAAAATATAAAAGAAAATTATTTAAATTTGTCCAATAAACATAACATGACAAATATTCTTATAATAAATAATAAGACTTCTTCTATTATGAATTGCTGTAATAATAAGTTTGTAAATAAAATGTAATTCACGTTTTTCTATTTGGCTTTTCGGTAATAACATATATGTATGAAAGTTTTTCATGTTTTTCTTTTAGTTCGCAATCGTCAATGAATTGTATTATACTGAGGCCTAAAGAAAATCGTGTAGTGTTTATCATAAATAAGATGTAAGTAATTTTAAAGGCGCCGAATTTTGATGCATGGAAGAATTGTTGGGAGAAGATGAGGATTGTAGTGACGGCGCGGAGGCAAAATCTGTTTACAGGGTAACTGAAGGAGGCGAACTTACTTTAGGGTAAAATCTCACTCACTCACTCACTCTCTCGCAACTAAGGTTAAAACTAATTTCAATGTGATCCCTCTTCCACACAATAGAAAGTTTTAGATGCGTGTCTGTATATTATATAATATTAATGAGAGTGGTATTGGATAGTCATTTACTTGAAACTAGCGCGGGTTACATGCATAATCAATCAATTGCTGCTCCAAACAGTTTCACGGTTGTTTACATAAATATAATAGTTCTATTGTTTGTGCACTCATTTAGATTACATAAACAAAAGTTATAATTAATTGACAAAAACTACATCAAACTTTTTGCATTAAATAATACCTCTGCGGCTTTTAATTTTTAATGTAAAAAATGAAAAATTTCAGCGGTTTATCAATATAAAACTGCAGATAAACCAATTAATTTAAATATCATCTTACATAACTAATACATAATAGTTGGTACGCCTGATAGACACTTATGTATTCTATTACCAACAGTAAACAAAAATATTTTGTTATATCTAAAGGTTTAGCCACACTTCATACTTAAATTAATTAATTTAAAATTAGTATCGACTATTAATTTTTAAAATATTTATAGCATACACAAAAAAATGATTAAAAAAACTAATTTACAAAAAAAATACAATTTTTCTTCAAAACTTTCTTGTTTAAAATTAAATAACTTAAATTTATTTATATTTAAATTATTTATTTTCGAATTTTAACAACATAAAATTAAGAGATTCCGTATATTTTGATTTTGTAACAATTTTTATTCCCTAAAAAAGCAGAAAGAAACTTTTATAATTTGCAATATATATTTTTTTGTTTGTAGTTTTTTTTAAGACATTTGAAAAGAAATAAATCAAAGTTTAGAAAAACCTTATGAAGTACAATCTCTAACTTATTTTTGTGACAGTTTCTGAAATAAATTAAATTCCTCAGGTAGATTACTTAAGTCAAAATGAATTAAGTTAAGTTTATTAGTTAATTATCAAAAAATAATTTATTAGTAAAAAACATTTTTATTATCAAACAAACACTCGTTTTTTTTATTATTCAACTAACTGACATTTTATTAATTTAATTATATTTTTTTTCTACAAAATTATTAGTTTTCAGTAATATAAAAAAAAATACATAAAATCATATAAATAATAATAATTACGTAGGGCTTTTTGACAAAAAATTCTTATAACATTTAATTATTTTGTAATAAGCTTTGGTTTTAATTTTATTTCTTCTATATACTTTAGTTTTCATTGCAAATATTTATATACACATCATAATATTTATTTATCATTATTAATCAATTATCAATCATTAAAAAAAGAAGAAAAATGTATGGACTAAAATAATTTACAGGAATTTTAGATAATTGAAATTGAACTATTAAAATTATTTCTTGGAATCGCAAACGATTTAAATTAACCGACGTCTGTGACCGTTTTTTAAGCGAAGATTTAACTTTATCCTGAGCATGAAAATCCTCGTCATACATATGACATATCTAATTGGATTTTCTCGGCGCCACAATTCCCTTTCTGGGAATTCCAACAAACCATGCATGTCGTTAATTGATCATTAAAATCATTGTTTATTAAATTCATAATTATTACTTTTTACAACATGTAAATTATAATATTTTTATTGTCCGCTTTATGTTTTTAGTCTCGATTAGTCCGGTTTCAGTTCAGAATATAATAATAATTTTAACTAAAAATATAAATACGTATTTTTAAAGTGTTCAAGCGATTAAACTTATTTTTTATTAAATTTGTAATAATTTTTATTTACAATTCTCTTGAGAACAAATTGCATTGTTTGATATTTTTTATTCAATTAAAGTCGTAACATTTTTTTAAACGAATCGTTTAACCTGAACTGCAGCCGTTTACTTCTTAAAGACATTTCTGCATTTTATGACAGTTGGTCGGGCGTTTTACGTCCCTTATATTTCTCCAAGACAAACAATCTTACAAAATAACAAATTTTACTTAACTCGAAACTTACCGACATTTACTTCAAATTGCTTCTTAGTAATACAAATATTATTTTCTTTTCATAAAACGAACAAATAACATACTATATTAATTATAATAATAATTTATTATCCAAATATTAAAAAAAGGAATTGCTACTACTTATATGTATAATTAATTAGTTATTATGTATAGTAAATGATATGGCGGATATATCCGCCGCGCGACCGCAAATGTTTTTAAGTTAAAAAATATAATTTAATTTAAACCAATTTTTTGTATGCTATAAATATCTTCAAAGAAAAAAGAAAACTACAAGAAATCAAATTATAAACTTTTTTTGCAATTTTTGAAATAAAGTTTAAGTAAATATTATCCAATACCGAAAAGAATATAATTGTAAATAGTATAATTTCAATTCAGGTGAGGATATGGAAGGCAGATGGTGGAATCGAAGAGCAGGAACTCGTCATATATTTTTTTATATTGTAGATAGAGTGAGAATACATGTAAAAAATATTAATAAAAGGAATGTACATTGAAGGAGAAATGGATGCTAGCATTTTTTGGTATGCAAAATGGAACAAAACGCTTCACTTCATCGCTAATAAAATTAAGATAAGTGAAAAAAACGGGCGCCTTTCGGAACGCAATAAACGTGTCCGAGAGATTAAGTTAAATTTAGTGCGAGGAAAAAAAAATAGACTAAAACTCTCAAAAGTAAAATATGTAAGCTTAATCCACAGAAAATACATTTATTTCACTTTGTTCCTCATGCCCTAATTGCTTGCATCCAGACGTGTTGAAATATTTATTCGAATTACATAATCTGAATCTTCCGTTCTAAGCGAATACCTCTAATTTTTTTCTCGGGGGAAACAAATGCGCTCTCTATGTTAAATCTACAAATAAATGAACTATTATATAAATATATAAATAAATAATTTAAATAAATGTATAAATAAATAAATCACAAAGACTTTCCAATACGTTCTATGTCACTATTACTCTGTAAGCTGTAAGATGTTTCATTGTACATAAATGTCTCATTATTGTTTCATTATTTAATTGTGTAGAAATTTAGTTTAATTTAATTTAATTAGTATTGTTTGTTTATTTTCTACATCTATTAGTTATGTAAATATCCTAAATCTATACCAATTTAATTCTTATAAATAAATTTGAAACTTATCCCTTTTCGAGTTTCTTAATTACATCGGAAATTACAGGTAAATAAATTAGTGTATTTTATTTCCTATATATTTTATTTTTGTAAATATCCTAATCCTATATCTTTTAGTTATGTAATAATAATTACAAAATTACAAATTTAATTACTTTTATTAATTATAATAGACTTTACAAGTAAATTATTTAATCATGTCTTTTAGTTACATCAGTTTGTCAAGATTATTTCATCTTAATGCACACAAATACGTTTATAATCAACAAAATTTAAGTTTATTAATTACACCGTTTATGAAATTTTAAAAATACATCTGTAGTCTCCTTTGCGAAGTACATGGCGGATATATCCGCCAGTGCTTTGCAAAGTACTGTTGAACAAAAAATTGGTTACCATAGTGAAATTTCCATTTACAGATCAAATTATAACAGTAATTGAAATTATACACTAGTCCAAATTAGGCAACTTTTTGTTAAATTTAATAACATGCAAGTCATTCTGTAATTAAAGTTATTCATTAATAGACATTAAGAGTGGAATTATTTTATTTAGCTGATAAAAACTAGTGGCGCCTCACTTTTAAGTCACCATAGCATACAATTTTACATAAGCGTTGTTTTATGTATAAAATACATGGCGGATATATCCGCCAGTGCTCTGCAAAGTACTAAATAATTGGTTTCCATAGTAAAAATTCCATTTACAGATCAAATTACAACAGGAATGAACCTAGTTACCAGTCCAAATTAGGCAACTGCCTTCAAAATTTCATAACTCGTAACAACCATAATATGCAAGTCATTCTATAATTAAATTTATTGATCAGTTGACATTAAGAGTGGAATATTTTTGATGACAAAGACTAGCACCTCTTCAGAAATAACGTCAAAGATTAATCAAAAACAAAGTTTCATAACCTCAACATATTTTGTACACAGTGAAACATATAACGATTAATGACGATTAACATCTCCGTCTGAAAATCTGACAAAAACTAGTGGCGTCTCACTACTGCTCCACTATAGCATACAATTTTAGATAAACGTTGTTTCTTATGTAAAGTACATGGCGGATATATCCGCCAGTGCTTCACAAAATACTAAATAATTGATTACCATAGTGAAAATTCCATTTATAGAAGAAATTACAACAGTGAATGAACGTAGATACCAGTCCAAATTAGGCAACTGCCTTCAACATTTCATAACCCATGATAACCATAATCTGCAAGTCATTCTGTAGTTAAAGTTATTGAGCAGTCGATATTAAGAGTCTGAAAAGCTGACAAAAACTAGTAGCGCCTCACTAAGAACTACAACTGATTACTGCGCCACCATAACATATAATTTTGCATAAGTAAAATCTCCTGTATAAATAATATGGCGGATATATCCGCCAGTGCTGCGCATAGTACTATACAACAAAAAATTGGTTACCATAGTGAAAATTCCATTTATAGATCAAATTTCAACAGTGAATGAACCTAGATAAACCAGTCCAAATTAGGCAACTATCTTCTAAATTTAATAACTCATAACACTTTGAGTTATTTATTACACCAAAATTGCAGGTAAGTAAGTAAATATAGGTAAATCTTAATTAAGAAAAAAGATTCAATATTAGTTAAGGACTTTTTTAATTTTTTTGTTATTAACATTTTTTATTTAGTTTCCATTTCTTGTGTTTTTCATTGCTAACAAGGTTTTCTAAATCTAAAATTAAAAAACTATCATATGCAAAGTATTTTTAAATTATTTCGATATAACAATATGTTTTTTGAGAACATGACTATTTCTTGTGGAAAATCCTTGGATCTGCTGGAACGCAGATAACGTGAAATATGGACCGATCAATCGGACTAATCTCTGCCAATGGAAAAACCGACGAGGATTTATTCAGAGCCAAGGAACGTGGAATAAAAAAAAATGCAGCACCTGCCAATTTGTCATTTCTGCGTAATACATTAATCATTAAAAAGCTCTCAATTAAATGATGCTCGAATGCAGGATTCGTACGTTCGTTCGTTCAAAAGGATTAAAACGTAAATAAATGAAGAGACCTGATGGAAATAACAACGTTCATCCTGTCAATAATTACCAGTTGTTACCTCGTGCGGTTCATTACGTGTCAAAAGTTGAAACTGAAAACAGAATGAAGTAATTATAATTAGGAGCTCTTTTATTTTCGTGCAGACTAATTATTATCATCACGTTCAAAATTAATTACAGGACTGTCGGTTTTTCCGAAAAGCTATTAGTTTTCAACGAAGATTTCCCGACAATCCTCTTGCATTTCCATGCGAGTCTTCATGTTTCCTCTCTCAGGAAATTAAAACTTCAGGTCGCTTCCCATCCTTTCTAACACCACGTTAAACAAAATATTTACTGTACGTAATTACTTTTATTATATAAAAGCTATTAGTTTACTTTGAAAGCCCAAACGGTTAATACAAAAATTAAGCTTTCTAAAAATTAATTAATTTTTGTAAATTACTTTTAAACCAAAATTTTGGTCGCCGTTATTTTGGCGGATATATCCGCCAGTGCTCCGCAAAGTGCTTTAAAAACCCATATATACGATTAATACGAAAATTAATCTTTCTAAAACCTAATTGTTGTTTTTTTGGACAGAGAGACTTTGTAAATTGCTTTTGAACCAAAATTTTGCCCAAATTATTCATTGTTTAAAGTAAAATATATTTTTTATTTCTTTAAAAATATACTGTAAATATTGACAAAGATAATTAATCTCAAATATACATTAATGTAATAAGGAAATAAATCTTGGATTAAAGTTTGATTTACTTATTAAGAAATAATACTAACAAAAATAAATTAAATAATTTGAATAAATCCCTATAATTAATTCATCTGATGATATACATGTATTAGTTGAGTTATTGAATTTGTTATATAGAAATAGATTTAACTGAGAATGATCCTCCACCTTGATGACCTTGCATACAATTTTGCATAAGCGTAGTCTTCTTTGTAAAGTACACGGCGGATATATCCGCCATTGCTCCGCAAAGTACTATAGAAACCCATATATACGTTTAATACGAAAATTAAGCTTTCTAAAACCTAATTGTTGTTTTTTTGGACAGAGGGACTTTATAAATTGCATTTGAACCAAAATTTTGCCCAAATTATTCATTGTTTAAAGTAAAATATATATTTTTATTTTACTGTAAATATTGACAAATATAATTAATTTCAAATATTCATTAATGTAATAAGGAAATGAATCTTGGATTAAAGTTTGATTTACTTACTAAGAAATAATACTAACAAAAATAAAGTAAATAATTTGAAAAATAAATCCCTATAATTAATTGATGTGATGATGATGTGATAAATAAGTAATACTTTTCTTGTTATTTCACAAACGTTTGACAAGATGTGGTATAAAGAGCTGCTTCTAATGTTCTGCGCAAATTATTTAAATCATATCTTACTGACAAATTATAATTAATTATTAAAATTAAGTATAATGAAGAGATGACTTCTCTAAGACTAATACTCTCCAAAATTTCACATTGGACTACTGCTATATCTATTTTTACCACTCTTCAATTGTGCTTCAAGACATGCTGAATATCATCAACTATTGGCTGAATTAAACCCTAACAAAATGAAGTCAGTAACTTTCATAATACGTCATCAAAGTTATCCAACAGTAATCCTAAATAGTTGCAATTTGTAGATTAAGCTAAATACCTACAAATGCATCTTGATAGATATGTCTTCGCTACTAAAAGGAAATAACTGGATTTGATAATAAAATTCCTTTGAAGATATTCGAACGTTTCAACAAAAAAAATATAAGGCAATCAGCAAACCGATATGAACCTATGGTATTCAACTTTGGGGATCTGCCTGCAACATAAGCATAGATATTATTGAGAGATTCCAATCAAAAACGTTAATGCAAACAACCAATGATTGGTTCTCCATTAATAAATATATTCATCAGTCTTCATCTTCCTGAAAAAAAAGATTGTAAAATCAAGCACCAAAAATCTACTTCCTACAGAGCTGATACTAATCTACGAAGACTGAAATTATATCAATCGCAGGACTTTCCTACCCATTTTTAGTTCTAATTCAATTAAGACGAATAGTGAATGGTTTGTTGAAACAATCTTCAATAATGTTTTTTTTTTTATCTTATACCCAAAACTAAAGCTTATTGTTATTTTCATTTGTATTATAATAAATTACTTTATAAACAAAAATATAGTGTTTATATTAAAAAGAAAAATCATTTAAATTTGTATTAATCAAAAAATTGAATATTTATATTTATATAATTAAATATTGAAGTGAAAATAAGATTGGAGTTTAAAAATTATTGAATAAAATTATATATTGAATTGTAGCAAGAAATTCAATTACAAATAATAAAATTAAATGATTTAATTAATCTGTCATTTGCATAAGTGTATGTTGCATATAATAATCGATACAATTTAATTACTGATTACATATGAGTGAAAATAGCCAACATTTGAAATGTATAAATATATACAATTACAGTTTCACATTGTGTGTTGAGGTAATTTCCATTTTTTTCTTGCATTTCATAATTACCAATAAGAATTTAGTTTTATCCAATTTGGGGTAATTTCACTTGGATCATTATATAATAATACAAAATAAATTAATTGACAAAATTTATTAAAAAAAATACAGATACAAATCAAATTTTCAAACAGCAGTTTTTTTCATCCAATTACTCCGTCAGGCTTATATAATCTTCTGAGTTAATTCTTTTACCTTCTTTAAGATAATCTACTAACATTTTTTTTGTAGATACATAAATATGTAATTTCTCTTAAATTTAGAAATCGTTACATAAAAGCAAGAAACGACACTAAATAATTTTATCTACAACCAAATAATAATTCTATATAAATTTAATAATATATATTTAATATTTCTAAAAAAGTATAAAATCCATCAAATTATGTGATAAAATGATTATTTCTAATTCTAAATCACTATCTGAAGGGCTGAAGAACAAATAACTTATTTGTATAGCTATATTCAATGGAGTATATGATAATATGCTTCAATAAGCAACTCCAATATTGAAATAATGTAGAGATTCCAATCGAAACCATTGCAAATAATTCCCAACAATATGTACCGAATAGTATTATATACCAGCATTTCTTACCTAAATTTTTTTTTTTTTAATACGTCATGAAATGACAGCTGTCACCGATGTTATATACGATTCGAAAATAAAACTGTCATATGTTTTTCATTTCAAGCAAAAATAAAAATTTAAGTAGAAAAACTTGTGGTAAGTAGTATTTTTTTTAATATTTATTTAGTTTTTGTTATTATTGTAATTATTTTAACGTACAATAATATCTCGAATAGTGCGGGTAATCAGTTTCTCCAATAATCTACATTCAAGGAATACGTATTAATCGAGGACTTCAAAAACACATAAAGATAATAATATCTGATTAATTGATTATATAATCGATTGCAATCACCTTTTATAAGGAACGTCGACCTGAAGAATCCAATCCAATTTGATATTATTGTTTATGTTTTTTTTGTATATGTTATTATTATAAATAAATCTGTGTTAAAAATTAAAGTTCACTTTATAATTGAACATAAAATCATTAAAATTTTTCATTATTCTTTTATAATCTAATCAATAATTACCATTTCCATAATAATTAATATATTTTAAGACATAAATATTTGAATACTCCACAAATAATATAAAATTAAAGAATATAGAAACAATGAAAACTTGGTGGATGCGCTTGGTATTATATTTTGTATCCATGTTAATTTAACACTTACCATTTGCAAAACAACTTTTACTATTTAGCATTTCAAAAACTAAAATATTCCTCCAACTTTCCATGTCCGAAAGTTGGCGACGACAGCAAATAAGCGCCGGAAATGGTTTCCCACGTTTTTTTAAAAAGAAAATTCCAACTTAAACTTTTTTTAATTAAAAAACAACAATAATTCAACTATTTCCATAATAATTAGTATATTATAGGATATTAATATTCGAATACCACATAAAAGCGTTTATAAATTTAATATAAAAGTAAATAATATAATAACAAACAAAATTTGGTGGATGCGCCTGGTGTTGTATTTTGTATCCATACTAATTCTACACTTATCACTCGCGAAACAACTTTTACTATTTAAGATTCAAAAAAAAAAAAAATTTCTCCAACTTTTCATGTCCGAAAATTGACCACAACAGCAAATATCCGGCAGAAATGGTTTCCCACGTTTTTTTCTTTTGGTAATGAAAATTCCAACTTAAACAATTTTTTAAAATTAAAAAACAATAATAATTCAATGAATATTTACTATTTCTATAATAATTAATATATAATAAGATATTAATGTTCGAATATCCCATAATTTCGTTTATAAATCTAATATAAAAGTAAATAATATGAAAACAAATAAAATTTGGTGGATGCGCCTGGTATTATATTTTGTATCAATACTAATTTAACATTTACCACTCGTAAAACAACTTTTACTATTGAGAATTCCGAAAACCAAAATATTCCTCCAATTATTCATGTCTGAAAATTGGCGACGGCAGCAAATATATGGTTTTTTTTTTTTTTCGTAAAGAAAACTTGAGTAAAAAATTTTAATTAAAAAACCACACTAATTCAAAGTTACACATTCATACGATTGCAACAAAGAGAAGATAATTCCGTAAAGGTATTTTTTTAATTATTATTTCGTAATCCGGGTGGAATTAGTGCGTGATTTACAATGTCTTCCATGGAGCGCGGAAAATTTCATTGTGAAACTGCAATCAGAGATTTGCATATCTGGGCTATGGGTTTTTAATGTTCGTCCACGTATGAGCAAAACCATCCGAACCGACGACGATAAATTCGGTTATAAAACAATGGTCCAAATGGTCCCGGTTGTGCGGTTCGCTTGTATCCGAAACGCGCTACTTTGTCGTGTATTAATTATTCCTACGGTTATTAATTATAGATGGGGAATGACTTCTTGATGGTGGACGTAGCTCCGATGGTTTGGAAGAATGGTTCCAATATTAATTCGACTCGCGGAACGGATTAATTGCATGTATGGATTTACGTACGGATCCTTTATGGATGCGATGCATGTGTTCTGTTAAATCCTCGGATACGGATCGATACCGCTGTGCCATTTATTGGGACGGACGAAGGAAAATAGCCACGAAGGACGGAGGAGTCGCTTTGTTCCTTGAATTAAAATCAAAAACAAACATTTACTCATCGCTTCAAATCGAAACGCAATCAAGTTTCCACTTACAAAGTAAATCCTCTAAAGAGTACAGTTCTCACGAGGACAATTATGTCGAAAAAATATTGAACGATACATAAAATACTTTTAAAAATGTAATATCAGAATTTGTAAAAGAATTAATTTAATTATTAGAATATAATTAGAATTTTTTATGAATTTATATAATCATTTTCTTTGAAAAAAAAAGATTAATGAAAACTTTATTTTCCCGTTTAAATTAATATATATTATTTCCAAATTAGCTCTTAATATAAAATTCAATTAATAATGTCTTTTTCAAAAATTTCTAAACAAACTGAATGTGTAGTAATAAAAATAATTATTTATGTTTTTTTTTATTGTATTTTTATAAATTTATATAATATTTTTTTTATTAAACGAAAACTTAATTTACCGTTTAAAAAATATTGTCTAATATATCATTCCAAATTCCAAGTATTTTTATGAATTTATAATAATTTTCTTTAAAAAAAAAATTAACGAAAACTTAATTTATCTTTTCTCGCTTAAAAAATATTTTGATAATATATTTTATTCTCAAAACCGATTTTAATATTAAATTCAATTAATTTTGTTGCATACTAATAATGAAACGATAATAAAATGAAAGAAAAACTAAATCATACTTAGATCACCTGAACCTGAAAGTTATTATATGTCTGTGAAAATATGTAAATAATTCAAAACAAATTCAGATTTTCTCAATCATTTTCTATGTAAAAAAAAGTTCAAGTTCAAAAATTTAACTAATTATGAATAAAGCGATTATAAGATTAACTAAGTTATATAATCAAGATCAAATAAAAAATAAAACCTAATACTCCAAATAAAGCCATCGATCTTTATACAAGTCGAATGATGCAATAGTAGAGTTAACAAACAAATTTAAATAGCAAATAAAACAGGCAATTTGTTACATAAACTTATATTAGTGAAATAGTTATTTTTTTGTAGAAAACGATTATTTTTCCACCCGAGAAAAGCATATTTATATGTGTTCTGTTACATATGAAAAAGACTACTTCAAAAAAAACGAAATTTATCTAATGTTCTTATTATCTTCAGATTTTAAAGCAAAATAAATTTTATATGAATTATTTAAGATAAAAGAATTATATATAAAATACAGACTAATAATATTAAGGATTTACAAGAAAAAAAAAGCTAAAATATGACTAAATCTGAATGAATATTTAGACATTTTTTAAATTTTAATCACTTAGAAATTATGTTCCAACAATAATTTTAAAAAGGGTTGAAAGACCTATAGCGAATTTCATTTTACTTTTTGTATAAGTTTTTATTTTATTTTTGTAATTTATTGTTTCAATAAATATTATTATTAATTTAGAATATAACATTTATATAACTTTATATTCTTTATAATTCAAATTGCTAAAAAAGTATTGCTTATTTAAATTATAAACTACAATTTTTACTATGTTTATATCATTTATTTAATTGAAGTTTTAAATCAATTAATTTCTTTCGACAATTTCTATTCAACATTATTTTTTTCAATAATAATTCAGATTTGGAAATATTAAAAAATGGACACAATTATTAGTATTTTTTGCATAATAATAATTGTAATAATTTCAACATAGGACTATAAAGCATATAAAAAAAATAATATATAAAAGAAAAATTATCTGTTTCAAACCATTTTCAATTATGTAAAATTTGTACTTTACTAGTAATAATAATAATAATATAATAATTAATAAGCAAATAGATTTTAATGCATATTTTAATATAAAAATTACAATGTCTGAAAGAATTTGATAGATTTACATATCTTTTTAATTTAAAAAAAATCTTGTATGAGATTACTTTGAATTGTATTAGGAAAGAGACTATCCATTAAAAAAATAATAAAATTTATATACAAGTTTAATATTACATTTTGTTAATAATAATATTTTTTTTCTATTTTTTTTTGTACTATTCTTTGTTTTCAATTTTGTGTTAAACCTATATTCATTTATAAATAGCAAATCAAGTAAAAAGACTAAATATCCTTGCTTTATTTCTCAACCCTTTTTTTCTTCATTAAATTTGATTTATATATAATAAAAGTTTCGAATCTTTATTTCTCCGAAAGTCATCCTTAAATTTACTTGTAATGTGAAACTCAGTGAAGCTATTCATATGTATTTTGGAGTATCATCGTCGGAATTCAAGCAACAGCGATTTTTCATCCTAGATATAAGCTCTTATGGATTTAGGTAGGAACTAGAAAGTACTAACAAGTCTCCAATCTAAAATCGCACTCGAGTCCCAACTACGAGGATACGAGAACCACTCTGTGTTCGAGTCTCCACTGGGACTAATAAAAACTAGAGAAGAAACAACCACGCATAAAATAAAATCGATAAACGTGTAAAAAATAAAATTACGTAACAAAAATTCAAGGATTTATTTTTGTTCATAAATAACTTCAGCGTAGATCTAGTTAAACTTTAGTTAATTGATTAATTTCATTAATGTTATATAACTAACAACAATAATATCTAAAAAAAAAAACATGATATCAATAAAAAAACTTAAATTTTTAACATTTATTACTTTTTGTGATGTCTACATTTATTTTATGTAATAATACTAGTATACAAAAATAATTAGATAATAAAGTGGCAAAATGTAATTACATAATTACCAATTAAAAAATATTTATTACTAGTTGATAAATTCATAATAATAATCTGAAACTTACAAAAACTTTTGAAATGTCAACTTAATGTTAACTTAATTTTTTTTTGGTGGTTGGAATAATTTCCTTATAAATATTTTAGTAATCTAAGTTTTTATTTATTATTGTGAGATGCTTTGTGGAAAACCTCAAAAGAATAAAGAAAATATTTCAACAATAATTCTTCTCCTCCCAAGTTTTGATTGATCTCATATATCACTTCGACGACTTGCCTTATGGCGTCACCTTGTCTATGAAAATCAAATTGATGATCTGCTATAATATATTATATTGTTTTCAAGAAATATTGATCGTAATTTCACAATTTATTTCATTTTGCGCACAAAACATACAACTTATAAACAAAGTTATTATTTGAGATTTAAATTGTATTTTTTATTAACACTTATTTTATTAATTATTTATATAATAAAATTGTATGAAAATAATATTGAATCTATTGTGTATCAAAATTAATAACTAGGATGATGAGAAATCAGTTTATGTCTACATTTTTTTTTGTATACGAGACGTCTGAAGTGATGAAACCAAAATAATAACAGTTGATTCAATTAATTTGTTTGCTCCATAAACTGCCGTCTGAAAGGATAAAACGCATATGAAAGAAAATGTATTGATTAAAATTTAATTATTGCATGAAGCATAAAACGAACAAAAAAGATTTGACAACACTGAAACTTTTCCAGACTCTTCGTAAATCTAAAGCTAAATTTGCATAAAAATATTTATTTAATTTGGAAAATTGTGTAACTTTATATATTTTGATAATGAGATGAGAATTATAATTATTTTAATTAAATAAATTTGAATATAATTGTAAGGAATTTATCTAGAAATAAATAAATTAAATGCTGAGAAAATTAAGTAAAGAAAAAGATGAAGATTGTGTGCGTGTTATGAGTTTTCATCATTGCAAAATTTAATTTTGAGTTGGGTCGCAAATGGAAATATAGATGAAGAATGTAATTGTAGGGTGTCTGGAGCGAGTCGCGTCATCCCTTCAGGGTGTGACGACCGGTTATCAACTCTTCCGGAATGCAAGTATATAGAAGCGAGAGGCGGGAGAGAGGAGAGAGAAGGTTGAGGACCAAAGACCCTTTGTAATTTCAAACCGAAAGAGCACTGGCACGTATCAAATCGAGGATCGCCGCAGAAATGCACGAAACCTAACCATTATTCAATTAACCTTTAACCCTGTCCGCAATTAAACCCAACACTTCGTAAATGTTAATTAACTTCCAGCATTCAGTATTGCATTGTCTACATCTTTTAGTTTTCGATTTAATCCAGCTAACTGCATCGCTTAACACGTATATTAACTCAGTTAAATTTGATGCAAGAATAATACGTTTAAACATGATTTATTAGATTTATAACTAATCTCTTATCTATAACAATTATCGTAGATGATTTAAATATATAAAAGCAATTTATAAAATCTTATAAGACATAATATTAATTAAATGTTTTTTTATAACTTTTATGAATTAATAGATCTTAAGCCAACAATTTGAAACAAATTATTAATGTTTTTGAATTTTAACCGGTATTTATATAAAATTATTTAATATATTTTTATAAAAATTACATTTAAAAAAAAAATTTAATTCATTTAAAAATGAAATATATCTTCTTTAATTGTATTAACAAATGTTTATTTCTTTCTTAAATAATGGAATATAATAATTATATTTTTATCATGTTTATAAAATTAAAAATTAAAAAATTCTTATAGGGAATGAATTTTAAACGGTATTCATGTAAAAAATAACGGTATTTTGGTATTAATATACTCCTATACAAATTTTATTCAAGCATATTTACATTTTCAGTATTTTACTACAAACCTTTCTATATTTTAACCGGTATTAATGTAAATAAATAACGGTATTTTGGTATTAATATATTCCTATAAAAATTACTATTTATAAAAATATTTAATTCAATTAAAAATAAAATATACCTTCTTTAATTGTATTAACAAATCTTTCTTTCAAAATTAATAGCATATTATAATTGATTGCATTATGATCATGACTATAAAATAAATTATACAAGATTTTTTACGTTTATTGAAAAAGATTTACTTTTTCAGTATTCTACTAGAAATCTTTCTATTAACAAATTAATAATATTTTCTATAGAGCTTATAATAAGAGAATTAATTTTAACCGGTATTAATGCAAAAAAATAACGGTATTTTAGTATTAATATATTCGTATAAAAATTAATGTATTCTTTATTTTTATAAACAATTTTTTTTTTCTTAAGTAATGACATAATATAATTGGTTGTATTATGATCATTTACGTTTATTCAAGTATATTTACATTTTCAGTATTTTACTACAAACCTTTCTATATTTCAACCGGTATTAATGTAAATAAATAACGGTATTTTGGTATTAATATATTCCTATAAAAATTACATTTTATAAAAATATTTAATTCATTTAAAAATGAAATATATTTTCTTCAATTGTATTAACAAATCTTTCTTTCAAAATTAATAGCATATTATAATTGATTGCATTATGATCATGTCTATAAAATAAATTATATAAGATTTTTTACGTTTATTGAAGAAGATTTACTTTTTCAGTATTCTACTAGAAATCTTTCTATTAACAAATTAATAATATTTTCTATAGAGCTTATAATAAGAGAATTAATTTTAACCGGTACTAATGCAAAAAAAAACGGTATTTTGGTATTAATATTTTCCTATAAAAATTACATTTTATAAAAATATTTAATTCATTTAAAAATGAAATATATCTCCTTTAATTGTATTAACAAATCATTCTTTGTTAAGTAATGGCATTTTATAATTAGTTATATTATGATCATGACCATTAAAGCAAGTTTACTAATTTTTGACAAATTAATTTTTTATTGCAAAAAGCGAATGTTTCTTCAAATATATTTTTCTCATGTGCATAAAGATTATTAGTTTAATTATTTATGATTTTGTTATAAATACTTAAGATAGGAACTAAATATAGATTATTTTTTGACGGAAAAGCATTTATTTTATTCATTTAATAAATTGTAAAGATATTTTTCAAAATAAATTAAATTTTCTTACAACCTCTATTCAATTAAGGATTGTAGGAAAATGTATCAATTTTAATATACTTCGAAATCTACAAACAGAAAAATAAAAATAATTCTGTTTTATCATTCAAACTATTATTTTGTCGCTGTTCTGACTTGTTCTATTAGATTATTATTAAATTTTGTAATGTTATAATTTGGCATACTATAGGTATTAAAAATTTACATGATATTTTAGTGATAATAATATTGCATAATAACAAAATCATTTATTTGGTATTCATGCTAAAATCCAATGATAAAATCCAAATAAATTTAATTTTAATTTTATTTATTGTCGACAATTTCAGGCTGATCTTGCATGGAGTTGGGGAAAGATCAGACCGCTATCATTTATTTACAGTCGACAGCTTGGATAAGGTCCGTGCAGGCAAACAAGAGAAAATTGTAACGGATGATCTTCGCCGCACGTGGGTGGAAAGCTTCTATCGGCATAACTAACGATCGATTAACTCAATACCAATTAAATATGAGTTACTACCCATCCAGCGGAAATGCAAAAAAAATCAATTATCGTTATTTCCGGTTGATTAAACGCGACGAACTCATCGTTTCGGCAAGGAATTACTTCTAAATAGGATTATTTCTACTATCGAGATGAGTTACGCAAACTAATACTTAATTGGTACTTTAACGTTTATTTGATATACTCAGTTTTAATCGCAGGGCATTAATTAGTTACAGTAATTAACTGTAATTCAAATAAAATTGAATTACTATTTAATGATTATCCGAAAATGTAGTTAAAGTGTGCATTTGATCTGCATTTGTTCTAATTTAATGATAATAAACTATTTTCATCTATACTTACAGTCCGTATTACAATTTATTTTATGTGATGTGGATAAGTGGTAGAGAAGCGTCAATAAGGTCGTTTGCGCAAAAGAAAATGTAATTGCGAGCAAAATGGGGAAAAATGCAATGTGGAACAAACTTCGGAAGTTCAGCACACAAGAAGCACAAAGCAATTATTGTAAAGCCAGACGCATTGAAGCTTATGGGATTTTCAAACTGGGTAGGAAATATAAGGCAAACAGCTTGACGTACCAATTAAAATTTACAAAAGAAGAAATTTCTAAAATTGTTTTTAAGAACTAGTATTTAACGTTTATTAATTTTATAAATCAAATAAAATTAGTTTTAAATAATTTTCTATATTTGTTTATTACATTTTTGTTTACATTTTATAAAAAAAAGTGTACTAATTATTACATATTTATATTAATTAATTTAAAAGTTCTAAAATATTTCAATATAACTTTGTGTTATTTATTATATAATTTAATAATATTTATATGGAAAAATATTTAATTTATAAATATTTCCTTTAATGTTTTCTCTAATAAATAATTTAAGGTCAGATAATCATCCAGTTAACTCAATACATAAGTTTCGAAAATGTGGAAGTTGTTAGAAATTTATTGAAGGCAGAAGATAATTGTTTTTTAGAGGAATATTAAAATAATCTTGTAGACGAAATCGAAAAAGTTCCTGCGGAAAAGAAATGTTAATAATTAAATATTTAGAAGATTTGAATGACCTTGAAAACATTTTATTTATTTTTTAGTGGAAATGTTTATTTAACAAAACTTCTCAACAGTTTTTTTAATTTTCTTTACGAAATAAATAATATTATATGGAAATGGAAAAATATTTCATTTACAAATACCTCGATTAACGAAATACCTCTAATCATCCGACAAAATATGACCAGAAGTTTCACTAGAAGATGAAACTAAGTTATCCAGTTAAATCAATACATAAATTTCGAAAAAGTCGAAGTTGTTAGAAAATTATTGATAGCAAAAGATGATACCTCGATTAACGAAATACCTCTAATCATCCGACAAAATATGACCAGAAGTTTCACTAGAAGATGAAACTAAGTTATCCAGTTAAATCAATACATAAATTTCGAAAAAGTCGAAGTTGTTAGAAAATTATTGATAGCAAAAGATGACAGTTTTTTAGTGGAAGATTATGATAATCTTGTTGGTTGTGAAGAACAAAAAGCGGAAGACAAAATTGAAAAAAAATGTTAATAAACAAATATTTAGGAAAGATTTGAAAATTATTATTATTTTTTTAGTGAAAATGTTTAATAAAACTTCACAACAGTGAAATAAGCTATTCTAGTCATAATATGTTTACCTCTGAATACGATGTTTTTTTTAATATTTCGTAAATTGAGATATGACTGTTTTTTTCTTAATGGAATTTACAAAACGGAAAGTATAAAACGTTAATCATAATTTATTTCGGATGAATTCTAAACTAATACCATGATAAAATATGATCAGATGTTGCCACAAAAACATGATTTAATGAGATAATAATTAGTTTTTCATTAGATAAGACATAAGACATGTTTTTGTTTGCTATTAATAGATGTCCCTTTACTTTTCTCTTTGCAAGTAAAGTACTTTTACGTTTAGTATAGTTGGTCAATTTTTTCAGAGAAAAGCATACTTACCTGGCGTAGGGTTTACTGTGATCATAAAGGCAGTTTCCCCAGGGCGAGGCCTTACCATTGCACTTCGGTTTGGGCTGACCCTTGCGATTATCCCTAATGTGGATAACTCGGGCGCGGAATTTTTGGTAGTCGGGACTGCGTACGCGCTATCCCGAAAATTATATAACTTAAACATAATTAACACTTATAGAAATGATTGGTACTCAATTCAAGTAAATACATCCTAATTCTATGTTGCTGCACCTAGTTCGAAACTGAGGGTCCCACACCGATTGATCCTTAAGCAATGCAAACCTTTTCTAAACGGTAGCTACAAAGTTAAAAATTTCTCCCAAATAGAAAAGTTAACAACCAAATATTTGTAAGACTTAATGACCTTGAAACCTTTTAATTTTATTTAGTGTAAATTATCTCACTTACACTATTTAAATAATAAAACATCTCAGCAGTTTTTTTTATTTTATTTACGAAATAATGTATAACTATTTTGGTCACAATCTCTTTAGCTCTGAAAACAAAGTTTTATTTAATGTTTCGTAAATCGAGTTATTACTAAATTTCCTTAATGGAATTTACAAAACAGAAAGTATAAAACGTTAATCATGATTTATTTGTAATGAATTCTAAACAAATATCATTTAAAAATTTCTTCAGATTCACAATAACATGAGTTAATGAAATAATAATTAGTTTTTACTTAGATAAGCCACAAGACATGTTTTTCTTTACTATTAACAGATGTCCCTTTACTTTGCTCTTTGCAAGTAAACTGCATTTAGGTTTGGTATAGTTGGTCATTTTTTTCATACAAAAGCATACTTACCTGGCGTAGGGTTTACTGTGATCATTAAGGCAGTTTCCCCAGGGCGAGGCCTTACCATTGCACTTCGGTTTGGGCTGACCCTTGCGATTATCCCTAATGTGGATAACTCGGGCGCGGAATTTTTGGTAGTCGGGACTGCGTACGCGCTATCCCGAAAATTATATAACTTAAACATAATTAACACTTATAGAAATGATTGGTACTCAATTCAAATAAATAGATCCAAATTCTATGTTGCTGCACCTAGTTCGAAACTGAGGGCCCCACACCGATGGATCCTAAAGCAATGCAAACAAGCTACAAATTAAAAAATTTCTGACCTTGAAATATTTTAATTTTATTTAATGGAAAGTTTTTTTAAAATTTTCTTAACGAAACTATATAACTATAACTATTCTGATCATAATCTCTTTAGATCTGAAAACGAAGTTTTATTTATTGTTTCGTAAATCGAGGTATGACTGTATTTTGTTAATGGAATTGACAAAACGGAAAGTATAAAACGTTAATCGATATAGGGTGCAAACGTCTACGAAGAACAATAGATTCCAGAAGAAAATGAAACGATTATTGTGTATTGTTGGTTGACTTTCGGAGTAGTATTCTCGGTGGCATTTCGAGATGTGTAATTGGAAACAATTGTAATAATAGGGGAGGAGGCTGCTGGTGCCTTTGGATACAACCAACATCAGCAGCTTGATGTTGTTGCGGTGGTGGTAGAGGAGGCTACGACGGGAGGTTGAAGAGGTGGGTGTATCTTTGTTAATGGAGTTACGATGCGAAACTGGAACGTGGATTAATAAAGGGACCTCTTATGTAATTAATCATCTCTCAACGACGAAGAGCACCTCTTCACGGCTTCCCCAAACTGGGATCAACGAGATAAAAATAGGAACAAAAACTAGAACGAAATTGCATTTACATTTAATTAAGAACAGCACAAGATTTATCCCAACAATTTACATTTATTGTTATGACTTATATTTTTAATGAAATGTCAAGATAATAATAATTGAAATTAATAATTTTAAAAAAACTTATTTTTTTTTATTAAATTTTCTTAATAAATTAGGGAGTCGTTTAAAATTAAATATTTTTACTGAATGGAAACAGTATTTCAAATAATTGATGCACATATTAATTTTCCTATATTTCATGCAGTTTTTGTATCCTCAATCAAAACCATTCGACAAGCAATTATCCGCACCAATTATAAATAAAAATGCAATTAGTCTGTCGGATTGGTCAACCAATTTAAAGATAAATCGTGACAGTACATTTTAATAAAACAGAAACATTTAAAATGCTAATTAAAAATTTAACTAAAATTTCAATATTTAAATTTATTGATGAATTTTTAAAATAAATTAAAAATTTAATTCATTATTGCTAATTAATTTGTAACCGTAAAAAGATAAATAATTGTAATAAAACTTATGAAATAAAAGAAAATAAATCAATTATTTTTAATTAATTCTTAATAAATATTATTAACAAATTATAATAATTAGTTTTTAATTATATAAGGCATAAGACATGTTTTTCTTTGCTATTAATAGATGTCCCTTTACTCTGCTCTTTGCAAGTAAAGTACCTTTAGGTTTGGTATAGTTGGTCAATTTTTTCATACAAAAGCATACTTACCTGGCGTAGGGTTTACTGTGATCATTAAGGCAGTTTCCCCAGGGCGAGGCCTTACCATTGCACTTGGGTTTGGGCTGACCCTTGCGATTATCCCTAATGTGGATAACTCGGGCGCGGAATTTTTGGTAGTCGGGACTGCGTACGCGCTATCCCGAAAATTATATAACTTAAACATAATTAACACTCTTAGAAATAGTTGGTAGTCAGTTAAAATCTATTTATCCTAATTCTATTTTGAATGAAAACTATGCCTAGATCCGTCACAGGTCCAAAAATAGGGGCCCCACACGCGTAGGCCCTTCCGCATTTCAAACCCTTTCTAAACAGTAGCTAGACATTGGATTCCAAGCGAGTATGAAAAGTAATCATTATATAAAATACTGTAAAAATAGATCATTTTAAATAATCTGTTATTTTTTAATAATAATAGAAATGAACATATATTCAAAATAAATATTATGAATAAATTAACTTTGGTATTTTACCCGATAATTTTTTAAATGTTCATATATTTAATAATCAATAAAAATAAATATTGAATGTTACGCTAATACTCAAATAGAATTGAACTATCAAAGCGACGATATTTTATTCATGCGATGAGCCGGATTTATTCCGACATGAGAAATATGACGGACCGATTTGAAAAGGAGAATATTTCAGATAACTTCGTGAAAACTAGAGCAGATTGTATGGAAAATATCGATAATTAATTTTTCTTCCTAGTTTTATTGGAATATTTCTGGACATTAATTAAAATACTTATTCGATCGAAGAATTTAAATAATATAAAATTCATAATTTAAAGTTCAACCTCTTTCATACAATGATGAAATATGTAGAAAATATAATTATTTTTTCTTCTTAGTTTTATTGGAATATTTCTGTACATTAATTAAAATACTTATTTGATCGAAAAATTCATATAACAAAAAAATCATAATTTAAAGTTCAACCTCTTTCACACAATGATAAAATATGTAGAAAATACCAAATATTAGTGATGATTATTATATTTTATGTTATTTATATATTTAAAAAAGTTTTATTAGATGCAAGAGCAATTTACAAGTAGTAAATATAAATGTATGTAATTAAATCACGAAATTATCATTATGTAATTTATATACAAAAAAATATATAAAACATTTATGACAAACCTTCAATAATTCGATTGAGTAATTGTTTTTATAATTTAAAAAAAAATCTTAAAATTATTTACTGTGAGTTAAATTCATTCAAATATTTACTATGCTACAATTTTAAGCTTTATTTTCACAAATTTAAATATTTGTTTATTTTTTTATGTAATTATTAATTTTCTTTAATTTGTAATTAGTGCAGGAAGCGAAAATGTAATTAGAAATAATTAATTCAATTTACTATCTGCATTACTCGATAATTGATTACGAATTAAAACTTAAGATTAAAATGTACTTGAATTTAATTTAATTAATTTAATTGATTAAAGTCTGCACAAAACAATTTCTTTCAATAGGTATAAACTTTTAGGTTGAGAAGTAATTACTAAACTTACTGGATCAAATTAAATAGTCTAGGAATTAAAAAATACAATTTAATTATAATACAAAAGACGAAACATAATCACCAAATTTGTATTACAATTTTAATAACTTCTTTTTTTATATAAAATAGAGTGTACATATTTCAAAAATACAAAGGAAAAACATAATTTCTGGTACGCTTCGTATTTTAAACGTTAAATAAGAAATGCATGGGTATTTAAATAGCATTTCTGTACATTCGGTTTTTAAAAACCTTTCCTACCAAATTATGTTGTTTATTGTATTCTAATGGTTAGTTATTTAGTGAATAAGTTTATTTAATGTGGAATCCAATGGCGTAACTACCGCACAGCAAGGGTCTATAAAGTGGAAGGGCCTTTAGTTTAGGACGAGACATGGTCAACCTTCAAAATATAATTAGGATGTAAATACTTTAACTGATTACAAAGTATTTCTACAAGTGTTAATTATGTTTAAGTTATATAATTTTTCGGGATAGCGCGTACGCAGTCCCGACTACCAAAAATTCCGCGCCCGAGTTATCCACATTAGGGATAATCGCAAGGGTCAGCCCAAACCGAAGTGCAATGGTAAGGCCTCGCCCTGGGGAAACTGCCTTTATGATCACAGTAAACCCTACGCCAGGTAAGTATGCTTTTGTATGAAAAAATTGACCAACTATACTCAACCTAAAGGTACTTTACTTGCAAAGAGCAACGTAAAGGGACATCTATTAATAGCAAAGAAAAACATGTCTTATTCTTTATCTAATTAAAAACTAATTATTATCTCATTTAATCATGTATTTGTAGCAATATCTGACCATATTTTAGAATGGTTTTTATATATTATTAATTACAAATATTATAATTAGAAATCAAACAAAATCAAGCACAATATTTAAACCAATTTTAATCTGATAACATAAAATTATTACTAATTATCTTAAAAGAAATATAATATAATTTTTGTTACTAATTACAAATATTTTATTTTATAATCAAATGTAATCCAGATACGTTAAAAGAAAATTATTATAAATTTTTATTGTTTACTTTTATTGTCTTTGTTAAAAATCTGTTAATAATAAAGAAAATAATTACTCATAAATATAAAGATTTCTTTATATTCTTTGAATTTATATAATTTTCAAGTAAATATTGTTCATAGTCTATGCGTATAGGATAGACATTCCAGCATTTCTCAACCTATTTATTTTGCTACGTATTTTATCAATTTCTGGCTATGACACAAGCTGACATCTGTCATTTTGCAACCTATTCAAAATTGTATGCGACCAAATCTTTGATAATACTTTGTACCCAATTATGTAAAAAAAATATTGAAAATTTATAAATAAATCAACAAGAATCATTTTTATTTCAATAAGTATGAAATAAAATACAATTTGCTGAACGTTTTAAAAAAATATTATAAATAAATACAAATGAAAAAAAATTGTATTATTTTATTGTAATAGTTAACCATCATTTATTACTCAAATGTAACGTGTCATTGATTTCCATTTATTTAATATTAAACATTTATATTTTATTGAAATTTTTAACACCAGTTTGAACTCAATGAATTCATGGGTGAATAACTGCAGCTGTGATTTTTAATATTTGCGTATATATTTTATATTTTATTTACAATAAACAGATATATTAACAATATTATTTAATAATTCTATTTATTGATAAACGTATTTCAATGTGCAATTTTTCATTTTTTCTTTGTTTAAAATCGATGTGATTCCGACTTTCGAAATACGAAATGTAAATAAAAGGAACGCAAATTGCGAGGAAGTCGTCAGTCAAGTAAGATGAAATCCTCGATTGAAAGATATAAAATAAAGAGCTGCTGTTTGCCGTGAGGAAACAAAGAACAAAATTACAATAGTTTTGTAACAATGGTTGAGCCTATTTTTGATTAAAGATTTGGAATTAGCCCAAATCCCTAGAGTACAGCTAATTTAGAAAAGAATATACTTTTTTATTATCTAAAAGCTTGTATGCTTTGTGAATACATGTTTTGTCAAGTTTACTTGTTTATGTACTTGTTTCTTTATACTTATTTATACTTATTTATACTTATTTATACTTATTTATACTTATTTATACTTATTTATACTTATTTATACTTATTTATACTTATTTATACTTATTTATACTTATTTATACTTATTTATACCTATTTATACTTATTTATACTTATTTATACTTATTTATACTTATTTATACTTATTTATACTTATTTATACTTATTTATACCTATTTATACTTATTTATACTTATTTATACTTATTTATACTTATTTATACTTATTTATACTTATTTATACTTATTTATACTTATTTATACTTATTTATACTTATTTATACTTATTTATACTTATTTATACTTATTTATACTTATTTATACTTATTTATACTTATTTATACTTATTTATACTTATTTATACTTATTTATACTTATTTATACTTATTTATACTTATTTATACTTATTTATACTTATTTATACTTATTTATACTTATTTATACTTATTTATACTTATTTATACTTATTTATACTTATTTATACTTATTTATACTTATTTATACTTATTTATACTTATTTATACTTATTTATACTTATTTATACTTATTTATACTTATTTATACTTATTTATACTTATTTATACTTATTTATACTTATTTATACTTATTTATACTTATTTATACTTATTTATACTTATTTATACTTATTTATACTTATTTATACTTATTTATACTTATTTATACTTATTTATACTTATTTATACTTATTTATACTTATTTATACTTATTTATACTTATTTATACTTATTTATACTTATTTATACTTATTTATACTTATTTATACTTATTTATACTTATTTATACTTATTTATACTTATTTATACTTATTTATACTTATTTATACTTATTTATACTTATTTATACTTATTTATACTTATTTATACTTATTTATACTTATTTATACTTATTTATACTTATTTATACTTATTTATACTTATTTATACTTATTTATACTTATTTATACTTATTTATACTTATTTATACTTATTTATACTTATTTATACTTATTTATACTTATTTATACTTATTTATACTTATTTATACTTATTTATACTTATTTATACTTATTTATACTTATTTATACTTATTTATACTTATTTATACTTATTTATACTTATTTATACTTATTTATACTTATTTATACTTATTTATACTTATTTATACTTATTTATACTTATTTATACTTATTTATACTTATTTATACTTATTTATACTTATTTATACTTATTTATACTTATTTATACTTATTTCTGCTGATAAAACAGTTTTCAAAAAAAAATTGTATTTGTACTTATTTTTACACGATTTGGCTTTAGATGTATTTTTTTGTTCTGAATTTAAACTAACTAATAGTTAAATTGAGTTTTAGATTTATATAATAAAAAGGTTCTCTCAGAGTGGGCCCCGTTCTGTTGTTGCTAATCCATTTTTGTATGGATGAGCAACCCCAACATTTCTTTGCTATGACCAACACCAGAGACATTCGAGGGCGCAGGTCAAATTTCCTACCCTACCCAAGAGTCGTCAATGGCTTGCCGGAACATGTCCGGTGATACTTTCTATCACGGATCCGAGGACCTTCCTCAGGGACGTTTGAGTTATTACAAACTCTGTATGTTTCCCCGAAAGTCAGGTATGAGAGAACCTACAGATAATAGGGTCTACATTCCTTATATACAAAACATTAAATATATTTAGTATATAGCTAACTTTTAAACATAATTTTAAACAATAACAAATCATTATTTGAGTTTAAAAATAGAAACATGTAATTTTAAATAATTTTTATAAAAAATCTGTAGAACAATAAATTTATGATATTCCGGGATTATCCAGAAATGAAAATAATTCGAATGAAATGGAAAATTTAAGTAAACTATTATTTTTTTTGTATAAAAACAATAATACATGTAATAGAAAAGGCAATTGAACAGGTTGTATTATGTACATATAGATGGCGCCTCTATCGACAAATCCATTCAGACGACGCCTGTCAAAATATCATGGCAATCTGACGTTTAGTTCACAAATTATAAGAAGTACCAAACTTCAAACGACGCCTGTCAAAATTTCATGGCAATCTAACGTTTAATTAACAAATTATAGGAAGTATCAACCTTCAGACGACACCTATCAAAAGTTCATGGCAATCTCACGTTTAGTTCACAAATTATAGGTAGTACCAACCTTCGGACGACGCCTGTCAAAATTTCATGACAATCTGACGTTCAGTTCACAAATTATAAGAAGTACCAAACTTCAAACGACGCCTGTCAAAATTTCATGGCAATCTAACGTTTAATTAACAAATTATAGGAAGTATCAATCTTCAGATGACGCCTATCAAAAGTTCATGGCAATCTCACGTTTAGTTCACAAATTATAGGTAGTACCAACCTTCGGACGACGCCTGTCAAAATTTCATGAGAATCTGACTTTAGTTCCCAAGTTACAAGTGGTTTTAGTGACGCTACTTTTGTTATTTTTAAAACAATGGAAAAATCTGGATTTATCGATAGAGGCGCCATCTATATGTCATCCTACGAACTTATTGAGTGAGTTGAAAGAAAATTCAATTAACTCATATTCTAAAACAATTATTAATTCTTGCAATTTGTTTGAAAAAAACGATTTTTATTTTATCATTTCGTTAATCGATATTTTGTTTTTCAAAATTGCTTTACAAATTCTGTTTACAACGTAGTTTCCGTATAGATCGTTGTTATTGGACAATGTTTTCGCAAATCTAGGCACATAATCGTGTTTGTAATGCATCATATTAAAGCGGATTATTATAATACCTTGATCAATATGGTATTGCATTATATTATTTGCCACGTATTAATAAACCATATACTTATTTATTATCTTACCAAAAAGATTTATAAAATCCATTATTTTCTTTGAAAGGAAAAAAGTTTACCTTCATAAATTAATTAAAAATAATGTTAAATTGAAAATAAAGAAATACCTCGCAATACCACCAAAATCTGGCATTATTTCAAACCAATCCAGGACTTTAAAACTTCATACAAATAAATAGCACAAAAAGAAAATTGACAATATATATATTTTTTTAAATTTTTTCTTGCAATAAAAATTATTATAATTATTTAAAAAAAAGATATTTTATGTAAAAGAAATAATTGTATGTATTTTGCTGTAAATATTGTGAGTATAACTGACTCTTATTTATTTACAAAAATCATAAAGCTCTCAAGAAAAATAAGATGAAAGAAGTAAATTGCAACATAGTTATATGTTCTAGATATGAAATTTTCAATTTATATTTGCCGTTCCTTGAGGCGTTCCGTGGTTTATTCGATCAAAATCAAGGAAACCAAAACAAACCATTCATCATAGTCGAATCGAATTAGAGGCAAAGCTCCGCTGTGAATCGTTTTGCGGAATTCTTTTACATTTCAAACCAGACAACCGATTTATTTGCATTCATCGTTCAGCAGAGATTGGAATTATATGGGCGAAGGGAAATTGCGGTATGCTCCAATAACTAATGTAATTTGAAAACATGCATAATCGAATTTACGTATAATCAATTTTCCGTTCCTCTAACAATTTGTATCACATTTGCGAAATGTATTAAAAAAATACATTTTATTGTTATATAATTGTTTGATTATTTTTAAACTTGTAGTCTTAAAAAAAATGTGTCGTGTAATCAACATTTTTTTTCTAATAATTAGAGAATTTCTACAGTAATTCAATATGATTATTTATTTCGTATAATATTTATGTATTACATAATAAGAAGTTTGATGGAAAAATATTTGAAAATTTTCAATTTATAGATGATTTGTAACAGTAATTTAATAATGTTATGTAAAAAATATAGAAAAATAAATTATTTAAACTAAATTAATAAAAATTAATTAATTTGTTGTATAATTATTATTTCAACTAAAATATGCGAACAAAATAATAAACTATTAAGATGAAAACGCTTCAGATAATTTTATTTGAAAACAAAGTTTTTAGATGATTTAAAATTTCTATATAATAATTGTTATTAAAAATATATTCAAAATTAATCTATTAAAAAAATCATCAAGAAACTGATATTAGAATAAATAAAAATATTAGTAGAAACTGTTAGACAAAAAAAATAATAATTTGCATATTTTTATTTTCCCCACAACATTAAATCATTAAATGAATCCTTTTTTGTAAGTAATCAAATCTACTGACAAACATTCTTATAATGTTGATTCAACCAAAATACCCATGAATCTGTAATTTTTCTGTTAATTTATAATATTTCGAACTTTTATTGTAATTTAAATTCGAAGTTGTAGAGACTTTAAATAGTTTTCAAAACATGATATTATGAGTATTTACTACTTTCAGAGAATTTCTATTATGTAACTCATCCTAAATAAAATAATGTTATATAACATTACAAAAAAATATACTGTATTTGGACATACTTCGCAGGCTTCTGATGAAGTTGAGAAGATACATCCATACTCTTTCTTCCAAATTATAAAAACTTTAACGGATAGATTATTTCGTTGCAAGAAAAATAAATCCAATTGGATCTGGCGTGCCGCAAAGAAGTGTACTATAACCAGTTCTGTATCTTATTTGCTTATTTGCACATATCACACACACATCACTCAATAAATCTCCGGTCTAACTATTTTTTTTTTCTTTTTTAATTCGACTTTATTCATCAACTTTGACTTTGCTTTCAAAATAGGCCTCAGTTTGGACAATCACTTTTTTATTTTAGCTATTTTTTTTCCTGGATTATCTTTTTGATTCAGGTGTTTAGTAATGGATACATTTTCACATAACGATGCAAAAAAACCTTTTTATCCCGCATGAACAGCTCCAAACGGCGTTTTGAATCATCGACGCGTTGTTGTGAGCAACCATCCACTTTGAAAGCAACTTACTCATGCTTAAATTTTCTTGTAAAATTGTAAACACACAAGCTTCTGATATCTTTAAGGTATTAGTAACTTCACCTTACGGTCTTTCAAAACTATTTTGTGGACTCTTTTTGTTTTCCGGAACAACTGCTAATTTTAGGCAAACAGAGAGCGTTCAGCATTAGACAACCGCGTTTAAATTCAGCTTACCAGTTAATAACAGATGATTTCCTTAATATAAAGTCTATATTTTCATATTTGCGGATGACAGAGTACTAATATCCTTTGATAGTAATCCAGAAGTTGCATCACAAAACTTGCAAAGAGTATTCAATCAGATTAAAGACAATACACTGAAATCAACTCAACTTTACGATGAGGTAGAAAACATTTCCACTGCTAATTTTAAAGAATAAAATACTAACACAGGAGGATCATGTAAAATATTTGCATTTGGATTAAAGAGTCACTTGAAAAAAATACATATTTGGATAAAGAGAAAACATTTAGGTATAAAATTCAGCAAAATATTAATATATAAATATATCCGACTGAAATACTAAAACGATTTCAATCATAAACACAATATTTTACAAATGAAAATAGTTTCAAGTTTAATTACAGACTTTAGTAAAACGTACATGAAAAACTACAATTACATTCTAATAATTCAAGACAAAATCTACTAGTGAATAAAATACAAACATCCAGTCTTAAAAAGTGCAATATACATGATTTATCACGTAAATTTAATTAATTTAAATTTACTTAAAGTTGTTTTTATAATTGATTTTAAATAATTTCACAAGTTACGATAAAAAAATGTAATAATTACATTAAAATAAATAAATACTAAATAGTAAAATACATTTTCATTATATTTACCTACAAAGAATACAACACATTCCAGTAACATCTCCATACAAAATTTAAATATCATTTATCTCCCCCATTTTTTCCTCTTCAAAAGTGCCACCCTCTTTTTCACTTGTCCCCCTCATCGTTATAAAGAGATTTTTTAATTTAATCCTTTTTCGGAATGTTCAGTTTTTTTGTGACGATATAAAAAAATATTTTTTTAATTTATTTTCGTAACAATTTACGACAAAAAAATGCCAAAATATACAATTTCAAGTAAATATTATTCACAAATATGTTATTTTTTTTGTTATATATAGAGGAAATAAATAATTAAATAATTAAATCTAATATAATATAATTTCAATCTCGAATTAATAAAAAAAATTGTATTTTTTTCTTGTATTTATAAACTGATTTAATTAAAATATTTAAAATAAATAATAATATTTTTTTGTATATTAAATGATGAACTTGTTAATTTTCATCCAGTGGATGCGCCGGGTAATTTTTTTTAATTATATAACTTTTTTTCTGATATTTCTAAACTGGAAAATAAGTATAGAAAGATAAACTTTAACTTTCTTGAGAAGAAGAAAAATGTGGAGGGGAAACCGAGTGAGCGTGCGAAGTTTATCTTCGAAAGGGTCGTGAAATATAGGCGAGGTATGTAACGTATTTTAGGCGGATGTAAATTCTCTTTGCAGTAAATTAAATTTGTTAGGTGTTTGTCATGGCTGGAAACGAAGCAGTGAAAAAAAGGAAAGAAATAACATGGGTTTTTCGTCTTTCGAAGCCCCGCAGCATAAGTAAGCTTTCTACACAGAATTGAGGGTGTTCATCCTTTATGCAAATGGGACGTCGCTCTGAATACATTATTATTACTGTTATCATTATTATTTGTCAATTCGGTGTTTTTGTATTTATTTTTGACGTCTAGACTGGAGCTCAATGAACTTCAGACATGCAAGATTAATTAGCAATTAGGAACTGCTTTAAGTGTACGTCTTTCGTGCGAATCGATCGTTTGAATAGATTGGTTTTCTTTTCAACTATAGACATTCATGTACAAGAAAATTCTTCATGTTTCGTAGTAAGAAGAAGAAAAAAAAATGCTCATCCATCTTAGACGTTCTTGAAAAATACCAGCTGCACTATTACATAGCGCAAATTCGCACGCCGTTTTAGATGAAATATCATTTTTCACGGGCGTATTCTCACGAAGTATAATGGAAAGTTCTGTTTGGACGCTTCGGACAATCCTCTTATATCTTTCGACTGAATCTAGTTGAAATATCCACTGTAATTTCAATCGATTCCCTCGATAAATGACCGCTTTCATTTGAAAATAATCTAACAAAATCCATCTTGTGAAGAAATCACAAAATTTTATATTTTAAAATATTTAATATCTTACTTTTTTTTTGTTATTATCTTCATATATTCAATAAATTTGTTGTAATTCCAGTAGATATTTTGTATGATTTTAATATTAAGTTATTAAACTAAGCCAAATAAAAATGTGTAAATAAACAAATAAATATTTCTAACGTACCACTTTTTAATAAATAAATGATAAAATATATGAATTAGTGTTTATTTATTTTTTGTGTATAGAATAAAATTAACTTTAATTAATTATAGTAAGACCTCGTTTAGCGCTTACATTTTTAACGCTGAATGTTAAAATTTAGATTTTTTTTAGGTTCTTTTTTCAAAAAGATTTATTCTTAATTATTTATTAAACCTTTGAAACTAAAAGATTTAAATTAAAGTAAGTAAAATTTTCTATTTTTTTTTACAAAATGTGTTAACAATTTTCTTGCCAAAAAATCTATATTTTGATACAATTATAAGCTATTTTCTTTAAGATTTGCTAAAAAATATATTTTATAATACAAAATAATATATATAAAGTAAATTCTTCAAAATGCATGTTTATTAATCTTAAAGCCGATTTATTTGTATTTAATTCTAATATTTTCTACGTTTTATTCTTGAAATCTACTCGTCTTATTCTTGATTATTTCTAGTCTTAAACCCGATTTTTCCAAATCTTATATCATTCCTGAATTATTTCCGAAATATTCCAGTTTTATTACTTTCATACATTCTTGCTTCCTATTTTATCCTGTCTTCTTAATTAATAAAATAAAAAATAATTATACAAAATCTTCGTAAAAATTGTTTAATTATAAAATATAATAAATACTTTACTAAAACATGACCAGATAGTTTGTAAATATTTATATTCTGATTTTAATAATTAAACACAAATTTATTCTTATTAAAGCCATAGTCTCATTATTTCTACATGGATTTTATTAAAATATGAGATTTTAATTATTTATTATCAAAAATAAAACGAGAATTAAATTAAAATTTATTTTTCTACAAAAATAACTCGAATAATCCGATTTTCAATTAGTCTGAATTCATTATAATTAGGTATGAAAATATAAAAAATAAAACTAAGCAAAAGAAGTTGTATTAAAATAATACACAAAATTATATTTATTTTAATACAACTTAAAATAGTACACAAAATTAATTTTTTATACAATTTTAATATTTAAACACAAATGTATTATTATTAAAACCATAGTCTCATTATTTCTACATAGATTTTATAAAAATATAAGATTTTAATTATTTAATTACAAAAATAACTCGAATAGTCCGGTTTTCGATTAGTCTGAATTCACTATAATTAGAAATAAAACTAAGCAAAATAAGTTGTATTAAAATAGTACACAAAATTATATTTTTGTACAATTTTAATAATTAAACACAAATGTATTATTATTAAAGCCATAGTCTCATTATTTCTATATGAATTTTATGAAAATAAGAGATTTTAATTATTTATTATCGAAAATAAAACGAGAATTATATTAAAAGTTATTTCTCTACAAAAATAACTCAAATAGTCCGGTTTTCAACTAGTCAAAATTCACAATAATTAAGTATAAAAATTCACAAATCAAACTAAGCAAAAGATGTTGTATTAAATTAGTACACAAAATTATTTTTTTATACAATTTTAATAATTACACAAAGTCTCATTATTTCTACATATATTTTATGAAAAAATATGATATTTTAATTATTTATTATCAAAAATAAAACGAGAATTAAATTTCAGAAATATTATAAATATTGTGAGATCTTTATTTTTCACGATGCTAAAATGAAATAAATTTAAAACAATTCATAGAATTTTTAATAATTAAAATTTATTTTATACCTAAGAAAATTTGTATACTATTTCCACATCAACTTCTATATAAATAAAACTAATTAGTTATAATGTACTAAAAATTAACTAAATATTTACAAAAAAGTAGCTAGAATTAATTAATTAATTATTTATATTGTTATTAATGTATTTTTACTTGATTTTGTTGTAGAATAAGTTTTCTATATAAAGAAATGAAAAAAAATATATAATATAACATCATAACTATAGATTACATAAGACATAAATATATGTCTAGCGTGCAACTACTATAGATTTTAATGAAGACCTATGTGACTGGAATTGAACTGTAATTGAATACGTGTACATATTAGTTGGTACGCCTGACATAAATTTATAACACATATCACCCGAACTGTATAGATACAGAAAACATCAGTGGCGTAGCAATCTATTGCGCAGTACAAAAGTTAAGTGGCTAATAGGATGCAAATAACAAATTATTTTTATTTAATTAAAATCACTAGAAAATTAAAACAACATTTTTTTAAAGACACAGATTGAGTTTTGATGGTGCCCCCAAATTTAAAGTTGTCAAAATCCTCCAAGTAAAAAGTTTAATGTGGCCATAAATACAATTTTTGTTACGCCACTGTAAAACATCTTATATTGTTGTATACATACTGTATGTCTTATTATAGAATAGTCTTCTAATAAATACTTTTCAATTAAATATTTTAATGAGGCCCCCAATTATTATATTCATTATCAAAAATATTATTATTTAAGACAAAAAATCCTATTGTCTTATTTGCAATGGTTTTTTTTTAATAATTAGTCCTTTATGTACGGAAACTAAAACTGAAATAAAGCGAAACCTTTGGGTATTCTGAGTATTACTATGTGGTGGCGTATTTTAGTAACACAGTAATTTTTCTACAGAATTATCTTAAAATTTCGATTTTAACGTGACGACTGTGTAGAAAATACTAGTGACGCCTTGCTTTGATCTAAGATTCGATGATTGAAGCTGAACATAGTTTCCTATATAATGGATAGGGCGGATATATCCGCCGCTTGTCAGAAAAGTGCTAAATTTATCAATATATATATTTATTTTACTTTTTTTGTTACGCCACTGTAAAACACCTTATATTGTTGTATCCATATTCTATATCTTATTATAGAATAAATACTTCTGAGTTGAATATTTTGATGCATTGCTCAATAAAAAGTGTCCATTATCAGAAATATTATTATTTAAGACGAAAAGTCCTATTGTCCTATTTGCAATGTTTTTTAATAATTAGTCCTTTATGTACGAAAACTAAAACTGAAATAAAGGGAAACCTTTGGGTATACTGAGTTAATACTCTATGTAGTGGCTTATTTTAGTAGCGCTTCTACAGATTTATCTTAATACCTCGATATCAACGTAACAGCAGTTTAAAAAACATGATGGAGTCTGCACATAGTTTCCTATGTAAAGGATATGGCGGATATATCCGTCACCTATCAGCATAGGGATAAATTTATCAATATATATATTTTTTTGCATAATTTTGTCTTTTCAGTCCGGTTTTCGATAAATCTAAATTTACTATAATTAGGTATGAAAATGTGAAAATAAAATTAAGCAAAATAAGTTCTATAAAAATGGTAGAGAAAATTATTTTTTTATACAAAAATTGTTGAGAAATGCATGCTTTTGAGAACGGATGTTCATCCCAATGAAGATACTTAAAAGGCATACAAACAAGTCAACTTCAGTACAGCATTACAGCCAGAACTTCCTATTGTGCACAGTACAAATGCAAAATATATTTGAAATAAAGCGCCCTCACTTTTGCCCTTCATTTGTTCCGGGAGGAGTCTGTGTAGTTCGGAACGACAAACAACATTTGCATACTCTTTCATCTACCCATCACGGTTAGATATCAAAGTGTTCCCTCTTTTATATAAAATAAAAGTGGTTCATTCCTTAACGCTTCCTCTAATTAATAAACCCTTTCTATCGGAATTCGCTGCATCCATTCATATCGATATCCACACCGTGCAGCCCTTTTATTAATATTACCTTATTCTACAACCTTTGTGTTCGTAGCTGCAGGGAGTACATTTTCCTAAAAACAAATTAATATTTCATATCTTAATATCCCCATCGTCGGTCCGAACCTCCTGTTCCTGCAACGGCTTCGAAGCTGCAGATTGGCTATTGTTCAACGTGCATTTGATTACGTCCCTAGGCAAATTTTGCATACCAGATTCCTCGAGGCTAGTGTGTAACAAAATGTTCGCAAGTTGTTTAAGAAGAATTATGCTTTATTATAATTTACATAAGTTAATTAAGAATTTCGTGTCTGCTCGTAATTGTGAAATCGTGTAAATGCAACGTAATAAGATAAAAAAGCAACAGAACTATTGCATGCCTGATGACCATTTCGTGCTTTTATTTGTGGAATGTTGTATGTGCACTTTAGAGTACTGTTTTATGCCGTTTGTTCGAATCGTGTTTCAATAAATCACAATATGATTTACAGCGTTTGTTCATTTCTGCTTCTATCTAATTTATTGTAGTTTCTATATTTTTTTTTAAATATAGTTAAGCAATAAATAACAACCTCCAACGCTATAAAACAAATATCAGATATACTAGTATTACCTAATTAATATGAATAAATCAATTCAACATTAAACGTATAATTAATTTATATTATGTTTAATCTCATGTAAAAGTCAAAACATCTTAATTATTATTTGTAAAAATAGGTTTATATTATTTTTTTTAGCTTTGATTATTTTATTCAATATGTACACTGTACGTGTTATGTTCGAATAAACGTTTTTTTCGGGATTGAAAAATCCCGGGATTTCGCGAAAATTGAAGAATTTTATTTTTATATTAAAATTTAAATAACAAAAAAAAAATGTTTTTTGAAATAAAACATTAGACAAAAATAAATTTGATCTGTTTTATTAGATATATACAGTGAATGGTATATTACTAGGTGTTATGCTCGAAGGAACGTTTTTTTTTTCCGGTTTTCGGGATTGAATGTTCGTAAAATCCCGAGATTTCCCGGGAATTGAGGAATTTTATGTTAATATTAAAACATTGGCAAATGTAATTATTTTTATTTGGAAAAATAATAAAAAAGCATTAATTATTTAATTATTTAAATAATAAAAAAAAGGTTTTTGAAAGAAAACAGACAAAAATATAATTTATACAACTTGTAAATTTTTATAATAAGTTTTTATCATATTTAGGATTATAAAAGCAGCAAATTTCCCGGGATGTAATTCCCGGAAAATTCCAAGAAGTTCTCTTTCATGTTACAAATATCAAATTACATATATGCTTGCAAATATAACTTATTCTTAGTGATTTGTATAATAAAATTGTCTTCCCTAAAAATATATACAAAATATTCTGTTTATAAAATGCATTTTTTTAAAATTAAAGTAATAAATTACACAAAGGAAAATGTATGTTAAAATATTTGTAGTTTTTGACAGATTTGACTTTCAAACAGATTTTTTTTTCCAAAATTGATTTAACGAACTTTGACCCAAATACATATATTTACAGTTTTATTAACTTTAGTTGAGAACACAGAACTAGTATCGCTTTTAACACGCATTTCCGTCATTCGCAGATTCCTTGTATACACTTTATCATTATGTAACTTAGTGCATCTTTCTCTAAATCTTTTTAAAACATTAACCATACATCTTCTATGCTCTATTTTTTGTCATCCTTTCCTCAAACAAAAAACTGTAATGTACAAAAAAAAACTAAATTAATTTAATGTACTTCAAACAAAAATTCAAATTTTTAATCAATTTTCAACATTTTAAGTTGTAAATTTTTATTATAATTTTGACAGCCTTTACTAAACAATTTAAATTCTAATTAGATATGAATATACAAATTTAAATCTTTGATGATTTTTTTTATTATGATCAATTTATTTCTAAGATTTTATCAAATTAGGTAGTATAAACTTAGGATATCCTTGAATAATATTTGAACTTGGATAATTTTATTTTGGATGACTTCATGGAACTACGTCAATTTAAAGTTAGCCCATCAATTATGCTTGAATGCAACCGTCATAATGGGGAGCAGATGGAAATGTGCCAGAATACTCTAACAATAATCGGATCAATAAATGTTTAGGTTACGACCTTCAAAATGCATGACAAATAAAAAATAATAATATTCTGATTTATATCAAAAAATGATAAATTGATTCTACATAAATTTTAAGTCATATATCTCATATTAATCTAAGAGTATATTTATTTGGAAATACTCTACATATCTTTCAATAAATAAGTATGCAACTATAAGAATTTCAAAAATGTTAATGTTTTCAATAAAAAATATTTTATGGTAAAAGAAATTTCAGGAATTTACATTCTTGCTACATAATTGATCATGATTTTAAAATAATATATTACAAAATATTAGTCCTTGATAAAAGGGAAATAAAATGCAACTTTTGTAAACTCAACTAATTAGGTAACATTTTTAAGGTCAAGACAGATCTAATTGAAATATCAAAAATATAATAAAATAATCACAAATTCAAAAAAAAAATTACCACTTATTGTAGTGAATTACATAAAACTACTTAAACCATTACCTGCTATTAATAGACGATATCAACTACTGCCTTTCAATCAAATAATCTGCAATTTTCATGTACGAAAGAGAATTACTAAAATTAATTAAGTTAAAATCTTAATTTTAATTAAAATAAATATGTATTACATAGTTGTTAGAAGTATATAAAATGTAAGTATCTTTTATTTCTTTATGTTAAGCTGCATTTTGCTACAAAATGTCATTAAACAAATGTTGTCTTGTTAAACAGAAAATAATACAAAAAAAATGTAAATAATTATGCAAATTCATATTTTTTATATTCTTCTTGCTTTGTTTTAGTAACTTTTTAATATTTTTAATATCTTTACCTATCTTATCTTAATATCTTTATATTTAAGAAACACTGCTGTAGGAAAAACACAAATAGATTGTAATAAGCTATGCAAATATATGCGGCGATGTAAGTTGTGTTGCATACAAGAAGTGTTAAGCTGTTGGTAGTTCGTTGTTGTTGAATGTTGGCGCCATCTCATTGTGAAAGGGTTAAGCGTTACGCACGAAAGGGACAGTGAAAAAGCACGTGCTGTTGGATGTCAAAGACAGAGAGGCGCAATTTTCGGAGGCATTCGGGAGTGTTGATAATCAATGATAGGCACTTGTTGTCGGGCGCAGCGAGCGCCGAAAGTGGTCGAGCCCAGGCAGGCCTGACACCCTTAGTAACTGTCACGCTGCAAGTAGAAGGGTGGTGGCTTTGCGCGTACTTGCAGATGCCGCTGTTGAATGATTGCTGACAGACCGTCAGCGGCCTACGATCCTTCCATTCAACCTCTGCAATTTCCAGTTTCGCCGTTGTTCATTGCGTCACTCTCGTTATTTACCTACCGCTCACGTTCATAATTTATACACATATATACTCTACACACACGTTCGCAGATATACATACACATAAATATTTTTCCAATTCCGAACGGTGGTTCAGTAGAAAGTAGATTATTATGCGATCACTACGTGTGGTTCTAGTCTTTAAGATAAGGACGTTGCGATCGCGATAGGGACGCTAAGACGCAAAGTACACCCCATCCATCAGTTATGTGCGTTACAGTTGATGCTGCTGTGTGATTCATCGTCGGTTCATGGTGTCTGCATGATTGGTGGATCGTTTCGTTAGTGTATGTGCTCTTATCCCGAATCCGTGGTGCGAATGAGGTGAGCCATAAATCTTCTTTAAATATGTTTATAAATATTATATGTGTTTTATATGAAATAGGTATCTATAAATATATCTATATCTATCAGAGATTGTAGATATGGCTGCGGTTGATAACGAATCGATTGTGCCTCAGTGGAAGAAGGATTTGATAATGCGTCGGAGATCGACGGGCAGCAAAAATCATCCGGCATCCAGTATTGGTGGAGGAGAACAGCTGTCGAGCGTACTTCGGTCCCCTGCCTCTGGTGCTTCAGCTATTGCCGCTTCGGTCTCGGTCGGCTGTGCAGGCCATCAACCTACTGCGACTTCTTCGGTTAGCGGCAGTGTATCCGCGGTCTGCGCCAGTGATTCTTCGTGCGGACAAACATGTGTTAAGGATTGTGGATCGAGCACGTGCTTCTTGAGGAAAATGGTACAGGAGCGAACCTGGGTGGATCACAAGCAAATCAGCGTCGACATGGTGCCAGAAACTATCATCAACGAGAAGAGCGGAGTCGACTCGGACTCCTCCGAGGAGCTCCAGTACGGCCCCGGCATCGTCAGCAAGCTTAAGAATAGATATCTAAGTTTGACGCTGCGGGAAGCCAGCCAGAAGAGCCGCCCGACCATTCTGCATATGAGGAAGGCGGCCTCTCTGGAGAATATGCTAGATGATGACCACCCCATCGAGGAGGAAAACAATCGTAAGTTCGAATCGCGAATGAACGGAAACGCGAAGAACGTCCCCAACCGCTACAGGAACCCCGTGCGAGGCTCGGAAATGAAGAGGGCCCGTTCCGTCGAGACGATATCTTCAACTCGTACCAGCGAATCCAACAACATAACCACAACTGCCGAACGCCCCAAGTCCTTGCTTCTGCACGAAGATGTGTTCATTATCGACAAGGAAGCCACTGATAAGCCTTACAGGAAGTCCCCAGATAGCAGCAACCAGTTGTTCGAACCAGCAGAAAACAAGTACACGAGTCGCGTTAACCGCCCGAAACGGATAGCTCCAGTCATGAACGAGAAGGAAAAACCACCAGCCGATGTCGTGAAGCAGGCGAAGAAAATCTTCGAGACAAGACCGGAGTGCCGCACCAAGCCTCCTCAGCATACCGGAGATGTAGCCGCTAAAGTGGCAAACTTCAAGAGCATCATCATCCAGACGAAGGCCATCACAAAGCCGACACTCAAGCAGAAGCCGCAGGTGGACAAGAGGAAACCACCGCCTCCAGCCCGTCTGCCCATCACCAAACCTTCAACGCCACCGCCGAAGAAGCCTCTGCCCAGTCCCATTCCGGATGTCTCCATGACCAACGCCGAGCAAACGGACAACCAAGAAAACACCTCTAGTCTCACTCAAACCCCGGACTTGATCCTCCATTCTAGTCCTATACACGCGAAACCATCGACGCCGCCTCCGCAACAGGCCGACCTCGAGGAGGAGACCCACAAGACGATCTCCCCCGAAAGCCAAAGAAACATCAGCAATGCAAGCAACTCCATCACCTTCAACTTCAACAAGCCAACGCCGGCCACGCAGCCACTCAAACTCGAGATCGAACCTGTCCATCACCCGCAGACAGAAAAACGATTCAAGCTATCTCCACGTGAGATCGAGAAGAACTTCATCAACGCGAGCAAATCCAACCAGCAGAAACCTCCGACCCCCACGCAACAAGTGATAATCCGCGAAGATGCGGTCGCACCCACCGCCGTCTCTGCACCACCCGTCAAGTGCGAGCCTAAGCTGAAACGCGCCGCGCGCCCCAAACAGGATGACCAGCAGAACTGTATCGTGTTCAAATTCACAGATCGAAAGGACGTACCCGACTACGTTGGAAATGACGGCACCATCCGCACCGGCAAAATCGAAAAACCTAAAGTAAGTTACATTCCACTAAACTCACACTACCCATTACTAACAATATACATGCAAATCCACAAGACCATAACATTCCACAGGAAGTTGATAAGCTATTCATACACATATAATCATAAGCAATACACTGTAACTATCAGCGTTTGCAGTGAACCATTTAAATTCAAAATATAGAGAAACTATTTTTTTACAATAATCACAAAAAACAAGTTAAATTATCAAACTCAATTCAAATCCCAGATTATTATACATTACTATATTTAATTTTAGTAAATATTTGTAATCCAATATAGTAATCCATATAGTAATAATATGTTGATATAATGGAAAAAAATCAATTGATAGCATTCAAATCTTTAATCTACAATATTTTGCAAAAATGGAAATCCTAATGTTTATATGTTAATTTATTTAATTATGTGCATTTATAAAGCAATTGAAATTGTCAGACGGGAATCATTACTCATGAAAACAAAGCGAAACTCAGTTTATTATATCGTGTCTTTTCTTAATATGGAAATCATAAATATATAATGCACTAGTTTTAATTTTATATCTTATATACTTATATATTTATATTTTAAACGTACATACGAAAGATAAATCCGGGAAAAATGATTTTTTCCAATGCGTAAACACGTTTTATATAATTGAATAATGACTCACAGTTCTTTGAAATTTAAACGTAAGAGGTGCTTGGTACCACCACCTATTGATATTTAATAATAGTATTTTTTTAATTTAACTGAACATTTAATTTAATTATTGGAGAAGTTTTATCAGACAAAATATGTTATTATATAAAATGAAAAATCAAGTTAATTTTTCTACTTAAAATGTTGACATTTGACAGCTTAAAGTTAAGCAATCTTTTAAAGTAAAAATTAACAACTTTACGCAATAATTAATATTAATAATTAAATTAAATAATATTGAAAATTAGTATCGTATTTAAATATTAATAACCTTGTACTTAAACAGAGGCATTCAGCACATATTTATTGATTGAATAACAAAAACAATATCGCCAATAAATAATTTTTATTATCTTTTCTTCGTTAAATGTTTTATTAATGACTGCAATAAAGATAACGATCAATAATTGTAATAATAACGATTAGTATTTCAAATTTTCAATTACCGTTTTGTATCAGTTGTAGAAGTTCATAAACAATTAAACTAAAGTAAAATTAACTTAAAACTGCTGTTAATTGTTACCTACAATAGCCCGCGGGCCAGATTCAGCCCGCCGAGAGGTTCCATCTGGCCCATTTGAAAATATTTGTGAAAATGTATATAGAAAGAGTTTCCAAAATATACTATGTATAGTTTTAAATAATCATCATGTAAATAATAACTGAGAAAATATGTGTAATTTCTAATTGAATGTGATTTATTAGAAATTATTTTGAAAAGGTAAAAGTAAAAAATGTCCCAATTATTCGCAAATGTTATCTTATCTGAGCAGGAAAAATTAATAGAAATTGCGTTTGCGAAATGTCATTGTCGGATTTGGGGGGAATCTAGGAAAGTTGAAGCTATGAATCATTTGACATTTCGCAGAGTCACCTTGCGCTGTTGTTATTTTTTTTGCTGTCTGCAGTTCGTCTTCGGCGTCGATCGAAGCTGGTGCAATGTTTATGCTGTTGAAGCACGTATCGGACTATTTTCGAATTCCCGCACGTTCACGTTTCATTTAAATCGGAAGACTTTCGTTTGGACACGCTCCTGTGCATAATAACCATTTATTTTTTCTATTTCCTCTATCTGCAAGCATCAATGTCGATCGATGGTCTTGCCCAAATATTTGCGAACTTCACTTTCAAGGATTTATCAATATTTATTTAATCCAATAATCGATTTTTCCATAAACACGTCACTATGTTTGAACATTGAAACCTTTCCATGACTATACTTTCCCTGAAAACGCGATGACGCGTTCGAAGCCTCACGACACGCGAACTAATTACAAGCTATTTGCAATTGTCCAGAGGGGAATAATATTTGAGAATAACTAAAAAAGTGTAGTTTATTAACAAAATGGAGATCGAGCTGTAATAAATATCGTTGCGCAAAGAAATTCCTCTGGTCCCGTTGGAAAGTGCGAAACCATTATTTGCATATACAATTTGTTTGTTTGTTGTTATATTTCTGTTCTCTCGATAGGCAGAGGAATCGATTTACTGTAAATATTCCGACGAAACGAAACGGAAAAGCTTGTACCGTTACAGCAAATGAAGTACGCGCATTTTGCAGCAACAATTCCGAAGAACTGGATTGCCGCTGGCGTGGCGAAGCCCGAGGTGTCTTCGAAAACTCTCACCGCGAAAGCAAGCAAACGTAACTGCGATTCCACGCATTTTATTCGCGGATAATGATAGATAAATAAATAAATGCATAAATGAAATCCCGTCGCGCTCTATTTCAGCTTTTGAAGTCACCGGAACTCGAAGCACACATTCGGATTTATATGAATGCAAGTTTATGAACAGCAAAAATATGTACAAAAAAAATAATACATTTATTCGACGCAATTAACAATCTTCGATTTCGAAATCTTGTTTTATTCATTTGATCCAAAGGAAATGCAAGATGATTTTTTTTTCTTCGAAATTGTTGTGCAATCAATGCAGGGATCCGTTCCACTTTGGTATGGATTTAAGTGTGTTAATCGCACATTATTCGGTATATGTAAGGGAACCCACAAAACTGGCTGCAAACTGAGAGACAATCACGCGAGGCAAGAGTTTTAGTCGAGTCAAGTTTGTGGATGTTTTTCTATCTTCGAAAAGGTTACGTAACAAGCGTGTGGCAATTAAGTGGCTTCAGTTGAAGTTGCATTCTAATTCCGATGAGTGGCTTCTCCGCGTCGAGATTAATTGCGTTAATTAAGGTCGACGATTTGCTCATCCATTCATGTGTACTGGTTCAAGGCACCTTTTCGATTAAACCAAAGTTTCAATTTTATCATATTTTCTCCTGTTTAATAAATTATTTGATTATTTTGTATAAAATAACTGATTTTCGCTAAATAATATACACTAATTTAATGCTTTGCATGTAGAATAATGGTGCGTCTTATATAATGAATAACTCATATAGTTTTAAAGTAGAAAAGGCAGTTTATGGGGCTTAAAATGTACGATAAAGTATGAAATAGATTATGGAAATTGCTCTAATATTAATATGATTATAATTTAAGTAGATCATGTTAAATGTATTATATAATTATTTTTTTTACCCTATTTTTCGGACGCATAATTTTTTGAAAAAAATACCAAAATTGTAAATTAATTTTTCTACGTATTTTTCTTGAAATCCACTGTAACTTTTTACGAATTAACTAATTTGAACTGAAGTTACGAACCCTTGCATATTATACACGATATATTACTATAACTATTTACAAATTAACTGATTTGAACTGAAGTTACCAATCCTTGCCTATTATTTATACACAAGATATTACTGTAACTATTTACAAATTGACTTATCTGAACTAAAGTAAGTAATTTATCGCACTTGATGTGCGGATTGTGTGTTTAAGAAAGTGTGTTTGTTTTCATTCTAAACGCGTTATTTTTTAATCCAAACTAGGATCAGTTTAAATGTATCCAGACTAGGGCATCGGATGTAAACAAACAGTGTTGAAGGCCCGACGTCGTCGAACGGATATAAATATCGTTTACTTTTATGATCATCCGATACGGGTTTTGTTGGAAAACTTTGTTCCTTTTCTTTTCAATACACTTTATGGTTAACGGTTAGTTAGCATACATTCATTTAATGCTGTGGGTTGGTCTGCAGGACACCTCTGATCAGCCACTTAAAAGCCGTAGCGGGATAACAGAAATTCCAGTCGCAATCTGAAATCTGTGTCATAAATATTAATTGATTTGACAATGCTGCATAATATATCTTTTCATTATCACTAAATGCATATATCTTTTCATTATCACTAAGTCCTTGTGCTTTCCTACAAGTAATAAAGTTCAACATAAAATATGGATTTTAAGTGAAAATACTTTTCTACCAACAATTTTTATTATATTTAGTATTTTTTAAATTAAATAAGTAACTTTAAATCAAAATAATTGAATATTCAAAGCTTCATCTTTATGTAAATTCTTACAAACAGGAATCTTGAAATTAATATTGATGACATCCTCAAAGCCACTTTGCTATGTATTTATATCAGCTTCGCTATTTCAAAGCAAAACATTCTCAAGGTGCAGCTTTCTTAAATGGTCTAAATTCATCAAATATTTTTCTAGAAAAATACTTGTTTCTAAGTGCAATTATATTCTGTTGCGAAAATCTGAAAAGATTAATCTTTAAAAGATCTATTATTTCTTATTTGTTACAATATCTCTAATAGTAGTAACAATAAAATACATCAAAAAATTTCAGCATTTGCAAATTTTAACTATATTTCTATGAAATAATAAATTAAAATAATACCACTTAGGGTGGCTTCGATCAATCCGGATTCACTATAGCGAGGTTTGAAAATTTTATAATAAACTAAATTTTATTTAATTAAAATAAACATTAATTATACAAAAGAAATATACTTTTTTTTACAATAAATAATAGTTTTTTTTCTCTTTATACAAGGAATTCTCTTTTTGTTTGAAATATTGGCCATTTTGAAGTAATTGTTAAAGAAAGTCTGGGAAGTTTAAAAAATATTTTTTGACTGTATTATTCGAGACTTGGTGCTAATCAATAATCGTTTTATTTAAGGGTTGTTTGCTATTTTTTTTGTTATAAAAAAAATATAAGAAATATATAATAAAATAAGGATATCAGCTTTTATTTTCAATGTTAATTTCTTCACTCTAAATGGAAAACTAATAATTGAATTTTGCTTATCCAATTATTTCCGTGAGATCAAACAATTAAGAACGCACAATTGCTGCACACGAAATAACAATTTCTATTCAATGCAGATTTTTTATTTAGATAGTTATAATTATGATAATCTATACGCAGTGCACGAAAGAAAACTTAAATGCATTGAATAATTGGGGTCAACTGCAAAACTGTACTGTCGTTAAATTTAATTTAAAAATTTTATTATTATATTTCAATAAGAGTGACCATGAAATCTAAATATATTTTTGCAAAAAAAAATACTATTACTAAATTAATTATTAATAAAAAGTAATTAATGTATTATATACATGCGATAATTCAATCATCACATTAAGCCTTCACTTTAGTATTCAAATATTTAGATAATAAAAGTAATGAGGTTTCTCACTTTAATAATTATGCGTTTCTTGATAGAATCAGTTTTTATATTAACTGCAAATTACTAATGACCATTAGATAATTTTACTTATTTTTTTTTAATTATCTGGAAGTGTACAGCCTAAAGCAGCTAAAATATCTATTTTTTATTCTGTGACATAATTGCTTAGAGTATTTTACCAGTTTCTCGATTTGTCACAAATGACAGCTGTCATTTCACAACCCTTTAAATTTTTCTGCCATAGGTTGAGAAATGCTAGTCAGAAGGTTCGTTATTCTATGAAATCAATTATGTTTTGTCTAATAGAACAAAGTAGAACAATCAGTTATTAGATCATAGTTATTTATACTTATCATTATGATCACTAATTGATTTCATGTTTAATATGAGTAATAATGATTTTAAAAGTTTTAATTACAACAATTTATTATTACGTAAATTAATATTATTATTAAGAAAAAATTAATTGATTGTTATCAAGTTTCGAAAATCTTACAAAAAAAAAATTAATTATACAATTTTTTTTTAATGTTGTTTTATTATGATATATTAATATTGAAAGAAGTTTAAAATAAATGATAATATTAATAATCTAAGTATTTTAGTTAATAATTAAGTTTATTTTTATGTAATATTTATCATTCGGGTAAATATATTTTATGATGTTAATTTTAGACTAAAAATATTAAAACTGTGAGATTAACAGTTGGAAAATATAAAACGGAGATTTCTATTTAATGTAATTGCGACGATTTATTTATTATTTAGTTGTTCTAAATAATAGCAGCTCCGATTGTTGTTGTTGTTATTATTGCTAGTATTCAATTGCAAAATGTAGCTCAAATGTAGAAAGTGTATCATCGCCGTTCGAACGTGCTGTTATCAAACCGCATTTTGCGGCCACGATAAGTATTCCATTTACTGATAAAGAGCGAATTTTGCTGTTTCCAGTTATAAAAGCGTTTCAAATTCTTCGTCGGATCAAGCGTTTTTGATTACCGTTGAACTGTTTTTACGGTGCTTTTTATGATTATGATGATGATGATTATTATAATAGCAATTATTTTGTATGCGATGCGTTAATAATTGGGGGGATTTAGTGAGCGGAAGGCTAGGAAGTTGTTAAAACAATAGCAATAATTGGATCGCTCCTTATTTTCTATGATGTGTGTGTGTGTGCATCAAATGCATCCGAGTTACAGTAACGCTTTCATGTTCTCAATTTTATTCGCATTTTTTTTTTATTCAGACTGTTTGGAATTATTAGAACATTTTTTATTAATTGAAATTGTATGTATTTTCGATTTCTTTTATCTGTTCGCAATAACGTACTTGATGTTCATACTAGCATACACTTAACTTTATTACCTCGGAATCAATCAATTTGTTACTTCATTCGCACGAACGTACTATATATTCATATGAACGTACATTATTGTCAGCCTTTGGAATCTTATTGTAATTGCGTACATATTTCAGTATTTACATCAGACTAATGTTATTCATGTATTTTTCCCACACTTGTGTTCAATTAATTTTATTCAATGGTTTGTTTTTGATAAATAGACAATTAGGCGAATGTACGTTAATCGGGCAATTAATTAACATATAACAGTTTATTTTGTTTTCGATGTTCATTCGAACGTACACTTACACATTTTAGTTTAGATACATTGTGATGTTATTGCATTAACTAATTGCTTTTATTTTTTTCAGACCGGTGAAGGAGGAATCACGATACTACCAGGAGCGTCGATTGATGAGGCATTTGTGGACTACGAGGAGGAGCTCCGATCTCTGGAAGGTCCTCCGAGTCCTTGTGATGTGAGCTTCATCAACGACAACATTCTCATCGACGGCCGTTCTAGTCTTAGTCAAAAAACGAAAAAGCCCAAGGTAATGACATCAAGCTTACATACTTAAACCCGTTCTCCGGACTCTCTCCTTCGTACATACATACGTACGTACATGCATACAAGATGCTCCGCGACATCCGCTCCGAGAAAACTCGTTCCGACGACCGCATTTTTGCTTATCACAATGGCTTCAATGGAGACGGCTCTCGAGCAATTTCAGAGTTCGCTTCAATTGAAACGGGCGATCGGTCCCCCCATTTAATGTTTAGGTCAGTTCCCTCCGTTTTCATTTAAATGCGAGTTAAAAAGGAAGTGCAGGCCACATTTCACTCGCTCCGAGAAAGGAAGCGCCTAGAAAGTCGCAGATACTTTAGTGCATGTGACCCTTTTTTTCATTTCGTTCGTCCCGATTCACGATAAAACGTTTTCATTTTTAAAATGAAAAATTTTATGATGAAATCGACACGTGCAGGTGCAAATATTGATCCTGAGTTCCCCCTTTGCTTTACTTTTATAACACAAATAACAAGAAACCACTTCAAAAAGTTTCATCTTCGAACACACAAAAAATATTTTTCTGAAAATCGCATGATTCATTAAACACTGTTACGTAATCATATATTTTATCTGATCTCGATTAAATTATTTATTTTAAATAATTTTTTGTGATAACAGCATGAATCATAACTTGAAAATTGATCTTTTGTTGATATGAATCGAATTATGTTTTTGCAGTAACTTAATGCAAAAAATTTGTTTCGACATAAAACAGATCGAATTCCACTTGAAGTTGTTCTTAGAATCAAAGTCATGCAAAAAATATAAATTATCGTGACAAGTACAACTATATAGTTTCGAGAATTCTGTAATTTAGATCGATGATTCGTTTAGGCTTCTCTACATTTTTTATTAATTTTTTTTTCTAAAACTAAAACCCGATGTACGTATTAGCGAACTTAATTAAAAAATATGTACGTTAAGTGAACGCCATATCTAATTATATAGTAATATTAATAAAAGTTTCAATTTAACGAGCAATGTTATAAATTATACTATATACCCTTATTCATCTTGAATTTATTGGAATAGTTTTGACATTAACCTATAATTTCGCTGCAGTTAATAAAGGCCGTCGCTCGAAGTATTTCAATTTAATATTTCATAAATTTAATGGCACTTGCACTTCAATTAAGATTCCACGACTTCCTCCGCGGCATGAATTTCGTTTGCAGCAAGATTTATCGTCCTCCCATACATGTAGACTAGTTATTTTCATGAAAATTTATTAAAAACGCATCCGGCCGTTTGATTTATTACTTAATGAAACCGCTTCTTTCATAGTTGTTTGTTTTTTCTTCTCCTGTTGTCTCTGAAATAATTGCATTCATTTCACCGAGATTCTCATTTCGTGCGTGCGCTTAGAATTGTTGGGAGAGCACAAAAAGGAAACAGGTTTTCGATATGTGTTTCAAAACCACGGATTCCATTCCATTGGACAACTTCTCCGCTCGCAAGGAAAAAAAGTCCCGTACCGGATAAATATAGTATATGAATAAGTTTATAATTACCGGATTTTATGGCTTTGAACTTGCATTTAATTGGACTTTTCATATTTTTTTCACGTCGCTTATTCAGAAGCATTCCATACCGGTTGTAATTAGTTTCGAATGGACAGAAGCAAAGTAAGTACACATCTTTGTTTGAGTGGACTCGACTTTATCGGAATTTCTGAAATACTTCGATACACTGCATTTATGGAACGAATAAATCTAGTTTGGAGATTACAGGTAGCTTAGAGCTTAGTAATGCAAGATACACAAGATTCCTTCCAACCTTTAAATAACGGATCTCTATACAGTAACTCTCGATTATACTTTTAGAAACAAACTTGCATTTTTATTGCTGCTTTAATAATTAATTTACTTACTTATATAATAACAGCACTCAATGTACTTAACTTAAAGAAACGGTGATAAAACTGCTGTAATTTAAGATTTTTTAAAGATAGAATGTTCGCATTAACGTACCCTATATTTAATGTACGTATTATCGAATGTATCTAAAAATGATGTACGTTAAGTGAACATTGACTATATTATTATAAGTTTTGGTTTTAATTATTTATATAATATTTGATAAATATTTAAATTAAAAAATTTGCATCAATAAATTTCGAAATTTCTATAACGAAATCGCAAGTGGAATTTAATTTGTTGTTTATATATCGATTCGTTCGCTGACATGCCTTTAAATAAAGAAAACGAAATTCGATTTATGTAAATTTTAACCATTACACAAAAATCCCACGTAGTCAGCCACAGGGAGTGTTACCTACTTCGGTCATCGGCGATTGGATTTTTTTAATAAATTCACTTTCGTTCATCGAATCGCCAATTCTCGATTCCAAATTGAGAATAATCAAATTGCAAAATGCTGAATATTCAGGTTGTTTGGATGTTATTTAATAACAATAAGCCTTTAGTTTGTGGAATGTCTTCGCTTTTGGCAAACGTCTGCAGTTTAATGATTTGTTATCACGCAGTTCCTAACAATGGAAGTTTTCTTCTTGTGTTCGTTTATCGTACTTTTAGAGCTTCTCGGCGAGTTTTGCTTATATAAGAGAATCACGTTAATGGACAAAGCACACTAAATCCAAGAATACAAAAACAAGGTCATGACGTTTTTCGAAATTGTTTCATGTTATAACGCATATCTGTTTGTTTGATAATGAGAGTCTCCTTGTGTTACTTCGATATGACTTGAAAGTCATTTTGAAATTTATTTAATAATAGTTTATGTTACATATACAAATGTATTGGATATAAATCCTAAAACCTGGATCCACAAGCGGCTGCTGGAAAATCATTTTACTACTAAAAATAGCAATAGTAATTCTGCAAAATAATATCTTAAAAATAACTTTTTGCTTCCAAATTGTTGCCGATCTTCCGTATTGACTGTAAAATAATCTTGTAAAAAATTACCTAATATAATTATTACGTAACTATATGTCCCTGGTGTTAAAATAATAGTTTCAAATTTGATTATTTAAATCGCATTATTTATTAATAATAAAATGTCAAGTATTTTTATATTATGAAGGATTTTTACTGCACTTTTGATATAGAAAAACAACATTTTTTGATACATTGTGATACGAATATGGTAATTCCGCCAGAATGAAATTTAATATATTTTACTGTGTTGAAAAGGACTTTCTTAAAATCCAATTGCTAAAATGACATATGACATAAGTTTAAAATTCTTAAGCTGTCAAATGTCAAATACCAGTATGACAAATATGCTTCTTTGAATTCTACTATTATATAATTATTACGTAACTCTTTGTCCCTGATGTGAAAATAATAGTTTCAAATTTGATTATTTATTCGCATTATTTATTAATAACAATCTTGACATATTTATATTATGAAATATTATTACTGCATTTTTTGATAATGAAAAACAACAATGTTGAATGCATTTTGATATGGATATATGTAGTAATTCTACTAGAATGAAATGTAATAGATTTACTGTGTCGAAAAGGACTTTCTTAAAATCCAATTGCTAAAATGACAAATGACATAAGTTTAAAATTCTTAAGCTGTCAAATGTCAAATACCAGTATGACAAATATGCTTCTTTGAATTCTACTATTATATAATTATTACTTAACTCTTTGTCCCTGATGTGAAAATAATAGTTTAAAATTTGATTATTTATTCGCATTATTTATTAATAACAATCTTGACATATTTATATTATGAAATATTATTACTGCATTTTTTGATAATGAAAAACAACAATGTTGAATGCATTTTGATATGGATATATGTAGTAATTCTACTAGAATGAAATGTAATAGATTTACTGTGTCGAAAAGGACTTTCTTAAAATCCAATTGCTAAAATGACAAATGTCATAAGTTTAAAATTCTTAAGCTGTCAAATGTCAAATACCTGTTTGACAGATATGCTTCTTTGAATTCTGCTATTATATAATCATTGCGTAACTCTTTGTTCCTGATGTGCATATAATAGTTTAAAAATTGATTATTTATTAATTTTTGTATTGAAAAACAACAATCTTGAATACATTGTAATACGAATATGGTAATGCCACTAGAATGAAATTTAATGTATTTACTGTGTCTAAAAGGACTTTCTTAAAATCCAATTGCTAAAATGACATATGACATAAGTTTAAAATTCTTAAGCTGTCAAATGTCAAATAGCAGATGTGTTTCTTTGAATTCTACTATTTCAGACTACTACTGAGATCAATTCAATATTTTATTGTTTGTATTAACGTCTAAATATATTCTCATCTAAGTTTGGTTTGCTTTTCTTTAAAAATAATAAGACTATACGTATAGAGTGAAGCAGAACGAACAAGTCGGGATGATGAGTTTAGAGAAAAATTACAAATACATTCTTTTCAGTTTTGGTTTGTAAATCTGAATGATTAAAATCTTTGTTATGATTCTTGTCTAACCAGTTCATATTCATGAATTTTCTTCCCCTTTGCTATTATTCAAATGATTAGTAAAAATTGTTTTCATTTGATTTACCGTGAGAAAATTTTTGAAGATTTTAACTTTTATAAATATTCAAATGACTCGTCAAAATGGATCAATAAAATTTAAAAATAGATAAACAATATTCATTATTTTATAGTCGTACCTCGATTAATGAATTTTATTTCGTTATACGAAACTTCGTTTTCAGAGGTAATAATATTCCTTTGTTTGAAATTGCAGACTTCGTTATACGTTGCTTCGTTATCAGAAGCAATGTTAACTGAGGTTTTATTATATTTAAATAAAATTTAAATAGAATGAGAGCTTTAACGTTATTTGTTTTCTTAAGTTATCTTTATATAATTTCATATTAGTAAACATAACAATCTTAAACACATCCGAAAATAGGTTTAAAGTGTATTTATATTATAATTGAAATCAGCTTTAAGAGAAAATTTGAATTTGTATATTTTTTTAAATTCTTCACTGACAATAGGAATAAAAGAAATTGTTATGGATCGCTGTGTATTCAATTCAATTAAGATCCAAATGAATCGAGGTGAATAAGGTGATACGAAAAGGAAGAATGAAATGAATAATTGCTTCGGATCGAGTTAGTTAGTCACGCAGAATTGCTGATTTATGTAACGTTTCTATCCGTTTATTGTCATATTCAATCCGGCATTGTTCCATATACAGTATACACGCATTGACGTCACACGAATGGATGTTGGAAAGAAATGGAAGTGACCTAAAAAATATATGGATGATGGAATTGAAACTGAACCATTGAATCCATTTGATTCGGAACGAAACCCGTTTGCTTATACAAATTTTTCGGTTCGCCATGTTCCACTTCCGTTAATCCATAATAATGGCCAGGCGGTAATCTAATAAGTGGCGAATAAATGCAATTAATGGAAGAAAACGTAATGGGATTTAGAAAGGATTGGAGCAACCGATTTAATTCTTCTTTAATTATTTATACTTGAATTGGAATTGTGGCGATGCGCATTAACCTCGCTAATTGTCTGCGATGTAACTGAACCTTGAGAAAGAATCATTTTATATATTTTATGGGTTTGTTGGTAGAGTAGATGCTTTGTTTGTAGCAAATATGAAGGAACTGGAAAGGCTCTTATCGATTGAACGGTCTGACTCACAGGACGACCGAATTGCCCCTGGGTTTCTGTCTGCCCTATTACTACGAGGGTTGCGAACTCCCCTCGATTCTCTCTGGCTGAATCATGCATTCAATTGCTGTATGTTTTCGTACATTCTACACACGATATATCGTCCCTACATCATTACGAAATAGACCGTTATTTGATTATCGTTATTATGATTGCAATCATCAATCATTCTCGAATTTAAATTCTACTAATAAATTTCCAAGTAAAACACTTTTAATATTAATTTAATTTTTTTAAATCATTTTTTTGTTGTCAATTGAAAATATTATGATTAATTTCGTAACTTATGATATTATGATATAGATATAATTTAAATTTCTTAATTTAGTTCGTAATTAATTTACTTCTGGATCCTGAATTTTTGCTAACGATTTTATTTAATTTTACATTTATAATGAGTTTATACCTGGGTTTTTGAAAATGATACAATTTTTACAAATGATTATCAATATTTTTTATAGACATAATTTAAATTCCTTAATTTATTTCCTGGAATCTGAAGATTTTTACTAAATATTTTCATCAAACTTTATTTTCAATTTCAACATATTTTTTCAGAATTCAAAATATTTTTATTCCTATCTTATGATAGAAACATTATTCAAATGTAATATAAATTCCTTAATTTATTTCGTAGTTTATTTCTTCAATTTTTTTAATGGTTTTCCTCGTAATATATATATATATTTTTTAATTTCAAATAAATTCGTAACTTATGCTAAATTTTTCAATATAATTTATAAAAAAAAACTGTGACTTATTTCTTGGAGTTTGAAGGTGACACAGTTGTAACTAATTAATTTCTTGCTACAGTCTTATTAATGCCAATATTTTCTTTTTAAAATTGAACTTGTTTTGATTAAATTGATAACAGGCGGTATAATTATTATATATAAATATAATTTAAATTCTTTAATCTGAAGGTGATCTTTTTGTGGCATGCAAAGATCCTTGAATCCGAACTCAGTTAATACACTTGAAACTGGATGTACAATAAGAGTAATACTAATAATAATTATCAAATCTTTTTTTGTCTATTATTAAATAAATAACGAGTATTTCCAAATTTATTATCTACTTCTTTCATTATAACTTGAGATAATTTAGTAATTATTTCACTGATTTATATGATAATTTTAAGAGTATTTACAATTTGCATATATAATTTTTGTGTAATTTATATTTGAAGTCTTTATTATGTAAAAGACATAACAGGACCCAAAAAACACTATCGACTTTGATAGAAATTGCTAAGTTTTTTACTCTTGATTTTTTAATTGATTTTTCTTTTTGTGATTTAAAACTTGGTTGAAATAGTCTTCATATATACAAATATTAATTTTTACTTGTATTTAAATTATATAACATTCGAATATTATAAAAAAAAATTATGTATTTTTTATTTTTTTTTGATAATCTGTATTTATGATTGATATCACCAGGAAACTACTAAGTATGTTATTAGTTTTTTTTTAAGATCTTTGTAATAAAGCTTAAGGCGTTTTGTAATTATTTGTAATTCTCGGTACAGGAAACTACCTGTCAACAGTATTTCGGACAATAACCTTAGATTTATTTTTTATACAACTGTTATAAAAAGTTGTTACGATTTACGTCTCTAAAAACTGCGTTTTTTACAATGTGTGAAGCGAAATAATTTATATTTGGAAATAAATTTGAGTCAATTTAATATACTTTATGAAGTGAAGAAAAAACAGTTACTTTATGTATGATTCACATTACGGAAATAAATTGCAAAACTTTTTGAAGTTCTATGATTCATTCTTAGTTAATAAATTAAAACTACTTTTTTTAATAGTTAAAGTCAGAACCGTAACCACAACATAAAAATGACAAATAATTAAATTAAATGTCAAATTTGCTGGCGTTTCTCTTGGTAGAAGTATTTAAGTTACTTACTGGTTTAATTATTAGATTTAAAAATTTTCAACAATTTATTTTTCATTGGTTTTCACCAATAATAGATTAAGGATAGTTGAGGCCTTTGCAAAAATTTTATTAGGGAAACCTACAAAATATATGATATTTAAACACTGTAGGATAATGTCTTGTTTTGGAGCCCTAAGCTCATGCGTCATAGCCTTGATGGATAATCCACTATTGCATATCACCCATTCAATTGTTTAACTTTCTTCAGTTGCTATTGATGATTGACATAACGAATTTGTGTTTATAAGAAAATTAGATTGTAGCGCCATCTATTGGTTATTTATAAGAGTATTTTTTAAACAATTTTGTAACTAAAACCTTGTGAATATTGTATCTATAAGATTAAAACGGTATAATATTTTTGTTTTCAATAAATAGCAGCAAAAGTGAACTATCAATACTATAAATTCAAGTGATTAATAATTTAATTTGTGCAGAATATTAAATTACTATTTATCACTCTACAGATTGCGATTAATTAATGTAACATGGAAGTCATTAAATCATTGCATCATAATGCGTACGCAAATCGATATGGCAAAAAAAGGACTAAAATTAATAATGAATATGCAAGAAACAAGAAATTACGTACGGTCAATTAGTCAAAGCGTTCGCTAATTCATAAACACTTTCAATTAAATATATGCAAAGCATCAATTTCGTGTTCCCTTAATCGCATTATTTTCCCATAATTAAGTCAAAATTCTATTTGAAATACAAGTCTCGTTATTATTGTTGTTGTTATTTTTTTTTTGTAGTACTTGTTCGACAATTGCTCTTTTCTTGTAATTTAATATTCCGAAACAGTGTTTCGTGTTGCATAATCATAGACGAAGGCACACTCGACTGGCTTTTCCACTCTGGGTGAAAGAACTGATTATTACTTAATATTGTTATTCGAACATTTCACTGCTTTTAATTTCCCCCCGATAAAGAAAACAGCGAAGAGATTTCTAATACGTTAGGCAATCGAGTGATGCAAATAAATGCATCAGACAAAAATATATAACAACAACAGCAAATAAGGAGAAGCAAGTTGTGCGCGAGCGAGAAAATCGAACTGGTCTGCAGGGAAACATCGAGGAAGCGTTTGTTAATTGGAATTCATTGAGCAATGTTGATTAGAAATTTCATAAATATTTATCATCGAAATTCGCATTGTATTAAACAATATCTACTATTGCTTGTCTTTCATTATTAATTAATTAATTAATTCTTGATTATGTATTATAATTTTAAAAAAGCACAATCGTAGTATTTATTATTGTTATATAAGAAAGTTACTAAACACACATATTTGTCAGGTGTACCAACATATTCATATCCATTAACTGAAGTGACAGCTATGTAATTTCAACTGTCATTTCAGTTATAACAAGTTTGTTCTTATTTCTGACTGTCATTTTTGTGTCATATGGATGACATATTAATATAATTTTAGAATTTTGTTCTATCATAAATATTTATAATCGAAATTCACATTGTATTAAACAATATCTACTATTGCTTGTGATTAATTTTTAATTAATTAATAAATTTTTGATTATGTATTATAATTTAAAAATTATTATAAAATTACATTTTGTTATATAAGAAAGTTGCAAAATACACATATTTGTCAGGTGTACCAACATATTCATATCCAATAATGTTATAACTGAAATGACAGCTATGGAATCTCGACTGTCATTTCAGTTATAACAAGTGTGTTGGTATTTCTGACTGTCATTTGTGTGTCATATGGATGACATATTAATATAATTTTAGAATTTTATTCTATCATAAATATTTATCATGGAAATTCACATTGTATTAAACAATATCTACTATTGCTTGTGATTAATTTTTATTTAATTAATAAATTTATGATTATGTATTATAATTTAAAAAAAAAGCACATTTGTAGCGTTTATTATAAAATTACATTTTGTTATATAAGAAAGTTGCAAAATACACATATTTGTTAGTTGTACCAACATATTCATATCCAATAATGTTATAACTGAAATGACAGCTATGGAATCTCGACTGTCATTTCAGTTATAACAAGTGTTTTGGTATTTCTGACTGTCATTTTTGTGTCATATGGATGACATATTAATATAATTTTAGAATTTTGTTCTATGATAATCCTAAACAGCATTATTTTTCGCTGTTAAACAAAATTTTGTAATGTCAAAAACATCTTTTAAAACAAAAATCTGTAAATGAATGTCATTTATATATTGAAGGAAATTTATTAATAATAATGAAGTTTTATGTAAGAGTTTTCAATTTGCTATTATAATTTATGTTAATAATTAGATTATTGTTTGTTGTTAAAATACGGTTTTGTAAATTCTTCGATGAGAACGGTTTTGGGACAATGATTTCATTGAATGAAAGGAAAATCGCGCAATGCTCGATTGGTAATGGCATTCAATATTGATTTGCTGGTTGAAGGACCTTGGACTTGAAACAGAGACCATTAGCATTGTTCCCGTGATTCTGCATGTCTCGAGTTCTCGCAGGAGTGATTTCTCGCATTTCGTCACAATAAATGCATTCTAATTACATGTATTAAATCAACGACGTCTTCATTTAGATTTATAGAAGTCTTCATTTCTTGTTTTTTTTTTCTGAAGTTTAACTTCTTGCGGATTTAGGTGTCGTCGCAATGTTTCCCCCTCGATTATACCGTTCGCTTTTTGTTTCACGCTACATGGAATGTTTTTATATTTTCTTTTTTAATTTTATTTTTTCTTTCTTTACTGTTACTCCAAAAAGTAATAACTGTAATGAAACTGAGCAGTGCGCAATTAAAATCGAGCGTTAAACGACTAGGAAGAGACGGAGACTTCTCTGTCGTAACTCTTTCTTCGGTTCGCTGCATGGCGTAGGCCATAAAGCTTCTCATCTTTTATTTCGGGTTTCGAAACGACGCACATCATTGTTATTGCTATTACTTCAACAATAAAACCGCGTCGTTTGAAAACACAAAATTATTCCTTCCGAGCGGAGTTCATGTTCTTTATGATCTTATGTTTGAATTTATTCAATATGCTAATAGTTTTAATAAATAGTTAAAGTAACCACATCACCTCGTAGAATAATTTAAGTATTAATATGGGTACATTTATAGAGACTTACATTAATTATTTTCCAATTACAAATAATTTATGTATATTAAATTCCTAAGATTATATTAAGTCACTTACTATACATAATCATTATATATTCAGAAAACAGAATAAAATAGATTCTTAGGGTCTCGTAATTTGAAGATCTGATTTTGAATAACATCTTATGTTGGTCCACATAAATAAAACATGAGAGAACTTCAAAAATGTACTTTAATCATTTTATCCAATAAAATTTTGACAACTTCATGATTCTGTACTCGTAGAACTTAATCTGCAAAAAAAAATAATCAAAACATTGATCATCTTTGAGTTAAAAAAAAATCCAGAAAGGAATTTCTTAAACGAATTCTAATAAGTGGCTTATTATTATAAGCAATCAAAGCTATACATTTTACATATATCTTTGTGAGTCTGAACAGCTTCTTTCCTTTACGAAAATGAAGAGTTTTCTCTTGTAATCTTTTATATAATTTTGATTGATGAATTACTGAATTGAAGTGCAGCAGTATCAGTTCCGCCAATATCCCGGACTATTTGAAACCGGACTAATCGAGGAACTATATACAGACTGATTCGTATCTCGCTTATAAATATACCTTTATTTTGATTGACATTAACATTATCGACGACATCTGTCCATAATTTTATTAACTAACTTAATTAGTCTAATTACATATATTATAATAATAAAGTGTACATAATTACAATTATTATAGTATAAATAAATCGTTTATGTAAATTTACAAGAAAACCATTAATCATATTTACAATATCAATGTTTATTTCAAGAGTAACGAAAGTAATTAAAAACCTTACTTTCTGCCCTCCTATTTTTTTTAATAATAAACAATATTTATTGGCCAGATAATACTGTATAACAAAAGGGAACACAAAATTTAAAAAAAAATCTAAATATTATAATAAACAGTTAAAACAGTTAGTTTTTTCTTTAATATTTTTATTAATAGAAAATCAATATATTTTTATATACTAATAAAGTTGGTAGTTTTATGTAATATTAATCATTAAATTATTTCATATCAAAGTGTAAATAGTTGGTGATTTCTAACAGTGTTTATTGTCTGTATTAAAAACTGACGTTATATTCGCTGTTTACCACATAGTTATATTAATAAAGTAGTTTCTACTAAACAAGTCGAGAGACTAATTTATAAAGAGAATTGTGAACAGCTGTGCGCAATATTACACCAATAAAGTATTCTGAATTATAGTAGTTACTTAATTGGTTATGTAAGTAGTAACATTTAATTAGTTTACATGTGTCACTCGTTCAAACATATTTTATTGATTCATTAATGTTATATTAATTAATGAATTTTAGTCGAACTAAAATATAACACTAATTTACAAAAAAATAATATTTTTTTCGTGTATAAATATTATTATTACTATTTAAAACCGGACTAAAAAAGGAATTTAAAACCTCCAAAAATAAACAACAAAGAAAAATAAATTTCAGTGGTTTCCAAACTTTTTTATGTTAATTTATAAAAAATATTTATCATCTAAACTTATTTCTAATTATTGATTTCCATTTATTTTTATAGTTACATAAATATATAATTTCTCGTAAATTTCTATCGCTTCTCAGTTTGGAAAAATATATAAGTTTTTTTTGTATTTATTTTATTTTACTCAATTCAAGTTTAGTTTGTTTTAAATTTGCAATTCGTAATATAATAAATTCGCACTTATTAAAGCTGTATACAGTATTATAAAAAATAGAGATCAATGGATAATTTATTTAAGTTTGCTAAGTAACTACAGATTTAAACTTAAAATAAAAAATTACATAAATATATAATTTAAGAAAAATTAAGATTTTTTGTTTTTAATCATTTTTTTCTACTTTGTGGAATGAATATGTGATATTATTATTGTATTACTAAAAAAAAGGTGTCCAATTTTATGTGATAATATATTATTATAGAAACTTGCTGTGACGAACAATCTTGATGAGAAATGACTTACTACCATTTATTTAATGGTATTTCCTTTTAGATTTTAAAATCGTGATGCCTCTAACATCAGGTCTTTGGAATTGGGCCATGACTAATATCAAAAATAAATATAAAACGGATTCGAAATTTTTCACACCTAAATTAATTACGTGTTTATTTTAAACAGATGTAGTCAGATATTCCCAAAAAATTAGTTTCGGCCATGGCAGGTTAATGTCGTCCGCAATTGCGTTGCGTAAAGTCAATTTTAATGAACTGTAATAAATAATGAAAGAAAATGATTCCAAGAAGCAATTTCCATTACGTAATCAATGGCGATACCTGCTGGTTGTTGTTCATTTTGTGATTGTAGTTTCTTAATAACAAAACTTGGACGAATGGAAGATTACGAAATCGCTCTAGCAGTAATAATAATGTGATGGCGATGAAGTATATTCAGGATGATGATGATGACTGTGGCCAACAAAAGAGGATTGTGGCTATTGGTGGTGGCTATTGCACAACTGCGGACGCGGCATGTGGAAACCAAAAAGTTCTGCATTGTGTTACGATGATCTTATTTTTACTGGTTTTTGTACCGTGCCTCATCCACAGAGGAAGTTCCAGTCGGTCCGTTCCGGGGTTCTGCACGCGCGGCATTACTTCATAAATCCATTCAATTACGACCGACCAACGCAACAAAAAAATTTATGTATATATATATATAGAAAAAAAAATGCGCGGTTCTCTGACGTAACCAGAAATATTTGCATTCGTTTACGGTGAAATGTTTCGTTTCCAAATTGAATAGAAAATGTTAAATAGTTAATGATGGAGAAGTTATCAGGTTAGGCTAGACGCAATCAAGCGTGGAATCGATAGTTATTTAGATAATGCACACAAATATGCGAACTTTGACCTGGGCATGTTCGAGTCTGTAATTGTATGCGCCACGATTTCTTCCGAGTCGCGCCAACAAGATCTATGTCAATGTCAATGTCAATGTCGCGAGTCTCAAAACAAATTTGCTTTACTGATGTTTACGTTAATTATTTTGATGTTAAAATGATAATGGAATTAAATTTAGAGAATCATAGAGTTATGTAAATGTACTTAACAAAAATTACTGAAAATATTGTTTATATGATGTATTTTATGACTGCTTTCACTGTAACAGTGTTTGTAAACCTGTAGGTCGTGTTATGTCAATGTCGGGAGTCTCAAAACAAATTTTGTATTGAAACTTTTGTAATTAACAAATGATGATTACGTTCATGAAAATGTGTCTACGAGGAATGAAAATTGGAGAAGCATTGTAAAGAGACATTACAAAAACTACTAAAAATGTTGTTCATATGATTGTATTCACTATATCAGTGGTTCTAAAACTGTGAGTTGTGTTACATTTTTAATAGGTCGTTAAATGACGTCTGCCTAGTGTCAAAACGAGAAACTGAAGAAATTGGTAATTTCCCGTATTTTTTCTTTTAATATTAAAATAATTGTGTCGCTTATAAAAACAAACAAATAAGTTGCGAGTCAAAAACGATAACTAACGCTGGTCTATATTAATTATCCAGAAATGAACCTGAGATTAACCTAAAATTCAGTCTAAGAAAGATCATTGAAGTTCTACAAAGTATGTCATAACATTTGATCAAAGATTTCCAGTAAAAAGTTACTGAATATCAAGATAAGCTTAAATATAACATAAATATATTGTAGTAGATATAGTTGAAATTAGATTCGAAAGAAATGTGTAAAATTTTAATATTTAAGTAATATATGCATTGTAAAACTTTCAACTTGCTTTGTAACCCAATATATTTCTAGTTGTACTGCCACTCAATTGATTATAAAATAAAATGTGACATAAGGTAACTAATGACATTTTGCAACCCATAGGTTGCTTCAAAGAATGTCAAATATCACAAAATAAAAATGTAAGCCTTAAAAAAAAAGTAAAGTGACAGATGTCATTTTACAACCCATAAGTTGAGAAACCCAGTTTTAAAGTAAAATATCATCACAAAAATATGCATTAAGAAAAAATATTACAATCGTAATTAGTGGCATTCATTATTTTAAAAATAAACTGTTGGAATTTAATGCAAAAAAAAAATATAGAACATATTCAATATATTTGTGGTACGGTAATTACAATACTTAAAAAAGGGTAATCAATTTCTTAATTAACTCCGTTATATTAAACGTTTTTTGAAATCTTGATTCAATTTACAAGTAGTTGGTTTAAGAGCAATATTTATAATTACACGTAAATTAATTACGTCCGTTAATAAATGATGGATCACAATATTTTGTATAAATGTTGGTTTGAAAAAGATGTTGAATGGAACAGTAATAACAATGCACCGGAAATCATTTTAATGATATCATCTTTAACTTTTCTTTTAAATCACTTTTATATTCAAGGTATTGTAGATGAAAATATATATTGAAGACTCTAGACTTTTTAATTATTTTACTACTTAGTAATGGATATAAATAAAGAGTCAAAATATGAGATTATTAATATTTGAATTGAATGATATCAGGTGAAATTAATATTATAGATCGAAATTAATATTAACTTATTATTTATAAAGTATTTATACCAAATATTTGAATTATTATTTAATTTCGAATGTAGTACCTATCAGTTATAAAAACCTATTTACATATGTTCAGTTAACGTACATATGTTTTACAATATGTTGTACTTTAAGCGAATGTGTGTTTCGTACGTTTATTTATTGACGATTATTAAATCTTAACATATTGTAGATGTGATGCCTTAACTTCCTAGTAAATGTAGACTACTATTATCAATAGCAGTAATAATATCAAATTATGTAATAGAAACGTGTGTAATTTTAAGACATCCTGTATATTTCGTGTTGGAAGCACTACTCGAGATGGACACTGGGTGGATGGACAAAGGTGATTCTGAAAACCTTGCGTTGCTTTCGTTTTCAACCAGAGGTAGATTTTTATGCACATAATTGGGGCGACCAGTTTTGAAAACGGGTTGGGTAGATATCCATTTTTTCTTCTTACATAATTTTTTTTGTGGGATTTCATCACCTGGGAGGGTTGCATGTAGGAAAGGTATGTTGGCGAATAAGAACCTGAGGTGAAATAAAAAGGCAACCGTCGAGTTGTTTCGAGGTGGATGACCAAAGCCATTGCCACCAGAGCAGGTAGGTCAAATCAAACACGCGGTCGCCTCTGGTACGAGTCCAACCATGCACATTCCACGTCCATCCAGCTTCTTCGGCTCATCCAACCGCCCAGGGCCGCTGCAACACTTATTCTTTGTTATTACAAATTTAGTAACACGCATATCGTAATGGACCATATTATAATTTCTGTATTTCTATTATAATTAGAGCTAAAGTAATAATAAAATGGAAAGTTAATTCAACTTGACAGCTATTAGAGAATTGCAAAAAAAAACTGGTTCTAGTTTTTTGCAGCTTCTTTCTATCGAGATCAATTAATTGGCGTTTTGTTCCGTGAAAGTGTGGATAATATGGCATTTCACTAGGGAACGTATAAGAAGACGTTTATTTGCTTCTGTCGTCGATTCAAAAACATCTGTCGCGTCTTCTATATATGTATGTTTGTATGTACGTACGTATGGTACACATGCGGTTTTGCTTCTTCTTGCCCGGAGACAGCACCACACCACGACGAAGAATGTTTTATTGAAATAACACGAGTTCCGTTCGTTTTGCAGATGAGAATCCAGTTTGTCGAGGCTGTACCGCAAATATTTGAATACCCCTCGGAGGCTGCAATGCTTCTCCTCGAGCAGCAGGACGTTCAATCCCCAACAGCGATTGGCACCATGGGACACACCGTGCCATCTCTGACAGGTAAATATATATATCCATCTGGAAAGGTCGAAATCCGCTCTCGATCAGTTCTAATTAAACGCACCAATCGAATCCAATGATTAATGCTACTTTTTTTTGCTTTCTAATCGCGTTTCATGTAACGCTAATCTTATGGGACTCGAAGATTTGGGTTTTGAAGAGCTTCGTCATTTCGTGTAATGGAGCGTTTAATCATCATCGTGGAACATGTTGCAAGCAGCTAATGTATGCCATACGATCCGGGATCATTTTAATTGATTCCGCGTAAAATTTCATATCCACGTTGCATAATCGGGCGCGCATCATTACGAATGCAGTTTTTAAAGTTTAAATCTATTTATAGCAATCGATTAGCTATCATACCTGTTTCGAATCATAAATTATATTAATTATCTGTTTAATCTGATTGCTCGCAGTTTCAATAAATTTATGTCCGGCATTTCCAAACATTTCAAATTAATAATATTTAAATATTAAAATTAAATACAGTGAAGATGAAAACTTATGCTTATATTTATTTACAAAAATTATAAAATTCAAATCTTTAATTTATTTCATTTTCTGTATTAAATTTCTTAGTATTTTTTATATTTTCAATAAAATGTTACTACTTCAAAATATCTACATTCACTTCCAAGGAGATCGACAAACTATAAATTACAAAAAAAAAGCTACCGCATAACTTTTATTGATACTCTTGGTTGGCAGAAATACTAGACGCATTAGCAAATATTATATAATTCTTTACTAAATCAGTAGAAAATAAAGAAATTCAAGTATCTAAGTTTTATGTTTGAAAACTAGGTTTTAGATATCGATGAAACTACATAAAAATAAATAAATAAATTAATTAAAACGATTAATGCTCAATCAATGTCATCTCACAAACGAGAAGATGTATAAAAAAATTTCTCAAATGAAACAGATGTGCGAACCATCCCAGTATTTTTTAATACTAGTTTCTTTTAAAGGTGCAGTAAATCACAGTAAAAATATATACAGAAATCATTAAACCAAAACAGGTGTGAGGTTTATAAAAATAAATTTGAATCAATTTAGATTAAAGTCATTAATATACAAAGAAATGCTAATTAATATGAAAATTAGACTGTTTAAAAATTTAGGTTTACATTACATGTTTTTTTCCAAAATTATTTGACCTTACAAATTATTATTTTATTTTTTCCTTTATTTGCTTCATTTTCGTTGAAAAAAAAAATATATTAAAAATTTTTGTTAAACAATTATTAAAAAGTTTAAGTACTTAAATTGTAATTAATTGCATCATTGACGTAACTAAAATATTAAAAAAAAGATACAATTTTTTATTTAAAAAAAAAATGCTTTAGAGCGTGTTTATCTTATTATTTTATTTGTAAATTTTAATCTCGGATTAAGCTACTCCATCGAATAAATATAATAACTGAATGTTTATGTGTATGGAAATAAAAATGTCTTTAATGTCGCAAACGAAATTCTCGAGGAAAATATTTCGCGATACACGTGCGTTCGATATAATTCCTCGTCTTATCTCCGTTATCAAGAAATATTTTCTACTATGTTTTGTTCCTACCATTATGTAACATTTGTTGCGCAATTCGCTGTTTGGGATAGAACAATACGTGGTAAAAACCCCAAATTGGGATGTAGCTTACGCAATCGATGCGGTGACCACAAAATCTGTGCCACCAATAAAATACGTTTCGCCTGATTTGTCAATGTGTGCTGTTCGCCTCCGTTTTTTTTATTTTGTGTGTATTTTCCTATTCTGTATTCTCTCTGCTAAACAGATTGTACAAATAGCAAGGTCGAATTGTTAAAGTAAATATAGCTGGTGACATTATTAACGTTTGTTCTTTACTTTTTTTTTTATTATTTTCAATCTGTAAAATTTAATTACCACTGGTTTTCTGGTAAAAGTTGTTGACCATTAAACATCATGATCATGAACAAAAAATTGACATTCTAAGTTTGTCCGGAATCGAACTTTCGCGTTTAAGAAATTTTTACTGCGCCCGGGTAAATATTCTCACATTGAATAATAACAGAACCGTTTCTATTTTTTTTTTGGTGAACTTAATTTGTTATTCGAGGCGTATTTAACTATGAAATCCTTCTGCCGTGCTAAATGTTTGTTTGCTGGTGGTATTAAGTCCACAAATTTGATGGCAAATAGTAGAGGTCAACCATCCTACACCCATGTAACCTGGATACATTCGACGACAACAAAAATAATAATTTAGAATTCTATTAAGTATTATGTGTTTGTCAATTACAGATTACGTAAACTAGTGTAAGCAGGTAATCCGGGCTTCGAGTGTTCGGTTAGATCACATATTGACTATCTGTCTGACCCCTAAATCGATCCTAGATAAACAATCAATTTACAGTCGCCTTGAAACATTAATTGATTTGTTCGTATCTCATAATTTCAATTATCATTTCTAAAGTAAATATTTGATAAAAGCAGTCTTTAAAATGCAATTGCCGCGAACGTAGTTCTGATATTGAATTGCTTGAAATCTCGGTCGTAATTGCTTTCGAATTACGACGCTCGTTATATAATTATAGGTGTAGCTCAATTAGACTAGCAGATTTCAACAACGGCGAGCTGCAGTTTACTTAATCTACTAATGGATGCTTCATTGGAAGATCGAGTGTTTGCAGTCGGTTTGAGTTAAGTTTACACAACCTACTCAAGCTTCTTCAGCGATATTTGTTTTTAAGAGTTAAACAACGAATGGGTGATTGATTGTAATTAACGTTAAATGAAACATTTTAATATATTAATTAATTTGAATATTGTATAAATATAATGACTTGAATGATTTCTTTATCAACAGTAAAATTGCGATCTTTAATTTGTTGCAAGACCTTGAATTACAAAAAAAACCAGTTAAAAATAAAACCAAAACTTGATTTGATTGTCATCTAAGTATTGTTTGATTGCATGTTTCTATTACTATTATATCTTGAACAATTCTTTCCAACATGCAATTTCCGTTTGATTTGGAATAAAAATATTAACATCTACATTATTTGCATGCTTTTTCAGTTTTGGTATTGAGGTCAAGTATTTACAGCATCAAGTTAACGTTGTCCAATTATTATCTGTATACAAACAACTCGTAATATTTTTTATATGCTATAATTATCAACCAAAATATCAGGAAATTCGTTTCGAAATATAATAGGTTCAGATTAGATTAAATACTTTTTTTGCTACTTTTTACATAATTTATGATTATGGTTTTACATAAATATGAACCTAATCAGGGTTAATATACTTTTTCAAAATTGAGAAACTGAACTAACAAAAATTCGAACGTACGTACTATAAAGTCAGTCAGACCATTACAGATAGTTTTGCATAATTCTGTTCAAGTTTCTTGTTTTTTTATCTTAAATTTATTTTAGGAATAACTAAATAATATATCAGCGTTCCTCAACCTTTTTGCCGTGCGACGTCCCAACTGGACGTGGTGACAGCTGTCACGAAATGACAGTAGTCTGTGTACGTTATTGCGAATGACAGACATAAATAGGGGATTCACAGTCCAATTAATATACAATCGCTTAGCGTACGAAAATTTTATATTGAATTTGGTTTTTAATATGTGAAAATTATTGTTTTTCAGGTTCATCATCGTTGGCGACGTACACTCCTAAATCAGGCTGTAGCAGTGAAGAGTTCGAGTTGGGAGTGACGAAATGCAATAATGTTCCTGTGCAAGAGCAGACGACGAGTGCGGAAGAAGTCCAATCTGATGACCAAGCAGTGTTGGAGAGCGAGGAACCAGTTCTGTTCAGTTCCGGGACCATTCCAGACATTTTATTTTAACATACATACACACACATATATATAAATATTTAAAGAAAACGAAGAGAAAAAAAAACAATTTGAAATTCAATATTATATCATTAGTATATGATTAGTTTATTTTTTAAAGTTTACTATGTATTTTTAATTATTAATTTATTGCTTAATTGTATGATAAAGAAGGATGGAAGAGACGAGGGAAACAATACGTGAAGAGGAAGGAAAACATACACTATTAATCACTTTTGTAAAGTACGGAAATATTTTCCTATGATTGCATTTAAAAATGTACTAGAAAAGAACTGATCTTTTTATATAAATATATTTACAATACGCTACTTCTAAGTATTATCTTATATAGTTATACGTGAGAATTATGAAGAAAAAAAAAAGGAAAACACGAGGATCTTCTTTTGTCTGTGAAAGAGAACCACTCTACATGTATTATAATTACGATTTATTATTTGTTTCTGTGTGTTTGGGTAAATTTAGTTTATATTCGTTGATATTTTTTTGTGTCACACTTTGTTCTCTTAATGTATCGATTACTAAAGGATGATGTTGATGAAGAAGAAGGAGAAAAAGAAAACAATCTTTTCGCTCTATATTATACTGTATATTGTACTGTTTCGTAACATTCCCGAAGGAAACCGAAAGACTGGGAATCGATTTTCAGAAGAAAAAAAAACTAGATGAAAAGAATTTTGAAACTATATTATTTCTATATATATTTTTTTTGCTTTACCTATATAAAGAAAGTAAATAACGATGCACACGAGTTTCAATTAATTCCCTCAAACCATCTTCAGAATCGTCGGGAATTCCTTCTTCGCCTCGACTAGAACCTGCATATCTCCATCCAAAGACATCAGTTTATTTTTCAAACCGTCTATGCACTGGTCCATAAAAAATGAAATAAAACGATGGAACAATAGTTAATGCTTTCAGGAATGTGTTTTTGTCCCAGACGTTACCTTATAGATCGTCTTTGCTATAGACCGGTCCTGAGCCATGGAAGCCTTCATTGCAAATAAAGCCTTGTGGTCGTAGCCGCAAAGCGTAGCAATCATATCGGTATGCACCGCAGCATCCAAGAGTCCAGTCGAGTCCTCCACGGTTATTTTAATACTGTACCCTTCATCAGATATCGATAATTTCTCAACGATTTTTTTGAATTTCGCGTTTATAGTGAATTTCCCGCTGTTCACTTTCATTTTCTTGAGGGTAGATATTGTTTTTACAGGCTTTCTCGCAGGTAAAACTGATGGTGCACTAGTGTTTTCTTCTAATTTCTGCACCTTCAGTTGCGGCTCCGCTTCAGAAGCTCTCATCAATTCCTCGTATTCATCCATATCATCGATAGAAACTTCAGGTTTCGGTAAGCTTTGATCGACGATTTTATCTATAGTTTCAAAATCTTTAACATCGAAATCATCATCAAACATATCAGGAGTTTTGGCGCGCGGTACTTCTGAATTCTGAAACACAGACAATATTAGCACAACTATATTGAATATTGCAAGAATTATACTTACACGAGTATTGTTAGTCCTGTTGTTAAATGATTGAACTCGCAATACTTCATTTTGAGGTCTTGTACTAGCATTTCCTTGATTCTGAGGTCTTGAAGCTTCCAGTCTATAAGAATTCTGAAAACGAGATTAGTAAATATAATTTAATAAACAAAAATAAATCTAACCTGGTTGGTTATAGAGTTGGTTACAGTTTGGTTTGAGCTAGTATCATTTTCCTTTTGAGTGAAGAATCCTTCCATTGGATTTGGAGTGAGATTCAAGGCAAGTCCCAGCCTTGCAGCCAGGATATTTTCAGCTGCATTTGAAACCAAAATATCCTCCACCTCTCCACCCAACAACTGTAAGCTTGATTGTTCCAAAACAATTTGACCCATCCTTATTGTAATTGGAGCATTCAATCGGACTTTCAGCCCAGGTGATAAGTCCACATTTAGGAATGGTATAACATGGCATTCTATAGCAGAGACTTCTTGTGTGCCATCAGTCAACACCAATTCTAAGACTCTTTTTGCTGATGTGGTCTCTGTTGAGTGTTGGGCATAGGATTCTGGTTTACGGATGGTCATCAATTGATGCAGTTTTGGCTTTGATATGTCCACAATATACATGAGTTGCAAACACATGCTTTTGTACAATACAACTTTCTTCTGTGTGGAAACATTGTTGGGAAGTAAGTTTAGCTGAAGATCTCTGAAATCCGAATTTAACCATTGCTCATACACTCGATTTTGCAGTTCTTTGACGCAATTACTCCCAGGATTCTCCTCCTTATACCACTCAATACAGCTTTGCAACCACTCCTCGTTCAACGTAATATGATGAGATTCAAAGTATTTCTTCACTGTTGCAAATTCCGGGATCATCATTTAAGTTTTGTTGATATTTTGAATCTAATACAGGTTATGTTTTTGTATTAGAAGTTATCTATACTTCAATAACAATCAATAATTAAATATATATTGATTTAACAAATGTTTTTTGATAAGAGCAAAAGTTAAATATTAGTATTTAAGAAATTATATATAATAGAATCATTAAATAACATAAATCAATAATAAACAACTCGTTAAAGTTGTTGCCTAAGTAACATTTGTTTTGACATATAACCAAACATTTTGTGGCAGCAAGACAGAGCACATAGCTTTATTTAGAAAAAAGTATTCAAGTTTTTCCAAATTTATGGCATTGAGGGTGCAAAAATTGCCGGTGAGACGTCCATAAAATATGTTCAAAAACACGTTCCAGAGCGGCTTCCTCTCCATACTCTATAGTATTGGAAGTAAACCGCTGCAAATTTGGGATAAAAAAGTGAAAAATGGTCACATCAAGAGGATCACCGATGAGGATATCCAATCTTTAGTGCTTGAAGTCGTCGGCTCCAATGTGAGCACCACCTACATAACATGTCCAGCAGATCCAAGGAAAACATTAGGAATCAAATTACCTTTCCTCGTAATGATAGTAAAGAATTTAAAGAAATATTTCACATTTGAAGTTCAAGTGAGTAGAGAGCATCAATTATTTATAGAAATTTATGATTTTAGTTTTTATTCAGATTTTAGATGACAAAAATGTAAGGAGGAGGTTTCGAGCCAGCAATTATCAATCGACAACAAGGGTTAAACCATTCATCTGCACAATGCCAATGAGACTTGACGATGGTTGGAATCAAATACAATTTAATGTGGCTGATTTTACAAGGCGCGCCTATGGCACAAACTATGTTGAAACGTTAAGAGTGCAAGTGCATGCTAATTGTCGCATAAGAAGGGTTTATTTCTCTGACAGGCTTTACTCTGAGGATGAATTACCTTCCGAGTTCAAACTGTTTTTGCCTATACAGAACAAAACCAAAACGTCGGTCTCACAATGCTAGGTACATGCACTGTTTTTTTAAGTAATTGAACCATATTTTAAGTAGACAATTCATTCATTCTTGACACTTGATAGATGTAATTTATTAAATTAATATAAATAATTTATGGCACGAAACAAATTTTTCACAGCAACGTTTGCTTAGGTATAATGGAATTGATATCGAAATTGGAAAATATGTATTTCAATAATTTAATAAATAAATTACCTTTTTATATTTTACCCACAAATTTTTAGTTTTATTTTTACTTTAATCAACTTTTACTATTTTTAAACAGTCTGTTAAAAAAACATCAACAGTAGAAACATTATATATTTCAACCACTTCATTATTTTACTTTTAATTATTATCTAAGTTAATACTGTTAAGTATAAACATGATATACATCAAAAAGCACAATAAATCAAATGATTCTAACTGAAAGATAAATCAATGATTATGTAAGATTTTTTTTATGAAAGCTACTATAACAAGTCCAATTTGTAAAACACTGAAATTTATGTTGAATTATTGAGGATAAATGAAGTTTTAATAAAATTTTTGACAACTATCTTATTTAAAACAGTACATAAATTAAAATTATGTAATTTATTCAAATATTGTTATATGGACAACCAAATGTACGTGTTAGTTTTGTATTATATATTAAAGTTCTGTTATGAACGATTATGAAAGAAAAATGTTACAGTAGATTATAACATATTCTAAATTTTAAATATATATCGTTTACACAATTGATTATGACTATATTAAACCTAATTGAAAAAGATTATATTTATTTACATCATCAGATGATAATTTCTATTTTTTTACAATCTACTTCCTGTTTAACACTGAAGATGTTAGATCTCTGTCATGATACAAACCTAAAAACTAATTGAAATGATTAAAGTTTCTTAAGATTCCAGACATTTTTAGGTAAAATGTAGAAAAAATCAACTACAAAGTGTTGTTTAAGATATAAAGAAAGCGATATTTATTACAGCATAATTTGTTATAATTCGTAATTCTTGAACTTAATGTTGTAATTAATATTATAATAATAAACTTCATTGCCAGATTTTAAAAATAAGGTCGGAAAAACTTATGTCGACTGCCAAAGATATTTTGTGATTAATAAGTTTTATTATTATTAAAAAAATACATTGGAAAAAGTTATTGATTCTAAAATTTTTCGACTTTTTTTAATATACAGACATACTTCTGTTAAAATTACTTCTGATACTGAAGCTTCGTTATTACGCAATTTCAATATCGGTTCAATATAAAAAAATATTCCATTTTAAGACCAACGCTTTACAAAATTTAACTAGAAGTTGTACGATTAAAAAAATAACATTCAAGAAATTAGAAATGAAGTTTTGAAGACGTTGATATAGAAATATATTAAATTCAAAATGAATTATTTTGGGGGTGAGATTAGTTACTTCTGATACTGAAGCTTCGTTATTACGCAATTTCAATATTGGTTCAATATAAAAAAATATTTCATTTTAAGACCAACGCTTTACAAAATTTAACTAGAAGTTCTACGATTAAGAAAATAACATTCAGGAAATTAGAAATGAAGTTTTGAAGACGTTGATATAGAAATGTATTAAATTCAAGATAATTGATTGTGGTGGTAAGATTTAGGAAACCTTGTAAGTAACGAATATAAAGAAAATAGAAATAAAATGAAAGAAGTTTTTCTCGAAAAAATCCAAGATTGAATGAGGTGCTAAAATGACATTGAAAATGAAATTCAATAACTCCGTTTAAGAATTGGTAAATGAAGCTTGAACAAATTAAGTTGTTTTATTGAAATGTTTATTATTATTGTCGAATTAAGACGTAGTTAATTCTTATAAATAAATAATAAAAAAGTATCGATCTTTATTTATCGATACTCAAGGTTGCAAAATCTTATGAATGAAACTTAACAATAACAGTTGGGAAACACGCATTCGGTTCGAGCAAATTAAAAGCAGTGTGATTTAATTTATTATACTGTATATTGCCATCCACCTTTTGCTTCATTCATTTAATAATTTTCTAAATTTTCGAAAATTTGATTATTTTAAAATTTTATGATAATCAACGTTGGAATATGTATTAATATGATCCTGTTTATATTCATATATAAACTGTGTTTACTCTATATTAAAGATTAAACTAATATTTTTAAATTAGATTTCTAAAACGTTATGTGTGTTTCATCTCATATTTGTTTTCAATCAAATCTTAATCGTATTTTATCTTGCGCTTCAGTGTTTATTAGGTCAATTTCTGTTGTTGTCTCAGGTTAGTTAATTTGGATTTAGTTCCAGATTAATACTAAAATAACAAGATTTAACTGTATTGTGCAATATTTTGACCTGTCAAGTAGAATTTAATTAATATGTAGAAGGACTATTGAAATTTATTATTCAGTCACACTTGTGCAGTAAATATACAATAATTTATGTTGTTCGATCAAGTTAATTGTTCTATAATGGTTTAATTAAAACTAAAGTTCAGTGATACAATGTTTGCAATAGATTGTCATGCATCTTTCTATTCAAGGATTTTTTTATGTTGAATTCCTATTGTCGACTGCAAATGATTTGAGAAATAAATATAGATACAAATTAACAATTAAACTATACACGTGTAGAAAGTTAATAGAAATAGTATTTTTGTTTACTACATTTTAAAATTTACTCAATATTTACATCAGTTAACGAACATAATTTGTTTAATGACGATTCGCTATCCCAATTATTCGTGAATCCCCCCATCTGGGGACACGCAGCTCCCAAACATATCAAGAAGCTCCAGGTGGTTCAGAATAAGCTTCTCAGGTTTGCATTTTAGGCGCCTTGGAGTATCAGCTTCATCGAAAGGCAAAAAAAAAGTCTTCGCAGCACATGAATCCTCTGTTCAGGAACACAGTGGACTACGACAAGGATGCAAGGCACCGTCACAAAAGACCAAAGATGGCAGTAGTCGGACGTTGCTGATTATCTGGCCCCACATCACGTACTTTTCTTGGGCTAAGTCTCAAGAAACTTCATGGCCTAAAATAAATTTTCAAATCACATTTCAGCAACATGTTCCCAGATGACCATAGAAAAATGAACTTGTCTTCAACCTAACTTTAGCTCTCAAAAGTAATTTCAATGACTTGATAATATGTTGCTCCATATTTGTTGTTCAAAAATATTTTTTTTTTTACGAAAGTGGGGTTTAATCCATTTGTTCGTATTTCGAACTGTTCGTTAACCAATTCCACTCTGTATACCTTATTTTTTAGTTGAAATTATTGTATTAGAATTTGGGTGCTTCAATTAGAAATTGTAAGTTGTAAAATGTTGAAAAAAAAAATAGATTTATATAATAATCTAAAATTAAGAAATATTGATGAATAAATCAGCAAAAATATAAACAAATAATACAGGTATTACAAAATGTTCTTTAATTGTTTATATTATTAAGATATAGATAGTGCAGTTCATTAAAATTATAATTTGTAACGAGAATGATTAAGTAAATGTAAAAAAACACAAAATTGGAAATTTTTGAAAAACTACAAATATTTTTCTAATTTGAAATAAAAATAAATAAATATATAATTCTTCCATGCAAACTAAGTTAAATATCGAGAATATTACTATTTAATTGTAAAAATTGTTTCCAAAATTAATAATAGAAATAGTGATTCGTGTCGTATTTCTTATGATAAAGTGTGACACCTAAGTATATCTAACGAAAAACTTTTCATATAATTATTATAAAATAATAATATCGTATTTGGAAAATATAATGTTTCAGGTAAAAATTAAAGATAAATACACCGATATATTCAGTTTCAGGAGCGCTTTACATTCCTGAAACTGAAATACTGCGATAGCAACATTCGCTGATGACAATACATCAATCTTGACATCGGATGAAAATATGGCTGTAGCATCTGAATGTTTGCACGAAAATTGATATAAATAACAGGAATGGCTCAAAATATGGAGAATATCAGTAAATAACATGAAATCTGTTTATATGACATTTAAAAAAGATATTATTGATAATAATACTTTAAAAATTGTACTTTTTTTTTACGATTTTTTTCAATTGAATTATTTTCTTTAATATCTGAGCTGAGCTTTTCACAAAAGAAAATTAAGGATTTTTGACTAAACAAAATTAAAATTTAGGACATTTCCTTCGGAATACTATTTTTTTAACAATTTCCTTTAAATCAATTATTTTTATAATAAGTTTGTGTGTTTCGCAAAAGTTAGAATATTTGCGAAATAAAAAAATAAACGATAATTCTGTAAATATATTTGTTTTTAATTACAAACAAGTACTTTTTACAAAATAAATGTTAGGATATTTGCGTCAGCAAAATTATAAAATATTATATTTTTATTTTTTCATAACAGATTTGTTAGAATATTTGCGTCAACAAAACAGTGAGACTTGTCAAGATTTGCCCACATCAAAGAAAATCAAATTTTTACTTACAAGTATTTATGGAGGATAAATTACTAATATAAAACTAATACAAATTATCAAAAGGATTCAATCAAAATGTCTAAACATTTTATGTCGTCTAAAAAGATCATCACGAAAAGACAAGTGTACATAAAGTCCTCGTTGATGATATAATATCAATGTTTAACAGGAGATACAAAGATAGACTGGAATTACATAATTATGTTCTTTTTATGAATCTGAAGCATTTTAAACCTTTAGATTTAGTATATAGATTTTAATAAATTATTTATGTTTATAAATATAATCAATGTAAATTCACCAGGAAAGTTTAAATTGTAATAAAAAAATCCAAACAATTCGGTTTTCCAACATAAACCCAAACCAAAAAATTCATCGATTTTTAAGAACAAAATGTCTACATTTTATATTAATTCTAAAGAGAAAAAAAAATGTTTTGTAATTTATATTAATGAGTTTTTAAGATTAAAAAATTATATATTCAGTGTTTAGTAATATTATCATATTATATTATGTATATTATGAATATAAATTCATTTACAAAAACTATAAAAAAAGAGAAAAAAATATCCGTTTTTTTGTTAACTTTGCTCAATTTTAAAGTATTTGTTTTGAAATTTTCAAACTTTCCTATAGCGAATACGGTTGATATAAGCCGCCGTATTGTGTAAGATATTGATGTAAAATTAATATTAATATAATTAAAATAAATGTATAATAAATATGTTATGAATTAATTAACTTTCACTTTCGCAAAATAATTTCGTTTTTCAAACATAAATCTGAAATAAAAAACGCGTCTGTAAAAAAAAATGGGGACAAATTTATTGTTTTTTCACTAATTCTTCTGATGTTATCAATGACTTGTAGATTATCCTTCAGTAAAAATTATAATAAAGAATTTAAATGGATTTTTCAACATTTATTTGTAAATTGTGTGCAGAATGTTGAAGGTGAATTAGTGTATTAGTTTTTAAGGTCTATCAACTAAGAGGTGCATGAACACGATGTTAATGCAATCGTTTAACATTCAATTAGCACAGATTTGGGGGAATTACTTTTAAACGGAAGACAGGACTTTTCATCTTCTAGTTTGTAAACTTTTAACACTGTTTGTTCTCGTATAGTTTATTTTGATTCATTTTATTTTTTCGCTATTTGTTCAATTGATTCACAAGACATGCGATTCTGTGATTTATTACCGCCGGACGATTGAAACCACTTCCATCTAACATTCTTTTTGTTCCTGCTTTTCCAGTTCTCCATGATAAAATCTGAATGAAAATTGTTTGTCGTCCATTGGTTCATATCTTAAATCGACATTTGTTTACTCGATGCTCATCAAACGTCGGACACATTTCTCAATTAAAAGCGCGCACGCAAATGTATTCTACTAAATTACATATTAATTGTTTAATTAGTGAAATAACATTTAAAATTGCGCGTGGAATTCAAGTTTAATGACGAAATAATTGAAGACTTTCGAAACGCAATAAGACTTTTTAGCTATCGCTCGATTTATTTATTTAATTATTGTGAAAAACCGTCCAATTCTTAGAAAATTGTACTGTTTTCTGAATAATAATGTTTTTTTAACGATCTCTTTAATTCAATTATTTTTATTTCATTAAAAACTTGTGTTTTTCCCAAAAATAAATATTACTCGATATTTTTTAAATAAATTGTTTATTTTCTTTTTAATGTATTTTTGATAATAGAAATATTACAATATTTTATTGGATTTTTTTTCTATCCGTTAAATACAAATATTTAAACATTTTACATAATATTCGAATCATTTATTCATTAATGGTAAAAAAACGTCTAGCACTATGAAAATTGTATTTTTTTTTTTTTAAATTAAGTGTTACGATATTTGTGTTTTAAAGATTGTATTTTTTTCAGACTTATATAAGATTTTTTAACGATTTTCTTCAATTCAATTATTTTTTATTATAAGTTTGTACGTTTTGCAAAAGTCAGAATATTTGCGGAATAAAAAAAATAATATATTAGACTTTTTCATCTGCGTTAAATATAGATATTTAACTTATTTTATAATAATCTACGTATTATTCAATTTATTTATTTATGATGAAAATTAAACAAATACTTTAAAAATTGTACATTTTTCTAAATAGTAATGATTTTTAAACAATAATTCTGCAAATCATTTTTTTTTTAAATTAGAAAAATATGATTTTCACAAAAGAAATTGTAGGATATTCGCCTGACCGAAATTATAATTTAAGACATTTCCGTCGGAATAGTAATATTTTTTTAACGATTTCTTTCAAATCAATTCATTTTTATTATAAATTTTATAATTGCATGAAAAAAATAAAAAATAATATTAGATTTTTTCATCTTTGTTAAATAGAGATATTTACCTTATTTTATGATAATTTACGTATTGTTCGATTTATATTTTTAATTTTAGTGGAAAACCATCCAATACTTTGAAAATTGTATATTTTTTCTAAATAGTAATGATTATTCTTTATATATTTTTTTATTACAATTATGTAATTTTCACAGGATAGGATATTTGCCTAATCGAATTGAAAAGTAAAGATATTTGCTTCGGAATAGTATTTTTTTTGAACGATTTCTTTCAAATCAATTATTTTTTATTATAAGTTTGTGCATTTCACAAAAGTTACGATATTTACATAAGTGAAAAAAACATATTAGACTTTTTCTTCTGGAGAAGAAATTTTGGTGAAAAACCATCCAATACTTTGAAATTTGTACATTTTATATAAATAGTAATAATTTTTTAACGATTATTGTTCATATATTTTTTTGTTATTATAAACGTGATATTTAATTTTGGTGAAAAACTATTCAATACTTTGAAAATTGTACATTTTATATGAATGTAATAATTTTTGAACAAATATTGTTCATATAATTTTTTTTATTAGAAATGTGATTTTTACAAAATAAATTTAAGGACATTTTCCTAATCGAAATTATAATTTAAGACATTTCCTTTGGAATAGTAATATTTTTTTTAATGATTTCCTTGAAATCAATTCATTTTTATTATAAGCTTGTACGTTTCATAAAAGTTAGGATATTTGCAAAAGTAAAATAAAAAAATTATATTAGAGTTTTTCATTTGCGTTAAAATCTGCGTTTTATTTATTTATGATGAAAATTCATCAAATACTATCAAAATTGTATTTTTTTTTTTAAATAATAATAATTTTTAAACAATTATTCTTCCAATCATTTTTTAAATTATAAACAAGTACTTTTTACAAACGAAATGTTAGGATATTTGCGTCAGTAAAATTATAAAATATTATATTAGACTTTTTAAATTTAAATCAATTATTTTTTTTAATTAAAAAACCTGTTTTTTAATAATAACAGAATTGTTAGAATATTTGCGTCAGCGGAAAAATAAATATTTTATTGGAGTTTTTGATAAGCGTTTAACTTATTTTAATACAATTTACCTATCACTCCATTTATTTCTTTATGGTAAAAAAATGGTACATTTCTCTAAATAGATTTTCTTCAACTCATATTTTTAACTAAAGTATTTTTGCGTTACCGATATAAAAATATGCGTTAATTACAATTTTTTAAATTGTTTTAAGACGTGAAATGTTCGATTTAATTATGGTAAAAAAACTTTCTATTACTTTAAAAAGTATCTGAACAATTTCTAAATAAATATTATTATATTTGCAACATATAATATTATAATATATATATAATTTATTGGCCAGACAGCAACATACAAAACAAAAAAAAAAAAAACATTCCATAAATAAATACAAATCATAATAATAACAACCAAAATAAAAATAACAACTCTCAAAATAATTAAGTAAATTCTAACATAAATTAAGAAAACCAAAAAAAAAAAAAAATACAGTCTACATGCTGGCCAAAGGGCTATCGACCGAGGTCTTTCCGCCCGGGTTGCAACATAATTTATTGTACTTTTTGAAATGCGTTAAATATAATTATTTAATTTATTTTAACTACTTTTAATTCTCATATTTTCCTAGTTTTCTAATAAATATTTTCTAGTTGGACTTTGCTGCAACATTACGCGAATGCAATAATTTATATAATTGAAAAAAAAACATGGTATGTGGTAATTGTGGGTTTTTACAAATCTAAATATATTTAACAAGTTCATAATTTTAATTTAATTTTATGTATTTCATAAATTTAATTGTTTCCTTGTAATAACTTGTATTACATATATTTTGTAAATATAGAAACGACTAGTTAATTATTATTATTTATACATAAAATTATTATTTTCTAGTCGTTTCAAATTAATTTATGATTCATTCGAATGGTCAATAAATTAGTTTATTATTGGTAATGAATAAAATTTACAGTGTTTTATTACGAAATTATATTTAAAACCATGAAATCATTAACGTTATTAAAACTAATAATTTTAATAAAAAAAAATCTAGTCTATAATTTGTAGTCTTATTAGAAAACTACTGTTATAAATCAAAGTGGAGAAATTCCACTTAAGAAAATATACATTTCTTCATTTATTAAAAAGTCGACGCAATTAAAAGCAAGGAAATATTAATAAAAAATAAAAATTCTAAAGTTATATACTTTTTTTTTTTTTTTAAATAATAATTGTAATAATTCCAATAACAGAAAATAAATGTTTTAAATGATTATTTAAGCATGACTTTATGAAATGTTTTGGAATATATATGTTTTTGTAATTAATAAATAATTAATAAATCCAATGTACAATTATTACATTTTTTATTATTATAAATATTAGCCATTTGTTAAATAAAATTAAATAAAATTCAACTGCTGCAAAGAGTTATTGACCATAGGTATTTATGCCCTCAATTATTGAATTATATAAAATTTATTTATTTTATTCTCTCTTTTGAGAATAGTTATATTTTAATTATTATTTATAACGAGAAAGTTTTAATTAACTTAAATGAAATTACATGTACATTATCAAATCTGGTATTCCCACTTTATAAAAACAAGTAATCAATTTATAACAAACTACTTAATAATCAATAAATTTATAAATGTTCATACAATTAGAAATATTTAATTTAGAAAATTGTAAATTTTATGTGTACAAGGTATACCATATATAATTATATCATTATACATGGAAAGTCCGAGTAGCTCACAAACATATGATTTTTTATTTGACATGTAACTATTAATAAATATATTTCATTTATTAACTTATATTCTAGACATTAATTATTAATAATACATTAACGATTAGATTTATTCATTTTTAATTAATGTCTTCATTCATAATCGCATATTTTTCTTTTTTTAAGAGTGCATATTTCAATCAAATTAAATTAATTATTTATTTCTTCATAAATTAATTGTTGTTTTAATAATTAAATAATTACTAAATATCACTAATTTTTTGTTATATAATTTTTAATTATTGTCATTATTTTGTTACTCTAAATGACTTGAATTGAAGATTTAATAAAATGTTAAACAAACATAAAAAAATTCAGATTATGGATAATTTTGAATAGATTACATTGTATATTTATGATTTAGTAATTAATTAATTTATAATAGTTATTTTATATATTATCTAATTCTTTTTATTCGACATAACTATTAATAATTATATTTTGTTTATTCTGTTTTAATAATAATATAAATATAATATTTTATAAAATAACTAGATATTTCATCAAATATCTTATTTTTTGGTAATTAATTAAATTAAATATTTGTTACTTTTGCTAGTTATTTTATATATTATCTAATTCACTTTATTCCACATAATTATGTAACTATTAAAAATTCGTTATTATCTTACATTAATTATTAGTAATGCTTTAATAATCAGATTTATTAATATTTTCGTTCAAGATTATATTTATTTCTTTTTTAAGTGTACATATTTGAATTCAATTAAATTAATTATTTATTTAAACATTTGTATTTGTCCCAAATAATTTCTGTTTTAATAATAAAATAATTACTAAATAATATGAATTTTTCATTATATAATTTCCAATTTTTGTTAATATTTTGTTACTCTAAATGACTCGAATTGCAGATTTAATAACATGTTTTCACAAACATAAAAAAAAACTTTGATAATCGATAATTTTGTATTAATTACATTTTATGTTTATGATGTTAATATTTTATATAATACCTAGATATTTCTTATTTCTTGGTAATTAATTAAATTGAATATTTGTTACTTTAGCTAATTATTTTATTTATTATCTAATTCTCTTTATTCCACATAATTATGTAACTATTAAAAATTCTTTTATTAACTTACATTCTAGACATTCATTATTAGTATTATTTTAACCATCAGATTAAACTATTATTAATTAATATTTTCATTCAAGATTATATTTCTTTCTTTTTTAAGTGTACATATTAATTGTTTAAAAATTTGCATTTCTCTCAATTTAAACCAAAATTATTTCTGCCTAAATTATTTTTTATTTTAATAATAAATAATTACAAAATTATAAATTGTTAATTATATAATTTTGAATGACAGCTTGATTGACACATTTTCACAAATATAAAAAAATCTCTAATCTTGTATTGATTATGTTGTTAATATTCTATATAATACCTAGATATTTAATTAAAATCCTTGTTCCTTGGTAATTAATTAAATTAAACATTTACTTTAGCTAGTTACTTATTGATACTTTAGTCGCTTTATTATTACTTATTGATACTTTAGCTAGTTATTTTATATATTATCTAGTTCTAACATTATTGAACACTTACTATCGAGCACGGACCTTTAACATCGGGGCACTGATCTGTCAATATTTGGGGGTACTGGAATAATACTGTTTGGGAGATTTGACAACTAACAGTTGGAGCCTTGCACTAACATTTTTTGGGGCCTTACACTAAGACTTTGTTAATTTTTTTAACACTTATGACTGAAATGCGCAAATAGTCCATAAAGACCTAAAATCGCCTGTGACTAACTTAACCTAACCTCACTATAACCAAGAATCACCAGTTATTGTGAACCTTTGACATACGTGTCAAATGTGACAAGCTAATACTTTTATGAATGATCAAAAATATTAAAATTATGGATATTTCTAGATTTGATAAGGCACTGTATTTAAGTATAGACCCATACCTCGCTTTACGGCCTAGATACGTTCCACGAAACTTGGCCGCAAAGCGAAAAGCCAATTATTCTAATACAAATTCATACAAATTCAATGGGATCGGTTGCAAATTTGTTAAATATGTAACATTTTATTTCATTTAAATCAAAAATACATACATTTGTACATAAAATAATAACAGACTCCAAAAACCAACAATAATCTATAAACAATAATGAAACAACTTCATGTTACATAAAATACATTTTTTTTAAATGGCTTTAATCTGAAGACATTGAAGAAATGGTAACCTGCAGATCACTGTCGTCATCATTTTTCGCTGGTAAGAATAGGCCTGGCTTAAAAAAATTTCCAACGTTGTTTGTCTTGCCTTCTTGTCTATTTCGTTCTTCAGTGATTTATAACAGCTAATGGCTGAGTTAATTCCTTCAGAAACTTTACCGCTACGTTTGACGTCAGGATCGTTTTCAAGGAGGATGTTTATTCCTTGTTCGAAATAGGAAAAAGTTTTCAACAATTTTTTTGATGTTAGCTGTTTGGATACAACAGGCTCTGTCTCTTCATCAAATGCTGGTCGAAAAAATCGAAAAAAATTTTTTTTGCCGTAAATCGAAAACGTGCCTTAATTGAAGAGGGCCGTTATGGCGAAATGCCGTATAAAGAGCGGCCGTATTGCGAGGTATGGGTGTACTGTATATTTCAATCTTTTGACAGACAGATATTGCTTTTATATTCAATAAGTATAGAACAACGAATAATATTATTCTCTAACTATTTGTAATGGATATTCTATGAAATAGCTAATATTATTTAATATTTCAGACTGTTCTCAATTAGTCGAGAATCTTTTCATATATAAAAAAAATATTAATAACATTTAGTTAATATTGAAAACCGGACTATAGTGAAATTGTACTGATCGAAGCAGATCATCCGATTTGTGCAAAAAATAGGTTCATTAGAAAACCGTGTAAAAACATAATATTGTGTAAATCGAAAAAAAACTAACATTGTTACAATTCAGTTTGTTCAAAACTTCAAAACCGGACTGATCAAAGCCGTACTGTGTGAGGTATTTTACAGTTGATGTAGTTTATAATTCTTTAATAATAATAGTTATATACCATATATTACACACAGTTTGGATGCAACATATTATATAGAATAAGTAGATAAAGTATAGAAAAGAAGCATCGGACTTTAAGACGCACCTGAAATTTATAAGATGATTTTAAGAAAAATATATTTTAATGTTACTCTCGGATCATAAACATATTTCCATATTGTTTTGCATAATTGACCACATGAAAGTCTTTTTTGTTTTAATTTTCTAATTTTAGAAAAAAAATATTAATAATTTATTAAAGTAATTTAAAAGAATCGTACAAAAGTGTAGCTTGTCTTGAGATACCTTAAGTGGCGTACCATATTTTTCGGACTATAAGACGTACCTCAAATTAGAAACGGTTTATTGAAAAAAATATGTTAATGTTACCTTCGGACCATAAGACCAAAAATTAGAGTCCATTTTTCTATATAAAAAAGTCCGAAAAATACGGTAAGAAATAATTAGTTAAATTTATTTATAGCGTCTACATGTCTTGTGTCACGCAAACTGCGAAATTGGTCAACAATTACTATTGTGTATTAATTTATAATTTAATTTTAAACGATTTAGAATATAATTTGCATTCATTAAGAAATTAAACATTCGACAAAAAATATGATTTATTTTTTAAATGTCTGGTCAGGTAAATATCCTGATATATTGGAGAGAAACATCACGTATTTAATTTCGTCATTTTTTTTTAATATCTGTTATTGTTTCGTGTATCACGAGCTTCTATGATGCTTCTCGATTCTTTGTGTATTCGAATTGATGGAAAAAACACATCACGTTACGAAAGATACATTCGGTTTATTATTTGGGAAAATTCATTCAACTTTATTATTTTCATCACAGAAGTTGTAAAATTTGTATTTTTCCTTTCAGCTTTGTTAAATATTTTTAATGTTCTCATTCCATATACAACTTGTTGATCCGCGTAAAAATCGTTTACTTCTTTTTAATTTAAATTTTGGAAATACACCGAATATTTTAAATGTCTTCATACAATTTAATGCTGTTAATTTTACGACCGTTGCATACACCGAAAACGTACAGTGATTCAAAAAGAGGAAACAATTCGAGACTATTTTTTCCTTTCAAATACGTCGATCGTCAAGGTTATGTATTATGATGGTTCAAGAAAAAAATAAAAATAAAAATTTGTATTTACGCGTTACAAACACCTGTATTTAAACGACAATATTGTTTGCAATAAATTTCTAGGTAATTCGTTATAATAACACATTGAAAAATATTGCGCGCCGGATGCGAAGACGTAATAGGATTTTCTTCGTCAATCGAAACCATTTCTAATTGGAAAACGACATCGGCCGTTTGCCTTTACGATCAATATTGTTATAAAATTAATGAATCGCAATTAATTTCGAACGTAAATTATGTTTCAAAACGTGTATGCAAATCGTCTGAGACTATGATTGATTACTAAGGTTTTTTTTAGGAAACTCGTTGTTTCAAGGTAGTTTATTTTTTCGATGAGCATTACCGTCAAAGCTACCAATAAATTGTTATTTACATTATGGCTGTATATTCTCCAATTAACGTTTCGCTGGAAAATGGAAACGCGTCATTTATTTGCGACTAATTGTCTTACTTCAACATTAAGATTGACGATAATCTACTTATTTCGCAATAATTTAACGCATTTATAATTAATTTATAACTATCAAAAACTCATGAAGTATACTAAACTGACAACTATTTGAAACCGGACTAATCGAGGACTTTAAATAAACTGCATAAATAGAGCGAAAAAAGATAATTTAGGAATATATAATAATAAATAAAAACGAATAAAACCGTGTAAATAAAGATCGTAGATTTTGATATGAAAAATCGTGTAAATCGAAAAAACAGTTAATTAATTTATTTATTTCAATGCAAAATATTATTTTTTGAAAAATATAAAAATCAAATCAAAAATGTGCATAATTTAATTATTTATTTCAACGCAAAATACAAGTAATATTTTTTGAAAAATATAAAAATAACAATTAATAAAGTTATAAGTCCCTCGATTCATATGGAAGATAGGTTTCTTAGAAAATTGTGTAAATCTAAATTTTGATTTTTTTTACGAAAAACCTTATAAAAGCGAACTAAATAAGATTTTGTGTAAATTAGGCTTTATATACTTTAAAAGCCGTGTAAAAGCGAAATCGTGTGAATCGGAAGTAACGTAATATTTTGCATGTTTGTTTGTAACAATAATATACAATAATTTATTTTAACTTAAAATAAAAGTATTACATCCTGAAAAATATAAAATAACAGCCAACATTTATCTCCGATTCACACTGAAGATAAATTCCTCAGAAAACCGTGTAAATCGAAAAAAACAAATTAACACGTGCATAATTTAGTTCTTTATTTCGACGCGAAATACAAGTATTATTTTTTTTAAAATATAATAATAACAATCTATTCATAATATGACAATTATATAAAGTTATAAGTACACTTATCGCTCGATTCACATAGAAGATAGGTTCTTCATAAAAACGTTTAAATCCAAATCATGGATTTTGAAACGTAAGACCTTAAAAAAGCAAACTTGTGTAAATAAAGTTTTGTGTAAATCAGGTGATAGATATACTTTAAAAACCGTGTAAAAGCAAAATTGTGTGTATCGGAAGTAACGTAATATTTTGCAACAATAACACGAAAAAGGGTTATTGCCTTTCCGTCCGCAGTCATTAATTTAACGATTTTGATAAGTAAAATCGTGTAAATAAAAAAAATAACATGTGCACATAAATAAAGTTTCGTGTAAATTCAGTTTCAGTTAAAAACCGCGTAAAAAGGAAATCGAGAGTTAGAAATAACGTAATATTTTGCATGTATAAAACACAAAAAAGGACTATTACCTTTCTGCCCTCAGTCATTTATTTTAACGTAAAATAGAAGTACTATATCCTGAAAAATACAAAAATAACAGTCAGCATTTATCTCCGATTCACACTGAAGAAAACCGTGTAAATTGAAATCGTAGATTTTGATATGTAAAATTGTGTAAATCGAAAAAAAAACATGCATAATTTATTATTAAGTTTTTTTTTTTAATATAAAAATATCAATCAATTAATAAAATCACAAATATATAAAGTTATAAATCCTTTGATTCACATAGAAAATATTTTTTTAAAAAAATCGTCTAAATACAAATTGTGGATTTTGATACGTAAACCCTTATAAAAGCGAACTTGTGTAGATAATTTCGTGTAAATCTGGTGATAGATATTTTGATATGTAAAATCCTGTAAATCGAAAAAAAAAAAACATAACATGTGCATAATTTAGTTTTTTATTTCAACGCAAAATAAAAGTATTATTTCTTGAAAGATATAAAAATATTTGTATGTTTTGCATTCAAGTATTTGCATACATGTAAATGCGTTTTAACATTACGTTTATTTGCGACGTTTAGTAAAGCCATTATCAAGTAACAACAATACATGTAAGTTGTATTTGCAATAAATCTTAACTACAATGAATTTACAAAATAATTACTTTTTTTTTAAATTTTTGGTTTTAAATAAATATAAAATATTTGCAGATTTTACTTTATTTTATTTCTTATAATAATTCTTAATTAATCTATTTTATATAATTAGAAAATTTTATTGTTTTGAAGTCAAATTATATTTATAACGAATCATTAAAAAAAATCTCTTTTAAATTAATAAATATATGAAAATATCTGCAAGTATTTATTTATCCTTTATCCTTTAATTCTTATAATTATTCTTAATAAAACTGTTTTATGTAATTAGAAAATTTTCTAATTACATAAATATTAATTTTGGAAGTTTTATAAATACGCTTTCAATATTTTTTAAGAAATGTTATAAATATTCTAAACTAAATTATTAAGTTGCAGTTATTTTAACAAAGAAATACTGTCATATTTGCTAAAATGTTAAGTTCCGAAAGAAAATAACTCAATCCACTTCAAAGTTATTAAATCAGTCAACTTTTGGGTATAGGCAAAATTATTCAGTTTAATTTATAACAGTGGTCCAATCTAGGCACCGGTTCAAATTAGGCAACTCTTCTCTATATTTTTATCACTCGAATATTAAAATTGCCATTGTGATATGAATTGAAAATTTCAGAATCTTTAAAATATGTTATTTAAATTATTATTTTGTGTTCAAAATTGAAATTTGCTTCGTAATAACAATTTTTATTTAAAAATAAGGAATAAAATTATTTAGATTTTAATTACATAAATGTTGAAATACAAAATTAATTGAAATCATCATTTTTATTGTAAAATATATTAAAAACCGGTATAAATAAAGTGAAAAATGTATTTACAAACTATTTATCTACGAAACTCAACCCAATTGAATGGAATGTTGTTTTTGGCCTTCCATTAATCAATTTTAATGGTTACCATCACCTATTCTATATACCCTACAGTCCAATACACAACGACCTTTATTTTATAGTTAAAACCAAAATTTGAATAATTATTTTAAAAGTTTTCAAGGTGACAAAAATCGTACCAAAATAAATATATAATTATAAGTTACTTTATTGCCATATATTAATAATTGTATAATTTTGATAAAATGCAATAACGACAAAATAATTAATTTAATCAATCTTCTATTAAAAACAAATTTGTCTATAAATGAAATATAAAAAAAATCGTTTTGTCAAGTCATTGGAATGCAATTAACACCTGCATTTTTTTTCTAATTATAAAAAAATGCATATGACATCAATTATATAGAATGAAATTGTAAAATAACTTCAATACAAAAATATGACCAATTTTTATTAGAATTTTTGAATATTTCTATTTAAAATTATATCATAATTATTAGTCGTATTAATATTATTTGTATATAATTTGATGATAAAAAATATAAGTTTTACGTTAAAAATAAATTTAAAACTGTGAAATAAATTGAAATATAAATTGCAGTTGCAACTGATGCTTGGAAATAAGTGTATAAATTATTGAGGGGAAATTTGGTAATTTAAGCTAATATCTGTATTTTATTAGTTGGATTAAGCAAAATATTCAAGTTTGTAAAAAGCAGTATTAAACCGGCCACAAGATATTTTATGATACTTCTGAAAAACCAGACATTTATTTTATATTCAGTAGAACATGGGTCGGCAACTTTGTTTACTTGGAGGGCATATGTAAAAAAATGCTGGAGTTCGACGAGCAAGTTGTGATGAAAAGTGGTATTATTTAAATATGAAAATATTAATGCTTTTTGTAATTTATGAATCAATTATAATCTTAAAATTAATAATTATTGCGAAATTATAATTAATGTATATCCATTTTTCAGAGGTCTATAAATTTTAAAATTTTAACTTTTTATTGGAAATATCATCATCTGTATGAAATAAACGATTAATACAAAAAAAAAACATTAAAAATGTATGCAATTTGTAGAATTTTTGAAATTTCAAAATATTTGCCAAACTGATGATTGATGGAAATCTGGAAAATGTTGTTGTAATTCTACTCTGTAGTTTCAAATTTAATTCCTTCAATTAAACCATAGTTTATGGTCTAATTCTTAACAAATTTAATTGTACAATTTTTGCAACTGTTAATTTTTTTTTGGTAAAATTAGTTGTTCAAATATATAAAATTTTGATATTTGAATATATAATATATTTAGGAAATTTAGTAAATATTTTCTGATACTATTAGAGATGCACTAAGAAAGTAGTAGAAGTACAGTGAAACCTCAATTATCAACAATTAGGTTTCTAATCAAAAATCGATTTTCGAATATAATTCTTGTTCTAAAACAAACTTTTAAATTCCAACAGCAAATTTAACACAATTAATTCACCTACGTATAAAGTGAACTTAAACTTTCTTTTGAAGTTTCTTAATTTTTGTGTTTATTTTATATTTTTGTGTAATAAGTTATAACACGTCGGGGGTGTAGGTCGTAAAATATTAAAATTTTCAACTTCAATTTGAGCATGATGCGAAGGTCCTTGCACCACTTCCTTTTGTTGAATTGGATGAACTCTCTTCTTCGGCCCTCTTAATCCAGACTTTTGTTCTCAATTACTAAACTACATCCACTTACACCATAAACTCACCTACGTGCAGATAACGTGAAGTTAAACTTTCTTTTGCAGTTTCTTAATTTTTGTGTTTATTTTATATTTTTTTGTAATAAGTTATAACACGGCGAAGGTCCTGGCGCTACTTCCTTTTGTTGAGTTGGAAGAACACACTTTTTCGGCTCTCTTAATCTGGAATTTTCATCTCTCTTTGTTCCATCGACTACCACTTCTTGTCTCGCGTTATCTTCAGAATGCACCACTGTCCCAATTCACCAATGTGTTATCTTTAAATCTTTTTTATTCGCTTCTTCCGCCATGTCTACCTTTGCGCCGTCACATATTATTATTTTGTTTAAAAATACCATTATTTATGTTAATAATTCTAATAATTAATTTCTACTATAAAGATCTGTGACCTTCGAAAATAGCTTATATTTCTATACATTAATTCTTACGGAGAAAGTGGTTTCGTATTTTGAAAAAAAAAAAAAACAGATTACTGCCACTGTAATTTTCAATTAACAAAATTAGAAGATTTTGACTAAATTTACTGAGTTTCGATTTAAAAACAACTCAACAAATAATGGGAGATTGCACAACATAAATATTAATGATATTTCTTTTAATATAGACAACATATGAATTGGTACGTCAAATTAGAACGGTCGAAAGTCAGGAAATCAGCAGAAGGTTAAGGAATCAGTTGAGATGCAAAATGAATTTTAGTAATAAATTATCTTAATAAAGGTAAAAGAATTAAATCAGAATATTATACAAGTTTGTTGGAAGGAACAAGTTTGTTTTGAAGGAAGGTAAAAATCATCAAAAAATACCTGTTTTTTTACTATCTCGCATCTAAAACTTTTGAAACTGCTCTCGTTTAAAATAACGGTTGTGTTCTTTGATTTAAATACAACAAAACTAAATTTAAGAGCCAATAATGAAGTATGTATTTGTGTAAATTGTTATTTATAATTTTGAAATTTCCACCAAAACTAAATTTGAAAATCCTAAGGTTTATTTGTAAATTTTGTATATATTTTGTGAAGTACATCTAAAACCATATACCTAGAGTCAATAATGAAGTACATATTTGTGTAAATTATTATTTGTAATTTTGAAACTTTCACCAAAACTAAATTTGAAAATCCTAAGGTATTAAAAGTAAATTTTGTATATATTTAGTGAAGTACAACCAAAACCATATTTCAAAAACCTAAGGTATTAGAGTAAACATGGAAAGACGTATTTATGCAAATTTTGTATATATTTTTTGAAGTACGACAAAAATAAAATTTGAAAAACCTAAAGCAGTAGAAAAAAATGGAAATATATAATTCAGCAAATTGTTTATATGCATTTTTTTTAAATACCATCTAATCTAAATTTGAATAATCTAAGTCACTAGAATATGTAAATACTTATTGTTTAAGTGTATTTCGAAAATTCAACCAAAAATTATTGATTTTTTTATTTTTATTAATTTTATCCCAAATTTTAATAAGACTGTATAGAATTTAGAGAAAAAGTTTAATTAAAATTTTAAACAAAATATTAAATAAATTATACTACTTACTAAATAATAAATACTAATTTAAACGGAAATTATTAAACTTACGTTTTTTTATCTAATGATATCAGTTTTTCTTTTAATAATTTAAACGTATTTTTATGCCCAAAACTTAGTGTAAATGTTTAAAAATTATGTAATAATAAAAAATATATTATTATGGTCGAAACAGAAATAAATATAATTTATAAAATATTCCAATTTTTTGGTTAGTTAAAATTATAATCAGTCGTTTTTCACGTAAAAAATATTTTGTCGTGCCGTTAATATTTCCCCTTTAAATGAATGATTACATAATAAAAAATGATAATCTATATAAAATATCTTTTAAAACGGTAATATTAAGTTTATTAAGAATAATGGAAATATTAAAATTCGTGAATAAATATCTGAGAAATGATGTACTTTGCGACATGGACTTTCCTGTATTCTATTTATTAAATCAATTATCTCACCTGACAAACACTACTACTGTTACAATTGCGCATTCACTGTAATTTATCTAAATAATTATCACTTGCGTTCCCGGAAGCCGCACGCAATAAATTTCGTTTCCATGAGGTGATATTGGAAACCCTTAGAAACCCTTCAGGTATTTAATAAATGTCTCCGCAGGGAACAACGCAATGATTTTACGTTAAATATAATTTCTGTATAGAACAATTTAATATTTTTAGTTAAATTTATAAATTTATATGAATAATTGTTGCAGTCATGGATATACTTCAATTAAAGTTGCTTTTAGATGCAGCAGTTTTTAGAAATTTGAAGCTATTTATTTGTTTTTCAACTTAAATCAAAACTTTTTGTTAAATGTTAAAAAAAAAATGTTCATACATTCATTTCTCATAAACTTCTCGTATTTATAGATTTATTATAATGTAATTATTTTTGTTTAAATTTAAAAATACACAGATATTCCAATTATGAATATATTTGCGATTATGTAAATAATTTTTATGAAATTTATCAATTTTATTATTGTAAATTATATACGATACAAGACATAAAAAATAATTGTATGCAAATTGATTTACCAAGAATAAATCATTATTTATGGTGATAATAGCAATTTATTTATTTATAATTTTATTGTTGCAATTAATTAATTTAATAAAGGCAATTGTATAATTCGTTCCAAGAAAAAACTACGTATCGAAAAACTCATTTAAATTTTGAGTATATATTATATATAAAAAAAATACTTTTTTACTATAATTTATTTGATATTAGGAACTTGCAATTTTATGTCAATTCAAAAATTGATTATTTTTGTTCTATTTTTTTTAAAATAAATTTATTTGTTTTCAAAATGGACAGTGCGAGGTAATATTTTAATTATAAATTACGTTATTTATTTTCATAAAAATCATCATTGAAAAGACCAATAAATTTCGTAACAATAATCAAAAAGTGAAAAATAATAAATGTAAATCTTTAGTGAAAAAGTCATGTAACATAAATTGCAGATTTATAATATATATAAACAAATTTAATTTATGCAAATTTCTACCAAACATAAGATAATATGCAATTATAATTATATTTGATTTAATATTTTATTTGGTTAATTAATTAGTAAAATTTAATATTGGAATTTAAAAACATTTAATATTTTACATGAAAATGTTGTAATGACGTCGTTTATCGTATATTTATATAATATATTATAAACAAAATATTCAAGCCATTTATTTATTGAAAATAAGTGCTAATATTATTATTTTCGATTTGAGGATATAAAATTTAAATTAATTAAAAGAAATTTATGAATTAAATGTTTGTTTAAAAATAAGTGTATGTAATATGAAATATTTGCGTAAGAAACGTTGTGTGACCTGCGTTTTAGTAATAGTTAATAATAACCTTGCAACTTGGCAATTATAAATGTTAACAACATTTATAATATGTTTAGTAATTATAAAATCGCCTTGTCGGTCTGATAAAGTAGGAAGAAGTTAAAATTATTAATTAAACTATGCTTTAATTAAACTTTGATGTCCAAACTGCTACATGTAGATTATTTAAACGCTGTTAATAAAAATGTCTTTAAATTCGACGTAATGTAAATGAGCCATAGTTAAATAAGGAAGCGGGTTTTATTGAATATACAATAATATATTTTTCAATATTTTCAATATACAATAATGTATTTATGAAATGTAAAGTAAATTCTATAAATAAATTAATGAATAAGTAATAATAAAAATCTTACAGTTCAATGTTACAAGTAGTTTTATATATTAAGTAGAGTAGATAATAGTACTGAAATTGATATGTAGAAAGGAAGTAAAATGATGGTATAGAATGAAATCAGTAAAGATAGATGAGGATGTAGTGACACTAGAGGTAGTATAAGCAGTAAATAAAGGCAATAGATTAAATAGATTCAGAACAAGTAGTAGATTCAGTAGATGTAGTATTAGTATAGATATTAGATTCAGTAGAGGTATTAGAAGTATTAGATTGACTAGACATAGTAGCGATAGTAAGAACAATAGATATTGTAGAAGTAGTTACGACAGTAGAGATAGTAGAAGCATTAGAAACAGTAATAATATATAGTATAGTAGTATAATAGATTCAATATATTCAGAAGAGGTAGTAGATTTAATAGAAGTAGTAGATTCAATGGAGATAGTAGACATAGCAGTGTCAGTTGAGGTAGTAGATTTAGTACAAGTAATATAGATATTAGAGACACTAGAGGTAGTTGAGGCAGTAAAGACAATACAGGCAGTGGTATATCTATTAATTCAGTAAAAGCATTAAGAGTAGTAGATTGAATAGAAATAGTAAAGACAATAGAGATTGTAGAAGCATTATAGACAGGAGTAATATATAGTATAGTTGTATAATATATGTAGTAGATTCAGGAGAGGTAGTAAATTTAGTAGAAATATTAGATTCTATGGAGATAGTAGACATAGCTGTGACAGTTGAAGTAGTAGATATAGTTGAAATACTAGATTCAGTAGAGGTAGTAGATTTAGTATAGGTATTTGATTCAGTAGAGGCATTAATAGTAGATTAAGGAGATGTAGTAGATTTAATAGAAGTAGTAGATTCAATGAAGATAGTAGACATAGCAGTGATAGTTGATGTAGTAGATTCAGCAAAAGTAATAAAGATAGTAGAGGTACTTGAGGCAGTAAAGACAATAGAAGCAGTAGAAATACTAGATTCAGTAGAGGCATTAGATTCAATAGACATAGTAGATTTAATATAGGTATTAGATTCAGTAGAAGCATTAATAATAGTAGATTGAGTAAAGATAGTAATAAAAGTAAAGACAATAGAGCTGTAGAAGCAGTAGAGATAGTAGCAGCATTAAAGACAGTAGTAATATATAGTATAGTAGTAGTAGTAGTATAGAAGTATTAAATTCAATTGAGATAGTAGACATAGCAATGACAGTTGAGGTAGTAGATTCAGCAGAAGTAATATAGATACTAGTGACAGTAGAGGTAGTTGAGGCAGTAAAAACAATAGAGGCAGTAGAACTACCAGATTTAGCAAAGATATTAGATTCAGTAGAGATAGTAGATTTAGTATAGGTATTAGATTCAATAGTAGATTGAGTAGAGATAGTAGCGATAGTAAAGATCATAGAGAATGTAGAAGCAGTAACGAGAGTAGAGATGGTAGAAACATGAAATACTGTATTATAGTAAATGTAATAGATTCAGGAGATGTAGTAGATTTAATAGAAGTAGTAGATACAGTGGAGATAGTAGACATAACAGTGACAGTTGAGGTAGTAGATTCAGCAGAAGTAATATAGATAGTAGAGGTAGTTGAGGCAGTAAAGACAATAGAGGCAGTAGAAGTACTAGATTTAGTAGAAGCATTAGATTCAGTAGAGATAGTAGATTTAGTATAGGTATTAGATTTAGTAAAGGCATTAACAGTAGTGGATTTAGTACAGATAATAAATATAATAGAGATTGTAGAAGTTTAAAGACAGTAGTATCATATTGTATAGTAGTATAATAGATGTAATAGATTCAGAAGAAGTAGTAAATTTAGTAGAATTTACTAGATTCAATGGGGATAGTAGATATAGAAGTTACAGTTGAGGAAGTTGATTCAGTTGAAGTACTAGATTCAGGAGAGGCATTAGATTAAGTAGAGGTAGTAGATTTAGTATAGGTAGTAGATTTAGTATAGATATTAGTTTCACTTGAGGCATTGATAGTAGTCGATTGAGTAGCGATAGTAAAGAACATAGAAAATGTAGAAGCAGTAACGATAGTAGAGATAGTATAAGTATTAATGACAGTAGTTATGTAATAATAGATGCAATAGATTCAAGAGATGTAGAAGATTTAATAGAAGTAGTAGATTCAATGGAGATTGTAGACATAGCAGTGACACTTGAGGTAATTGATTCAGCAGAAGTAATATAGATAGTAGAGGTAGTTGAGGCAGTAAAGACAACAGAGTCAGTAGAAGTACTAGATTCAGTAGAGGCATTAGATTCAGTAGACATAGTAGATTTAGTATAGGTATTAGATTCAGTAAAGGTATTAACAGTAGTAGATTGAGTAGAGATAGTAAAGACAATAGAGATTGTAAAAGTATTATAGACAGTAGTAATATATAGTATAGTAGTATAATAGATGTAATAGATTCGGGAGAGGTAGTAAATTTAGTAGACATATTAGATTCAATGGAGATAGTAGACAAAGCAGTGACAGTTGATGTAGTAGATTCAATAGAAGTAATATATAGTAGATAGAATAACTAAATCAATGTGAAGTTACTTTAAATGTTAATTGAATTTAAGCTTAATTATCCGAAGATTTCAAGGTATTAACTATTGTCATTTTTTGTCAATAAATTATTTCTAAAATTAGTATGAATGTAATGTAGTGCAATTCCTGAACGAGATCTATAATTGCGTAATCATGATCGATTTATCATTTACTGCATTTATGAATTGATGCATGAAAAAGTGTTACGCTATAAATGAACGTAGCGTATTTTTATTTTTAATTATACTGGCTTTGAGAAAGATGAGAAATTCGATGTGCGTATTTCGTGTTTCTTGGGTACCGTTCTACTAAATTTCAAAATTGCACCTCTCTGCGGGCGTCACGAAAGAATCTCGTTTGAACACATGCTGCATACCATTAAATCCGTTTGACGTCATACGAGCCGTTTCTTGTTGTTGTATTCTGGTTTGGAGGAAGTAATTTAATCCGTTGTCGTGTTTTCAAGTAGAAGACCCCAAATCTTGCAATTCGCAAACGAAACACACTAAAATAATTACCATTTTTCGTTCGCTGAAAATCTTGAGTATGGCATTAAGTTCGTGATATTTGTATTTTTTGGTAATTGCAAGTAGTAATTTGTAAGCGGTACGTGGTTCAAAATCTTAGATTTTTTTTTTGTATTTAAACATCTAATTAGGAACATTTGTTTTTATTGCTCTATAAGAATAATTGCGTTGCTAGACGGAAGTGGTCAACGTTTTATGTAATGTGGTATTAAGCAAATAATTGGAGGTACAATAAAATAAGGAACGTCTATATTTTTTTTTTAATGCAGAACAACAACAAACAAAATAGTTTATCTACGTATAACTTTTTCCCGGCATTTTTCTTATGAGCGCAACTAATTTATAGCTGACACTCTTTTTGACGTAATTCTTCTTGTAAACTTCTTTAATTCCTCCTTGTTGCAAAAAACACTTCACGCAATTAATTAAACCATTACACTGCAACAAAGTCAAACAAATGCGGATAATACATTTTACGATAAAAACACATTTCCTTAAGTAATTTACTGAAACAAATATATAAAAATCAAATTGTAAAGAGGGAGTATTATTACGTTATAGATACATTATTTATTTACAATTATTTAAATATCTACTCTAGTGTAACTAAAGTAATTAACTTAATTTTAATTTAACAAAGTAAAATCTTATTTTAAAATATGAGTGTAAAGTTGATTGTTCATGATTTTTTCTTTTTCATTTAACACAGATTTCCTACTTCTTCCTAAATCAGGATCATTTTCACTAATTTAAGCACTATTCTAAATATTTGGTTGTTAAATCTTCTTCAATTTCGTTTTTTTTTTGTATTGATAGTTAACAAAGTTTTCTAAATCTTCCAATATTTTAGAAACCATTTGATTTAAATGGATATCTTTAAATTTTAAATGTTAGATTTCTCAAATTATTTTTACGGTAAATTTAAAATTTATAAAATTATTTTCAGCAAATTTTAAATGTTAAATTTTCAAATTATTTACGGTAAATTTCAAATTTTGATTTTTCAGATTATTTACTGTAAATTTCAAATGTTGTATTTTATAAATAATTTACGATAAATTTTGGATTTTCAAATTATTTACAGTAAATTTCAAATGTTGATTTTTTCAAATAATTTACTTTAAATTTCAAATTTTTGATTTTTAAATTATTTGTGGCAATTTAAATTGTTGAATTTTTCAAATTATTTACTGTAAATTTCAAATTTTGGATTTTTCAAATTATATCCAGTAAATTTCAAATTTTGATTATTCAAATTATTTATAGGAAATTTCAAATTTTGGATTTTTTAAATTATTTTTGCTAAATAAAAAATTTTGATTTTTCAAAATATTTACGGTAAATTTAAAATGTTGGATTTTTCAAATTATTTTTAGTAAATTTGAAATTTTGGATTTTTCAAATTATTTACGGTAAATTTCATATTATTTTCGGAAAATTTTACATTTTAGATTTTCAAATTATTTACGACAAAATTTAAATGTTGAATTTAACATGTTCTTATTGAAATTTCGATTTCATAGTTATGAACTTGTTAAATATAGTAAACGTGTATACATGGAAATTTTCCACAAATTTTGATTCAATGTTTTATTCAGTAAAGTCTTATCAGTAAAGCAGGAACTTTGAAAATCTCAAATTGCTGTTTTACACGAAAAGAGCATTAAATGTAAAGATCAATTAAATATTAACATTAACTGTTTTCACTACCAGCAAATTAAAATCATTAAAAACGAACATTTCCACCATGACTCAATTCGTATTTTTAAAACTACAAATAAATGAAAAATAATATATTTTAATTTAATTTGTTTTTCAGTTTGTTAATAATATTAGCAAACACTTCGTTTCTTTGATATAAACATAATTTTGTAAATAATTAAATAAAATTACATTTAAATTAATTGTTTATAACAAAATTTAATTAATTTTATTATTAATTATTTTCTATTATTAGAATCATTATGTCACGTGCAATCAAACAATTTATCGTTAATTGTCTGTTTATGTAACATGAAATGTTATATTGAATATTATTAAAATATTCCTTATTTACTTGTTTTTAAATGATACAATTAAATAAACATTTGCGCACCGTCTTTATGACTTTTCAATGGAATCAATTTTATTACTGAGAATATGTCATAAAATATTTTCAGGAAATCCATAAAAATGTTAATTATATTTAAATAAACAATTAACAAATAGAATGTTCAATATTTTGAAGCTATTAAATTTATTTAATTTTTACTTTTATTGGTTTTACTTGAATTTAAAAAAAAAATTAAACAATTTTTTATATAATCTTTACGCATGCTCATAGTCTTTACACACAGGAAAATAATAAAAAATCTCTTGATTCTTAAGAAAGTATACATAAAATTTTCCAACATTCAGAGATTTAATTCCAACAATATAATTCCAACGGAAGAAAGAAAAAAAACTCATAAATATCGTTCGATTATAAATTATTTAATTTATTTTCTATATTTATAATTGGATATATAGAGATTGGTTTTACTTGAATTTTAATAATAAATTAAGTAATTTTTCATAAAATTTCTGCGTATGCTCATAGTCTTTATATACAGGAAAATAATAAATCTCTTAAGAAAATAAACATAAAATGTTGCAAAACATTCAAAGATTTATTAAATATATTTTTAGTCATCTTAAATTTTTAAAAACAAATATACAAAATATTATCATTCCAACTATATAACTCGAACGGAAGAAAGAAAAAACTCATAATTATTATTCGATTATAAATTACTTAATATATTTTCAATATTATAATTGTATATAGAGTTGAAGAATTAAATTTAATTTTTTATTCCTAATATATGTTGGAAAATATTTTTTGTTTAATTTGTAAATACTGTCTAGAACTTCACCAGACTGTTTACCATTAAGTTTAATATTTATAAGAAAATAATCCATTGTTGAAAAGTCTAGAAAGGTGAGATATTCTTTCGAGGGTTTCGTCTGCTCGGATTGAAGAGGACTAACGAAGTGGTGGTGGAAACCAGGACTGACGCATGTTTGTGATCAAAGTGTAGTCCCAGCGGTAAAACCAATCATAAATCCTGTGCAGTACCATATTAACTGGACCTGAAAAAAACCTGTTGATTCAAAAATGAGATGGGTCGTCCCTATGTAATATTTCATCTACCAACTAATTATATTTATACCTTTTTAGCGATAGACAGTAAATAATACTTAATATAAAATAAAATTACAATAAATATTGATAATTTAATGCAATGTTTTTCAAAAAAATATTAAATATTTATTTTTCGTTTACTAATATTTATCGACATTATTTAATGCTATAATTGTAATCTAAATATTTCAACTACTTGTTTATTAGTTGTAAAAAGACATGAATTATCCAAAGTACACGAATTACAATTTTTTTTAAAATTATTTTAATATGTAAAGCGAGAAATTTATATAAATAAATTAAGATTACTAAATAATGATATATTTTTGAAGATTTGTTAGCATTTATTATAAAAACAAATAGAACTTTTTAGTTTATACATAATTATGTTGTAATTCTTAAATCTTTCTTGGAACAAAAAAGGTTTATGTTGTAATTCTTAAATCTTTCTTGGAATAAAAAAGGTTGAAGCGGAATGTTTGTGCTGCATATCTACGATTTAATATATAAATCATTGTAACCTTGTTGGAAGATATGTCAAAGAAAACCAGAGATAAATTTGTTAAAAGATTTACACTTCCGAATGTATTACAAAATATTTAAATTATTTATATTTGACCTACTTTTACTATTTATTTATATTTTGCATACAAGTAAAAATTAAATAAAAATAAGTCTTAATAACTTAGCTTCATTTTATGACCATCATAAAAGTTTTTAAATATTTTATCAATAAAAAAATATTTTGTATAAAATATAAAATTTCTATCAGCATTATGAGAATATAATTTATTTTTTTTTAATATTGGTTTATAATAATGTACAATAATATTAACCTGATTTTATATTGAAGGTAATTTTTAACTCAATATTTCATTTTTAATTGCTTCATCAAATTAAGAGAAAAAGTGAAAACGTTAATGACTAATTAAAATGCACTTATTATCGGATATTACGTAAATAATGTAACTATTTTAACATTGAAATTGAAAATGTGAAATTATTTTTACGAAATTAATTAATTCTTAAAAAAATACTCTTGTGTAATTTATTATCCTGAATCGAATTCATTTCCATTTTTTAATTAATATTCATATTAAAGACTTATTTGAACTAATAATGGTTCAAACAAGTCCTTAAGTCCCAGTGAAAAATTTATGAATTGCAAAATATTATATAATGAGTATAAACAGCAATAACGCGGTGTTATTTAGTGCAATATTTCGTATTTATTAATCGTAAGATTAACAGATGGCGCTGTTATAAAATGTTTATGCATGATAACCTTTTAGGAAAAAAATGGCGCTAAATTTAAATCCAGCGTTTTTAATAAGACACCCCCAATTACTCTATAAATTATTTAAACTGGAATCACACATTCGCTTTATAATTGATGGTTTTTAGTTAATTTAAGAGGTTATAAATAAAATAAAAAATATTAATTCGAACAAGGAAAAAAATAATTACAAAATTATTTTGAGAATTTCTTACAAATAAAATACATAATAATTGCATAAACAGATTTATTCAATTGTAGAAATAGCGCGAAAAAAAGATGATGTAAACAAAACCAGGGTCTCGTGTTCTCATCGTTCAGTTAACATTTAATTGGAGGTTATATTATGAACGAAAATTCTCATGATGAATTTTAAATGAAAGTTAACTAAAATGACGAAAATGTTGGGCTAGAATTATACAGCTATACCTCGCATAGTGCGGCTTCCTAAATCAATATACAGTAATAACTTGCACAGTTCGATTTGATAATTTGAAAACAAACTATTTTTTTTGTGAGGAAAATAAATTCTAAAAAATTCTTTCTTTATACAGTTAACACCTCATTCAATAAGTTTGTAGGATGACATATAGATGGCACCAGATTTTTTCATCTAAATGTCAGATTGCCACGAAATTTTGACAGGCTTCGTCTGAAGGTTGGTACTTCCTAAAAGTCATATAGATTTGTCAATAGAACCGCCATCTATATGTCATCTTACGAACTTATTGAATGAGGTGTTTCATTTGTTTGAAGTCCTAGATTAGTTCTTTTTTAAATAAGATTTTGGTGAATCCGTTTACGTGCACTATGCGAGATATTTACTATTGTATTATATAACTTTAGAAATGTATCCAAGCTATTTTTAAAATAACCTTCAATTACTAACTTATAAAAAAAACAATTTAAACTATATAATAATTTAATTAACTGTTGAAAAAAGTAGAAGGTAAATTGATTCATTAAAACAGCGATTTTTTTACAATTTCTTCATATTCTTTATAACAACTGTTTAAAAATTAATATTTTAGCATGTTTATAACTATTTTTCTTCTAATAAAATATATTTAATTTATATTAATGTTATGGAAGGATAGACTCCAGTTTTGTATATTATAGCGCCTTTTGCAACTATAAAATTGTTAAAATAATGATAGTTAATATAGTAATTATTTTTGCATTAAGTAATAAGATCTAAATCTTAGATTGTGATCAGATTACAAATGCGATCTCAAGGCAGCAACAATGAAATCAGGTTCATAGACTGTCGGTGATATTTAAACCGACATACCATTTCAGTTGAAGACGTGTTCAGCTTTCTAATTACAATGTCCAAAGTAGTCTTCCGATAAATAACTTCATTTGCTTTTATTATTTATTACAAAATTGAGATGTGTTTTGCTTTGGAATATTTCAAATGACTTTGTTTATACCAACAATAATTGTTAAGATATTTCATTTAAATCTAATTTTTTTTGTTGCTTAATTTTTTGTTATGCTTACCTAAAATACTATTATTTTCGGAAAATAAATAATTATTTTTTATATAAAAAAATAACAGATATAATACGGTAATTAATATATTTGAATAAAGTTAATTGGCAATCTGACAATTACTATAAATTTATTAATTGTCGTTAATTAGTTTATAATAATTGGGCAGTAATTTAAGAAGTGTTGTTTACTATATGTTTTGTTTACATTAAGTTGCAGCTGCACACCCAAGACGCGCCCAAAATTAGTGAAACGTATTTTGTATTAAAAATAAGATTTAACACGATTTTATATCTGTTTTTATTGGAAAAATTACTTAAAATACACTAACAAGTAACTCAGTTTTAAGTTAAATATATTGAAAGATGCGTCTTATAGTCCGAAAACGCGGAAATTATTATTATTGGAATATCAAATATCGACTATTTGGCAAAAGTAATAAATAAAATGCGTCTTTGATTTGTGATGTTAAAAATTATCCAAGTATAAGACGCAGCCGTAATTTAAAGACGATTTTTTTTAAAGAAATGGTAACATTTCTTATAAAAGACATTAAAATGTAATTCAATTCTAAGTTAATTACTCAATATAAAAAGGTGCGTTTTATGGTCCGAAAACGCGAATATTAAATCTGTTTTTATAGGTAAAATGTTGAAATAATATTACAAAAAATACATTAAAAAGTAACTGAATTCTAAGTTAATTACTCTATATGGAAAGATGTTTCCGGAAATTCTTATTATTTGAATATCAAATACCATATATTTAGTAAAAGTTTGGATATCAATATAGTATAGTATATTTAGTAAAAGTTTGGTTTATTTTTTACACAGAAAAAGTGGTATTAAATAAAATGTTAAAATTAGTGCGAGTATGCGTCTAATGCGTCTATGGTCCGAAAACATGGAAATACTAATTATTAGAATATCATATATTCAATATTTATTAAAAGTTTGCTTTATTTTTTGCACAAAAAAAAGTAGAAATAAATAAAATGTGTCTTTGAATTGTGATGTTAAAATTAGTCCGAATATAAGACGCACACTAAATTTATCAAATAATTGAGAAATGTTTTTTTTTAAGAAATGCTATAATTTTGCATTAAAGACATTAAGATGTAAGTCAATACTATACGGAGAAGTGCGTCTTATAGTCCGAACACGCGGATATTAAATTTGTTTTTATAGGTAAAATTATATTATAGGTATAAATAATATTACTTAAAATAAATTAAAAAGTAACTGAATTCTAAGTAAATTATTCTATATGGAAAGTTGGTTCCGGAAATGCGGAAATTCTTATTATTTGAATATCAAATACTGTATATTTAGAAAAAGTTTGGATATCAAATATAGTTAATATTTAGTAAAAGTTTGGTTTATTTTTTGCACAGAAAAAGTGGTATTAAATGAAATGCATATTTTTATTATGATGTTAAAATTAGTGATAGTATTAGACGCACCCTAAATAATTATTTTATTTTTGAAATATGCTAGAATTTTGCATAAAAGATATTAATCCAATTCTAAGTTAATTATTTTATATGGAAAGGTATGGATCGGAAACACAAATTTTATTTTTATTTTTAATAATTATTTATTTTTGTGCACAAAAAAGTAGAAATAAATAAAACGTGTCTTTGAATTGTGATGTTAAAATTAGTCCGAGTGTAAGGTGCGTCTTATACTCGGACTAATTTTATTAAATAATTAAGAAATGTTTTTTTGAAGAAATGCTATAATTTTGCATTAAAGACATTTAGATGTAAGTCAATTCTATACGGAGAGGTGCGTCTTATAGTCCGAATACGCGGAAATTCTTATTATTGTTTGATTTAGCACCAGGAAAATAGGAATAAATAAAATGCGTTTCTGAAATGTGAAGTTAAAATTACTTCGAGTATAAGATGCACACTAATTTTTAAAGTAATTTAAGGAAGTTTTTTTGTTAAGAAATGCTGAAATTTTGCAGAAAATTGTTTAAAATATAAATCAATTTTAAGTTAATTACTATTTATGGAAAGATGCATCTTATGGTCCGAAAAACGCGAAATTTTTTATTATTGGAATATCAAATATAGTTTATTGTTTGCACAAAAAGTGGTAAGAAATAAAATGTGTCTTTGAATTGTGATATTAAAAATACTTCAGCTATAAGACGCACCCTAATATTTAACATAATTTAGAAATGATATGTTTTAAAAAAATGCTAAAATTTTGGAGAAATGTACTTCAATTTTAAGTTAATTACTTTATATGGAAAGGTACGTCTCATGGTCCCAAAATGCAAAAATTCTTATTGAAATATTAAATATTCCCTATTTGGTAAACGATGTTAACATTAGTCCGAGTATAAGACGCACCCTCAATTTATCAAGTAATTGAAAAATGTTTTTATTTTTGAGAAACGCTATAATTTTGTACATAAAACATTAAGATGTATGCCAATACTAAGTTAATTACTCTGTATGGAAAAGTGCGTCTTATGGTCCAAAAACGCGAAACTTTTATTGTTTGCACCAGAAAAGTGGTAAGAAATAAAATGCGTTTTTGAAGTATGATGTTAAAAATACTTCGACTATAAGACGCACCCTAATATTTAACGTAATTTTGAGATGATATATGTTTTTTAAGAAATGCTAAAATTTTGCAGAAAAGACATTAAAATTTAATTCAATTCTAAGTTAATTACTCTATATATAAAAGTGCATCTTATGGTCCGAAAATGCGAAAATTCTTATTATTGGAATATCAAATAATAAATAAAATACGTCTTTGAATTGTGATGTTAAAATTAGTCCTAAATTTATCAAGTAATTGAGAAATGATTTTATTTTTGAAGAAATGCTATAATTTTCCATTAAAATGCATTTCAATTCTATATTAATTACTCTATATGGAAAAGTGTGTCTTATAGTCTGAAAACGCGCATTTTAAATCTTTTTTAAAATACAATAAAAAGTAACTCAATTCTAAGTTAATTTTTCTATATGGATAGATTGGCCTTATGGTTCCGGAAATTTTATTAGAAGAAGAAATACAGAAATTACATAAAAGTTTGGTTTATGAGTTTTTTATTTGCACAATAAACTGCGTATTTTAATTGTGAAGTTAAAATTAATTCGAGTATAAGACGCACCCCAAATTTATGACATAATTTCGAAATTATATATTTTAAGAATTATTATAATCTACATAAAATAATGTAAGAAGTAATGTCATTCTAAGATAATTATTTTATACCGTCAAAATGAGGAAATTCTTATTATTTATTGTTTGTGCAAGAAAAGTGGTAATAAATAAAATATTAAAATAACCAATTAAAATAATTTCGAGTAAATGGCGAAAATATATTAAGAAGTAACTCAATAATAAATTAATTAGTCTAAGTAGAAAGGTGCATCCTATTTGCCGAAAATTGTGCTAATTATAAATATCAGCAGTTTATTCTTTGCACAAAAAAGGTGTTAATAAATAAAGTGTATATTTTAATTTTGCGGATGAACCATCCGCATATAAGATACACTCCGGAATTATTAGATAATTTTTGAAACTGTTATATTACTACATAAAATACTATAAATTCTAAGTTGTTTAGTCAAATACTATAAAAAATAATTCAACACTAAGTTGTTTAGTCAATGGTCTGAAAAATACGGTAATTAATATCTGTGCTATTTTATGAATTGTTTGCACAGAAAAAATGTTAATGAACCATCCGCGAATAAGACGCATCCCGGAATTACAAGATAAATTTTGAAACTGTTATTTTACTATATAAAATACTATAAGAATTAATTCAATTCTAAGTCGTCTTATGGTCTGAAAAATACGGTAATTAATATCAGTGCTATTTTAGGAATATGCAATTTATTAATAGTTAATAATTGTTTGCAAGGAAATGGTGGTAATAAATTAAGTGCGAAACATAATTGTAAGATTGGTTCTCGGGAGCAAAAAATATAATAATAATAAAGAAAATTGTCGTCTGGAAAATGATTGCAGGTCGATAGAGCGTTTCCTTTCCGGCGCTACTTGGGGGAATCCAGGCCTTCATCGAAGAATGATTTATTACCGATACAAATATCATTATTATTTGTAATTATTCGCATCGGTATTGGAGGTGGTGTGATGCTGATGATGCGTTTGTTGCTACTTCGAGGATGATGATTATCAGGTTGTCCGAGGAGGAGGAGGAGACGGCGGTGGATGCGATGACGGCTTCGGTTTTCGAGGTAGGAACGACGTCAGTCGCGTTACAAAGTTTGGTCCCCCACTAGTCGGACACCCCACGGATAAAAAGCTCCAAAGAAACCCACGGACCGGATAATTAATAAGAGATACGCGCCAACGCCGCAACACAAGCCCGAAGTGCGCGACTACAGTCTAACCTCTATTTAAACACGAAACGTCTCAACCAATAAGTTCACATTACTCGAACCCTCGACGTCGATTAACAGAACGGCCGTGCTCTGCGTGTTTCTACTACTACTTCGTATTCCTCTACTTCTTGCCCAATTGGATTTTTCACCGACTACAAGATGATCGAGTTCAAATACCAGAAAACCTCAAGTAAGTGCTAAAGACCCAAACGTTGCATCAAGCCACGAACCCATTTTTTTCTTACTTTATGTGCGAATCAATTCAGATTTGAACATAATTTTCAAGACAATACAAAATTATAAATAAACAATAAAAAACTTTCTAAAATAACTGAAAGAAACAATAAAAAAAATATATTTTAAAAAGACAAAACATAAAATTTTTTTTTTTTACTCTTATATTTTTATTATATTTAACTTATTTTTTTTTTATAAATAATTTGTAAAATCTATTGCTAAATTAATTGTCTTATTAACAAATTTTTACTATTTTTTTCTGTGACAAACAAAAATTTTTTTAATATAATATTGGAAAAATAACACAAAATGAGAAGCATAAAAATATTTAAAAAAAAAATAATTTAAATAATTACAATTGAAAATTTAGAAATGTAATAGAAAAAACTAATTTTAATATTTTTAAAATCTTCCACAGTCAAATTAAAACATTAAAATTCTCCTAAATTTAAACACATTTTTAAACAAAAATTCTATAATTATAAATAAAATATGAATCATTAAGTTTCTTAATTACTAAATAAAATATGTTAATATATTCTTTTGATGAAGATTATTTATTGATGAATTGTAACACGTGCCGTTTTAATAAAATATTTAGCATTGTTGTAAATATACTTTAAGTGTCCTTAATTGAAAATTTAGAAAAGTAATACAAAAAAAAATAATTTTAATACTTTTAAAATCTTCCACAGTCAAATAAAAACATTAAAATTCTCACAAATTTAATCAAAATTTTAAATAAAAATTCCATAATTATAAATAAAATATGAATTAATTTTTAAGTTTCTTAATTATTAAATAAAATATGTTAATATATTCTTTTGATGAAGATTATTTATTGATGAATTGTAACACGTGCCGTTTTAATCAAATATTTATTGTTTTTGTAAATATACTTTAAGTCACATTTTAGCCACAAGCGTGATTGTCGCATTCCATCTTGCAAGATAACTACATCTAAATCAAATAAAGAAACGATAATGTAAATATTATTATTTTTTTTATGTTTTGCTTCCTGATATTATGAAACTGACGATTACTAAATCAATGCTATTACATATTTGGATCTTACCAAATATTAAGGTCAGCTATAAAAACAAATAAAATTAATCTCACATTTATTCTGTACATGTATGTATATTTTTTTATCGCTATTGAAAACTGATAACAAACATTTTAATTCCTTCAAAATAAATCATTAATTATATTAAGTTTATTTAACGTGACATTATATAACAGTGATAAAATCTTATCAAGACCTAAATGTTTTTTTTTAATAATGAGCGAAAAATTTATTTGTAAAAAAAGATTTTAAATTATAATCAATTTTCAATTATTAGAATAAAAATATGAATTATTTTTTATGAAACTTTATATGAAATTGAAATAATTAAAATTAATTACGAATAGTTGGTTAATAAGAAATATTTAATTCGGAATTAAAATCTTGCACGAGATAGATTAACATTAGAAAAAAATATAATTATAACTATTATGTTTCTTATTTAATTTTCTTCTTGATGCACGAAAGTAGAATAAGTAAAAAAAAAACCTGTTTTAGATACATAAAATAATTACATTTCTAATAATGCTGTGAATTATTATATTGATTTATTGTAAAATGATGTTAAAATTACTATGAATTTATATACAGTTTTTTTCACTGAATTTGCATTTGATGCTTTTAGAACGTTTAATGTTTAAAGTCAACAATGACATAGAAAATGACTAATCTTCATTGTTTGTTGTTATTTTTATGAGTTAAAATTTTTAAAAAATCGAGGTGAAACTAATTAAAAATCTTGTATAATTCATAAAATTGGTTTGAAAAATTTAAAAATAAAATGCTCAATTTTTCTACGAAAGAAATTTTACAAATTTGCACACAAAACTTACAAAATAATAAAATATCACATAAAACTATACAAAAATAAAAATTAAATTAAATTATATGACAAATAATTATGAAATTTTTCTTAAAAAAACGTTATTTTAAAAAGAAAATAATCTCTAAAGATGTATTACATAACTGTGTCCTTGTTTTGAATATAAAATTTCCAGAAAGTGTTGTTTGAAATACCGATTTTTTTTTGTAGTTAAAAAAATGTTTTTGAATTATAAAAAAAACAACGTTAATCAATATGTATTAGTTGTCCCAAAAATTATAAGTTTAAAAATGTATTTAGAAAAATTGTGAAATTAAGTGAAAAACAGACACGTGCGAATTTTTAAGATTTATAAGTGATGTTTATCACAGTAATTATTGTTTTTCTATTATGATTATGTCAATAATTATAAGTTTGATTACGAATAATTTCTGATAATTAATTAATTAACTTTTTAAAAACAATATTTTTTTTTTATTGGACACATGCAGACAATAAAAAGTTTTGACACACGTGTAAGTAAATAATACTAAAAATATGTTTTTTGTTTGTTATTAAATTAATACTTATGATTTAGATTTTTGTTAGGAAATTAAGAAATACAAGAATTTTTACTAGTATTTTATAGAACAAAATCAGTAGATATTCTTCAAATATCAGGTATTTTTTGCAGCTTTAGAAAAAGTGTTTCGTATTCCAATCTGAATTGTCTGTTGATCATTACACAAGAATTAAATATTTAGTAACATAATCGAGAAGTTAAATTTTGTGATATTTTTATTTTCGTCAGGTCGAAAAACAATTTGTAATTTTTATCATGACATGCCAATTAATTCCAGAATTTAATGCAATTAATCAACAGGATTTAATTAAAAATTCAATTTGTCATGTTATTCACTATTTATTAATTATACCCAAATAGTTGATGTATCGACGAGAAAAATAATTTATATGTGGTGTTACTTGGTCCCACAAATATTTTATATTGGGAAATTAAGAATTATTTATGGAATAATTAGCAAATAAAATTAATTATTTTTCATAATAATTTTATTAAATTATAATAACAACATTTGAAGATTTTTTTAAATTTTTCAAAGGCGTTTAAGAAAAACTGGTATTAAAAATATATTGAAATTACCCAAATAATTGATGTATCAATGAGAAAAGGATGTATTTCTGCTATTACTTAGTTCCAAAAATATTTTACATTGGGAAATGAATAATTGGTTTTTCATAATAATACTATGAAATTATAATAACAAAGATTGTAATTTTGAAATGTTTTAAAGCCGTTTTGGGAGAACCGGTTTAAGAAATATATTGAACGCATTTTGAACACATGGAAGTAAAAGGCCGGAATGTGCAAGCAATTAGAACGCGTTCACCGAAAACGCTGAAAGTTTCCAATCGTGATAAGAAATTACTTTAGTGCATTTGGTTTATATTTCTTTACTTTCTTCGTCCACTTAAATTCTGATTTTTTATCATTTCTTAACTGATTTATTAGTTCTTATTTTTATTTATTTTTTGATTAAATTAAATATTTTTTTCTTATTTATAAATATTTTTTTCTTGTATTAAATTTAACTCATTTTAAGTATTTGCAAATATTTTAAATAATTATTTAATGATTACGTTTTTTTAAAATAAATTTTAAGTGATTTTATAACGAAATAATTTAATGCCTTGCAAATTTGAAAATTCATAAACAAGATTAAAAAAAACTGCGATAATTCGTTGTAAAAAGTATTATTAACATGCAATAATTGCAATTTCTAAATGCATTTTGATCGCTTCTTAAGTGAGGCCTGCGATGACTTTAAAGTATTTCAATTACGAAGTATTCGTTCGGTGATTCGGCCGTGGCCTTGTGTCCACTTTTGTAGCCGAAACCGTTTTCCATTTCCTATGCGAGACTACGTGTCCGATCGTCAGGAAGGTTCTCCAATTGAAGCACATTTTGGCGAGAATTCCATATCGAATTTCGACAACTCCTTCTAAGTACATCACCTATTGATATCTTCATTACGCTCGATATATTTCTCACGTAGATACATTCTATTCATTTCAGAACTTTTCTAGGCTTAAAAAACACATTGAATTTTAATTTTCCTCATCAATACTTTAGAACTATTAAGGAAAACTGAAATAATTACTAATAATAAGAATAAATTAAACTACTTATTACATATTGTTATTTTTTGGCTAATTAAGTATTACATTGAAACATTCTGTTTGTTACGTTCTCTTTATTAACATTCGCTTTCAATTATCAATATTTGTTTCACTAAAAATTTGCCCTTAAGAAATTCTAATTTTTTTACATCAAATTTTCTTTAATGATTTTTTTTTGTTCTAATTGATCACCTATTTAAAAAATATCAGTTATGCACGTTGCTTAACTTTCGCTAAATCTCAAATATAATATACATATTATGAATTTTATAAAAAAATATTTGAAGAAGAAAATAAAGATTTATTAATGAAATAATTAGCAAATATTATCGAAAAATTAATTGGTTTTCATAATAATTTTATTAAATTATAAAAAAAAAGTTTGTAATTGAAGATTTTTTAAATTTTTCACTAGCGTTTGAGGAAAACCGATATAAGAAATATATTGAACGCGTTTTGATCACGTGGAAGTAAATGGCCGGATGTGTAAGCAATTAGAACGTGTTCACCGAAAACGCTGAAAGTTTTGAAGAATTTTTTTTTTAGAAATTTACCTATAATGATTATTTTTGTTCTAATTGATCACCTATTTAAAAAATATCAGGAATGTACGTTGCTTAACTTTCGTTAGATCTCGAATATAATATACATCTTATAAATAAATAAAAAATACAAATTATAAATTACATTTGAAAAATTTTATTTTTTTTTCATCAAATTAATCCAACAAACTAGTATAATCTTCTAAGTTAATTATTTTACCTTTCTCAAGTTAATTTATTAATAAAATTCGTTGTGTTATTATTATTTTTTAAATATTATATAATTAAAATAATTCTCAGAATATGATTTATGGTTATATTAAAAAAAAGATGATGACACCATCTAACTGTGAAAACTTGTTTATTATTTTTTTCCGTTACTTTATGGTAGAAAACATTTTTATTTGTTTTAAACCTAGCAGAAAAGCTACAATTTCTTGGAACAATTAGTTTTTAACACTTTCACGTTGATAAATCTTAATTACAACTTAGTAAACTACAATTTTAAAATCGGGTCCGGACTAGATGAATTGAGTAACTAAATATAAATAAAAATAAATTATTTTTTTTCAAAAACGGTCCAAATTAGGAAACAGCCCTTGTATACAGCAATAACTCGCTTAGTGCGCGTAATCGGTCACTTTTACGTTGATAAATCTTAATTATAAATTAGTAAACTACAATTTTGAAATCGGTTCCGGACTATTTGAAACTGGATTAATTGAGTAAATAAATACAAACAAAAATAAATCAATTTTTTTCAATAACGTTTCGGTGATCCAAATTATGAAACAACCCTTGTATACAGTAATAACTCGCATAGTGCGGGTAATAGGTCACTTTTACGTTGATATATCTTAATTACAACTTAGTAAACTACAATTTTGAAATCGGTTCCGGACTATTTGAAACTGTATTCATTGAGTAAATAAATATAAACAAAAATAAATCAAATTTTTTCAAAAACATTTTGCTGGTCCAAATTAGGAAACAGCCATTGTTACAATAACTATTACTTTTACGTTGATAAATCTTAATTACAACTTAGTAAACTACAATTTTTAATTCGTTTCCAGAATATTTGAAACTGAATTAATTGAGGAAATAAATATAAACAAAATTAAATAATATTTTTTCAAAAACCTTTTGGTGGTCCAAATTGGGAAACAGCCCTTGTATACAATAATAACTCACATAGTGCAGGTAATCCGTTCAAGAAATTCTTTGAAACATATATATTATACAATATACAAATATAATGAAAGTAATAAAATAATTTTATATTTTGAGAATTTAATGTTATTTTTTTCTCAATTTTGTAGGAAATTGTTATTTTTTTTCTATCGCGTGATGATAATTAAGTATATAATTAAACGTAATGATTTCTAAATCACTATTTAAGTAAGTTGCACGAGGTATAATTTTTTTGCCTTTATTTACAAATTTACGAGAGAGAATGTCAGTTATTAGCAGTGATAGAAAATAAATAAAAGAACCTAATTTATATTTCGTTGTTGTTTCCAATGAAACTAATAATATTTTTCACAATCGCTACGAACAAAAAATTGTTGTTGAAATTTTGGACATTATTCATCTACCTCTTGCCTTTCCTTGTAAATTATCAAGAAATAATTACCACAATTATAAGTAAAAGAACCTAAATAATATTGTTTTCAATTAAACTTCAATGTTTTTTTTTACAGCTACAAAAAAATGTTGTTGAAACAATTTCAACATTTAATTCATCGATAAATGTGATTTTTTTAAAATTATTACGAAACTTTATATACAAAATAGATTATAAATATAATTGGATTTTAAATTATATAAAAAAAAACTATATTCGTTTAGCAAAAAAAAGAATAAGTATTGTGAATGTTATTAATTCATAATTTATAAAAACGATTGAGGCAAAAATGGTTTTAATTATTAATATTTTTGTTTATAAATATTTCTACTGTTTATACAAATAATTATATAATTAAATTAATTATAATTGCTAAATTATATAACATTTTATTACCTTGTATTATTTTATTGCTGCTAATTAGAAGAGTATCATTGCATAATTTATGAAACCAATTAGATTTCTCAATGAAAAATTTTATATAAATTTACTATTCGTTTCATTATTTACTTTATTTTATCTAAATATACTAATATTGTTTGCTGATATTTCGTAATTATTTTTTCTTAATCAGATTTTTAGCAAAAAAAAAAATTGTGAATTATCATTGAATTTTTAACAAAATTCCTTAAAAAACATGTTATTTAGATTAATCGACTACAGATTGACAAGTCGTAAAGTCAGACAGTGTTTATGCGGTTCGAAAATGGTGAATGAATCAGTCGAAAAGTGATTTGGTTAAATCAGTAATTTGTATGCAAATCCATGAACGATTTTTGCACATTTTTTCGATTTCCACTTAGCCATATCTGGAGACAATGCGACACGAAGTGGTTTACTTTCCTATAGATAATTGCTAAAATAATTACTGTTTACTTTGCAAACACTTGTAATACAATAATTATTTCGAATAACATATATACTTATAGTAGTTTTAGAAAGAAAGGAAAATCAACACGTGAGAAAAAAATTTACCTGTTTTATAACAATAATGACGAGGAAATGAAAATAATTATAAGAAATAAATACTCGTTAAAGTAAATTACATAAATTTCTATTTTTATTTATAATAATTATTCAAATTTTGCAGACACGTTTGTTGTATTTTTAATTTATAATTTAATTAATTTTATGACCAAAATGTGCATTTCATTATTATTTACTCAGTTTCATATTTATTTTGAATGAAAAATTAATTATTCAGATAACATATTTTTTAATACAATTTTCCACTCTACATTTTCTTAATAAGTTAGAAATGAAGCAATCGCCAATTCGAGCAATATCTTTCAGACATGTTACTTAAATTTTGCAAAAACTTAAATAATCAATTTTTATTTTGAATGAAAAATAAATTATTCAAATAACATATTTTTTAATACAATTTTCTACTCTACATCTTTTTAAATGAAGCGATCACCAATCCGAGCAATATCATTCAGACACGTTACTTAACTTTTGCAATAACGTAAATAATCAATTTTATTTTATATAACTTTTGTAATTTTTTATTTCAAAATTAAATCAATTTGCTTTTGCACTTCAAATAAATAATTTTGAAGTGACACGTGTCATTTTTAAAATATGATCCCGAGAATTATGCAGCTGCGTTACGTAATGCTTAACATAGAAGATTACCATCGGATACTCAGTAAGTTAACAAGTAGATAATTGATTGACAACTTAAGTATTTTCATTTCAAGGTGAATATATAAAACATGCACTGTAATTAATTTATATTTAATTATTAATCAATTATTTTTTTTTTTGGTATTTCCAAACTTTAGTCTTATTTATTTATAGACATTTGCAAGGTAGTCTCCCATTCGGCATTGACCGAATGGAAATACGTGTACTTTATTAGTGACTTTAACTCGCATTTCATATCATCTACATTTGTTATTCCTTAACAAATTATAATTAAAAATTTAAATTAATATTGAATTTTTAGAATCTGCATAAAAAAATATTTAAAATAAACTTTGATTTCCTACTTGAATAATGTTTAAGTTCTTTTAAGAATTTAAGTATAATTAATATATTTTGTGAATAAATCAGAAATCGCTTTAGAAACTGAGAAATTTAAGTTCTTTATTTTAATTTTAAAAGCATTAGTGTATAATTGTCTTGTAAATGCGTATGAGTATGTTTGACTATTTATACAGTTGTTATTGTAAGCTAATTGCTTTATCGTTTGTATTAGAATGTTGTTTTGTACATGTAGAAGTTCCATATATTTATTCTAAGGAATTAAGTATCTCCGTCTATTAAAAGCTATGATATTTCATTTCTTTATAAAATTTCAAGTTCGCAGTTAAAATCATTCGAGACGAAAGTTTTTATTTCCTTTCTTATAGTTTGCACTGATTCTTCAAGGCCTTTAACAGTGAAAGAACGAATTTGCAATTTCAGTTGCAATATCTTAAACTTTCTCTTAATCTTACATTTATCTATACAAGCGAAAAAACTAAAGACATCTAATTCAGAAATATTTATTATGGCTTCGATTAGCAAATTTTTAAAGAAACTAAATTTTAATTGATTTTTTTCACTGCGGTTTATTTAGTTTTATGATTAATCCGGTTTTAAATAGATAAGAAAATGATGCAAACTGTATTTGTATACATTTATCAATGCAAGTGTTACAAAAAATTATTATGTAATAAAAAACACATTAATTATTGATAAAATTTACAAAATGCATTTCAGATAAGAAAATGTTATAAAACTGTTTTGAATAAATTCATCAATGAAAGCGCAACGAAAAATGATTATGAAATGTCACTACAAAATAAATTATTATTCAAATTTGTGTTAAAGTTATAATTATCATTATTACTACTTGTTACTTGTCAAGTATTATGCAAGATGTAGATAGTTTGTTATGCAAATTCTTGTATTTCTCATATAGTATGGACCGGACTAATTGAGAACTTTCAAACTCAACAAGTTTTTTACTATATTATGTTTTTTACTGTATTTTGTGTAATATTTTTTTGTCGATTAAAATTTGGTATGTTTTGTAAATTTTAATCCGCACTGATCGAAACCGCATAAAAATAAACTGGACAACAAACGTTTTTTTTTACCATATAATGGTTAAAAAATATAATTTATGGATAAAAAAAATTGTGTAATAATTTTTTTTTGTCAATTAAAATTTGGTTTGAATTGAAAATTTTAATCCGCACTGATCGAAACCTTATAAAATATATTGAACTTCAAGAGTTTTTTTCTCTATATTATGGATAAAAATTATAATTTTTGGATACAAAATAATTTTGTGTGTTAATTTTTTTTGGTCAATTAAAATTAGGTTTGATTTTTAAATTTTAACCCGCACTGATTGAAACCATATAAAAATAAACTAAACAACAAGATTTTTTTACTATAATATGAATAGAAAATATAATTTATGGATAAAAAATAAATTTGTGTAATATGTTTTTTTGTCAATTAAAATTTGATTAGTTTTGTAAATTTTAATCCGCACTGATCGAAACCACAGAAAAATAAACTGAACAAGAGTTTTTTTTTTAACAATATTATGGATAAAAATTATAATTTATGGATAAAAATAATTTTGTGTAATAATTTTTTTTGTCAATTAAAATTAGGTTTGTTTTGAAAATTTTAATCAGCACTGATTGAAGCCTCATAAAAATATATTGAAGAACAACAGTTTTTTTTCCTATGTTATGGATAAAAATTATAATTTATGGATTAAAAAAATATTTTGTGTAATATTTTTATTTGTTAATTAAAATTTGGATTGTTTTGAAAATTTTATATACAAATAAACTAAACAACAATAGTATAAAAATTTATAATTTTTGTATAGAATAAAATAATTTTGTGTATTAATTTTTTTGGTCCATTAAAATTTGGTTTGTTTTGCAACAACAACAGTTTTTTTTACTATATTATGAATAAAAAATATAATTTATGGATAACAAATAATTTTGTGTAATATTTTTTTTTGTAACTTAAAATTTGGATTGTTTTGAAAATTTTAATCCTCACTGATCGAAATTCAAATATAAGCACAGTATTCATAAAAGTTATTTAGATATTACCACATAGTAAAAAGTTGCTTAATGATCATTCTGATTATTTTCTTATAAATGATACAAGGAAAACCTCTTAAAATTAGTAAATGTGTTATTGAAATTTAATCTGGGTTATTATAATTTGGTATTGAATTGGATAAAATTAAAGTTCTGGTGTGTTCAATAAATTAAAAAAAAAATAATACAGTTATGAAATGAATTATTATAATATTTTTATGAAATTAAGGATGCTGCAACTATAATTATAAAGCGTTTAAAATGGTAAAATTACAATCTAATTATGGTATATGTTACATGTAGAAGAGAGTAATTTGCATACGAAATGAAAAACTATGGTTATTAGAAAGTTAACTGAAATAAAATAGTTGACCACATTTATTATTTTTATTATATGGACTGCATCAAGGGCAGACGCATTAAGTAATGTCTTCCTGTTACGCAACTTCCTAGACCAGATGGAAAGAAGTCTTCAGAAGTTAATGGTGCAACTCCGTCTCGATGCAGTATGTGTAAATAATCCATGAATTGATGTGAAAGTCGCAGTTTTGCAATCGGGTCGGCCTTTTTGCCGCCGCCGCCGCATGAAATTCGCAACAATTAGAGAGTAAATCCTTAAATTGCAATCCGAAACGAGAGATTCGCTGCGCAAGAATTGATTGATGCCCGTTTTTCTGTTATTCCGTGATACAATCGAATGATTTGGAACCTTGGCCAAGATATTTACCACCTTGATACCATTGACCGTCGGCGCGGTCATCCTTATTAGGCGGTTTCAAATTCGGAATCTCATTTCTAAACTACAACTTATAATCTCACATTTCACAGCTAAGAAATTGAACGCACTTTGTATCTAGGTTGATCCTCAATTATATAAGAGATCAGTCGTGCAGTCTCGGTGTGGTTGACCCGCGGCGGGCGTTACGCAACCGGAGCGCTCGGTGCATGTGCAGAAACACACGATTAACCTTGATTCCCAGCGATTCTCTTACAACAATCGAATTCGGCAAGGAATGTTACAACAAGAGAGCAGCATGTTTGCACACGTTATTAACGAAACTTTGCAAATTGCTCCAACAGAATGAGATAAGTACTTTGGGAACGCAAGTTTTCCGCAAATAGAAAAGTGACTTAAGTCTATTAAGCAAATTACGACTTTAAATGTTAGTAATGAAGTCCGACTAATTGATTCCATTAATTTGTATAAATTTCTCGCAAATCGTAAACGAAAATCTCCTTCAATCATTCAAATCACACAAATCCAAGTCTATGAATAGAAATGATTTGATTAAAGAAAAAAATTGCGTCAACCAAAAAATCAGAATTTATAATCTTAATTTTTTTTACATCAGCTAAAAAAATTTATTGCAGTTTTTATACAAAGGGCTATTGACCTTTCATCCATTTTAATCATCGATTAACTTAAATTCTAGAATTTTCGAAAAAAAAAAAATACTATTTAATTTTTATGTGTTTTAATTAAAATTGTATATATTCTCATAAATTATAAACGAAATCAAGCTAACAAAATTTTCAAAGAAACAAATCCAAAAATATAAATTGTTAAATATATAAATAATTGGACGCAGACTTTGACAATAATTTACTTACTCGACAGTTTAAGTGCATTAATGCGTCGTAGGAAATGTCTATAATTTAAATCATTAAACAATAATTTACTGGCGTATTTTTATGTTTTCTAATTAAATTCAGTCTCGTAAATCGAAATAAAAAATCCTGTTTTTTTTTTATTTCAAATACTTCGCTGTCAATCATAATTATTTCTTAATTCAAGTAAAATTGCATAATCTTACATTATTATTTATTTAATTATTTATAATTGAATTAAAACAATTTTAAACTTTTTTGAGAGGAGAGGAAAGTTGTAATGGGACCACACTGTGGGATTTTTATCCACTAAAACATTCATCATTCAAAAATAAATCTAGTAAATTACAAAATATATAAATATTAATATCTTCTATTATTTACATAATTTTCTATACATTTTTAAATTAAAATAATTAATATGAAATTAAGAGTTTCATTGTTCATGTTCGGAAACCGAAACGCATATAAACCAAATTATTTCAAAGAATGCATGTAAAATTTCATAATTTAAAGATTTATAAGTAGAATTCATAAATTAAATTGTGTAAACTAAAAGAAAATTTAAAAAATAAAGCTAGTAAATTATAAAATAATTTCTTTGTAAAATTTGCATTTAAACGAAATTATTTTTGTTTTTAATTATGTTTTCTCGAACAAAAAAAATGCAGTGAAAATAATTTATATGAAATCTGAGTTTAAATCATTAGAAAATCATTTTTGGACAATAAATTTATTGCTGTAATTTAAACTTTATTTATTTTTATAAAACTGAAGAAACTTATGTTATTTTTTTTATCTCATTTATTTGACATGTGGCGTAACCTCGGTTCTCGAACATAATTATTTCCTAATAGATGTTTGATAATCCGTTTTACAGGCTTATATTTCTGCATATTTAAGCATTTATTAAATCCTTTAAAATAAATTAAATTGAAAAAAATAGAACCAGTAAATTAAAAAAATCATATAAAATAGAAAAAATATTTAAATCTTCTAATATTTCCATAATTTTTGCAATTAATTTAATTTATATAAAGTTTAAATCATTAGATAATTATTCTTGGACAATAATTTATTGCGGAATTTGTATGTCTTCTAACTATATTAATTCTTATAAAACAGAAAAAAAAACTAATGTAATTTTTTTTTAAACCTTATTTGTTTAAAATGAAGCGGAATATTCGAAAACCGAAACGTTTATAATTTTATTAATTTATACCAAATTATTCTATAAAACTAATGCAAAATTTAATTTAATTTGACATGATGTGGGCTATTCATGATTATATAAATATTTATAAGATTTTTATTTAAAAATAAAAGAAATTTTTCAAGCAAATGACGTAAAAGATAGAAGAAAATAAAAATTTCTACAACTATTCTATATATTTTTTTAAATTTTACTAATTTGTTGTAAATTAACTTGACAGAAGCGTTTTTAAAGAAATTTTATAATAAACTGAATTATTCTAGAGAATTAATATAAAATTCGATAATTCGTTCTTAAAGTGCACATAATTATTAACTTAAACTTTTATAAGATTCATTAATATAAAAATATTAAAAAAAAATATAATTCAATAATTTGCAAAATTTCTACAACTAATCTTTTTTTTTGTAATTTTACTGATTTGTTGTAAATGAATGTGGCAGAAAGAACCTCTTATAATAAACTGAATTATTCTAGAGAATTAATATAAAATTCGATAATTAGTTCTTGAAGTGCAAAAAAAAAACTTAATTCAATAAATTACATAATAAAATTGATGGACAAAAAGCTTCTTAATTTATTACAAAAATACTATTTTTTTCTATAAAAATACGTAGCACGAATTTAAATTATTGTGTAAACTGCCAATAAATGTATTATGCTTTATATTTATGTCCTCTAATTGTATGCTGTCAATGATTAAATTTACTGTTAAACAAAGCGCGTGTTCGTAATTGAATAATGAAAAAGATAAAAATAAAATTTGCAAAAAAAAAAGTCTTTCAAGTCGTTTCCTGGTGATGAGTAAAAAGTGCAGTTTGTACTCGGAAAATAAGTTGTCATTGTTCCATCGACATTGAGTCGATGATCAAGGCTTCATTATTGTCCAGTTAAATATAAATAAACCATTACCATAACCAATACATAACCTTTCTTTATTTATAATAAAAAAACATGTTTACACGACACTTGAAATTAACTTAATCTGTTTGTTATCATGAATTTATTTGCAGTTTATGCGGAGAAAAGCAATAAATAATTATTTAACTATAATTCGAGTAAATATTTAGTAATATGTCAGATTTTGCATAAAAAAATAAATTCCTTAATTTTTATTTATATTTAATTGGATGTTTATTTCATTTTGATGGAATCGCATTCATAAATATTTTTCCATTCACGTTATGTTTTTCAATTTTTAACAGATTTAACTCATTCTGTGATTTAAATCAAGCGAAACTTTTATCTCCGCTGAATTATAAATACAGTTTTTTTATACATTCGCTTTAAATATCAATTAACTGATTGATTTTTTACACTGATAAGTTTTTTTTTTTATAATATGAAAACTTCTGAATGAACATTTAAATTTAAATTAACGATAAAAAAAATAATCTTAAATATTTTGACATTTCTACCTTAATATTTTTTTTTAATGTTTTATTTTTTTCTTCTAATTAGATTCGAATACTTAATTAAATAAAAAAACAGATTGCTTTAAACAAAAAAAAATTAATTATTCAAATGTAATGTAGTCAAAAGTTGGGAAATTAAAAAAAAATAGATTTTTATTAATTAACTAAATGTAACATATTCAGAAGTTTACAAATATTCGCAATGAAATAATAAGCTTATAAAATTATCCGAAACTTTGAGAAATTATTTACACTTTCCTAATTAAATTCTAATAAAACTGAATATTTTTTTTAAGATTTTAATAATTTTAATAATAATATTTCTTGTGTAAATAAAAATACATAAAAGTAAAAATAAAATGATTTACAATAATATTTTCTATTATTAGTTTGCTTATTCGATATTTTCATAACAACTACAATACTGACGAGATTCCTGTTATTCCGTCATATATTCCTGTTATATAATAATGTTGTGAGTTTATTATTAGCATAGTAGCATTAATATTTATTTTCTGCGTTTGTTTTTGAATCGAGTGAGTAATGTAATTGCGATTTATTGTCATTATTCATTAAACATTCCACCTGACAAATACGGATAAAAGAAAATTTTTCGTATTTTTTTTCTTCTGATATTTTTTTAATTATTATTACTTATTAATTAAATAATAATTTAAATATTTTTTCTTTTAAATTATTCAATTTAATTAATTAATTACAAATTGTAAATAAATCAAAATATTATTTTTTTAGACAAAAAATATAAATTTTATTATCTTTAATCTCAATAAAAAAATTATTAAATATATTTGATATTTTTTTACTACTGTAATTCATTATTATTAGATGTTAATTAAATAATACTTATTGGCAACAAAACTCCTTTCTCCAGATTTCTATTTGAATTTACTACAAAGTTCAACAACGATAATGTTTTACGCTTTAACTAAATGAATGTATGTTTAAACAAAATATTATTACTAAAAACCAAATATTTGCCTACGAAATAATAATATGATGAATACCGTTTTGTGGGCATTATCGACTGGATAATAACGAGATAAATGTTTATCTCCTCAATCCACTGACTGAAGGATGTTATTATCTTAAGAAATTTTATTTAGCAATTATGTTTCGATTTAGAAATAAGTTCAATAAACTTGAGGTAGTTCTTTTACGTTGTTAATAATCTACTGACCTTCACTTTACTAGTAAATAATATCATATATCAACTTCAAATATTTTACTAATAATAATGTTTCAAAATATATTTCTGATAAGCTCTTAGGTCACCTCGTGTAAATAAGTAAAAAAAATTCGTAATATTTGTTCATTTGTAACGAAACTTGTTTCAACAATTTTACTTGATTTTTATACATGGAATCAAGTTTTGTAAACAATAATTATTTTGGATGAAGGACTAAGGTCATTGGCCTGTAGATTGCAATAAATATTATTTTTTCAGAAGATTATATCAAAATATAGCAATACTTCGCGTAATCCGGTTTCGTTAATATATTAGTCTATTTACGAGTAATCGCTTTAACCAATTTTCCGGACAATTTGAAACCGTACTAATCGAACAATTAATTAAAGAAACAACTAGCACATATTAATATACTTGTCAAACTCCAAGTAATCTGTTCAGCTAATATCCCGGACTATTTAAAACCGGACTAATCGAGGAATAAAATATAATACTCCGAATAATCTGTTAGGCAAATATTCCGGACTATTTGAAACCGTACTAATCGAACAATTAAATAAAGAAACAACTAGGACATATCAAAATACTTGTCAAACTCCAAGTAATCTGTTCAGCTAATATCTAGGACTATTTAAAACCGGACTAATCGAGGAATAAAATATAATACTCCAAGTAATTAATTCAGCTAATATCCCGGACTATTTAAAACCGGACTAATCGAGGAATAAAATATAAAAATACTTGTCATACTCCGAGTAATCTGTTAGGCAAGTATTCCGGACTATTTGAAACCGGATTAATCGAGGAATTAAATAAAGAAACATTTAGCACATTTAGTCAATTTTCTGGACTGTTTGAACCGGACTAATCGAGGAATAAAATATAAAAATACTTGTCATACTCCGAGTAATCTGTTAGGCAAGTATTCCGGACTATTTGAGTAATCTGTTTATTGCGAATAATCTATTTAGTCAATTTACTGGACTGTTTTAAACCGTACTAATCGAGGAATTAAATATAGAAGTATATACCACATTCCGAGTAATATGTTTAGTTAATTTCTAGGACTGTTTGAAACCTGACTGATTGAGGAGTTAAATATAAAAATACTTATCAAACTGCGAGTAATCTGTTCAGCCAATATTCCGGACTGTTTGAAATCGGACTAATCGAGGATTTAATTAAAGAAATAACTAGTACATTGCGAGTAATCTGTCTAGCCAATATACCGGACTGTTTGAAACCAGACTGATCGACGAATTAAATATAGAAATATCTGCCATATTCCGAGTAATATGTTCAGCCAATATGCCGGACTGTTTGAAACCGGACTAATTGAGGAATTAAATATAAAAATACTTGTCAAACTCCGAGTAATCTTCAGCTATTATCCCGGATTATTTGAAACCGTACTAATCGATGAATTAATTAAAGAAATACTTTGCACATTGTGAGTAATTTGTATAGACGATTTCTCGGACTGTTTAAAACCGTACTAATCGAGGAATTAAGTATAGAAATATCATATTTCGAGAAATTTGTTTAGCCAATTTCTTGGACTGTTTGAAACCGGACTGATCGAGGAATTAAATATAGAAGTATATACCATATTCCGAGTAATATGTTTACTCAATTTCTAGGACTGTTTGAAACCGGACTAATTGAGGAATTAAATATAAAAATACTTGTCAAACTCCGAGTAATCTTCAGCTATTATCCCGGATTATTTGAAACCGTACTAATCGATAAATTAATTAAAGAAATACTTTGCACATTGTGAGTAATCTGTATAGCCGATTTCTCGGACTGTTTAAAACCGTACTAATCGAGGAATTAAGTATAGAAATATCATATTTCGAAAAATTTGTTTAACCAATTTCTTGGACTGTTTGAAACCGGACTGATCGAGGAATTAAATATAAAAATACTTGTCATACTCCGTGTAATCTCTTCAACCAATATCCCGGACTATTTGAAACCGGACTAATCCAGAAATTTAATAAAATACATGTCATATTGCGAGAAATTTGTACAGCAAATTGGCGGACTATTTGAAACCGGACTAATCGAGGAATTAAATAACGTACTAAAGTGAATCTGGAATGATCCAAGTAAATTTTTATGAATAATTAGGTATTGTTTTTTTTTCTACGTTATTGAAAGAAAATTATATTTTTAGTACAATTTATACAGAAATTTATAATTTAAATAGAAAAATCTCGAGTATAATATGCGCAATAATTCAAACACAAAAAATATATTAATTTAATTAAATTTTTGATTAAATTTGTCTAGAGTTTCAACGTTTTATTAATTATCAAAAATATTTATTTTGTTATTTAATGACGTTAAATGAAAATTATTTTCGATTATAATACGCATTATATAAACAAGTCACTTTGTGACACAGTCAGTTTGTCATGTTTCTAATTATAAAAAAAATATTTTGATTATTAATTATCGCAAATTATCTGAATAAATTGACTTTAACATTTTGATAATAATCAAAATTAATATATTTTTAAAACTTGTTATGCAAATTTTGATTAATTACTAAATTATATCAAAATTTCTAAATGGTGATCACTTAAATTGTTTGACTTGAAGTAAATAATATCTAAATTTACATAACTACTTTCATATATGATTATGCACAATTTTTTTAATTAAAAATTAAGTTTGACTTTATAAAATAGTTAATAAACAATTGTACCGGATTTAAAAACTTGTATTATAAAAATGAGTATAATTCTTCTAAACATGACGCACTACTACAATAGGTGGTAGTTACCATTAAAGTAGGGTCCGGTTTAAATTTTATATTGTCAATGCAGACTTTGGTCAGTTGTAATTACCGTACCGAGAATCATGTCGCCAATATATTTTTAATTTTATTACTCGAGAAATTAGTTCTAGTGGAAAAATCGTGTTTTTTTATGTTCGCAACATTAAAATCGCGAAATTTATGAGAGTACCAAGTCCATCGTTTCTTGAAGAGGGACGAAATATTGCTATTAAATTTGTAGCTCTGACGTAATAAAAATATCACGCTGGATTTGATTATGACTCGTTTTAGGTCGAAATGGACTTGAGTTTTAATTGTTTTAATGATTTACAAGGATGTTTGTTCAATTTTATTTTTATTTTAGATTATGATTAAGTTCTGGTTTTCTACGAAATAATTAAGTATTCTTATAATTATTATAATGATTTCGAAGGTTTTGATACAATTCTATTTTGATTTTGGTTATTTTTTTTTATGAAACAGCAATTATTAAAAATAGTTTTGATTATATACTAACGATATCAATAATAACATATTGAAATAAAAAAAAAACTTTCACAAGTCAGTGGGTTAACGGATAACGGTAACGTCGGTTCTTCAAAAACGTATTCGTTTATGGATTACGCAAATGATATTTAGCATTAGTGCACGTTCGATGTTCGTCGATTAAATTGATTAGTTAGTAGTAATAATGGAGATCGCGTGTTTCGGAAATTCGGTTAGGAAGCGCTCATTATCTGATCACGCGATTTCCACCGCGAAAGGTGATTTTTGAACTGGATTATTGTTTCAACTAATTTCTGGTATTTCTTTTGTGTTGCAGAATTTCTCGTGATGGGAATATCAGGAACGCTGATGGCCTTATGCGGATTCTTGATCTACTATTTCGATCCACTCAATGCCATTATCAAAGCTGTAAGTATTACCTAAGAATGTTCAACTTTTGTTGTGTACACACAATTTCTATCCTACAGTTTCTATTCATCTACAAATGCTATAGAAAGATTTATATCCATTTTTTTAAAATTATAATATAATAGGTACACATTAATTTTGACATATTTAAAGATGTTCTCAACTGTAATGATGAGTGATAATTGAAGTACTGAACATGATTATCTATCTATAAGTGATTTTATATTTTTTAAGTATACGAGCTATTATGGCATAGTTTGCAATTGCAGCTATTAACTATCATCGGATTGTAACAGCAGTAGTTGGTATACCTGTCAAATATTTATGTCAAATGTCAGCTGTCAATAGTTCGGTTGGAGTAGAATATAAATAGGTATAATCAATATATTTTACTTAAATATTGTTTTTTGTTGTTGCAGGTGGCAGTTCTTGCTCCGAACTCGATACTCTTCAAAATCTGGTCGAAGCCGCCATACGAGATCAATGTTAATGTCTACATATTCAACATCACCAATTCCAAGGAGTTCCTTGAGAAGGGCGAAAAGCTGAAGCTCGAGCAGATCGGGCCGTACGTCTACCAGTGAGTATATGCGAACAACAAAGATTTGGTTTGAAGATTACTTAATATATTTTTTGTTCAAAATAGAGAGATCATGTCGAATACGGATGGCCATTTCAACGACAACGGTACAATCACCTTTGAACCGAAAAGGATGCTAGTGTTCAAACGAGAGTTGTCCGTTGGTGATCCCAAAGTAGACAAGATCATCTCCGCCAATATTCCACTATTGGTAAGCACAATCAAATGAATTATAATATAGACTTTTATGTAATGCTCATGTTTTGTTGGTTAATTTAGGGAATATCATCGTCACTGAAGGATAGCTCGTTTTTCGTAAACTTCGCCGTTGCTAATATCGCAAACGCTTTGGATTCTCAGATCTTCCTGGAATTGACGATTGATGAGTATCTGTGGGGTTACGATGATAGATTGGTCGATTTAGCAAACAAAGCTCTCCCAAATTGGATAAACTTTCCTCGATTCGGAATTATGGATAGGGTAAGATCAATTGATTTGGAAGACTTAAAAGATTGTAATTTTTGTAATTGGTTTTTGTTTAGATGATGGCTTTGGATAACGCTTCGAATGTGGTTACCATTAAAACTAAAAGCGATGTCAAACTGAGGAATTCTTATCAGAGCGATTCCGAAAGGAATATGCTTTATACAGTTAGCGAATTCAATGGGTCGCCCGGCCTTCACCAGTGGGGCTTCAAGGACGACGAATGGGAGAGCAACAGTAAGTGCAATACTATCGAAGGAGTTTTCGTGGAAGGACTGTTCACGCCAGATATGGACGTTAATAATACGCTGAGATTATATAGAAGAGCGTTCTGTAGACCAGTCGATTTTCGATTTGAAAGTAAAGAGGTGTTCAAAGGATACGACGTAAACGTCTTTCGAGTTGATCCTAAGTTTCTTGCCCGTCCTGAAGAGAATCCCGATAATGCCTGTTATTGCCTCAAAGGGAAGTGTCCCAAGAAAGGCCTGAGTTACCTGACGCCCTGTTATTACGGCATCCCCGTAACGATCTCGCAGCCCCATTACTTGAATGCGGACCCCAGCCTCTCCGAGCAAGTAATTGGTATGGAGCCAAATGTGGATCTGCACGATTCCACGCTGCAAATTCACACGCAACTCGGAGTCCCACTCGAAGCCAAGCTCAGGATTCAGATCAATTTGGAGATCGACACAAGATTGAACAACAGATGCAAACCCATGAACGGATTGACTTTACCATTGTTCTGGCTCGAACTAGACTTGGAGGAATTACCCGCGCAGATCGATTGGATCCTCTACATACTGTACAACATATTGCCAATAACTCAGATAGTCTTGATGTGGCTGTTCATCCTCTTCGGACCTGCCTTAGTTGCGGCCGCAGCTCTGACATCCTTCTACACACCACACAGCCATGGATTAGAAGATCCCTACGCCAATAGAATAGGGTACAGTCCAATCAGGATCATTCCGATGACCGCGTATTTGAATGAGAACTTGAGGATTAGTAAATGAAGTGTTAGTTAGAAATGATTATATATATTTTTTTATATAGTGACAATAATAGTGAGCATACCTTTAGTTCTTGAACAATGCGACAAGGCACAGACTGATACCTCTTTTATTTTTGTTTCTGTTTATTATTACTTGTGTATTAGTTGAATGTATAGTTTAAGTATTTATCGATACGTACCATTACTTTTTTTGTGTAAATAATGTTTGTAGAGAATGTGATAGGAATTTTGTACGAAATATATTTTATTTTTAAATTAAACTTGAACAAACTATAAATTATTGCACTCGGTTGAGATCAGGTGACGCTATTTGATTTTGGATCTGATCCACGGTAGGTAATACGATAATCTGGTGTAGACGTCCGGGAATCCGGGTTTGGCGCAGCCCGAGCCGAAGGACGTGATGCCGGCAAGGAACCAACGGCCATCGGTGTGAGCGCATTGCAGAGGTCCTCCAGAATCTCCCTGAAAATTTCAGGAATCTGTATTACGATGATCCAAATACTTTACCGAAAAACCAACAACGCAAGTTCCCGTCGATCCGTCCAGGTGTCCCGCACACAGATGTCCTGACCTAATGGCCACTGAATGCCCATACTTCTTCCTGCAAATAGCGTTATCGTGCACTGGTACTTTAGCTTCTAACAGTTGACCAGCCAATTGCCCATCCTCCGCATCTCTTCCCCATCCCGTGGCTATGCACAAATCAGTCTCATTATGGGTGAACCTTTTGGTCGGTAAACATACAGCCCTTATTCTACTATTCCTCGCTACCTTGACTGGTTTCGATAGCTTCATCAGCGCTGAAAAAATAAATTTATAAAAATAACTACATAACCAATAAAATCATCTAAATAGACTCACCAATATCGTGCTGAAAGTTATGGAAACGCTCGTGTATAACAATCTCCTCAATAGGGATCCTCTCTTCCGTATTCTCCTCGAGGTTCTGATCCCAATCCCCAAGGACCGCGGTCCACAGTGCAGCCAAAGGCAAGTTGAAAAGATCGCTGAAACAAAAACAAATTAAGTAAAAGCAAATAAAACAAACATGACAAAATGTATTCAGGTCAAGAAATTTCGCCGGGGTATTCCCTCTATTATTGTTTATTCTTCTAACGAAAATCCTTGAGTAAATATACTCACTTGTTGATGCAGTGGGCTGCTGTCAATAGCCATTCCGGAGAGATGAGAACGCCCCCGCACCAATGACCTATGAACCCGAACTGCGGGTGCAACAGTTGCAGCGACACCTGTAAACGTTTAACTAATTTCAGTACAAGGAAATTCCAAGTGCAACGTAATGTTTTCAACCTTCAACGTTACGCAAAGGTTACCGTAATCATCGGTTCTAGAAATAAATCAAATCATTTTTACGATCTTGAAAATCATTGATAAACACTACCGATCGGAAATGACAATATCCTTGACGCGTGCCACGGATTCGTTTCAAATTGTTGAACTATTACACGTAGAAATTTGATGAGCTTTGTATTCATAGATTTATATCGGCGGTGACCTTTTCGTAATTAAGGTTGCAGTAAATCCGCATGAACAGACGATTCTCAGGGTTCGGAATATAAAAGACGACAAAAAAAATGATGATCATTGTTATTCGCAACGTGGTTTAAATTGCGCGAATTTAGTAGTAGTCGTAAAATAAGAGAAATTTAAATGTGGAGGATTAGGTGTGGAGGTTGGATCGTAAAGGTTGCATGAACCTGACCTCCGACAAATCCGCGAATAGATGATAAATATTTGAGTAACATTGAACGTAAATAGAATGAAATTTTTTATTCGTCTGAATCTTTCCAATTTGTTGTCTAAATTTGTAGATGGCAATAAATTATTTTCATTTATAATAAAATTGCAGACTCGAAAATAGTTTCCAGACATATGTCTCGTATGTGACAAATTTGTTGATGACCAATTTTACACATTAATACAAAATGTAACTTTTATATAATGAACAACAATCACAATGCATAATTTATAAGTTTTTTTTAATATTTTATTTGCTTTACCTATTTGTCTAACCAGATTTTTTTATAATTATTGTAAATTAATGAATACAAAAGGAAATTTGTAATAACGTTAAAGTTCTATTAAGAAAAAAAATCATAACCTAACTCCCAAAGCAAATGACGTTTGACAACTCCGTTTGAAAACGATTAGTGGCGCCTCAATAAGAACTACGATTGAACTAAGCCTATTGCATTGCCATTGCATACAATTTTACATAAGCTTAGTATTCTTTCTATAGAAATGACGGATATATCCGCCGCTTGCTAAAAATAAATTTATTAAAAAATATTCACAACGTTTTATTAAAATATTTAGCGAACATCTTTAAGTAACTTTATCTGACTTTATTGTCAAAATACCAAATATGGAAACAGACATTACAATGACAAATAATAACACTTATTCCATATTTATTATTTAACTGTCAATTTTCAACATATGTTCTATTGACATTAATGTGACAATTATGGCAACTGTAGTTTTTCGTAAATGTTTGAACATAATAAATAATATATTAAAGTCCAAAATACTAAAAAAAAACATAACTATTATAATATGTAATTGCTTTAAATTAGTGCTATATAATGAAATATCCACATTATCCTGAAAGTGTACACCGAAACTTCACTACTTTGGAGAATGTGAAATTAATTAAGGGGGAAATGAATACCTTCATATAAAGATAATAATACAAAAAATATTGTTCAAAAATAAATTTGAAAAATTATATAATTTCGACAACATTGAATAAAAAAAAATTTAATTATATGAATAAAAATAAAAAATTAAAAAAATATGAAGAAATTTTATAGAATTCGGAGTGAAGTCGTTTTTTTTTCTCGCATGAATAATGCATTTTCATTCCGAATCGTTTTCCATTTGAAATGCAAGGAGGCATGTAATAAAGCGTGGAATCTAATTGGAATGAAAGTGAATAATAGAAAATCACGAATTAGCCTACATGCGCTTTGTTTATGGGAAATCTGTGCATCGGCATTGCATAAACGAAACGAAATGACGCGAAATCGGTTTCCCAGCCAATAATTGTTATTACAAAGCGAAATTCGTTATTAAAATGGAGCGCGGTGAAAGCATCTCCATCCAATCCGACGTGCGAATTCAATTATATGAACTTGCAGATTATCATCAAATAACGACCGAAGCCAACAAATAGACAATTTGTAGACTTTGTAGAATACTATAAGGATTTGATCGATAGATTAATTAATTTAACTATGTTTAAAAATAGAGAATTAATAGACTTTTTGAGGATAAACAAATTTCTGATGGATTAATTCATCTGTATTTACAAATAGAAAATGTATAGATTATTCTATCAAATAGGTAAGTTTTAAACATATAAAATAGACAATTTATATAAGTTTGGAATTCTAATACATTAATAATACAAAAAATATTTATTTGATTGATTAATTAAAATTTTCATTGATGGAATAATTTACTACAACCAGAAATAGACAATTTAGAAACGTTTTGAGTCTATTTAGATGTTGATACAAAATGATTGAATTTGTGGATTAAATTATTTAGAACCAGAAATTTTCAGTTATTTTCGATGCGATAAAAAATAATATCATTCATGGATTCACTTATAAATAGACAATTTGTAGAATACGAAAATTTTTTGTCCATTGATTAATTTAACACTTTTTAAAAATAAAGAATTTATAGACTTTTTGAGGACAAAAAAATACCTAATGGATTAATATAACTGACTTAAAAAACGGATTTTATCAATGGATTATATGATAAATAGATAAGTTATAAACTTTTAGAATACTTTTTAATATGATATGAAAAGGATCATCCTTTGTTTAATTTACCTGTACATAAAAATACAAAAGTCTTTTGAATGAATTATAAAAAATAATTTGATTATTTTAATGCACAAACAAATAAATAATTAAATTATTTTTTGAATCCGTTTTTATGAAATAAAATGTCGTTTTTTTATGAGAATTAAAACGTTTTTATTGATTGCATAATTTACATGCAACTAAAAATAGACAATTTTTAGATTTGTTTAGTCCATTTTGATGTTAACACAAAATCATTTCATTTATGGATTAAATTATTTACAACCAGAAATAGATAATATTATAGACTTTTCAATTATTTTTTTATGCGAGTAAAAATAATATTATCAATGAATTAATTCATTTGTGCTTACAAATACACAATTTATAAATTTTTTGAGTCAATTTTAATGTTGATACAAAATGATTTAATTTGTAGATTTATTTATTTATAACAAAAAAATACATAATTTATAGACTTTTCAGTTCTTTTGTATGCAATAAAAAATAATTTTGTCAATGATTTAATTCACTAGTGCTTACAAATACACAATTTATAAAATTTTTGAGTCAATTTTGATGTTGATACAAAAAGATTTAATTTGTGGATTAAATTATTTACAACCAGAAATAGATAATTTATAGTCTTTTGAGTTCTTTTTGTTGAGATAAAAAATAATATCTTCGATGGATTAATTCACAAACAGAAATTTGTAAACTTGTTGAGTCAATTTTGATGTTGATACAAAAGGATTTATTTTGTGAATTAAATTATTTACAACCAAAAATAGAAAATGTATAGACTTTTCAGTTCTTTTCAGTGCTTACAATTAGACAATTTATACACTTATTTGGTAACTTTTGATGAGAAAAAATTTAAATTAAATAATAATTAAATGAATTTAGTTACAACCAGAAATAGGCATTTTGAGAAATTTTGATGAGACTAATTTATAAATATTTTATAAAAAAAAACATCAAATCGCTTAATTAAAAATATACATTTTGAAGACTTTTAGAGTCCTTCTGATATAATAAATAAGGATCTAATTATTTGATTAATAAACCTGTGTTCACAAATAGACAGTTTGTAGACTCTCAATGTGTCCTACTGAGAAGATACAAAAGCATTTAATCTATAGATTAATTTACCTGCCATGGCCATGCGCCGCGTGCACTTTGTTTGCCGTTGATTATCCTTCCTAAAGATCCTGCCCGAGGTTGTCGTGATCTTCTCATACTAGTCCCACATTCTGAAACAGCAACAGAAATGAAGAAGTTAAGAATATTTCTTTGCTATAAATGATGACGATCTTTTGAATCGGCCAGCAGCGATTCGGTGGACGGCAAATTGCACGTTCTCGGATAGAAATCTGAGCTCCGGCAAATTGGTTTGAATATTGAACAAAGTAGTGAAAAGGCCCCTCGAACGAATGGGAGTCATAATTAAAAGCAGGATATATTAAATTTCTCTGCTGTATTTCCATATCATTACTCTTCATTATTAATAATCTTTGCGAAAATAGAAACTGCGAGAACGCTCTTGCTGCAAAATTGCTCCCGATAAATTAATCCACGTCCTTAAGAAACATACTCATCTCCAATATACAAATATTCAACAAATAAAATACGTACAAATTATTTAATTAAATAAATATATCAAAAACAATCAATTTTACAATAGTTAAGCAACATGTTTTTTTTGTTTGAATAGGTGACCAATACCTTTATTTTATAATAAAATCAATAAAGATTTATCTCCAATTACAGTAATAGTACTATAATATTAAAAATTGCTCTTAATTAAAGTACAACTTATAATACATTTACAAAAGTTAAGCAACATGGTTTTTAGACTGGTGACCAATATGAATTATTTTACACACATTAATAAAATAGTAATAATTCATTACTAATAGAGAAAATTTTTATCTTTGAATAAATTTCTATAAAAAAAAATCTTACAGGTGAATTAATTATTCACTAATAATTTTTAGAATAGAGAAAAAAAATATTTACAAAAAAAATGTATAAATATAAAAAAATCATTTTATTAAATTAAATTATTTAAAACAATTATTTTGTTATATTCATTAAGCAAAATGTTTTTTTGATGGTTTATTAATGTTTGTAAAAAAAATGCATTTAATGATAAAATGTATATTAAAAATATTTTATAGAAAAAAAGAATAGAAAACGTAATTTGTGTTCACTTTCAAATGAATTATTCTGTTTAACCCACATAGAAACAAAGAGGAAACAATATAAAATTAAGTCCAGGAAACTTTGTTGGGTATTACGTGAACACGAAAGTATTCCGAATAAAATAAACTGTTTATTTTCTAAATAATTATTTTTAAATAAAAACGTCTAGAAAAAATTATAACCATAATAATTCATAATAATTCTGAACGTAACAAAAATTGAACTTAAGCAACATTTTACAAGAACAAATAGAAAAATAAAAAAGGTCATAAATAAATCTACGAATTCATTAAAATTTTTTTAAGTGAATTTGAAGAATGAATATTGGGAAAAATAGTAGAGAAATAAATGTAACTACATACAAATAAATCTACGAGTAAAATCAGTTTGCAAGTTGAACATCTATTTTTTTAAATAAAAAGAAAACTTAAAAGATATAATAAATAAAGAAAGAATTGTTAAGAAAAATACTTGAAAAAAATAACTTAAATAAATTTTTGAGTTAAACGAATTTTAAATTTTAGCATATATTTATTTTAATTAAATAAAAATTTACAGAAGTTTATTGATATTTGATTAAAAGAACGTAAAAGTTACAATCAAAAAAGATTTCCAAATGGAAATTGTTGAGAAAATAAACTTAACAAGTTAAAAATAAATCTAAGAGGTAAACGCTTCAAACCAATGAATAAACTGTTAGGAACTAATTAGCACCTTCATTCTATATTATTATTATTACATGACTCAGTGAAATTACCGCCGCGTACTTTCCTATAATTAGTAATTTACTAATAATACATTCTAAATATGTTTATTCTATGAAAAGTAAGATATATTTTATTTCATTTGTACATAATTAAACTTTTAATTATCTAAAATTAATAAGTAATATTTAAAATAAAAAATTAATCAATTTCATCTGATTTAAGCTATAATTATAATATGATATAATGATTTTTCTAAAGTTCATACGTATGAATTTTATAAATTTATTTTGAAAAGAAAATATAATTTTTATATTTAAATGACAAGATTATATTAATTAATATTTAAATATTGTTTTCTGATGATTTTAGTAGACAGAAAACTGTCTGCAAAATTGTGTAACTAATTCTATATAATTTTAAATTTGTTATTTTATTCATTATTTTTGTTTGCGTTTTGTTCATTTAATTAATGAGAAATTAATCGCATTTAGATTGCTTTCTTATTATTTAAAAGAAATCACGTTGTTATTTAATGTCGAAATAAATTTACAAAATTGCACAACAGATTCAATTAATGTGTAGAAATTTTACAAATATAAAAGAAAATCTTAATTATATTAATTTTCATATTAATTATTATGTCTGAATTAATTATTCTATTTTAATAAATCACTTGTTTTGCAATCTACACATTGATATATTCACTTCAACAAAGTGTTTACTATGTAATAAATCTTTTTAATTGAGAAAAACACAATAATATTTATGGTTCCAAATTTTTTCTTTTATGGAACAATTATTTTTATAAAGAACAATAATTGTTCGATGTTACGTTTGATTAAGGACGGGAAAATGTCTACGTTGGAAAACGTGTTTACTTTCAAACTGAAGTCCATTATAAAATTTGTTTCTAAAAACAAACAATATTTTCATGCTCCAGAAATTTTGTATACATATTTTCTTTCTATGTATTTTACTTCTTGTAAATACTCTATAATTATATAAAATATATATAAATATACCTCGTTTAGTCCGGTTTCAGTTGGTCTGTATATACTTCGAATTTTGTTCAAAAATTTATAAATTATAAAATGTTTGGTAATATAATTTGAACAAGTTGTGTGTTTAAATATTATAAATTATGCAATAATGTATCAAGTTTTTTAATTTTACTTTATTTTAATTATTTATAATGAATAAATGAATTTAAAAGAAAACATTTTGACAAAATTGAAGAAATTTTCATAGAAAACGGCCTAAAAAGTGAAATATTCTATATTTATTAAATTAATTTAAAAAGTATAGTGGAACCTCATTTCTCGAACGACTCGGTTCCCGAACAAATTTTACAATTATGCTTTTCATTTTATTTTTATTAATAATATAAATTATGCAATAATATTTAATTTAATAAAAAAAAACTCATTTCTCGATCGCCTCGGTTTCCCAACAAATAAATGGTTGAATCTGTGCTTCAGATTATTTTTTTTACTTTCATTCTTACGGCGAAAACTATTTCAGTACTCAAAAAAATCAGTTTCTGAACAATTAGATTTTTTTTAATAATCTTATTTATTAACAGCCTTTATGTACGAATTAAGTTCGAAAAAAAAGAGCTTCCAATGTAGTTTTAATGCAAATGCTTAAACTCTTGTAAAAATTACAAAATTTACACACCTTTTTGCAATGTAAAGTAAATGATAAAATCTTAATATATCTTTTATGTAAAAATATTATGTTAAATAACTTACGTAAATGACATTGCATTGTTCTAAGAAGGCAATAAACTTCAAAATAATAATGCCGACTTCATTGAATCAAAAATCTTGAACTCTCCTCACATTTTATTTGGTAAAACAAATTTATAAATAATATTATTTGTATAATTCATAATATTTCGCATTTTCTGAGTAATCTAAGACAAATTTGCTTAAAGTATTACTTAACAATTCGTACTATTTGTATAATTCATAATATTTCGTATTTTCTGAGTAATCTAATCCACAAACAAATTGACTTAAAACATTATTTAAAATTTATTTATTTAATTCATAGTATTTTGTACATTTTGAGTAATCTAAAACACAAAAACAATTTCCATATATTGACATTTAGACATACCAACTTTAGAATTATTACATAATAAACTTAATCTCATTAGTTGGCAAGAATTAATCAAGTAAATTTAATCACAAAATAATATAGTTACTAATTATTATTCATAATTAATTTAAAATTGTATTATCTGAGTAATCTAAGCCATAAACAAATTGACTTAAAAAATTAGTTAAAATTTGACCAGGATATATACTTTTACATTTAAGTCATATTGACATTTAGACATACCAACTTTAGAATAATTACATAATAAACATAATCTCATTAGTAAGCAAGAATGAAATGAAATAAATTTAAATAGGAAATAATATAGTTTCTAATTATTAAATTCATAATTAATTTAAAATTGCTTAATTTTTACTTATTTTTTTCTAAAATTATTGCCAGAAACATTAATTTATTAAATTAAAGATTTGCAAACAAACAGCACATAAAGAAACTCGATCGATTATTTATGTACAAAATATAATTTTGTCCTCTGTTTTTTAATTTTTTTATTTTTGCTCAACCAAAATTTTGGTTGTTTTGAAATTTTAAAACTGGACTACACTAAATCCACACTGATATCTTAATTCTAATAATTAATAATATATTGGTGAATTAAACGAAATATATAAAATTGAATAAATTCTAATAGAAAATCAATTAAAAAGTGCAATATTTTGTACTTAAGAAATAAATTTACAAAATGTGGTTGAAACTAATTTCTCCAATATTTCGATTCTCAAACAGATAAAGGTTTAAATAAGTATATGAAAACTATATTCAGTTTTCGAATAATTCGGTTTTCGTTTTCAAACGATAATATTTTTCTTTAGTATTTTTTTTTACTAATTTAATAATTTAGTTGCAGACTATCGTAAATCCGTCCTGTATGAATCCGTACTATGCGAGGTATTTATGTATTTTGTATTTTATTTCTAAGGATATTCTAAGGAAATCGTTATGACTTCAAGTTCAAGTTCAAAACGCAAACATATCTAATTAAAAGAAACACATCTGACGTCAGGCAATAATCCACTAACACCTAATATTTTAGCACAACTCAAGGATTTAGTTTTGTATTGAATAACACACGTGTTTTAAAACCTTTTTTTTTTCTAAATCATTATTAAAATGCTTTTTGGAAAAGCGTACAGGTTGACCTTAAGGATGATTTACATTAAGGTTACTATTGGAATAATTAATAAGTTCGGAATTTTTTTTTTATAAACTTGTTTTTCCAAATTGGATTCGAATATCGGTCAATGTAATATCTGGTATTGATGTTTTATTAAAAGAATTGTTGCACGCTCGAGAATAAATCAAAATCGGAATTTTATACCATCAAATTTGGACCGGTCATGAACGTGCGTGACCTTAAAAAATGTGTATATTATTTATATAAATATTTGGTCACTTTCATTTCTGCATTATTTTTTTTTAAACGGTTTTTCTTTAGTATCCAAAAATTCTTATTTATTTTAATTTCTCTGAAGATTAATATTTTTTAGAGTTTATGAAAAAATATAAATAAAATGAATTGAAATTTTATAAATGTTTCAAGAATTTCATAATTCAGAATTAATGTATTATAAATTAAATCATTATTCAGAAAAATATAAAATTATTATGAAAAAATATAATTTAATTCAAATTCTTCTACAGTTCTGCAATGAAATGTATGAATGTTCAATATCGAATAACACGGTTTTGTGATACAATTAAACCGTGTTATTCAAGGTTTTACAATAATTTATATCTGATGTAAATTAAACATAAACTTAAAAAAATATATAAATTGACAAAAAAAAATTAGCAACTATTACTAAAAATTAAATTAAAAATTAGCAAAAACAAACAATATTAATTTAATAATTATTTTTTTTATAATTAACTAAAAAGTAACAAATTGCAAATAATTAATTAACTATAAAAAAAATAATTTTATAACATTAACGTTTTGTAACTCAAAAGTGAAATTAATGGTTGGAATTTGTATTTTTGTTATGTTATTTTGTAATTAAACGCTTTCATTTCTGACAGGGAATAATGAAGACCAGCGTAGGAATTAATCGGCTAATTGAGACGTGAGTTTCTTTAAATATATCGTCGTGGAATGAAGAAAAGTGATTTTTTTTTTGTGTGTATTGAAAAATATCTATTTACGTTTCCCGCTTTTATATTCAAATGTATTCAACAAATATTTTTTTTTAATTATCCTGACATTTACTTTAGCTTTCTTTTCGTAAAAGTTTAGATTAATAAATATCTGATGAATTGATTCAAGCGTTATTATAATATTTATATAGAATGAATATTTGTATTACCAGATTTCTCTCCAATTTAGTAATGTAATAACTACGAAATTTTTAAAATTTATTATTATTAAAAAAAGCTTTTGTCGAATAAATATTAATTTCTTTATTATTTAAAATGATTTTTTTTCTTCTTCAAAATTATCTAATACTCAAAATATTATGAATACTTCTGGATTTACAATCATTTTATTTAGAAGTAATCATTTTGTTTCTCTCTAAATTAGCTAAAAAACTATAAATTTTTTCTCTAATCTCAAATGAGAATCAAAAATGTTTTCTTCAAATAGATTTTCTTTTTGCAAAAATATTAATTCTTGATTTACCAAATCCTGTCTATCTACAACATTTTTTTGTTCAATATAATTATTAATCATTCTTATTGAAAATTATAAAATATATGAATTTTTCTAAAAAAATATGAATTCTTCTAGATTTAACAAATTGTTTCGATCTACTATCATTTTATTTATGTATCTTATATGTTTTCTGTCTAAATTACGTAAAAACTATGCGTTTTCCTCAAATCATGTCAATCTATAATAATTATATTTCAAGTTAATTTTTTATTAATTCTTATGTGCTTTTTTCGAAATTATCTAAAAAGTATTATATTTCTCAATAAAATAAAAATGATTACGATTTAATTCAATATAATAACTTTTATCTAAAATTACTTAAAAAAAAAGAGTTTTCTCAAAGAATAATATTAATTCTTTTTAATTTACAATAATTTCATTTAGTTATTTTTTTATTAATGCTTATGTGTTTTCTCTCTAAAATTATCTAAACTCTATCAGTTTTTCCAAAAAAAAATATAAATTCTTCTAGATTTACCAAATTCTGTCGAATATTTATATTTTTTTCCCTTTTAAAGTACCTGAAAAGTATATTTTTTTATTAATTCTTATGTGTTTTCTCTACAAAATTATCAGTTTTTCTCCAAAAAAAATATAAATTCTTATGGTTTTACCAAATCCTATCGATATACAATCATTTTATTTAGAGGTAATATTTATATTTCTTTTTCATTTTAAAATACCTAAAAACTATGAGATTTTTTCAAATCATGTCGATGTACAATAATTTAAAGTTAATTTTCTTCAAAATTATTTAAAAAGTATAATTTTTCTCAAAAAAATAAAAATGATTATAATCTAATTCTATATAATAATAATTATTATCTAAAATTACTTAAATACTTCGAGTTTTCTCAAAGAAAAATATTAATCTTTTTTAATTTATGAAATATTGGCAAATTACACTAATTTTATATAATGTTAATTTTTTTTTTCCTTTAAAGTACCTAAAAACTATCGTATTGATGTACAATAATTTATAGTTAATTTTTGCATTTTATACAAAATTCTCTAAAAAGTATAATTTTTCTCCAAAAAAATTAATTATTTTAATACGATTTAATTCAATATAATAATAATTATTGTCTAAAATTACTTAAAAACTTTGAGTTTTCTCAAAGATTAATATTAATTCTTTTTAATTTATTAAATAGTGACAATTTACACTAATTTTATATAATATTAATTTTTATATTTCTTATGAGTTTTTTCAAATTATAAGTCTATCACGATACGCTATAACTTTTACATTACATTATAAAAATCCACAATTTTTATGTAATCGATTATCTTCAGTGTAAACTGGGGGAAAGATGTATATTAAAAAAGTAATAATTCAATTAAATTTTTTTCATTGCTTAACTTTAACTTTATAAGTTTCTAAATATAAAATTAAACATGAAAAATATTTTTATTTATTTATTACAATCTTTCATCAGTTGTGAAATTGAAGATATAATAAAATTGTTTATAGATGCAGACAATTATTTTTATTGGTCTGAGCTTACAATCTAAGTACCTAATTATACAAGAAATCGGTTATAACACTTTCATTTTATAATTGTGGATGACTTAAGTTGGTAATTGCGTTGAAAAGAGATTGCTATTCACCGGATTCAATGCTCGAAGGGGAAATAAAATCGAATCAGGATTCAAACATGAAAGTAAATCTAGGCTTTGCAAATGATTTATAAACAGAGTAAAATAATATTCAATCTAGTTTCGAAATATTTATAATTATAAATAATTTATTTTAATTCATCGCATTTCATTAAATACTATTGAAGAAGAAATATAGAAATACCACTATTTTAAAGCGGATTAAATAAAATAGAGATTTTACTCATTTTAATTTTTTTTTAACTGAAGCCGAAACTCATTGAAATTTTATTATGTGATGCATTACTGTACTTATATTTTAGTATGATTTTTTTTTGTAGAACATAAAAATGTATACTAATTGAAAAATTATCAATACTTCTGGATTTATAAAATCACGTAATATTTATGTTTCTCTATAAATTACTCAAACTCAAATCTTGTTAATCTTCGATAATTTTATTTCAATTTAATTTTTATTATTCTTATGTGTTTTCTTCCAAAATTATCCAAAAACTATGAATGTTTCTCAAAAGATTATGAATTCTTCGAGATTTAACAAATTGTGTTGATCCACAATCATTTTATTTAAGAGTAATATTTATATTTTTTATATGTTTTCTGTCTAAATTACGTAAAAACTATGCGTTTTCTTCAATAATTTTATTTCAAGTTAATTTTTATTATTCTTATGTGTTCACTTCCCAAAAATTATCGAAAAACTTTGAAAAAAAATATGATTTTTTCTGGATTTACAATTATTTTATTTAGGAGTAATATTTATGTTTGTTATATGTTTTCAGTCTAAATAAGTTAATATTTTAAGTCTGGTTTAAATTTAAATATAATAATTAAAAATTAATTGAAGTTAATAAAATTAAATAAAATTTCATTCAAAAATCAAGATTAAAACAACAAAAGTAATATTTTATATCAATTTTTTTTAATATAAAAAAAATATTATGAATTTTATGTGAATATTCAAAATATTAATGATTTTCATAATTAAAAACTAAAATATCTTAAATAATAGATGAAAATTACAGAAAAAAATAATTTAAATAAATACAATTATTTTTGTATTTTGTTGTGATTTGTATTTTTATATATTTAAATATTAGTTAAAATGAAAAGAAAAATAGATAAAATTTCATTAAAGCAGCAAATGTAATATTTTATGTGAATAATCAAAATATTAATGATTTTCGCAATTAAAAACTTAAATATCTTAAATTACAGAAAAAAATAAATTATATAAACACAATAATTTTTGTATTTTGTTGTAATTTTAATTATGTATTTATATATTTTAATTGTTGCAATAAATATTAGTAATAATAGATAATAATTATTGTATATTTACATACGTATTAAAAATAGAAATAAATAAATACAAATGGTAAATATTATTATTTAAAATTAAAAAAAACATATATAAATAGATCAATTATAGTTAAAAGTGACAATAAAATTAATGATTAAATTATATTATTTGTCTTGTTGTAAGTGGAAGGTTAAAAAATTAAATTATAACGTATATTTTGAAAAATTAAAATAATTATATGAAAATTTTAATGTACAAAAATAAATCGTTTTTTCGTGCAACAATTAAATTTAAAAGCAAAAACAACAACATTAATGATTAAAGCATGTGAGTTAATGATAAGTTAATAGAAAAAAGAGTTAAGTGAACAGGAGTAATCAATTAAGTGCACAAAAAACAAGAAGTTTTCAGAAAAACTTCAAAAAGCTAATTTATTTGACATTTGATTCGGAGCGTAATTAGAAAATTAAATAATAGTTTTTGTTAGTTTTTTTATAATGCATTTAGAAATAAAGCTATTAGCGAAGTTGAAGGTTTTCTGCAAATGAATAATTAATTGGTTTTATTTTTATTTCTTTGAGTAATTTTATTTTGTTTAGTTTTATTTTAATGGATGCAGTAGTGAGTATGGTTGTGGTATGTTACCTTGAGTAGTTGACATTGACCCAGAGAAGGCGCCGAAGAGGACGAGGAGCAGCGGGAGCGCGTGGTGCTGGACGCCCATAGCACTGACATGACCAGCAACTCTCTTGGGAACTGCTAGAAGAGTAAACCCCAGCAGACCAAAAGCGCGCCGAGAGAGAGTGATAGTGGTGACTATATATATATATATATGTATATATGAAACAATGAAAGTGCTCTCTTCTATTTCTATGGTACGATTGTAAACACAAAACTGGACTGGATGCTATGCTTTTCCTCCACTGTGGACTACCAACACTCTTTCTTTTCCATCATCATCATCACCCACCGCCAACAACCGGATGCAACACGCGCTTGCTTCACCCGCTCTTGTCACATACAGAAGATATGATAATCCCAACTGCATTTCGTATGCGTAATCCCGCATTCCATTCCAATTACCGCTGCTCCTCACTCTGAACCATTTCCAAATAAAACTTTCCACTTTAACTCATTTAATACCTTTCGATGACACAGTTTTAAATCTAATTTTTTTTACTCTATTATTCAAAATACAGTCTTAATTTTATTCACTTTTAAAATAATTTAATTCATCTTACTGATTTTATTTATCAAATATAGTTATTTCAGTTTAATATTTCTATTGAATTATATTTTAATAATTATCATTTATTAATACAAATTAATTAATTTAAACATTTAAAAGTAAATTTGGATTATCAAATATACTTATATCATTTTAATAATTTTATTACAGTGCATTTTGAATATATTAATCATGATTATTTATGGGTAGATACAAATTAATTAATTCATTTAATTATAATAATATTCATTGAAACATTTAAAAATAAATAAAATTTAATTAAATAATTATTACCAATTAAGAAGCCATAAGTCTTTCAGTCCGGGAAATAATAATATAATGTACAAAAATAAATTCATGTAACAATATCAAATCCATAAAGGAATTCCTGATTTATTAATATTCTGTTATGTTCTAATTCTTTAGTATATATTAAATTAATTGTGAAAAGTAATTATTTATTATTTACTTAAAATTATTTAAAAAATAATTATTTTGAAGGTCAAATAATCTTGATATTAATTATAAACTATATGCATATATTACTGTACGAATTATTGATGTAATTATAATTTATTATGAAAATAATTGTAACATATTTTTTTTTGTATAGGGCTGAAAGTAATGTTAAATTTAAATAAATTGAAAATGTAATATTTTAAGTTTGGTTTAAATTTTAATAAAATAATTTAAAATTTGAAATAATTTATATTTAAAAATAAAAAATAATTAATTTGATGGTCAAATAATCTGGATATTAATTATAAACTTTGTGCATATATTACTGTACAAATTATTTATGTAATTATATTTTAGTATGAAAATAGTATAAAAATAATTGTAACATATTTTTTTTTTGTATAGGACTGAAAGTAATGTTAAATTTATACAAATTGTAAATGTAACATTTTAAGTCTAATTTAAATTTAAATAAATAATTTATAATTTTATTCATAATAGTATAGTTAAAAATAAAAACTACAATTAATTTCCGTCAAAATATGTAATCCGATATTCTATGAAATAACTAGTTTTTTTTTTCTAGAATTATTACTATATTTTTGCAAATAAATACTTTACCTTTAGTTAGTATATAAAATATATGATACGTTCTATATCAGGTGTGTCCTTATTGAAAATGTGTTACTTTTTGTTCATTCTCATTATTTTTTGTCAATTTGTTTGTTATTTTTTTTTTATTAATTTCTTTAATTTCTAATTCCTTCATTTTTATTATTTGTTCCGTCTAATTATTACATACAACTAGGTAATATATAGAACAATTAATTAAAGCAAACAAATAAAAAACTATACTATAATTTACACAATTTGTGGGTGTTATAAAAATTTTTTTTGATATGTTTTCAATAATAACAGAATTAGATCTATTTATTTCGTTGAACTTTTGAGTGTTTTCATATTTTTCATTTATGAATTTAATTTTTATTTATAATTTTATTTGTTGCAAGTATTTCAAATTATTTGTTTTTTTTTTTGCATTAGTTTGAATGAGTTAACTTTCTTATTTTTTATTATTTCCTCTTCATTTTTATGACCATTTTTATTTATTTTATTGTTGTTGTTTTATTGTTTTTTATTAATTTATTGTTACGACGCAATTTTATGTGGTATTTCTTGTTCTTGTCGTTGAACATCTCTTAGTTCTTGTTATTTGTCTTTTCTTGTATATTTCCTTCAATCTTTGGTAAAGTTTCTGATAATTTTGTGAATATGAATATGTCATCTGGTAAATTTTATCAATGAATATTTTCTTCTATTATTTTCTATTCACCATTCATAATTTGTTCGCTGTGTTTAACTGCTTTCATTGAATTATGCACTTTTTCTATTAGATATTATCACTGTTAATTGCTTTGAAAACAGGAATTCACTTCAACTCGTAAAAACGTTTATAAATAATTTTAATTAATTATTAACCTAACGACAGATTAATTTATGTAAGAAATTATTATAAAATTAAAAGATTATTTTTAATTAAATATTCTAAAAACATATATAAAATTATTAATTTTTAGTAACTTATAAATTCTGTTCGTATATTAATTACAAATAATATTTATTTTTTTTATAACAACTTATAAGACTTTTACTAGAAAATTGTATTAGTTCTTCTGAGTGAAGAACAGATCAGTTCTTCCAAAATAAATGTTTTTTAATCTGTATCAAATCTGATGTAACAACAGAGTTAAAATATTACTTTAAAATTAAATTATTTATTTAAATAAATAATATAATTACTTTCTATATTTGCTAAAATAATATATTTATGCACTTTCTTAATTGAAAGTCACGTATCTCTAATTACATTCATTGATTTGCATGTATATACATATACTTTATTTATATAAAATAAGACAAAAGTAATGTAATTATAATTATACAATTATAATTTTTATATCAGCAGACATTAATATTATAAGCGATTTTTTTTTTGTAAGATTTGATGCATGATAATAATTTTTAAACAGTAATAAGCAACGTTATGTAACATCAAGGATACATGTTAATATCTTAATAATTAGTATAAAAAAATACAGACATTATAATGAATGAATGTTTCCAATATTTTTTATATATTTTTTAAATTTGTGTTGTAATATTTTGTTAATTTATAGAAATAATTTTCTGTTTTAGATTATATGAGAATTATAATATCAGTTTAGGCTGATGTTAAAAAAATATTATTTCCAGAAGAGATTGATGAAATTGATGGAATTAATTTATAAATTTACTCCAAATTTATTGATAGACGTAAATATATAGAAATTTGCAACATTCAAAATTTCAATTTCCTTGTTGTAAAAAGGGAATAGTTATTATATAAATTATAGGATGCGCTCTTTATCAGGTGTCTCCTTATTGAAAATGTATTATTTTTTGTTCAATCTCATTTTTTTTTTGACAATTTGTTTGTTTATTATTTTTTTTTAATTTCTAATACTGAAACTTCTAATTTCTTCATTTATATTATTTCATAAATTACTTTATATAACTTTATTATTTAACAGAAAAACTAGGTAATATAGAAAACAATTAGTTAAAGTATCAAATAAAAAACTATAAAAAAAACTTTTTCAATAATAACAGAATTAGATCTATTTTTTCCGAGTGTTTTTTTATTTTTAATTTGAGAATTCTATTTTCATTTATAAGTTTGTTTATTGCAAGTATCTCTAATTATTTGTTCTTTTTTATATTAGTTTGAATCAGGAAACTTTCCTAATTTTTTATTACTTTCTTAGCTTTTTTGGGTTTTTCTTTGTTGATTTTATTGTTTTCTATTTATTTGATGTGTTATTTCTTGTTCTTGTCTTTGAACAATGTCTTCTCTTCTATATTTCCTTCAATTTTTGAAAATCTGCTGACGATTTTGTAAATAGGATTTTTTTGTCTGTTATAATATTTTGTTAATTTATAGAAATAATTTTTCATTTCAGATTATATGAGAATTATAATATCAGTTTTGATAGTTGTTAAAAGTATAATACATTCAAAAAAGACTTTAGGAATTGATGGAATCAATAGACGTAAATATGTAGAAATTTGCAACATTCAAAATTTCAATTTCCATGTTGTACATTTTGTAAAAAGTGATTTCTGTAAAGACTTATATAATAATATAGTTTTGCATAAAACACAGTTATATAAATCAAAGACATAAATATGTTTAAAGTTTGAATTACAAATTTAAATTTCAATGATATGAAAAGGGATTTATATAAAGAATTATATAATAATTGTTATTTGCATATACGAATTCATCTAATTTGTATTAATTCTGAGTAATATAATGTGTATTAATTCTTAGTTTTTTTTTTATAACAGAGTTTCCATTTAACGCGTTGCTTTTTAATCGTTTTAAAGGAAGACTGTTTGTAATTGTAAAAACTATAAGCAGAAAAATATAAATTTGAAAAGCCCTGCAAAATATGATAGAAATAATGTTGATGTTGTGAGTCGTGGAAATTAGAAGGTTTCATTTGTAACAGGATGTCGATTCAACGTTGCATTTGGCCAGTGTATTTATTGCGGGATGGGAAGCCAAGTTATGAAGATGCGAACCTGAGCCTACAAAGTAAATCATGCTCCAAATATAAAACGAGAATTTATAAATATAAAATACATAAAAAAATTGCAACAAACAATATCTTAAACGTTATTAAATAAGTATAATATTTTATTTAAACAAATAAAATAATTTTCTATTATAAAATATTAATAATTTATATTAGAAAAGTTTAACGATATTTGATATTATTATGTAATTAAATTAGTAATTACAAAATTTAAATAAATAGAATTAATTTAAGAAATTATAATATATGGTTAGTAATATTTAAAAAGTGATGTTGTAATTAGCAAAAAAGAGAAATTCTGTAACAAATTTGAATAAAATTTAGTCACAAAAAAAATGAATAAATAAATTAGAATAAATTAATTAAAACGTTGTTTGTTGCAATTCTATAAAATACGTCTATTGATAAACATGATATTTGTAGAAATTTTAATTGAAAAAAATAATTAAATAATAATTTTGAATGAAATTTGTATGCAAAAATTATTAAAAAATAATTATATGCGGTTAACAATGAAAAAATAATTTGAAAAATGTAAAATCAGTGGATGAGAATAGATTTGAATAATAAATAATTTATAATCGATGCGGCGCTCGAAGCGTTTAGAAATGAATGCATAACTTCACTTTCTACACAAATAAATTTTGATTTCAATTTCTTACAAGCCGTTTCTCGCATGCAAACAGTTTCATCAGCTAAATTACACTATTTACATCGCATTATAAGCCAATAAACTAAGCTTCAAAACTTACATTATTGATGATTAAGAGTTATTTTTAGTGATTTATGATCAAAATTAAAATATTATCAATTTTAATAGGAAACGAGTCTTGCGATTATAAAACCTCTGAATACTATAGATTATCTCATAATTACTTAAGACTTTTTTATGAGATTTATTTATTTATTATAATACAAGTATATAATATTTTTTCTATTATTTATTGATATTATCTGGTAGTTTCCTGCTCTTCCTTCATTACAAATATAAAAACCTGTTATTAATTATTTTCAAATAATTCGATAATTTATATTTTCTTCGACAACTTAAATCAAATACAGCAAGGCTTCACACAGTGCGGTTTCAATCAGTCCGGAATCACTAGAGTCGTACTAATCTTATTTAAATCTGAACAATAAGTAAATTTGTTTGCGGATGACTTTAAAGTAAGATTACTGAAAAATCAGCAAATGTTGCAATTGGAGTTTTGCTAATTTCAGAAATATCTAACGTGTATAGAAAGTAAATCAGTCTTCAATGTTTCTAAGAGACATTCTATTCAATTGAACAAAATAAAAATAAATTCTAAAAAATTTGTGCACAAAATTATTGTATTTACTTCCTCAATTAGTCCGGTTTCAAATAGTACGGGATAATATGAAAGATATTTGAAAAATCATCAAAAATATTCTGGTCTTAAAAAAAATACTGTTTCCAATCTTGCTTTCCTAAGTCATCAAAATTACTAATACGTTTTAACTCCAAATATTAAAAACATAACTTGTTGTCATAATATCAATAAGTTTATTCATTATATAAATCTTAATATGATCCTATTTATGAATATTTTTTCATAAATCTCTTCCTTTTCTAACAAACAGCTTTCCAAAATACGTTAAATCTTATACATCTCCAAAAATCTTCAAATATAATACTTTACACAAAATATGTGATTATTTTATATAGAAAAAATAGTAAATTTAAAATATATGTTTAATAAAATTATGTAAAATTATTAAAAAATTGCAAAAAATTGAGTATGAGAATCATTAATCGTGATAATTTAAGACAGATTTTTTTTTTAATATTTAATATTTTGGGTTATGAGTAATGATGTTTTAATAAGTGTTCTTAGATTTACGTTGGTGATTTGTAAATTATAATTGGCATTTATAAAATACGAGGAAATGAACGATTAATTTAATAATTATGCAAACATGCTATTGTAACATAAATATTCCGTGTTTTTTATATCAATTTTAATATTTACTTTTGCAAAATTATAATTTGTATATTATTACATCACGGAATTAAATTATATCCTATTTTTATGAAGAAAAAAAAGACTTATAATTTAGTGAATAAAAAAAAGATATTATAAATATACTTATAATTATTTGTCGGAAATTAGATTCAAAATTTTTCTTTATTTCACTCAAATTTTTGTAACGAACACTGAAAATGTTAAATTATTTATAATATAATTGTTTACTTAAGCAATTGTAATATTTAACAAAAATTACAACAAAAATAAAAATATTTAAAAAAAAAACATTCTATAAAAAATTAAATATTAAATGAAATTTTACAAATAGTTTTCAAGTATTTTCTTCAAATTTATTTTAAAATCTTCCTTTTCTTTTATATTACTTTATCTATTTTAGTTAGCATATATTAGTACTCTTAACTACCAAGTATTTAATTAAAAAAATAAAATTAAAAAAAAATATATTAAATGAAATTTTACAAATAATTTCCAAGTATTCCTTGATATATTCTATTTTTTATTTTTTCTCTTGTATTACTTTATTTATTTTATTTAGCATACATTAGTACTTTTAACTACCAATTATTTAATTAATTAATTATATAAATATTGAAAGAGAAAAAAAACAAGTATTTTTCACGATTTTTTCCATCCAATTAATTCAACAGGTTTGTATAATATTCTGAATTAATTCTTTCACCTTTCTCAATATAATATATTAACAAAATTGTCCTTGTATCCCTAATAACCTTGTGTTTCTTTCAAAACTTTTTCATTAAGTTTATATAATTTTTATTCCTAGAGACTTATTTCATGACTGATATTTCGTATTAGGTTTTATATAGTTTCAGTAGTTTGTCTCAAAACATTGTTTCCTGCTTCATGTCATCCCATAGCTCGTTATATTCTCCATTACTCTGTTGTTCATCATGTTCTTTCTTTTCCGGTACATAATTTCTTCTTCAACTTTTGTGTTTCTCCGATTCTTACAAAAAATAGAATATAATTTTTCAATAGGAGAATTGAATTTTAAAATAAATTAGTTTGATAAAATAATACAATTATTTATAGCTGATTTTCATATGCTAATTTTAATTGGTTACAAATTGGTCTTATTTGTTGTATTTTCACAATTTATATATACAGCAATATGTCACTTACACGACTTTAATCTATGAAGATTCACTGGAAAATTTTAAAACCAAACTAAATTTTAATTAAGAAAAATAAAAAGTCTCAAATCTCTTAAAATCCTCGATTAGTCCGGTTTCAAACTATCCGGAGTGAAATGTAAAAAGTATTTGATAATTCATATAAAGTATTTGTTTGTTCAGAAAGTAATTTCGTTTTTTTTATAAAAATGAAAGACGATTTTCTTATAGTAAATAAATATTTTATTGGATTATAATGTTGTCTATTCTGGTCCACGCTCATAAAATGTTTGTTCTTTGCTGATATTTGACCTCCTCATTTGAAGTAAAGGTTTATATAGCAGTTATAAATCATTACATATAATTATTGAAAATTATAATAAATATATCATTATTTTTAACACTTGTTTATTGCAGTAAAAAAATGTGCTGACGTGTCAAATTATATGTCCTGTAACAATAAGCAAAATAGTAATTTGGAAACAAAATAATTATGAATTATGTTTTGTTCTCACTGAAATGAAAATATGTATATGAAATATACAGATAATTATAGTATAAATCTTTCAAGTGACAAAAATCAGTAACAAATTATGAAAGTTGCTCTGGAAGTAACATGATTCTACGCTAATAAATTTTTTATTCTTTGCTGATTTTTGACCTCCTCATTTGTAGTAAAGATTTATATAACAGTTATAAATCATTGCATATAATTATTGTAAATTATAGTAAATATATCATTATTTTTAACACTTGTTTATTGCAGTAAAAAATGTGCTGACGTGTCAAATTATATGTCCTGTGACAATAAGCAAAATACTAAAATAGTAATTAGTAAATTGTCTAATAATTAGGAAACGAAATACTTATGAATTAAGTTTTTTTTTCTCACTGAACTGCAAATCAGTATATGAGATTTACAGACAATTATAGTATAAATCTTTCAAGAGACAAAAATCACAACGAATTACGAAAGTTGCTCTGATAGTAGCACGATTCCACGTTCATAAAATGTTTGTTCTTTGCTGATTTTTGACCTCTTTATTTGAAGTAAATAAACCTTTAGCAGTTATAAATCATTACATACAATTATTGAAAATTGCAGTAAATATATCATTATTTTTAACACTTGTTTATTCTAGTTAAAAAATGTGCTGACGTGTCAAATTATATGTTCTGTAACAATAAGCAAAATATTAAAATAGTAATTTGGAAACGAAATACTTATGAATTAAGATTTTCTCACTGAAATGAGATTTACAGATAATTATAGTATAAATCTTTCAAGTGACGAAAATCAAAACAAATTATGAAAGTTGCTAGAAAACCACAATATTATTGTTAAAAAATAATAATAATATGGTAGTTTTGCAGTATGTGAAGATTAAACGGGAAACCGTTTCGTAATAAGCAATAATTTATGAATCGGGAAAGTGTTTTGTTTTATTTCGAATGTTCCTTCTTGCAAAGCCATCTTTCACTGCTCGTTTATTGCAGCTCATCGTACAAAAAGCAACCATCTCCATCTCTTTCTCTCTATTGTTTTATGCAAATGTTTTGTACGTTGGCCTTGATTTATTTTATGCCTTGTAGCAAGAAAACGAAACGTGGCCTCTGTCTCTACACTGTGTACGTTTGTGTGTGTGTTTCAAATAGTTTTTACTTTTTAGTGAAAGTAGTTGCTGCGAACCGAGGAGAGAAATGATGATACGACGAGGGAAAGAGAAAGAATGGGAATTAAATCCGAATTTTCGCTGCTTTCCAAAAACGAAAACAAACAGAACCGTTTCGAGAACGAGCAGAAAAACGGCGCGAATCCTTCAAGTAATTAACGTGGTGCACTGATTGTAATTTGGAGCGAAAGAAAGAAAAGATGTGCGGTTGCTGCGGTGTTATTAGTTTCTATTCATGCATTCCGCAAGTTTTGCATGGAAATCCATCAAAATCCATCATTGATTGATGATCGTGGTTGGTTTTTTGTTAACTGGAGAAAAAAAATGTAGTGAAAATTGTGAATTTCCTTGCGGCACGCTTGAAGAAAGGTTAATTATACTTGGGGTATAATTCATTAATCTCGTGTAATGCTATAATTTCCTCTTTTCGAGCTCGAACACTCTACTAACTCAATTCTAACCAATTGAAAGTTTTCGCAATTACATCGAAAATTCATCAACGTAACGCATTTACATTACTAATGGGAACACGCAGTTTTATTAACTTTAACAAAACTGTATCTGACTAATACTGCAGAGTCGAGTTTGGACTTGTATATTTAATATAACAACTTTATTTGCTGCACATTTCAGTAAATTTTTTCACGATTCAAGATTAATACAATTTTCTGCCATAGATCAAGTATAAACTTCAATTCCAGTTGCTTCTCCTAAGAGTGAGACTTGGACAACTTCAAAGTATCACAAGAACTATTTTTTATGAGTCTAACTAGGACTCGAACTCCTAGAGACTATCTAGAGTCTTGGAGCGACAACTTGGGGAAGACACTTTTGTATAAGAAAAAAATCTAGATTATCTCTAGTCTTTTAAAAAATTATCAATATTTGCGGACTTCCTTATATAGAATATTTATTACCAGAGGTAACGTTAATCGAATCACATCTCATTCCAAGAACTGTTAATATTTTCGGACTTTTGCGGACTACGTTGCATCGATTATTATCGTTATCAGAGGTACCGTTAAGCGAGGCTGTTACCTGTATTGAGTCAGATAGATAATAAATATATAATAATATATGATAAAAAGTTATAAAGAAAATTATGACAAATAAATATGTAGTGGAATCATTCGCTAATTTAAAATTTAAACATACAAAGATCTATACTCATTCAGTCTGTAATAAAGCTGGAAATTTACTGAATATTATATTAATTATAAAAACAAACATTTAGCATAAATTTATAAGTCCGCCTAAATTATATGAGATTTGTGAAAAACCAAAGTAGAAATCTTGTACGGAAATGTGAATTATCCACACTTTGTAAATATTATATGCAATAATTTTAAATAGTTTTATTATGTCAATCAACAAATCAACCAATATAAATGTTGATCCAATACATTCGTTTCATATGTTAATAATTAGTAAATATTAAGACTAAATTATATTACACTAAAAATTGTCCTTTAACTTTTCTGGCTTTTTAAAAAAATTACCGTTATTTTTTGTCAAAATTTACCGGTAATTTCAGTAATAATATTGGACGGTAAAACTGTTTAACCGTTTACCGGTAATAGAACAATTATAGTACTGTTCAAATGTAACCAATTTTACTATTATCTGTTTCCATAGTAACCAATGATTATAATGGAGATATAATTAAGAGTATACTGGTTTCGGTTTACGAACAATTTTTAAGAACGAATTATTATCGTTAACTGAGGTACACTGTACATTACTGAAGTTGGCAGTAATGCTAGCAGAGTGTACAAATATAATCACTTCTATCTGAATCGGTAACTCAAATATCGCGTACAAGCAATATGTCTTTTAAATTAACAAAAAAAAACAATAAATATATGTATTATGTCTTCATAAATAAAGTAGTATTCATACTTCCAAATTTTTGTAAAAATTACCACTGCAGAAGAAAATGTCATTTGAGACATTTAACTTTTCAGTTTTGCACTCATCAAGTTTCATGTTTAATAAAAGACACAAAGTTTTGGTGATGACAAATTCATTTAAATACAAAAAAAAATATAATGATGGATATGAAAATCTTTTGCTTCACTCATAAATATGCAAAATAAATTTTGTGCTTAAAGTAGGATTTCAACATATGCAACAATAAATTATGGATAATATAAGCATTAAATATTGTATAAATAAAAAATGTTGATATTATCGTAATAATATTTTTAAAATTTTTCTGGTTTTCTAAAGAAAACCGGTATTTTCGTCAACATTTACCGGTAATTTCAGTAACAAAACTGTTTAACCGTTTACCGGTAATAGAACCAATAGTCTCAAGTTATGTCCAGTATGAATGAATAATATAAATATCTTATTAAATATGTTTGTATTTATTTACTTTACTTTTTTGTTAAATCATTCTTATGAGTTGTAATAATCTTATATATATAATGATTATTTAAGTTTTGATTAATTATTGTAAAAACTCAATTGTATTTTATTCAAAACTGGAAATATTAAATTCAAACTTTTCACAATGATAAAATACTTATAAATAACAATTGTTGCCGTATTTCTCTTAAATCGTAAATATGTTTTATTTTAAACATTTTCCTTTATATTATTTACACTAATTACATAAACATTTACTTCCAATTTATCGGCAATAACAAATTTGTTATACGTTCATTACTAGTCCTTCGAATTAAAAAAAAATACAGTTTGTATAGACATAATTCATAACGCATAATTATATAATAGTAAGTATATAGGCATTACATTCCTCTTATTATTTCAAAATAAACATATTTATTATATAATCTCTTATCAAAACTAAATATTTTATACTAATTTAACAGTGAAATAATTTATTATAAAAATCATCTTTGTTGATCAATATTTATTTTTTTCAATAAAAAATTTATTACAATTTTACTTGTAGCAATTGAAGAATGTGCCCTTATAATTAATGAAGACTATAAAATTGTATAAATATAAATAGCAGGAAAAAAGATCAATTTGTATACAAGTTTTGTGAAATAACACTAGAATTTATGTTTATTTTTGTTAATAAAAAATTAGTTTTATTTTAGTTTTTCAAACATTTAATGGCAGTTTCTAATAATGAATTATATAATTTACATTATCAGAACATTAATTAATTTTTAATAATTTGTGTATTAATTAGATTTTACATTTCATGAAATCAAATACAAATAATCGATGTAATCGGATTACATAATTGCAAATACAACAAAAAAAAGACATGTGTCATAATTATTTTTTTTGGTATCTCAAACAAGGCGGTGTAGGAATTACTTGTGCTATTTGATTTTAAAATATGTATGACATAAATGTTTCCGTCAAATATTTGCTGTTCAATCGATCAATCTTTTTCGGCGAAAAGAGGATTCCAGCCTTGTACAAATTCATTCTAATCTGCACGGATCATAAATCTCTGCATATATTTATTTTTAATTGCATGCAAAGATGTAATTCCAAATGCAAACATTGACTAATTGGGAAAAGTACTGAATGTCAAGAATTTGACATTGTAGAAAAAAATGTTTGGATAATTGATGATTTATGATTCTCCCAGTGACACAATTCAAACAGTTATTATATTTATTGTACTTGTTTGTAGTAATTATTAATATAATTTTTATGAGTAATTTTAATAATGAAGATTTATATAATTTCGAAAAATAAAGTTTATATTATAGTTAGTATTTACTATAAGAATGATGATTATATATAATTATGAAATACCATGAATCCTTGAATTATGTTGTATCAAATTTTACTGAAGATTTTTACTGCAATTATTTAGTAAATTTTTGTGTAAATCCAAATTATGTCTCTGCTATTTTTTTATCTGTATATCATTTAGTAATGTAGATTTATATGATTTCGAAAATTTAAATATTTTTATAATAAATTTCAAAATCTATAAAACGAATGTTACTCAAGATTTTTACTGTAATAATTTACTAAACTCTAGTGTAAATCCAAATTATGTATCTGCTATTTATTTATCTGTATTTCCTTTAGTAATTTTAATAATGTAGATTTATATAATTTCTAAAATCTATAGTTTAGATTTTTTTTTACTAATTTTGTAGTAAATTAAATCTATAAAAATTATGTTTATATACAATTTTGAAATACTACTAATCTTAAAATTATATTAAAGCGAATTATTACTCAAAAGTTTCACTGTAATAATTTACTAAATTCTAGTGTAATTCCAAATTATGTATCTGTACTTCCTTTAGTAATTTTATTAATGTAGATTTATATAATTTCTAAAATATAAAATTTAGATTTTTTATTTACACATTTTTATAGTAAATTACAAAATCTTTCAAAATAATACTTATATACAATCTTGAAATACCACTAATTATGTAGAAGCAAATTTTACTCTAGATTTTCGCTGTAATAATTTACTAAATTCTTGTTTAAATCCAAATTATGTATTTGCTATTTTTTATCTGTATTTATTTTAGTAATTTTATTAATGTAGATTTATATAATTTCGAAAATATAAATATTTAATTTTATTTACACATTTTTATAGTAAATTACAAAATCTTTAAAAATAATGCTTATATACAATCTTGAAATACTTATATTGCAGCAAATTTTACTCAAGATTTTCTCTATAATAATTTACTAAATTTTGGTGTAAATCCAAATTATGTATCTGCTATTTTTTTATCTGTATTTCTTTTAGTAATTTCAACAATGTAGATTTATATAATTTCGAAAATATAAAATTTAGTTTTTATTTACACATTTTTATAGTAAATTACAAAATCTTTAAAAATAATGCTTATATACAATCTTGAAATACCACTAATTATGTAGAAGCAAAATTTACTCTAGATTTTCGCTGTAATAATTTACTAAATTCTTGTTTAAATCCAAATTATGTATTTGCTATTTTTTATCTGTATTTACTTTAGTAATTTTATTAATGTAGATTTATATAATTTTGAAAATATAAGTTTCTGATTTTATTTACACATTTTTAATTGCAAAATCTTTAAAAATAATGCTTATATACAATCTTGAAATACTTATGTTGAAGCGAATTTTACTCAAGATTTTTTCTGTAATAATTTACTAAATTTTAGTGTAAATCCAAATTATGTATCTGCTATTTTTTTATCTGTATTTCCTGTAGAAATTTCAATAATGTAGATTTATATAATTTTGAAAATATAAAATTTAGTTTTTATTTACACATTTTTGTAGTAAATTACAAAATCGTTAAAAATAATGCTTATATACAATCTTGAAATACCACTAATTATGTAGAAGTTTACTCTAGATTTTCGCTGTAATAATTTACTAAATTCTTGTTTAAATCCAAATTATGTATTTGCTATTTTTTATCTGTATTTACTTTAGTAATTTTAATAATGTAGATTTATATAATTTCGAAAATATAAATTTTAGATTTTATTTACACATTTTTATAGTAAATTACAAAATCTTTAAAAAATAATGCTTATGTACAATCTTGAAATATCGTTAATCCTCAAATTATATTGAATCAAATTTTACTCAAGATTTTTTCTGTAATAAATTATTAAATTTTTTGTCTAAATCCAAATTATGTATCTGCTATTATTTTTGTTATCTATATTCTCTTTAGTAATTTGTAAATATACTCAATTCTCGAATAACACGGTTATAAATCGTGTTATTCAAAACTCCACATCCATATATAATTTTTATAAATAGACATTCAGTTGGAGATATTTATTTTAAAAGATTTTCTTAAGGTACAACATTTTTATCAACTTTAAAAAGTAATTTTATTAAGTTTTGTGAAAAAGTATACTATAAGAAACCTTGACATTGAAGTACCTGTTAAAGATTCAATCGTGTTATTTAAGAAAGTAAGTCAAATATCGTGTAATTCGAGAATTTCTTAGAACCTAAATGACTAATTTTATAGACTTAATCAACTTACGAATTTGTTGAAAAACCGTTTTCAAAATTTCTAATATGTACTTATTCGTCATTTTTTTTAAACCTATTGTATATTTTCTTCTTTTAATACATTTTCTGGTCATATTTTGCGCCAAATTCTATTTAAGCATTTCTTAATGACTTTTTTTCAAAAAATTATCAATATTTTCGGACATTTGCGGACTTCGTTATATCGAATATTTGTTATCAGAGGTAACGTTAATCAAATCACGTCTCTTTAAAAAAACTGTTAATATTTTCGGATTTTTGTGGACTACGTTATATCGCCTATTCGTTATCAGAGGTATAGTTAACTGAGGCATTGAGTATTGATAATAAAGATAAATAAATACAGACATAAAATTAATAAACTAAAAAATTAAAGCTATAAAGAAAATTATGTCAAAAAAATATATAGTGGAATCATTCGCTAATCATAAATCTAAACATACAAAAATGTATACTAAATCAGTCTGTAATAAATCTGTAAATTTTCAGAACATTATGTTAATTATATAAACAAACATTTAGCATAAATTTAGCAGTCCGCCTAAATTATATGAGATTTGTGAAAAACCAAAGTAGAAATCTTGTACGGAAATGTGAATTATCCACACTTTCTACCAATTATTACACTGAATTCGTTTATTCAAGTCATCTTTTGACCAAATGTTCTTTCTTGTCCTTGTTTTCTAATACTAAATTCAGTTTTATATTTACTCCACATATAAAATTATAGCTTCATCTTGAATACATTATGTTACATGAATTATTAATGTTTGGATTAAAATTTAAACACAAAAAAAAGTAGGATTAAACTCTGTTTTATTAAGCTAATAAAATTTCATGTTAATGAGGCAAGTTTTCTCAGTATTTATTATAATTTGAAAATTATTTTTTTCAACAAAAACCCTGACTTTATATATAAAACTTAATATGATTAAATTAAGAATAATATTTTATTTGACCCAATTTTAATAAAAGATTTTCTGCAACAATTTTTGTAAATTAATTATAAATTTAAAATTAATCAGATTAAAAGCAATAATTTTACAACAAATTAAAATTGATATGTAGAAATTTATTATCCCCCGATTTAAACTGAAACTACGGTTTTAAGCATCAAAATTATCGATTTCGATTTACGCTGTTTTCATCTTAGAAAAATCTATATTTCTTGTTCTTTTTAGAGTTTTTTAATTGAAAAATTAATATTTTATAGAGAATTGTCGATATTTTTGTGGAATAATTTGAAAGTTATTATTGTAACTATTGATCCTATAAATATTTAGTTTTTGTAAAAAGAATTTTAATTTTAAATTAAATATCTGTTCTGTACTTAAAAATTAATGAGAAATAACCACTTAAAATTGTTTATATTTGAATATAATTAATTTGCATTAAAATATTTGTAAACACGGATTATACTTAAAATATTTAATAATTAATAAAATAATTAATTAATTACGGACAATAAATTTGATCATTATTTTAAAAATTTATTATGGAATGTTTATATACTTTTTATAGATTATTAAATCTTTTATAATGAAATTAAATTAATATCTTTTGAGAATTATGTAAATGCATTTATATTAAACTAAACTGACCAACAATTTTTTGTGCTGAATTCCACGAATTTATAACTTTATTTCGTTAATCTTTCTTTATTGAAAAGCATATTTACCCTTTGTATTTCTTCAAAAACAGAAAATTGTCATTAAAAATAAAATATTTCAATTATTCAAAATTCAATTTATTTAGAATCTACTATAAGCATTTAAATTTTATAAACAAAAAATATAAAATTTCTTATAAATATATTATTTTTTAAACTTGAGGTTAGAAACCATAATAATTTCTTGTATAATTTTATAAACTAAAAAAGTATTATTGTAAACAAAAAATAATCATTAATTATTATATAATCATATTTACAGCTAATAACAAATTTACAATTTAATTTATTCTTGAACAAATTTTAATTTTAAATAATAATAACTAAATAAAAAAACAGTTTAAATGCATTTATTACATAAGTAATACTAATAAATATTGAAGAATATTTTATTTCATAATGCTCATTTTTGTATGGAATTTCTTGTATAGAGTTAATTTTATTAAAAAAAAAATAATATTTCTTATTTCTTTGAATACCTTGAATAGTGCGGGAAATATATTCTGCCTACATCTCACATAAAAAGAGATTTCACTTCAAAAGGGAAAAAAAACGATGATTTAATATACAAAAAATAATTTTATGTGATAAAATTTAGTTAGTATAAACATTTTTAAATGCGGACTATTCGAGGTTAAAATTGATTTTAATTAAATAATATTTCTTTTTTCTTTGAATCAATTCTGCCAATATTTCACATAATTTTTTGTGTTCAAATTTGGTTAGTTTAACATTTTTAAATCCGGACTATTTAAGGTTTTGTTGTTTGTAGATTTTATTAATTTAGTTGTTATGATTTATTACATTTTTATGTAATTTATTTGGAGATTTTAATATTTTCTTAATTGAAGTCAGACTAAATGTTCAATAACACAAGCGATTAACTTAAATTTTGTTTTGTGTAAAGTTTGCATTATGTCTGAAAGCAACAACTAAGAAATTAATTAATTACATATTTATAATCGAAGAACATCAGTCCGTGCAAATATTGCGGCTACTTACTTGTTTATCGTCTACGAAACAAAAACTGAAAAAAAGTATAAGTAAAAAAAAACTTCTTCAAGACAATCTGTTTTGGAAAGTTTTCCCTTGTTGTGTTTCGCGAAGAACGGCAGAGAACAAGCGTCGAGGTTGTGCGCAAATATTGACGAGGCGAGGCAATCATTAACAAGATCTTGCAGTCTCTTAGTAAAAGAAATAAAATTAACAATATTTGTACGACAAATACAGGAAGCATCGGATTGTTTTCTTTCATTATATTTTTATTTTGTAATCGGTTTGTGCAGAGGGAATAACAGACAATTTGTTTATTTTTTTCATTATTTATTCATTTATATTGGCTAATCTTAAAGAGGAACATTTTGAATGAACATTCATAGAATAAAGTGTGTATGCGTGTTAGTATATTAAGATTCAACTTTTATATCTTTGCCATCTTTTTTGATTTTCTTATACATTTTTTTTTTCTATTTGGGCTGGTGAATTCAAAAGTTCTACGAAACAAATATATTAGTTAGAAAGCTCATTATCGCATATACAATTAAAGTTAAGTAGCTAGTTGGCATTTTACTTAAATATATTATAATATTAGAAATTTTGGGAAGTGGGGAAATGTTCAAAAGGATTGGTATCTTAAGGTTTTACATAGTTTTTTCTTTAATTCTTTACATTTAGAGGAATTTTCTTTTCATCGCTGTAGACTGTTTAAGAAGATATTACGTTGTCGGATTGGTATGGTGATTCGTATCTGACATCGTTTTCAGGAGCCACCCTTTCGTATCCCCATTTAGTAGCTAGAACATACAACAAATTACAGATTTAGTTACATAATTTATACATCATTAGAATTAATTCAAGAAATCATTAAGAAATAAAAAAAGTTTATAAATAAAATATTTTCCAGTGCAAATTTTTTCAAATATTATAAATCCAAATGGAAGGAAATTATAGGTTTTATAAAAAATGATGTATTTACTACTGAATAAATAAGTTATATAAAGAACATCATGAAAAACTATCAGAATTTTATACAGAATTGAAAATCTGGAGAAATTATGAAAATTTGACTATGATTTTCATAAAAATTTGAAGATTTTAAAAATATTATAAATATTTTTGACGTTTTTTTTCTTATTATTAAAACTTTCTCGTAGATTGAAAATTTTATTAAAAAAATTGATTTGATTGATTTTTATGAAAAATTAGAGCTTTTTAAAATATTATAACAGTTTTTTTAAAGTGCTGAAACGTAATTGAAATTGTTATAGAAACATCATGAAAAACGTAAAGAATTTAAAAATATTATCTTGGAAATGAAACCATAATTTTTGTTTTATCAGAATTTTATACAGAATTGAAAATCTGGAGAAATTATGAAAATTTGATTATAATTTTCATAAAAATTTGAAGATTTTAAAAATATTATAAGTGTTTTTGAGACGTTTTTTTATCATAAAATATATAAAAATCTTATTATTAAAACTTTCTCGTAGTTTGAAAATATTATTAAAAAATTAAAAGAATTGAAACCCAAATTATAATTTAATAAAAAAATAAGTTTAATCATGATTTTTATGAAAAATTAGAGCTTTTCAAAATATTATAACTACTTTTTTAAAGTGCTGAAACGTAATTGAAATTGTTATAGGAACATCATGAAAAACGTTAAGAATTTAAAAAAATTATCTTGGAAATGAAACCATTGAACTCTAATTTTTATTTTATCAGAATTTTATACAGAATTGAAAATCTGGAGAAATTATGAAAATTTGATTGATTTTCATAAAAATTTGAAGATTTTAAAAATATTATAAGTGTTTTTGAGACGTTTTTTTATCATAAAATATATAAAAATCTTATTATTAAAACTTTCTCGTAGTTTGAAAATTTTATTAAAAAAATTAAAAGAATTGAAACCCAAATTATAATTTAATAAAAAAAATAAGTTTAATTATGATTTTTATGAAAAATTAGAGCTTTTCAAAATATTATAACTGCTTTTTTAAAGTGCTGAAACGTAATTGAATTATTTATAGGAACATCATCATTTCATGAAAATTTGGAAAAATTCTTATGAGAAATAAATTTAATTATAATCACGTCAATTATTATGAAACTTAACAAAAAAAAGAGAATTTTATAATTAGAGAAAACTGATTTTTTTTACCAGAATATTAGAAAATGGTCAAAATTTTGAGAAATTATGATTTGATAATAAAATAATAATATAAAATTTCAGCAGAACAGTTTTAAAAATTTACATAAAGTATTCTAAATATTTTAAAACGTTATAATTAATTTAAAAAAAAATTATTATACATTTATTTATATTAAGGATGAAATAGTTAAGAAATAAATTACCAGAAACTAAGAAATAAAAGTTAATTTTAGAAACAAAAATTATGCTTAATTTATTAGAAAATCATATTTGTTCAATTAACTATGAACAGCGTATTTTTATTTTAAATATAATATTCATATCTCAAACTAAAAATATCATATTTTACAGTTTAATAATTATGTAATACAATAAGTGATATAATTAAAATGTCTATTGAATCTTGAAAACCAATCTAAATTAGTTAAGAATCGAATGGACTAATTTATTTATTTACAAAGTAAATTCAAGGCGAAATAAAAAAAGAAATTAAGCGATAAATAAAATGAAAACCGCAAAAGATAATTAACAAATAAATCTCAAGTATGAAAGCAAAGTTTATGTATATATAAAAGGGCGACCGTAACGGCATTGATCGTAAATACCAGATGTCTTAAATTCGAATAAACTAATTAAGATCTTTATTTCCACACATAAATAACCCGATAATCCGGATGAATCAAATCCAAAAAAAAAAATGCACAGTGCGCACAAAAAAAATGGACCATTCATTACATTACTCCGTGCGTATCCAAATCTTTTATATTATTCATAAAATATTATATAAGTTTCGAGACTGGTTAGAAAATAATAAAAATAATATAATACACGTAATAATAAAATAATATAATACAGCGTTACCGAATCCCATTAAAGAATTACATAATTATTCCATTACTGGTAAAATTGCAGAAGTTTTCCAGAAACATACTGAATACCCGATATTTTTTACTTGGATTACGTAAAGACCGACACACGTATTATCCGTTTTTTTTATAAACTTATAATTATCCCTTTGATGAATTTTGCCTTAGTCTTTTTTTAAGTATTAGCAATTCACAATTAAATTAATTAAATGTGTTTATCGAGAAAATTTCATGTTCATTTTCTTAATGATTTGTTTCATAATATTCGTAATTTATATAATAATTAGGTAATATATAGACTAACTGGCAAATGTAGGAATTATCTAGATATTCCATAGAAAAATTAAATTCTCTACACATATAATATGTGCATTAGTAGTAGCATGGATTAATTATTCATTATAAGCGGTATAAGCTAATAGTAATGCAATGATCTAGTTTGACGTAAGTTTAAATTGGTGGAAGCTGCATTGAGATTTAGTATGTTTTACATTGGGATGTGCCGGCTTTCATCTAGTCCGCACGGGAATCATAATTACCGGGAATTCCCGTGCGCTTCTTCATTAGAACTAAACGAAAATAAAATCAAAATAAACCCCACTGAAGCTAAACCACGTGCAGAGCTGATGGCATACAAAAGAACGAAAATAATCTAACTGAAATACGTTTCTTTTTATAAACTTTGATGGATAAATATCATCCGGTTTTAGTGGAAAAGCGCAGCTTGATCTCTGCAGACTGGTATTAATAATTAGCAAGAGATGCTGATGATGTTGCTTATGAAGGGTATGGAGATTTGCTTGTCAGTCAACGCGTACACTTTGATCCCAGACCGCACAGATTAGAGACTGTGTTGAGGATTTTCAATTAGATTAATGTACGAACCGAGAATGAAATTATGAATACGCATCAGGGATAGACTAGCTTCGAATTCGGGATTCGAGAATGTTCTGAATCTTACCTGGATTCCAGTTCTGGAAGCTCTGCTGCAACGCCCTCTGGAGTATCGGTGAAACGTAAAGACGCTGAAACACAACAAACACATTTGATTACATAATTTACTTTCAATAAAACAGAATTTATTTAGTCCATATTATTCAAAAATCATTTTTAAATTATACTGAAAATTTACTTTGCCAAAATAGCTATATTATAAAGTTATATAACTGTTTAGATCTTTATTTTATTAATATGATTGCATATCTTTATATAAATTTATTTATCTGACTGTTACAATAAATAATAATTACTTGAAATATTCTATCAAATAGTAACGACTTTAACTTGATATTGAAAATAAGTAAATTTATGAAGAAATCACCCATTAAATACAAACACCTTGTTTAACTTTCTTATACTTTATGAAATAGATAATTAATTCATATAACTTGTATTTTGTATTATTTTCATAAAATGCTAAAATGTATTTATTAAAAGCTATAACTATTAAATAATAATTAACAAAATTATGTGGATATTTTTTTTACCTAATTAATATGTGTAGGACATAATTAAAACCTTTTTTTAATTTTATAAAAAACACATTTTTAATCAATTCAACTTTGTTAAAAAATTATTTCAATTAATATAATTACAATCAACGTTTGAAAATAATATTAGTAAACAAATAGAATAAAACTTTGTTAATGGAAAAGTTTATTTATAAAATAATTAATGATTACATTTAATTATAAATTTAAAATCAAATTAATGTAAATTGTAATTATTCCCAAAAATACAATAAAATTATGTGTTATCAGTTTTTTTTTCCAAATTATTTAAAAAAAATATCTTTTTCAAATTATTTAAAAACATAACTGAGAAAAAGTAATTAGAGCATAATTTCATAAATGAGATCTACTACCGGTTAATCCGTTAACCGATTTTACCAATCGAAATCGAAATTATTACCGATTTTTTTACTTTGAAAGAACTGGATCTGAATATTTCAAGTATTGATTATTATGTTTGTGATATTATTTAATTCAACTTAATATTATTATTAATTATTGCATATTTTAATGAATGAAGTTATAATAAATATTACTTATATTTTGTTTGTGAATATTTTCAAGTTTAATAAACGTTTATCGTTTCGCAAATATAATAAAAACGAAAGTTCCAATTTAAAAAAAAAATACCGGTTATTCAATTTAACCAATTTATCGGTTTTTACTTAAAATGTTTACCAGTAATTTTGGATCTTGTATATTGCTTGAGGAATGGAAGCAATTTTCTAGTCTATCCTGTTTCATTTGCCTATTATGAAAATCTCTTTATTTCTTTCAATATTTCCTAAGAAATTATTGTAAATAAATTTTGTTAATTATTTTAACAATGATAGTTGATTTAATTGGTTTAATCAAATTTCTGTAACTATAAAAGTATGATATTTTTAGTATAACGTAAAAAATCAAAATATTTATTAAACTTAAGTTATTATCACTTCGTAAATATAATAAAAACGAAATTACCGGTAATTTACAGTTTACCGGTTTTTACATTAAATTTTTAACGGTATTTTTGGATGCTTAATTAAGCATTATTCTCCTTTCCTAGAGGAATGAACACATATTTTAATGGAGTGAATAAATATACATTTTTATATTAGTTTTTTTTATATTTTCTAAGAAAATACTTGCAAATTTTAAATAAATTTTATTAATTATGTAATTTGATAGTAAATTTGTTTAAAATCTAATTATTTATTTCTTTAATTACCATTAATTTTTAGATCAAAATGTTAAGTTGGTATCACAAGTACTTGTCCAAGTTATTAATTATATATAGTAGAAATATAGATTACACATTAATAGTATTAATATATTGTACTTGAGGTGGAAATACTTATGACGACCATAAATCCACTGTAATAATTATATTTTTTTTGTGAATGAAGATTCGGTTTCTTCACAAAATATTGTTTACCTTTCTATAATTTACATACAACTGTCCCGAAAATATACAATGTGAGGATTTTGGGACATCTAACTAAAAATCAGAATAAATTTAAAAAAAAAATCATTTTTAACATGACTTTCTCAAATATTTTTTTTACTAAAATTGTTTGAATGAAGATTTGTAATTTAGGAATAATAATCAACAATTCTTTAAGGAAATAGAAGGAAATTAGAAATGAAAACTGAATAATTCATATTCTTAAGAAGTAGCAAAAAAAAAATGAAGTAGAGTACACGAAAACTAATCGGTTTAAAGACATTTCGTGTTCTTTTGCTGAGGCAATTACAGAGGCTAATTAAAACAGTGCGTGAAAGTCTGGAAAGAGAAAAATTACGTAACGGGGTGGGGAAGGAGAAACTGCTGGTGTGTAATTATACCGAAGTGGTGAAATAACCGACGACAGAAAGGGGACGATGGTGATGATGATGAGGCTGAAGTATAAATTACGTTTCCGGTTTCCACGGCACGAAATTAAGAGGCAGAGAAAATAAACGAAACAGCGAGAGTAAAAAAAAGATGAAAAACCGACTGCCAACGCAAAAATCACATACAAATAAACAAATAAATAAAACATTAAAAGGCTATGCAGTAATTGGATTTTTATTTTAATTCGTTTGGAAATTAGATCCGTAATTAAGAAACTTTATTTTTCTATCCCATTGAACAAAAAAGAGAGACTGAAATAATAAAAAAATAAAAAATAAAAAAACGGGGAAGACACCTTTGCTTCACTGTCATTTCATTGGGGGTATGAAATGCAGCGATCCGTGTAATCTCGCAATATCGAATCCTTTTATTAACCATAATTTTCGTTTTCAATCGCTCGAGGATTACAGATACATTTGCTTTTTATTGGGCAACAAAAACTTGAGGGGGTTGAGCTATTTCGTTATTATCCTCGATTCGGTTTCAAATATCAATTTCCTCTTAATGAAAACTTCTACTTATTATTCTTTGTCTTCGCGGTGCTCAGTTTTTAATGGTCCAACGGTTATTCAACAAAAAAAAATATAAAAGTACCCTTTGTATATTGAAGACTTGTATCAATTTACGAGGACTTATGAAAGCTATATTATTTTAGGGGGATTATTGCGACATAAATTCATTGCTAATCCATAGTTTGGCGCAACTATTTATATTTGAAATTTAACAACCCCATTACTTCCAACGAATTTCCATGCTTATGAAAGCTTACGTTATATCATAGAAAATTTCACTAAACCTTAGTAATTATTTTTTTAATTATCAATTTATTAACATTATAGAAAATTATTATTTAAATATAAATATAAAAATGTATTTTTATTTTCTTTGAAATATTAATATTTTTTTACTATAATTATGTTATTATAAATAAAAGAAACCTAAGTTATTTAAATTAATAGTATAAAACACTGATTTTATATAAAACGTATATAGGATAAAAAAAAATTATATTAATATAATTTTTCCCACCACAGATAATAACGGAATTATATGTTGTTAACACAGTCACATTTCTTTCTTTTCTCATTTTCCTTTTTTTATATTTTTTCCTAATGTTTTCCATTTTCAGGTAATTGTATAAAGGTCCTAATGTAAAAAATATTTAAATGAACCTTCTGAAAATAACTGAAATTATTCTGGTAATAATACTAGGATTACTTTAGAAATACTTTAATTCATTAAATAAAATTATTATTTTTTGTACTTTTCTAAGTAATAACTTATAAGAATTTAATAAATTATTCAAGATTGTTATCGAATAGTGAAAATTTTGATTTAATTTCCTTGAGAATAAATGGGAAAAATAAGTTTATTTATTATATAATATTTTTATCTTAAATCTTATTATTCATTAATAATTTTTCATTTTTCATAAATTGATGGTGATTTTTCAACAGTTAATACAAAAATGATGTAATACGAATATATTAATTAATAATTTTCATATTACTATAAATTAAAAAAATTATGTAACAGAAATATATTGATCGATTTTGGAATACTTTTAAACATTTTTTTTACATTGAGATTTGTGAAAATGTATTTTGTTAAAGTTATATTAATGCTTTTTTCTTACCTTAATCATTTTATGGATAAATTATGTAATAATAATATTAAAAGAAGAATTATTTAATAATATATTTAAATATTTTATGATAGTAACTAAAATATATGATATTTATTGGGAAATTAAAAATTTTTTTTTTTTTAATAAATTTCCATATAATAAAAATATTTTATTAAATAATTATATTAAAGATTTTCTTCCGATTAAAGTGGATATTATTTATTACATCATAAATATTAGTGTTTCAAAATTGCAGAGAACATAGATAATTTTAGATTATAGTTGAAATTTTGATATTTCAGGATTAATAGTACAAATTTGAAAGGCGATGAAGATACTCATGAAGTTTCAGGAAAAAAGTATTGTAAAATTATAATCCTGAATTATTTTTCTGGTGATATAATGATATTAGAATTAAGGATTAAAAAAAGTTACTTTTCAAGTTTTGAATAAAATTATAGGTGGATGATGTGAATAATATCATTATTACTTTCTATTTTTCAATAGTAAAATTTAATTTTAAATTGATTTCACTAATAGAATCTGTTTGTAAAAAAAAAAGTATGAGGAATGCGCTCTTTGTCGCTATTCAAGGGAATCGAGTGAAATTAGATTCAATTAACAACGCTGAATTATATACTTTTTTCAATTGATTTTTCGTTTCTCCTTGTACCGTGCAATAGGAAGAGAGGTGAAATGCGTTTCCGAAAGCTGCGAGAGTGAAAACGAAAATCGTATTAAAAATCCTTTAATAATAGGCGATTTCCTGAGCGTCCGAGTATATAAGAGTGTGTGTGGGTCGACCTAATCGAGAAGTGCACTCATCTGCGAAGATCAATAAATAACAGTGATTAGTGCCGATTAAAGACTCTCACTGCTCCGGCATAGAAGAGAATCAAGAACAGAATTGTGAAGAGAAAGTCATCCGCTTCTGCATCTACCACCAATTCTACCGCGCTGCCAGTGTTACTCTTCGCAGCATAGCGGATTAGTCTCGCTTTCGTTCCGCCATCAAAAAAAAAACGTCATTATCGGTGGCTTTACTTCAAGAGCACGTTTACATTATGATGTGTGTTGGAAAATGGAATATGCAATATTATAATGTTAGGTTTTACCTGACTCTCGTAGGTCTCTGCTGGGAAATTGATGGCGGCATCGTCGGCCTCGGTTCGCTTCCCAAATCTGCAACAGGCGGAAGAAAAACGATTCTAAATTACCTGTTGCTCTCGGTGGCAGCAAAGCCGGGGGTGGATTTCCACGGAATAAAACATGGAATCGCAGGGTCGCATTTACCGCGTCATTGGAAATTCACCCCCGACGAAGTGGAACAGTATTCATTTAAACATGATCAATTTTGCATGGGAATTAATGAAATAAACGAGTTTTACATAAAGCAAATCAATGGTTTTTCACATTTAAAAACTGTAAATAATAGAATATCGTTTTTGTATAGCAACATAACGCATTGTGTATATTTCTATTTGGCAACTGTCACTTGTCAAATTTGACATATGAATTATATGTTTGTCTTATACATAGTATACTAACTTGTCAACTACATGACTTAATTGAACTTACTTATTTTGACAGCTATAAGTTCTATAATCATCGATGACATTTGACTCCTGTCAAATTTGACGTATACATACTAGATTCACTTGCCAAATGCTTGTGCTAATAACTTAGTATAAATAATTAGATCTTTATAAACACAAGCTATAAGTACATTACTTTGAAATATTAATAATACCATGTTTACCATGTTAACTGTCACTTGTCAGATTAACATGTCAAACTAATACGTAGTAAGTAGAATTCTAGGTTATTTCCTTAATAGTAGTTACTTTTCATGAAAATGTAAATGACAGCTATAATTTCCAGAATCATTTACCTACGATGACACTTGACATCTGTCAAATTTGACGTATACATAAGTTACTTACTAGATTCACTTGCTTGTGCTTAACAACTTAGGATAGTAATTATAACTTTATTATTATTTGATGTGATAAGTACATTACTTAGTAATTTGAAATATTAATAATACCATATTAAATGTCACTTCTCGGATTAACATGTCAAACTAATACGTAGTAAATAGATTTGTAGGTTATTTCCTTAATAGTAGTTACTTTTCATGCTAATTGATAGATATAAATTCTAGGATCATCTACCTAGGATGACACTTGACATCTGTCAAATTTGACGTATACATAAGTTACTTACTAGTTTAACTTGCTTGTGCTTAACAACTTAGGTTATAAATTATAACTTTATTTTTATTTGATGTGAGGAAGTATAAATAATTAGATTATTTATAAACACAAGCTATAAATACATTACTATAAATTAATTTACTTAGGTTAGTTTGAAATAATACCATGTTAAATGTCATATGTCAGATTGACATGTCAAACTAATAAGTAGAAAGTATTATTAAATTACCAAGTTGTAGTTTGTCCAAAAAATACGTACATCAAATACTTGTCAAATTATGTAGATTGTAGTATATGCAACCAATTATATAAGCTAGCTACTCATTATTTGGTGTTTCCCAAGTATTTTTTTTATTAAGTTCCTTGAAAATGTATTTATACAAAAATTGAAACCATTAAGCAAGAATATCACATATTACTTGAGAATGAGAAAGTAATTGACACGTACTTATTAGGTTGCTTTACCCTTTTCAAAATCTATACAAAAATATTATTTTAAACCATTCTGAAATTGTGTTTTAAAAATTAAATAACTATATTTACTGTGAAAGCTGAAAGAGATTTGACAAATGTTAAGTTTACGTAATTAATAGGTGAGATGGAAAGGAAAGGACTGAATTTATATAATCTTGAATAAGATATCATTATGAGTTGATGTTTTCACTTGAGACATATCGTTGTTATACAGTGCTCTACCGCAATATCCAACGTTATTTTCAAGCAGAATAATGTCTGTCGTTTACAATTTCATTAAGGAGCTTTACGAAATATTCCTGAATAATGATTACATCATACAAAGATGAAATTTTCCATTTTATCCCACATTCAAATTTATTAGAAACTAAACTTTCTGTAGATTTGAATTATTTAAAATGGAATTTTATAAATCAATTAATTTCATTATTAATAATCATGAAATTACTAACATGCAGTTGACTATTATTATCAATAATCACAATCCGAAATTACTTGTCATCTAAACGTGCAATTACGTTGCGGTTTTGACATGTGTCAATTACTTGAGAAACGGTTAATTGTTCACACGATAAACGCTGGAAGCGCGCTTGAAACTACTTCATTTCATTGCATTTAATAACTAGTTTCCAGTTTTCCTTTCATTCTTCACTTTTCATTACCTTCCATTAAGTATTACATACATAATAATAGAAATTAAAGTTCGTAAGATCTCGAGTATTCAATAACTACTTTTTAGTTGTAAAATTCTATAAAAAATCACCAATTCAAATATTTTCCGTTTTACTAGTTGCTTAACTTTCCTACAGTATTTATATTTTAAATTAATCATTTATTATTTTAATTTCACAACAGTAGCATAAAATATTTATAGTGGTATAAAACGGATTAAAAAGCATTTATCCAGGTCATTGAATAATTGTGTTTTAATAAGCTCGGTGAGTGGATTTATGCGAGTCTCATTTCAGGCAATTAAAAGCTGCTTGAGTCGGGGATTCCCCCTGCTGCAAAGGCGAATTGCGGCTTTCCGAATTTGCATCCGCAAATAAAGCGTTCAAATTACGATTAGCATCTGCAAAACCGCCCACAACTCATTCAATTACATCAAATTATACAAACAAATCTTACTTATTCGCAATGCACATGAACAAATTAAATTGCAATTATGCTGAATCTACAATAAAATATGCATCTACTTCAATTAATTTGATTATGAAATACTTTTATCGATTAGATTTAATTCTATTGTGTATCACGAGTTTATTTATAATAAAATTATTAAAAAACACAAATATTTTACTTGAATCTACTTCGATTAATTTCATTTATAAATTTGATTTACTTCAATCATTTGTCACGAGATGGCGCTGCAGCGCTAATTAGTTTATTAATAATATTAATAATATTTCACTTATTTTTTCAAGTAATAACTAGAAAAGAAGAAGCTTCGGGTAATTTATTCTATAAATTATAATAGTTAAGCAACGTATGTGGGGAATAATACTTGGATTAATTTTGTTCAAGTGATAAGTTATTGTGTTTCAAAAAGACACTAATAATTAACATAAATAATAACTTGCGTGTAAAATGGATTAATTTTAGACAATACAAAATAATAATAGATTTGAAATAATTAATTTGTCATTACCAAAAAATAAAGTAAAATGTTTTGTATGAAAGTCTAATATATGGATAAGTTTAAAATTGATTATTCGTTTCTATAGTTTTGCCCTAGTTTTAAATTGAATGGGAAAAGTAGTTCCAAATGTGTTGATGCAGAATTAATTAGGTTCCCGTCGACTGAATTTAGGAAAGACGCATTTAAGCATATTTCTGTATGAAAATCGTGCACAAACCAAGTTAATTACGTGCGTGGAAGAGATGTTCAAAGTTTTAAATAGTTCGGATGGATTTATAATTAGATAAGAGAAAATTGGCGGCGCGCTAATAAATTGCGAAAAGCGCCGGTGAATGATAGATCAAAGTGGTGGCTTTCTTTTAGTTTATTTTTTTCTTTGGTTTTAGTTCTTTTTGTTCTTCCTCGTTCCATTTGGAGGTGCTCTTCGGAAATCTATATTGATGGGAAGTCGTTCGCTTCGCTCCAAGTATGGGCATATCTCGTTTGGCTCTGATCACGGCTTAGAAAGTGGCGGAATTAAGAAGCGACCTCTCAGGTATATACTAATTAGCGCACGAAACTTGCGGGCGCTTCACGCGCGATTGCGTCGGATAAATCGACCATAAACCGAGAGTCGAGCTATGCAAATGACCGAGGGGACAAAACAAAACGAGTGGCACAAAAGAAACGATATTTATTTCTGATTTGCTAATGTTTATGCGCGGCACACTTCACTTGAAACCTTTCCTCTTTTCAAGAATAATGGGAAAAACAAAAACTTATTCTCGGAGATTGGTAAAAACAGAATGAAAACTGCAATAATTATTCAAAATACAGTTAGAAAATAAAATATCACATATTTTGCAGCTACATTTCCAGATCTCTTGAAATATGAAATTTCATAATTCAAATGAAGTAATTTTGATTATTTAATGAATTAATTTTATAAAATTATTTATTTTACATTTAATAATCAAATATCAATAATCAAAAAATTATACTTCTTCAGTGAAATGTATATTTCGATATGTTTGTCAATTTAAAAAAAATATAAGTATAATTTTACTTTAATTCAACTTCTGCATTCAACATTTTTAAAAGCACGTATTTCGTCTTTTTTTCATAATTTTCTTTAATTAATTTTAGTTTAATTATTTAACATTTTCAAAATCTATATTTTTCCATAATTTTCTGTTTTCTCTATAATTAATTTTATTATTACAAATTAGTTTTAGTTTAATTAACAAAAATTTTCAAAATCTAATAAAAATTACGTTTTTCTTATTTTTGGTATAATTTTTTTTTTATTTTGTCTTTAATTAATTTTATCTAATAAAAATTACGTATTTCTATATTTTTTGTATAATTTTCTATGTTTTCTCTATAATTAATTTTATTTTGACGAATTGGTTTTAGTTTAATCAATCAACATTTTCAAAATCTCATAGAAAGCACTTATTCCTTATTTTTTGCATAATTTTCTTTAATTTGTTTAGTTAATTTTATTATGGCAAATTTGTTTTAGTTGAATTAATCAACATTTTCAAAATCTAAGAAGAAGTACGTATTTCTCCTTTTCTTTCATATTTTTTTATATTTTGACTTTAATTAATTTTAGTTTAATTATTCAACATTTTCAAAATCTAATAAAAAGTACGTATTTCTTATATTTTTCTATGTTTTCTCTATAATTAATTTTATTATGGCAAATTATTTTTAGTTTAATTAATCAACATTTTCAAAATCTTATAAGAATCACGTTTTTCTCCTTTTTTTTCATAATTTACTATATTTTATCTTTAATTAATTTTAATTTAATTATTCAATATTTTCAAAATCTAATAAGAAGAAACATAGTTTTAGTTTAATAATCTACATTTTTAAAATCTCATAAGTTGCATGTCTTTTTTTTCCATAATTTTATTTGTTTTTTCTATAATTATTTTATTATGGAAAATTTTATATTTCTAATCTTTGAGAATTACTACTAATCCCGTAAAATCGAAAATTTTACTTGAATATTGAAACTTCCTTGTTATAAACAAATTTCATTATTTTAATAGCAAAAAAGTTAATTTCTTAATCTTGATTTGTTTAAATATTGTTTCTAAAACGTTTACAGAATCATCAGATTAACATTTTTTAATGAAGATTGTACCAGAAATTGTAAAACGCATTCTGATTTTGTCAATGTCGGTCTTATAAATATAATTAATAACGTTTCATCTTAGGTTTTATAACGTACATTCTTGGAATCAGGATTATAAAAAGCAGTTAATTTCTCGGGATTTCTCGGGAACTAAATCCCACCATATATATCTAATTGAGTAATAAAGTGTATAATTCGGTATAGTATAACACTATATCGCCTAGATATTACGTAAGAAACATACAAATATTTAAAATTGTATTGTTGTATTAAAACCAGCATTTTATAGGAATTAAAATTAATTTACTAATATAATAATTTTTTTTTTAAATTAAAGTATTCGACATTTTATAAAATGCCTAGGTTTTCCGTATAATGACTACAGAATAATTACAAAAGAAGCGCAAACAATGCGGAATTATAATGTTTACCACTAAATATCTACATGATAATATTGATAAAAAAATAATTCATAATAAAGAACAAACAGTTTACTTGAAGATGGATGTGTTGGGGATACGATGATAAAGATGATAAAGCTATAAATATGGATGGAAATGTGTGTTTTTGTTCTAACTTTTTTGGTTGTTTGTAGATTTGTTATCTCACCTGGGCCTTGCTCGATCACCGTACAGATGCTCCAGATGCTGAATTCTTAACATGTTGATGGCCCGCTGTACCTTGGGACCCATGTTTGGTTGGGTCGCGGGCCCACTTCGCACACTACCTGCCACCAGCACGCGTTAGCTCACAAGACATTTAAACAGTACCACGTTGTATTTTTTTTCTTTCTTTTTTGATTCAGAAATCAAGAGTAAAAGAAACAGCAGACATAAGCTTTTGCGAGTGTAGTAAATAGATAAGTGATTACATAACATTTAAAAAAAACATGCACTAAAACTAAATACAGTCAATATTCATTTAACGTACATTCTCATTTCATTTATGTGCATTTGATAAAACGATTAAACTATCAATCCGATATTACGTACAAATATCCATATGTACGTACAATTATTTGGTATTTTCTCAAATTATTTCTTATAACAAATAAATAACATCACAGTTCGACTGAAATAAGTAACCACAGTTCCTAGAGCACACGATATTTTCTGGGACCCACGAAAAAATAATAATAATAATAACATTTATTAATCACATAATGTGATCAAAGGGCTATCGACCTTAGTCTTTCCGCCAACGAAAAAATATTTTCATTAAAATTTAAAAATATATGTATTGCGTTAAATCGCAAAAATGTTGACTGCAAATTGTACGTAGGAAGGAATGTTGAGTACGTTAGTATGAATGTGTATAAAAAATATATAAATACATGCACATATATGGAAATTCAGCTTTTGTACGTTAAATAAAAATTGAAAAGGTGATTATAAATTGATTTTAAATTACTACAAAGTAAATATTTTCTAAATATTAACGTTAAAGTAACAATTCATCATGCATTTTTATTTACACTTAAGAAATGCCCTTTTTTCAGATCTCACAAAAGTTCCACTAACAAATGCAAATTTAAATTTCTATGCGTCAATATTCATTAATTATTTCATAGACAATTTTGTAGTACTGAAAATATATTATATTTAAATAAATCCATCGAAACAAAAAAGGTAACAGACATTTTTATATTCTAAAATATTTTGTAAAAAAAAATATGAAATTCTAAATATTGAACTTTAAACTAATTAAATATTTTTATAATTAAAATAAAATTAATTACCAAATATTCTAATTAATTATAATTAAAAATTATAAATGAAGAATACGCAATATTTTGTAAAATTCAAGTAAAATATATTTTTTATGCGTCAATTAATTATTTTATAGTCAATTTTGTAGTACTGAAAATATATTATAATTAAATGAATCCATCGAAATAAAGAAGTTTTTATATTCTAAAATATTTTGTAAATTCTAAATATTAAATTTTAAACAAATTAAATATTTTTTAATTAAAATAAAATCAATTATCAAATATTTTAATTGAAGCATAATATTATTGTTAATAAATGAAAAATACGTAATATTTTGTAAAATTCTGATATTCAAGTAAAATATAATTTCTATGCGTCAATTCATTAATTTTGTAATAATGAAAAGATATTGTATTCAAATGAATCCATCGAAATAAAAAAGGTAAAAGAATTTTTTATATCCTAAATTATTTTGGAAATTGTAAATATTGAATTTTAAACGAATTAAATAATTTTTAATTAAAATAAAATCAATTATTTTAATTGAAATATTTTAATTGAAGCATATTATTGTTAATAAATGAAGAATACGTAATATTTTGGATAATTCGGATATTCAAGTAAAATATAATACACAGTATATCAACAACAGAGTTTTCCTTGGCGAAAGAAATAGGATTACAGAGCGTGCACTGCATGCAAATTTCACTAATCCCACCCAGTGCACAGCTATAATTAAAATGTAATTAGATGAGCATAAAAAAAAACGCCAACCACGAGCAATTAAATTAAAGAAAACGTAATTATTAATCATCTTTTAATTAAATGCAGAATGCAAAATATATTATTATAAATAAGGATATAATCATTTAATTTGTTTTTGTATGAACAAAAATAGATATTTTTTTTTGGCACATTTTAATAAAATTTTGTATATTTAAGTTTTTTTTCATAAAATATTTTAGCAACAATCAATGTAATTTTTGTCTATAAATTATTTGTATTATAAGTATAGTTAATTATCATTTCGGGGGGTCCTGGGCTCAAAATATTTAAGGACCAAAATTTTGGGTTAGCTGTAGTTAATTTTCATTATTTTGTCCTCTGAAAAAAAATCGCCTCTGAAATATAATAATTTTATTGCTAATATTCAAATAAATTTATTTAATATAAGTTGTAGCATTATTATCGAAAAACGTTAATTTAATTAACTAAAAATTGTCTTAATAATTGATATATTGTAAATATTTCAGTATATTTTGTTGTGTACAAATTGTATAAAAATTACTATTTCATAAGATAATGAAATTATTATCGAAAAACGTTAAGTTATTGAACTAAAAATCGACTTAACAATCGATTACATTATTTAAATTTACTCCAGTAAAATACAGTAGTTTTCTTATAATTTGGATAAATTGTTATAAGGAAATATATTGTAAATATTTCAGTATATTTTGTTGTATTTCAGATATTAATATTGATGCGAGTTGCAAAGAAAATGAATATTACTACTGCATAAGAGACTTCGGGGAAAATAAAAACAAGACGAATGTGTAGAATAAACTAGGCTAGTAGATTGGAACGCGGCGAATTTATCTCCGGCTTTTGAAATATAGTAATATTAAAGGGCGAGAAACAAATAAAAATGAAAAATAAACCGTTCAGCTGAGTCGCTCTGAATCTTCTATTTAAGGAGAAGGAGCGAAGGGCAAAGAAGTAACGGTTAGTTAAATACACGAAAACCCCGAAGAGAAGCAAAAAGAAGTGAAAGAAATAATAGTAATAATAATAAAAAAAGTGGACGAAATAAATAGTAACGACCAGCTAGAGATGGGCCTTGAAATGTTCTGCAGCGAACTCTCAGGGATAAATAAGTGAATTGAAACACCGAGCACAGCATTCGTTCCATTTAGTTTTCATTACATTATTGCTGTGTTTGAACAATATTTATTTTTTTTTATGTTATAAAATTTGAACTTTTTAATTAACTTTTCAAAAAATAAATAACGTAACAACCCACGTGCGAAATCGAATATGATGCATACGAAACTAGGCTATACTAATAATTACTTTTCAAACGCGATACAAAACACAAGCACAAACATAAACCAATTATTACAAATTTTTTTTTCATGTAGTTTATTAATTATATTTTTTTTTTGTTATACATTTCCAAACGTTTATTCCGAGGTCGCTGGTTCAGTTTTATTTTTGTTTGCATAAAATTGACTTTGATATTTAATAAACAAATATTAATAATTTTTTTGGCCTAAATATTATACAAATTTTTATATATCAAGAAAATGTTTGATAATTGGAATTTAATTTTTCCAAATAAATCTATTATTTCACATTACAATTAATTGGATAAAAATATTTATCGGATTGTGAAGAAATCAGTTAAATATTTTTATGTTTGGATAAAAAATACTTAACCAACAGATTGACGTTTTTTCTCTATAACGTTTCCTAAAATATAATTCGAGAATGTCTAACCAAAAATCAGGAAAAAATCCGAAAAATTGATGTCAAAATTTGGAAAAATCTAACTTAACTTAAGTTTCACAATTTAGTGTGAAAAAGGACACTAAAGGAAATTATATTTCATATATGATAAGCTGTAGGGTGAGAAATGTTTGTGGTGTTGATTTCTAAAACTTTTATATAATTTAAAACTTTTATATAATTATAACCGTAAACATAACGTTTCCATAAGTGCCGTAGGTTAATAAATAATTTTGGTAGCAAACATCTTCTTTGAATGTATTAAGTTCATTAACTATAGATATTTGTTCGCATATACGTACTTTCGTTAATACGAACGAAAAATTCAAATTTTATTTCATATTTATGAAATATTATTGTTAAAGGAGATTAATATCTACTGAAAAAAGTAAAAGCAATTATGTCTTTGCAAATGTAATTATAAAATTAAGTTGGGTATGATATAATTGAAAAATTGTCCGCGTAAAGTAGTTAATTTTTGCACGTTACACACTTTTCTTTAATTAATCATTCGCTCGCACGCAAATCAATAACAATTTTGTTATTATGGAAGGAAATTGCTGTAAAATCGATGCATATAATCATAGCCTTATTTCATTTCACATCCACTCTAACAGCAAAACATTGCAGTGGTGGATTTAGGCTTAGTCTTAATGAAGGGGGGTCAAAATAATGAAAATAATCAGAAATAACCCAAATTTTGGTTAATGTTATTCTGTCCCCCAAAAATATGTGAACCTAGGAACTACAAATATTACAAGCTGAGGGCCCCCAAAAAGTATTTGCACGTATCCCCCAAAAAGGTATTAGCCCCCTAAATTAGTAGTTCACCCCTAATACCTCACATAGTACGCGTAATCGTTGAAACCGGACTAATCGAAGAAATTATTTTAATTTATAAAAGTAAACCACACAAAAAGAAACATGACTTTCTTTTCTATACCAATTTTTTAGAATTTTTTTTATTTGCCGGAACTTTATGTTAAATATCTAAATTTGTTTTAATTTGTCACATAATTGAATTATTACTAGATTTTATACTTTTTTTATATTTTATAAAAATTAAATAATCCAAAAATAAATTTTAAAAAATATGTAATATAAAATTAGTTTTTTTAACTATTTATGAACATTATCTGGAAATATTTATTAAATTTACTAAAATTATCTGAATATACAATAATATTTAATTAAATATATTTATATCCTACAATTTGGGTTAAAACTACTTAAATTTTCAATTTCTAATAATATTGAACGAATCGAAATATAAAATACATTTAAAATAATAGTTTACGTTTAAATTTATTTGAAAACTGTTTCAATTCCTTATTGTACTGCATTATGTTGGAATTGTCTTTCCATTTATCTTTCGTCCTGACATTATATATAATGTTTTCCCGAAACTCCAATACGCGTGTGCAAGCATTTGGGGAATCTGCACGCAATTTATATTCATAGATTTATTTGTTCAGGCCACAATTTCTTTTATTTGTAATTTTATTCACATATTGCATATTTAAATTAAATGCATTTCTACAAATACATTGTTAAAATTATATTTACGTAAATTTAGTCAATAATTTAAAATGATTTTATTTAATTAATTAAAATTTCCTTTATTTTTCTATGTAAATTTTTCAAAATCTCTAAAATTTGTAATATTATTTTGTTATGTCAGTTTGCAATTATAATATGAAAAATATGAAATATCCATAAAAATAAAATAATTTAAAAGGATATCTTAAAATGCTTTTTTATATTTCTCAAAATTCTATTTTCCAAAAAAAAATCTGTAACTTGCATCTATAGATCTATTTGATCTATTGAAAATTTATCAACAAATATTATTTTAAAATTAAATAATTTATATAAAAAAAGCAGATTTAGTTATTTTTCATGATTTGTAAAATAAAAAGGTTCAATAATTCTTGTGCAAAGATTCATGATAAACGTTTACATTGTTATTAATTTTTTTAGTTGTGTGAAACAATACAGTTTTATAAGTCCAAGTGGGTGCATCAAATTATAAAAAATATATAGTAATTTCTTTGAATTAATTGTTATGTAACTGTTAAATTCTAAAATGTTTTCCAATAAGATAAAATCACAGTTATTATAAAAATAAATAATATAGATAAAAATTATTCTTAATACTTTATGGAACAGATTTGTAAAAGGGAAAATAAATTGAAAAGGACATCAAAACTGCTGATGATCAATCAATTTTAAATTAAATAAAAGAAATTTAAAAAACACAAAAAATGAACAATATTAGGATTTATAACATGCAATAAATAACATATTATGAAAACGAGTATAAATACTGCAAAGTACAATTTTTTTAAGTGGAGTCTTTTGGATCCTTTTTTTACTATAATTAAGTATACATGTCATATGAAACTTTTATTTTTAATGCGTTTTTCTAAATAAAAAATTAAACATTATTTCAATAACCTATGATAATAAAATTATTATAATTTTTTTCAATAATAATTTATAAGAAATTAATGAAATTATTTAATAATGTACTTATGATTTTATTTTAATCATTTGGTGAAAATTCAACTATATTTTTATAAAAAAATAGCTGCATTAATTTTTTATATAATGTTTCTATTTTCATAAATAATTACACTTCAATGCTTTTATAGCCATAATATTTTATAACAGATATTCGCTTTCAATAATAAAAGTCCTAATTGATTTTATTATGAAACAAATTATTGAAATTTAAAGTTTATTACTATAATTTAAATACTTCCAAATTATTAATATTATAATATGCAACCTATACGATTTTATAAATGATATAAATCCAATGATATAAATAAAATTATATTGCGAAAAAGATTTTCGTTCTTTAAATATTGATAATTTAAGTTTCATTATAAACAAGCTTTACTATTATTAAATAACTTATTTATAGGTAGCTTTAAATTTAATTATCCTTTGTTTGTATTTATTTAGCTTCGCGTCTGCTATTAACTTTATTTTTCAATTTTAATTCTTCGAATATAAACTTGAGCTTCGAGTAGGTAATCTGCATAAGGATTAGCTTGAAATAATAGCGTCTCAATTGAGGATTTTGTTTTGGTGTTAGGAGCGGTAGAACGGAGAACGCTAAATGGGAAGTTTACTGTTCTTATGATAATCCTAGCGTGTTAATTTCCGCACCCCGACTGTGTCGCAATCCGCTCTCGCTGTTTACGAAAATCCGAGGATTTTCCATTGCACATACACACATTGATCCTGATCAAGATCATAACCCACTTTCAATTAGCCTCACCTAACAATTAAATCCTGCTTCCTCGTAAATCCTGAACTTTAAGCTCCAGATGCATTTTTTTTACCGTGTGCATCCATAAATTCAGGAACACAAACTCACGTATGTACGCGAAAAAAATGATAGCAGAATTAAGGGTGAAACGCAAAAGTTCATATTTCCTACCCCTAGCTGTGTTCGCGTTTTTGTCGCCCTATAACATCCACGTACGTGGAACACGTCCATTACTGTTTGCCTTTGGGATTTCCAGTTTCCGTCGAATATTTATGTTGCAGATTGGAATATATTGTCTAGTCTATTGCTTTTTTTATATATATATATATATATAAACGTATGGCCATTTTCGTTACGTGAAGAAATAATAGATTTTTTGCATCAAATTAAATTACATAATAAAATATAAATTTTAATTTTTCTTATTTATATAAACAATAATTATAACTACATCAATTGATAGACATAAATATGTATTGATATAAAAATAATACATTTTTACATGAAATTAAATTACATAAAAAAACAGTTAAAATTGTATCTTTTCAAATTTGTATAAAAAAATAATTAAAGCTACGTCAATTGACAGACATTTTTTGATACATAAATATCTATTGATACAAAAATAATGGATTTTTACATCAAATTCAATTACATAAAAAAATAGTTAAAATTGTATCTTTTCAAATTTGTATAAGAAAATAATTGAAAGAAATTTCTTGACACTTATAATTATTCTCAATTGAAGTAGAAGTGAAAGATTTTTACATCAAATTAAATTACAAAAAAAAACATAAATTTTAACTTTTCTTATTATATAAAAAACATAATTAAAGCTACGTTAATTAAAAGAATTTTCGAACTAATATTTCAATAATAATTTAATAAATTAATTTAAGGTACTTGGGGCACTTAAGCTAATTATATCTAGAGGCCTTTAAAAACACTTTTTTTTAATATTGTAAGATTATGCACATAAACATAAACTTTATAAAAATAAATTTTTATATGAAAAATGACTGAAATTTATCTTTAACTTTTATTTGATTAACTATGAATGTAACTAATAAAAATAATAATATTTGTTGCAATTTAAATATTATATTTATATGAAATCAATATAAATTGAGAATAGATTCAAGTTAGAATAATTCTACTAGATTCTAAGTAAACAAAAATAAAAAAATTGTAAAATTAATCGTTATTATATCAATTATATGTAGCAAAATTTTGTGCAATTGAATATATCATGATATATCATTCAGAATATTTGGAAATATATAAATAAAATTATATTGTTTATATTTAAAAACTAGTAATATTTGTTACAATATAAATATTATATTTGTATCAAATCTATATAAATTGAGAATAGATTCAATTTAGAATAATTCTACTAAATTCTAAATAAATACAATTAAAAAATTGTTAAAATTAATATTAAATAATAAGCTTCAGTTTTGTTATTATTTCAATTACATTTATCAGAATTTTCTGCAGTTTTATAACTTGAATGAATAACTCAGAATATTTGGAAAAATATAATATTTTTTAATTTTATACGTATTTAATTAATGGTGAATTGAAGGTACTTGGAGCCGTTAGTCTAAATTATACTTAGACACCCTCAAAAACATATTTTTTGAAAATATTATAGAACCACTACAAATATTACTATCAAATAAATATTACATAATTAAATTTTAAAATAAACATATTTTATAATGAAAAAAATATATTAAACTTATATTTGATCAGAATGTAATGAGTATTACTTATATAATTGTAACAAATATTATTGAGAATAAATTTAATTTATAATAATATCTAAAAAAAAATGGTAAAATTTATATTAAAAAAATAATATTGAATTTTGTAATTAAATAAATTATATTTAGCAGAATTTTGTGTATTTTTATAAATTGAAGAAATGATATATTTGGAAAAAGTTTATTAAATTAATTTTTAAAAATAATGAAAAAAAATGTCTATATGATTGAATTATTAATTCTATTTCAATTTTAAGCATTCATAAATATGTTTAAAATTTAGTTAATTCTTAAAAAAACGTTTCCAATTTTAAAAGGTAATGAAAGTTGTATAAATTAAATAAATTGTACTTTAGATAAAGTATATTTCATATATTTTAAATACTTTAATGAATTGTGTAGTAACATTGATGAAATGAAAATAAAATAAATGTGGTTATTAAAACTGTTCAGTGTTATTACAGCTGTCTATCTCTGCATTATGCGTAAAATCCTTTTAAATTTAGAGTTAGAAAGTTTAATGATGGTAATTGGGACGTAAAATATAGTCTGCAATTCGTGTAGATTTTATGCATATTTGTAAGGCAAGAAATAAATCCACTAATATTTCATGAGATATGCTATTAAATAATTTGCAACTAAAGAGCTTTAATAATGGATTAATAATCAACAGATATTTTCAAAGCTATTAGTAGGAAGTTCATTTATACAGATACATTTTTCAGGAAAACGTGTAATGCTTTTATAAAATGTTTTACAGTACAAGAACTCATAGATTGTCCATATATTTCGACTAAAAATTCCACGAAATTTGAAATCTGCAAAACTTTACTTATAGAAAATTAAAACGTGTTAATTCGTACAACTTTTCATATTTACTAATCGGAACACATATACATATTGCGAACTTTACAGAATGATATGGCGCCAAATTTAAATTCCAAAATTTTACTGACACATTTTTTGTTGCATAACGTACAGACAAAGTGAGGAAAGTGGTGGTTTTATAAAGAACAAAAACAAGATTTTTTTTTTGCACTTATCATATGTAAACTATATATAAACTTATACCACTTATTGTATATAAAAAATATATATTGTAAATGATTATATAAGTAAATTCTAGTTAATTAAAGCTTGTTAAAAGTTAAGATATACATTTGACACATTTTTTTGTTGCTAAGTGAGGAAAATGATGGTTTTATAAAGAGAAAAACAAGATTTTTTTATTGCACTTGTCATATGTAAGCTATATGTAAAAAATATATATTGTAAATAATTATATAAGTAAATTCTAGTTAATTTAAGCTGATTAAAAGTTAAGATTTGATATAGGATGATGTTAAACATCAGAGATCTTTGTGTAAGGGTAAAGCTTGTTCGGATTCGCAGCAGCATCTAAATTATGCACCAGTTGATGCAAGGAACCCCGATGCGTTGCATAATTAATTGTGCGTCGGAAATTTATTTCGCTTGAGCAATTAAGGTTTCTAAACGCCAGACGAGAATCGACTTTCCGAATCTCATTAGGGATCAATTGTAACTCGACACTTAACAGCGACTCCGCATGCAAATAGAAAGACATATAATTGCAAGAAATAAAAAAGTACGAGACATGCAAAGCTGAGGATTTGTTTTTGTTATTTGCTTTTATATATCAAAATTTAAAGCGAAGCCCCAAAATGTTTTACTTACATTGAAGTTTTTGCACGCTTTTCCAGTCTTTTACATATGAATGGTTATACTAATTCATGTTCTGTGATGTTTTCTCATTATTAATAATTTTTTTTTATCTTTGGTGATTAAATACGTGAAAGCGTCTGTGTTTCGTATAGAGATGTCGTGGTTAATTATTATTTTTTTGGTGATTCAAAGGCAGATAGAAATGTTTCGAAAGAATAGGACGTTTAAAGCGGATTTAGAAAGATATAAACGGAACGAGTACTTTACCTAGGTCTTGCCATTGACGAGTAGAGCTTGTCCAGGTTTTCCAGAGTCCTGAGAAGCTTGTCGTTGTCGGGGCTTGGGGCAGCGCGGACCCAATTCCCTTCTATAATGAAGATCGCCGCGAGAAGAGCGAACATCCAAGTTGCGGACGATTTCATGATCGAGTTGTTCAAGTTTTTTTTTTTGATTCGATAATTGCTGAAACTGAAAATCACCAGAAAACTATAATATAATATCCTATAATTATTGTAATAATATTATTATTAAAACTGACTTTTCCACAATATAAATTTCGACTCAAAAAATTACAAAACTTAATTATCTAATATTTTCACTTAACTTACAATAAGTAATTAAAAATTTCAAATTCCATAATTGTTTTACTTAATTTTTTTTATCAGAATAATTCAGACTACAAGAAACATCTATAATTTTTAAAAATAGAATAAAATCTCAATTATATAATATTTCTTCTTAACTTAAATAAATAATTTTAAAATCAATTAATAGCAAATAGTTTTCAAATAAAAAATATTATTTTACTTTGGATAAATAATTTATAGATATAAAATAACTATAATATAATTATCTTAATTATATAATATTTGCCTTTAACATTATACAAATAAGTTAAAAAATCCATTCAAGAGAACCCAAACATTTTTCATAAAAAATACTTTTCTTTTATTCTTATTTTCATAATGATATTAAACTAAACTACTCTTCGCAATAAAATTTTAATTATTTAATATTTCCCCTTGACCTTTATAAATAATTTTAAAAATTTTATAAAACTCAAATATTAAAAACAAACATATTTCTGTATGTCAAGATACATAAATCTTAATTATATAATATTTGCCTTTAACCTTATAATTTAAATAATTTAAAGAATCAAATCAAGAGAATCCAAACATTTTTCAAAAAAATATACTTTTCTTTTATTCTTTTTTCTTGATGATTTAAACAACTCTTTGCAATAAAATATTAATTATCTAATAATTCCACTTGACCTTTATAAATAATTTAAAAAATTCAATAAAACTCGAATATTAAAAAAATAATAATTAATATTCTTCTCTTAAAAATTTCAAATTCAATAAGTTTTTAAAAAAAAATAGTAGTAATTTTTTCATATTGATTCATATATATTTTTTAGAAAAATAATTAATTCTTAATTAGATATAAATTTATATCAAAAATTAAAAATTTTAAATTCATTATTTTGTATTTATTTTTTTTTATATTTTATAAAGTGAGAAACAATTTATAAAATGTTTACATTTAAATCTTGTAAGTTAATAACTGTAAATCTAAGTTTTTCATGTAAAAAGTAATAAATTTGTTCCTAATAAAAAATATAAAATAATTTAATCAAAAATGATGTATTTTATTTTAATTTTAATTTAATTATAAATAATAAATTATCCTTAAAATTTATCCTCGATGATTTACAACGTAATACGAGGATGAATTATACGAAAATGCACTCTTCGCATATTATATCTAGTGTAATTAATCGTTCAATAATAAAACACTGTGTGTGTACATATTCTGTTTACATAATAATAATTAATAACATAATATATGTTTATATATTTTGCAAATATTATAATGTCAATAGAAATAATAATAAATCGAAAATTAATCAAACAAATTTGTTATTCATTAATAAATAAAATTAGAAGTTTAATCAGGAAATCAAACATATTTTTAATGTAAATAAATCGTTAATTATTAATTGGATCAATATTTCAACACAAAATTATTAAATTTATGTATAATATAACGACAAAAATAATATATAATAGCAATAAATTCATTAATTTTTATTCGGTACAAATGTTGTTATGAAAATATGAAATATCAATTACATTTTTTTATGAACAACTATTGTTACAATTAAATAGAAATTATATAAACTATACAATACCATATTTGTTCGGAAACTGAATATATTAGAAGTATATTATAAATAATTAAAACGTTGCTAATCTAATATAGATATTAATTAGATTTTTTAGTAAACATATTTTTCAATCATTTTTTACTATCGATTGTCGAATTTAATTTAATACTAAATGATATTCCAACTGAATTATATATTTTCTAATGTTCGGAAACCAAATTTTAAATGTTTTACTTTTATTTTGTGTAGTGTAGTTTCTCTGAATATTTAAAGTAAAACTTGTATAATGATGTAACATTTAAAAAAAGCAATTATAAAATTATATAATACTATCTAGGTTGTCAAATTTAATTCTACACTTTGATCATAGCTCAATATGCCTTTATTTTCCCTTGTTCGTTTTTACATGTTCTATTTTGTATTGGATTTTTGTTCAGAAATCTAATATTTTGGAAACCATTTTCTTATTTTTGGAAACCGAAGTTTTAAATATTTCGATTTAGTTTTATGTCCAAAAACTGAATATTTGAGAAATTAATGCGTTGTAAATAAAGCCTTTATTATCAAACATAATTCAATACAAAAAAAATGTTCGAAAAGCAAATCTTTTACAAACAAAAAATATTTTCCCATGTTCAGAAACAGAAATTTTGAATATTTTGATTTAGTTTTAGATTTATGTCCAAGAGAAACCAATGCGTAGTAAATAAAGCCATTGTTATCAAGCTTAATTCAATAAAAAATATGTTCAAAAAGCAAATCATTTACAAACAAAAAATATTTTTCCATGTTTGATAACCATTTTTTTGAATATTTCGATTTCGTTTTGGATTTATGTCCAAGTGATAGTCTGGATCGTTTTACAATACTAAAGAATTATATAATTATATTTTAATAAAACTATACGTTTATTTAGCTTCGTAACACAGCTATGAAGTCAGTAAAGATAACTAATTAACTAATAAATATAACTAATAAATATTTGATACGAATTTTTTTCAGAAAATATTTTTTTTTGTTTGAAAAGCGAGATTCTTCTGTACACATAATTATTTTTAAGTAATAAGTAAATAGACTTTATACATAAAGGCTATTTTTATTTTACTTTGAAACACATCTATGAAGCAAAGTAAAGATAACTAATTGTGGAGTATACACGGACTTTGCTAGTATTTTGTTGTTCCCCGTTTCCCGGATGAAATTACTTTCATCCTAATTACAAGTCCACGTAAACAAACTGAAGGAAAATCGGTTCGAATCATCTCCGCCTCGATGCATACACTCCATGGAGCAATATCCAAGTTTTCCATTCTCCGTCGAATGCGTTTTTGGTGTATGCGCCGGGCGCATAAATATTTATGCCTTGTTTATCTAACACCAATTGGCAAATGTTTGTTAAGTTGATTGGAAAATACCACCTACTCTTATTTCCACATATCAAACAATGCGCAATGAGAAAACAAAAAAGAAAATTACCGTGACCAATTTTCAAGCAAACACAAAAGGAATACACAAAAAAAAACTCGCTTCAACTAAAAGACTTAATAAATTAAATTACGATCGAGTTTATTTTTTATTAAATTAAAAGGATTTTCTGTTGTATTTTATCGGATTTTTAAATTGAATTTCATGCGCTTCCTGCTGCATCGACCAAAAACGCATGAACTTTCTGCGGAATAATAAATTCTTTGCGTGTCGCTATAAATCTATAAAAATTTCCTGTTTATTTTCCTTCGAAATGGAAACGTATGCGTATTACTTTACGCCCTTCCGGTACGAGGAACAAACACAATTAATGAACTTGCATTCTCAATTTAGGATAACAAAAACATACATTGGCTTTTAGAAGCTACAATAATTTTAATTCTTTTTTATATAAAATATTTTCTTCTGCATTCTCTTTTATTAAAAACTAAATTTCACGGATAATTCAGATTATTTAATAAAAAATTATAATAATTTAAATGAAAATTGATATTTATTAATAATAAAAGTATTAATTTTATTTCACTAAAATATTATTAATTTATTTCTTTAATAATGTAATAAATGCAGATTTATTAAAGTCCGATCTAAAAATTTCAAAATAAACAAAAAATTTATTGTGAAAAATAAAAATTCATTCTAAAAAATTACATACAAAAAATTATTAAATTTTTTATTTTAATGTATAAATTTTTGCATTCCTCAATTAAACCGAATTCAAACTAGATTATAAAAATATTACTTTTCTTTTCAATAAATTAAACTTCTCAGATAAACTAAAAAATTCCATCAAATTAAAATATAATTTTATTGCCTGTAGTAATAAATAAAAAAATTTATTAAAAATATTTAAAATTAATTTATTTCAAAATCAATAGATTAAAAAATAAACTAAAATGATTCTAAATTTAAATAAATAATATATATAATTTATTGGCCAGACAGCAACATACAAAACAAAAAAAAAAAACAAGAAAAACAAATTTAAATAATAAAGTCAGATTTATTAAAAACTTAAGTAAATATAAAAAAAAATCAAGATTTACAGATAGATAAAATATTATTATTTTGAATTATTAAAAATAAATCCAATTTATTTTAATTGGGGTTAATTTGCATATTAGCATTAAATTAATATATATTTTATTAATTACAACTAATTATTATAGATTTTCATGTCGTTTCATTACACGAAATATTAATTAATATTGAATATTAATAAACCTGTGATTATTTGCGTATTTCTATAATTATTCTAATAAATATTGTTATTACGTTCCTTTGAGATAAAAATTTGTTAATTACATATGGCAATATGTTTAATATCGTGTTGCAAAAAATATAAATTAGTATCAAGTTATTATCACTCGTTACTAAATTGTTTACTAAAACGTGGAGTAGCGTTATCTCTGCATATTTAATTTGTTTGATTATATATTACAAATACCTCGCATAGTGCGGCTTCAATGAATTTATTTAAATTTCAAAATAAATCAAATTTTAATTTAACAAAAAAATAATTCCTCTAATAATCCAGTATTTGTTACAAAATAAATAGTTTGATTGTTAAATTAACACAAATTCGTAGCAAAAAGTTATTTAATTAGATTTAATTATATGCATTTGATTAGTAAAATTCGTATATGTTCAAGTATAGTTTGCACAATAATGCGATTTACGTAATTTTGCGCGTGAAAAGTGAAGAAACTTTCGGTTGCGCTGAGGAAGTTTGCATTTAATTAACTGTAACTCACGCGCGTACACTATATGCAATTAAAATTTCAGTTGTAACTGAACGGGGGTTTGTGGAGGAGGATGATGATTGTTTCGTAAATTACAATATGCACTTTTGGAATAACGGAGATTTTCCATTAAACTTTGCACAAACTCTTTTAATTGTTTCAACTTAGCTGTCTCTTATCAACATGAAATTAACTAAATTCCATTAAATAATTTAGGGAAAGTGATTAAATTTTGTAGTTTCTTGTCTCAAATTTAAAACGTGATAGGAAAATAACTATTATAAACATATTTTATATAAAATTACTTCAATTTTTAAATTTTAGAATTAATTTGTACATCATTGAATAAATTATAATAAAATTAATTGATTAATTGAATATTATGCAGATTCTTTCCTAAAAACTAAATATTGGTCAAATTTTCATTTCTTTAATATTACAAAATATTGTTTGAAATATCTTTTTTAATATAAAAAAAATATTTTTCAATTTATAAAAAATGATTTTATCAAAAAAAAAAACTGAAATATTACCTCAAATTGAATAAATAATCTAAATTACCTAGAAATCAATACTTTTGATAATTTTTTAACTATTTATAACAAAGAAATTGTAAAATATTATTTTTTTAAATTAAATTTTAGAATTATTTAAATTTTACATAAATTTACTACGAATAATAAAATATGAATAAAAACACTTTAAAAAATAATGAAACAAACAAATTACAAATTGATTGTCCATTATAAAAATGAATATCAAATAAAATTTAATATCTTTAATTGAATAACCTTTTAAAAATTAATTAATTAAGGTGCAATTAGTTTCATTGAATCTCCTTTTTTTAAAGTTTAGAATAAAATAATTATTTTTACTAATAAATAGAAAATTTCATTACATTTCAATAATATTTATTGATTGAAAGTTGTATTTTTTTTTATTATATATTAAAAATTTCTTTAAGTTTAAAAAAAAATGAGATTTATTAAAAATCAGTTATACAATTGTTATTAATTAAAAATTATTATAGAAAAAAGGAAAATTATAAAATTTAGTATAAAATTAGAGCCAATAAAAATAATTTATTCTAATGAAATTTTATTAATGTGTGCACTAAATATAATTTATAGTAGATAATTGTAAAATGTATACAAAAATTATGTAATTTACTTACTTTTATGTTTCATAAATGCTATATTAATTATAATTATATATATAATTACATTAATTAATAAGAAATTATTGTAAGAAAAATATTAAATTTATTATAAATATAAATAAAAACTATTGTAACTTTGTATATTTATTTATTTAGTTAGCAATATGATTTGAATACAACTTAGCACTTTGAATGGAAATTAAATGAAATTGAATACTTGAAAAATTGAATATTCTTTAAAAATTAAAGAAATATTTTTTTTATGATACATTTTTTAAAATAATATTTTGGTTGAGGCATAGAAAAATCACTTTTCTATAATTGAACAGATTTTTTTAAATTTTGAAATAAATTCTAGATGAACTTGTTTCTACATATTTTTCTTTCATTGCAATTATTTATTCGTATATTTTCAGTACATAATAAAATTTGTAATAAATTCTGATTGCGTGAGAATAAAGAAAATCAATTTTCTATATTTAAACTAAATATATGAAATAAAATAATAATTGCTTTCCACACATTTATAAAATTGGAAATTATAATTTTATTTATGATTTTTCTACATTGGTTCTTTACATTATCATTTTATCAGTACATAATAAAATTTGAAATAAATTCTGAATGCGTGAGAATAAAGAAAATCAATTTTTTATATTTAACCTAAATTTTTAAATAAAATAAAAAATTTAAAGAAATTTTACTTTTTTCATTTAAATCACCACATATTTATGAAATTGAAAATTATGATTTTTCCACATTTAAACTAAAGATTTGAAATTAAATTTAATTAAATTATGTATTTAGATTATTTCTTTACATTTATAAAATTTGAAATTTTCTATATTTAGGATTCTTATGTAAAAATTATCATTTTATCAGTACATAATAAAATTTGAAATAAATTTAAGCTAAATTTTGAAATAAAATAAAAATTTTAAAGAAATTTTACTTTTTTCAATCAATTTATTGTTTTCCATATATTTATGAAATTGTAAATTATGATTTTATTTATGATTTTTCTATTTAGTTTAAATATTTGAAATGAACTTTAATAAAATTTTACTAATAAATTTCACTTGGATTATTTATTTACATTTATAAAATTTGAAATTTTCTTTACTTGTAATTACTGATTTTCTATCTACATTACTAGAATTAAATATTTAATACTTTTAGTATATAGAAAAAGATTTTGGTTAAAAGACTGACATTTTTTTGTATAGATTGTAAAATGTTATTTAAGATTTGTATTTGGGTTATTTTTATTTCTTTAAAAAATCATTTTGGTGTTGATGTGAGGTAAAATTGAAAATTTATTCCCGTTGTGTGAAACTGAGGGGAAATAGAAGTGTGTATATTGAAAGAAGGAAGCCAAGAAAATAAGAAAGTAATTGCACGTTATAAACTACTCACCTGTTGAACCCTATGCGACGCGACAGATTCGCTGCACGAATTCGCGTCCCGTTTATATAGGTGAAATAGGAAGACGCACGCCGGCGCTGCAAGAGCGTCGCGACGCCGACCATCGGTGGGGGGAGGTGCCGATGCCGTCTCCTCTCGCTGCCTCCCCACCCTCCGTAGAATCCTGGCACCGAAGAGGATAACAACAGGACCTGAAGTCGTGCGTGTGTGTGAAACAGGTTCACATTAATTAGCAAACAACCCCCCGCCGCCCGCTCCTTCTTCTCGCGTCGCTCCAACACATACAACCTACGCAAGGATCAACCGCCCCCCCACACCCCTATGCCATCACTCTACTTCTCTCTCCTTGCAAAGACCACTTCTCTCCAAATTGTAATAACAATAACGAGTGGCTAAATGTCGCGGCTGTCGCCACTCTCATTTCGGGGTGGCCTTTTTAATTTTAATCGCCACCAGTTAAGAATACAAAACAACCCGAAAACAAAACCCATCCGTCACAGAGGCATTCGGTATTGAAGATTAGAACCCCCTTGAACAGTCTTTAACTTCACCGCCTCACACTCTATCTCTCTTTCCCTTCCTCATCCATCCACCCTCGAGATGGAAAAATAAAATAAACTGTAATAAATATAAATTTAAAAAATAAAGTGCGCCGCGAGAGCCGAAGAGAAAAAGAACACTCTCCCTCTTCCATACACTCCTGTATGCGTGTGTGTATATACACATGTTTATCTCGAAAGCGAATTCGCATCCAATTTACCGCAGAAACAATATTAAATTGCACGAAAACGGAAATGAAATGACAACAGCTCCGAAGTATACATTCAAAAAATACAAGACACAAATACGCACGTAACTAGGATGAACTTCTCGTCCTGAGATTCGCAATAATTGCAATTCGATCCTCCGCCTTCAATTTCTTGAATTCATTTAATTAAAAAGATACATTTCGTTTGAAATACAATGTCCTGATTTTTTACTTTATTACTGTTAATATATTTTTAGACATTTTATTTATCTAAATATTATGAATTTTTAATAATAGAAATATTTAAAATCGGACTAATTGATGAACTAGAAACGCACAAAAAACATTTACTGTATTAAAGAAAAATCTAATCATTTATGTAAAAAGTCATAATTTTGTGAACTATTTTTAGAATTTTTTATTTTGCTGAATTATAATTTAATTTATAATGCATTATATAGAACTAGAATCGCACGAAAATATTCTTTACTGTAGGAAAGGAAAATTTGATAATTTATGTGTAAAAATATAATTTTGTGAACTAAGTTTTAGAATTAATTTTTATTTTGCTGAATTAAAATTTTAGTTTATATAGATTTTAATGCATTATATAAAACTAGCATTGCACAAAAACATACTTTACTGTAGAAAAGGAAAATCTCATAATTTATGTATAAAAAATTATAATTTTATGAACTAATTTTTATTATTAGAATTTATTTTTATTTTACTGAATTAAAATTTAGTTTATATAGATTATAATGCATTATATAAAACTAGCATCGCACAAATACATACTTTACTATATGAAAAATAATAATTTTTTGAACTATTTTTTGTTAGAATTTATTTTTATTTTGCTGATTTAAAATTTAGTTTATACAAATAATGCATTATATAAAACTAGCAAAACACAAAAACATACTTTACTCTAGGAAAGGAAAATCTAATAATTTATATAAGAAATAATAATTTTGTAAACTACTTTTTTGAATACTGTATTAAAAGAAAATCAGTATGTATATAAAATAATAATTTTGTTAACTATTTTTTTTTAGAATTGATTTTTATTTTGCTGAATTAAAATTTAGTTTATATAGATTATAATGCATTATATAAAACTAGCATTGTACATAAACATACTTTACTGTAGGAAAGGAAAATCTCATAATTTATGTATAAAAAATAATAATTTTGTAAACTATTTTTTTTAAATTTATTTATTTGCTGAATTAAAATTGTGAAACCGGACTATTTAATATAATGCTTTATATATTTATACACATTATTTATAAATTGGATTTTCTGTTTTTCGTCAACTTAAAAATTTCCAAGTAACTTTCGGCTATTCTGCTATGTGTATTTATGAAAATTGATATAAATCTATCATTTAATTTTATCAATAACTTAAAAAATGTTAAGAAAATATTAATAATATCTTATTATTTAATTTATACATAATGCAAGTAATTATACAAATTATTAAATTACTTTTTTTGATTATTATTCTAGTAATTTTTATTGGTAGAAAAAATCTATTTTTTTTTTCATTAAGTAATTAAATTCATGTAATATGAGCAACAATTATTATGTAAAGTTTTAGCAAAATTTCTCATCAATTCATTTACAAATATTTTTAATTTTATATATCAAATTAATTAATGTTACAAAAAATGTTAATAATTTAATAAAATTCATAGATGAAGTCCATATGGCTGATGATAGCTTGACAGCTTTCAAAAGTTAATCAAAGTGCGTAGCGGACTTTACTCGAATTGATGACTGAAATTGATTTTGATTTCATTTTTTACAAAATTAAACGAAAATTATCAATACATAATATTTGAAATTTTAAAAAAATAAGTATTATATACGTAAAATAATTGTAGATGTTGTTATTTTATTCTTCGATTTGATACAAAATAAGAGATGTCATTTTACATCCCATTAAAAAATAATCTCGACTTAATTTTTAGTTTATTTGTTGAAAAATACTGTTTAAGCCCTAATTAAAATTAATTACGTTTTTCTTGAAGAATTTGTAATTATTCTACCTTATTTAATTTTGATTCAATATTTATAGATTTCTCATAATATTTTTTAATTAAATTATATTTAGTCGTTATAAAGTTTCTACACCTAATGTTATATGTATATTATGTATATTTTATACATTAGTAGACGAAAATATGAATAAAAAATAATTTGAATCATTTCAATTTTATTCATGATTATTAGGTTTCTATAAAATGCTATACGAATTAATCTGAATTCAAATAACAGTTTACACATTTTCCATATAACGCGGTACTAATTAATCTGTTTCATACTAATTCTGAGTTCCTTATAACGCGGTTTCTATATACCTATTAATAGCGTTATATAATTTTTAATTTACTAATTACATAATGTTTATCAGTTCCCATGCAATTCAACAATTAATTAAAAATATCGAAAACATACGTGTTTTTTTTTAATTACATAATGTTTATCAGTTTAAACGAGAACAATTAATTCAGATTATATTTTTATTGTAGATTCGATCAATGAGCGACTATAAAAAGCGTCGCTGACGTTGTTATGAACGCATCGATGTTGTTGTTTGCTTTAGAAAATCAATTTTACTATACGATGCAAATGGCTTCTTATAAAACCAAACAAAGCCGTATTCAAAATTGTATACATGCATACACATTTTACACTGGACAAGCAAATAAAAGCGCGGAATAGGATTATATTTAAATTTGCCAAATCTTAGCGAACATCGTAGATAATATTTCATATTATCTTTTAATCTTTCTTCAAACTGTATAAAACATAGAAATAATTTATTGTAAACTTATTTCTTTTTAATTAATGAAAGTAGTAATTTATTGTTACAATATATTATTGCATAATTCAATCATTTTTTTTATAATTCTTAGAATAAATTTTTTTATAGAAATATTATTCATATGAAAAATAATGATGATATTTTAACATTTATATAAACAATATTAGTTTATAATTATCTTATTTTTTTAATATTCTGTTGCTTTTTTTTTCCTAAAATTGTGTTTAAAAAAGGCGTCAAATACATAAAAATGTTATATTATAAGTTTCGAGATTCAATAAAATTCATATCTGAAAAAAAATTTGTAATTTTATAGTATGCTAAAAAAAATCTGTATTGTAAGTTTTATAGACTAATAAATGTTAAATTCAGCAATACCTAAGATTTACTAAGGATTGATTTTAAAATTTCCAAATAAACTAAATTTTGCTTGACTGAATTAAAAATAAATTCTAAAAAAGTTGTAGAAAAAAATATTTAATATGTATTTATAATAAAAATAATTAAAAAATATTAAAAAAGTTATAACAAGATAAAAACATTTATTATACAAAAATTAATGTTTTTTTTTTTCGGTTTTTCTATTTGTGCAATTTATTATTATGTGAATTTAATATTCTCGATTGGTACAGTTTCAAACAGACCCGAATCGATTAGTGCGGATATAATGCAAAACATTACGTCTGAACTAAGCATATTAATTATTATTAAAATTCGCTTACAAAATCCTTTCAAATGATATAAGAAACTGCGACAATATTTTTAGAAGCAATTAATTTCAACCTTCTGAATAAGAATGTTCTTGAAAACAGTATCAAAAATAATTGATTTTTTTTTTCCATTAATTTTATGACATATTAATCAAAACTCAATGTTTTTACTTATTTATTAATTTACAAATATGTATTGACCTCATTTCGATCAAAATTATAATATTAACCCAAAATAATAATCATTCATAATTTTTGTTGAATTAATTCTTTTTAGAATAAAATTATAATATTTTTTCTTATATTATATAAGAGATATTATTCTGTCCTTGTACAATTATCAATATAAATATTGTGTACGTCTGGCCCAGCGTTACTATAAATAAGTAATTGGTCCATGATAGACTATTATCAATTAATAATCAATAAACAAAGCTATAAATGTGACAAAGTGCATGCTATTAATACATTTAATATTTAATATGTTTTTATATTATTTATTTTCTTAGTAAATACAAATTGCTACCAATTAATTATATTATATTTCAACGAATAAATGATAATTTATTTATTTACAAAAATAAATAAACCTAAAATTTATAAGATTATCAACAGTAATTTATATTAAGATTGGGTAAATAGAAAACAAACTAAAATGTGATTTATTTTAATGTAAACTATAATTATTATATCTTGAAAATCATAAAAATAACAGACAATTCATAATATATAAAATATATAAAAGTTTAAGTTTATCTATACACAGATTCACACTGAAGGTTTCTCAGAAAATCTTTTAGCTCAAAAACTTTATTTATTTTAATAGGTAAAACTGTGTAAAAGCATTAATTGGGGAATTAATGTATTTAAGAAATAACATCGTTTATTGGCGAGTATAATAATACAAAAAAAAAGACTAGGAAAATAAATATTACTCTGAAAAAAAAAATATAAATTTATTTGAAAATAATTAAATTCAAAAAAATCCTATATAATTCAAATGAATATACGTTCCAAGCCACAGCCACATGAAAAAGGATACGATTATAAGGACATCAAAAAATGGAAAAGGGATATTTGAACTTGGGAAGGATTTCGAGGGATACACAATTTATAGTAAGGGAAGTTAATGTATTTTTAATAATTATATAATGTTTCTTCACAATTTTATTTATTTTTAAAAGTATCAGTTTTATGTATATACTTGGAAACCCTAATATTTCTCCTAGATAGAAGTATCCTACTATTATCCAATGGCAATCTTCAAAGTATCTTTAAATGTTCAATGGACCATTTCCCAAGTTCTTTTAGCTCTACTCTCAAAAATTCCATATAAGTTGAAACGAAAAAAAAAACATATTGTCAGAATCTCTTTTTATTTTTTATATGTAATCATTTTTATTTCTTTATGTATTTTTGTTACAATGAAAATATAATTTAAAATATTATTTTAAATATTCTTTAAATTGCATACCATAGCACCTGACTATATATAATATTTATTGGTCCCATCTGAGAAGTCTGATCATATTTAAAAAAATAATAATATTTTCACAATAAATTTTTAAAATTTATTTTTATTTTGCTGAATTAAAATATAGCTTAAATAAATCATACATAGTTTATTAAGTTTTAATATAAATTTAAATCATTTTTTTGATATTCATAATTTATTGTAAATAAATTAAAAAGTAAAGAAAATATTAATAATATCTTTATGCATATTTCAGGTAAATATACAAATTATTAAATTAGATTTTTATCATAACTTTTCAAGTTCGTTATTCAATGAAATTCATTCTTATTCTCTAGTAGTTTTTATTAGTTTGAACAAAAAAATCACAAAATTCTATTATATAAATTTATTTTTACTTGGCAAACATATGTATTTCTTTATATTTTTTGTACGTAATCATTTTTATTTTATTATGTATTTTTTTTTACAATGAAAATATACTTTAAAATGTCAATTAAATATTCTTTAAATTTCACACCATAGCACCAGGAATTTTTGAAAAAAAAATCGAAAATCTAAATGTTTTGGATAATTTTGTATTTTACTAGTAACAACAATATTTATTTTTTGTTGCTTATTATATGCAAAATTTTAAGAAAAAAAGTGTCAGGCACATATGGCATTAAGCGACCCGCGGCTCTTTTGACGAGAAATTGCGACTCCCATCTCTCTCAACAGTGAATACGTTAAAATTTCTATGTTAGAAAAATTAAGAAATAATAATTAAATTTATTGTAACAGATAAAAATCATATCATACTCGTAGTAATAATAATAGTAAAACAGAAAAAATGTAACTGTTATAAAGAACTATTGACCAAAGGAGTTTAGTATTTCAACAGGAAATATCTTGAAAATAGCTGCCAATGAAGAGACTCCCAAATCTATGAATTAAAAATTAAAATACACGTCGGAGGATCTTCCGATAAGTATGAACAATACATATACAACGAATACTCAGTAAATGTTAAAAACGATGTTGTTTATTATGGATCAACATCATTTTTGACATCTACAAGAAAAAAGTTAACAACTTAAAATATGCTGACCGAGATAAATTTACAAAAAAAAATAAGGATAAACTTATTTGAATAAACGGATGTTTTTTTAGGGAAATAAACTACAACTACACATGAGGGATTTGTCAGTTGTCGAGAATAATATAGAAGTAATCACACAAACACAAAGTTTATGATTTCCTTAAAAACTGCATCATTAATTTTATTATTTTTTTTTACATCTTATTTTAAATTTTCCGTTGCCCAGGACAAATAAAATGCAGAAGATTTATATTATAAAACAATAAAATTAGTATTAGTTATTAAAAAAAAAATAACTTGAAGAACAACATTCAATTCCTTAAATCATGTCTTATTTTATAAATGCAGAAAACCCTATTTGACTGATTATATTTAATAATTTTTATTGGCTTATTTTGGAGCAAAAGATTATTATATAATGTTGTATTTAATATTAAAAACAAGAAATGCAACTAAAACATTTTTTACCAATTGAGTTATGGGGATTGAAAAAAACGAACTAAATACAGTGAAACGTTTTAATAACTCTTCTCGTTGCAGTGTATTTATTTTTTTAAGGGTACAACGCATATGTATATTTTTGCGTGGGTAAAAAACATGTTTTTTAGAGCTTTTAATTGTCTCGCAGTAAAACGGAACCGGCCTATTTGCATAGTATACATATTGAAATCCGATCTGTTTGGTGTTCGTCCACGCTTAATGTCTAGGACAGAAATTTCTGTTTGATTTCGTTGTTGTATTTCGTTGGAAATTGCAATTTAGAAGCCACCCAACATGACAACAAACAAGTAAGCAAACAAACGAACGACAATAAAAAAATATGCAACATTTTCAATGGAAACATTCTTATGTCGCAGCAGCGATTATTATCATCATCCTATCGGCAATATGTTCTGTCAACGAGTTCAGGATTTATTAAAAACCCATCAGAGCTGAACTGATTAAATCCTTTTTCGTATCACGTACTCGAAAGGATAACGCAGTAATAATAGCCGCAAACAATTTCATTTATATCTTAACTAAATAACTGAAATGTGTAGGTTTCACCCGTGCGACCACCGTAATTGTTGCCTAGGAGCGTTTTAATTAAAAAAAAATCATACAGAGAGAGAGTGAAAACTTTTGTAGCGCGATTTCCGAATAGCGTTAATAATAATGAAATTACTGAAATTAACTTGCGGAACACGAGCACCGTTATTCAGTTACATTTTTAATGGCTCAAAGCTCGAAACGGGAAAACAACAGAAAGAGAGAGAGAGGGGAAAAAAAGCACAATACGTAACGAACGGCGTTTAGCATTTGAATAGGGCGAGAAGTCGCGCGAAGTTTTTTAATGAAAATCACAGTTGGAAGAACTAGATTTACGAGTATCGCGTTAAATGAGTTTCATCTGGCGATGATTTCATCTTCTCCGCTCGTCGGAAAATAAACAAATTTAAAGTTCAGCTCCGTTATTTTGTCTGCTCATTGATAATGTGTTGTTGTTGTTTTTCCTTCCTGGATGAAAGTTAATCGTTTCTTTTGAAGATCTTCAAAACCATAACCAAAGGTTATTTATTAACACTTCAATAATTATTATAAGGAAAATAAAGTGAACAAACCACTTAATTAATTTTTATACGTGGGATCTTTCTTTTATGTTACGGAATTGAATAAAGTTATGAATGGGCCTCCGCTCTGAATAATTCAATTCATCTGGAAGAGCTTTGTTTTTTTTATGTATACAGTTTTACGTTCTTTAATTTATCGTATCTTTTATAATACTTATATAATTATTTCCTATCCCATCTAACGTACAAATTATCATACCGGTACGTACAATTATATCACTCAGGAAATTGGCATAGATTTTCTAAATTTTATTTAAGCAAAATTAAAATAAATTCTAAATGTTTTATAGTTCTTCAATAGTCTGGTTTAAAATATATTACTGAACATTATTTCAAAAAAAGTAGTTTCAAAAGGACTAGTAATCATTTGACTCATCACTAAATGCTGTGTTTTAATTAAACTGTCAATATTCACTTTACGTACATTCACTTAGAGTACGTTTAATAATGTGACTTTTGTTCAAACTAAGGTACAAATAAGAATACGAGCGAACAATATAAAACATGCATTATTTAAAAAATATTTCAAATTATTTAAAAAAAAATATTGGCAACACATAAATATTCGTTTATGTCGGTCGGACAAATGTATCAATTATGCATATTGAGTTTTGTTAAAGACAGATTTAGGTTACTAATATAACTAAAATAGAAATAAATATAAAAACATTAAAAATTACCTTAATTAAAAAAAATAACAAAAAAATAATCATTTAGTTACAATCTTCTTCGACGAGTTCATCTTTCTCTACAGTAAAATAATTACAGGGTGTACGTTCGTATGAACATTGAGTACGTATTTATGAACAAAGAAATACGTGTATAGCAAAAAGTTGTAAATGTATAGATATTTGAAATCACCATTTGATGAAGGAACACTCGCTGATTTTATTTATTTTTTCATAACTCGACGATATAATTAAAAAATTTAAATTTAAATTTTTCGTTTTTAGAACATTTGTACTTCCTCTTGAGTCGGATACATTTCATCTTCGTCATTCGAATAATGCTGATTGAGAAATGCGAGGCGAGTAACTCGAGATATTGGGTAGGTGTGAGCCTTGAGGGGAAACTTTGGAGTTCGCTGTTTGAGCGAAAACATAGCACACTTTTCGAGGGAACAACAAATACGAGGAGAGAAAAAATTGGCCTCGCTCCCGGCGGCTTTTTACCTGTCAAAACACATTAAAGAATCGCACGGTGATAAGGGGAGCACGGTATTACATAAGTGACTTTTGGGAATCCGGGGGCGGCGATAAATTTTACTACCCATTTCCCATCCGGTCTACCAATCGAATAGAAATAATATTGTTCGTATCCTCCCGTACTTAATGTGCATCCCAGCAAATCAATAGCAAGTTTACTGCTCAAATGTACGTACGACCGCATAACATTTTAATCTCTATATTTTTATTCCAATTTAATAATTTATAATTTATTGACAAGAATAAACAATTAAAATGAAAAGAAAGACAAAATATATTCAGACTATAAAAATAATTAAATATAAATAATATAAATTTAATTAAGAATTATGTCCTCCTGTCCAAAAGGATTATCGAATTATAACTATTTTTAAATATGTAAATAAATAAAATAATTTTTAAATTTCCATATCAGTATTAAAAACAAACTTAGTATAATTAGATTTAGTAAAAAGAATTACAACCACAGCAATGAATTTCAATTTTTAAATACAACCAAATACTAATTAAAATGTTGACCAAAACCAAATTATATAATTATTTATTAATTCCTGGTATAGTTTTCTATTATACCTTTTATACCATTTACATTCTATCCTTTAAGTTTAAAACCTATGAAAAACTCTACTTTAAAAATGGTTTTCCGCTTTACTAAATTGTATGTTTATTATAATTATTATTTTGTAAAGATATAATTGGATTTTTGTTCGTAAATTTGTAGAAAAATGGAGTAAAGATCAAGTTGAAGTTCAAGAAACATCTTCAAGATTCATTCTTTAACATACTTTCAGAGCTTCATGTAGAAGTAAACATGTAATTTGTGAATAAACTTTGCTCTTAATTAAAAGTTAACTAAAATATTGAATCCTTGAAGTATAATTTTTAATTCATATTACGAGATGATGCGTATTTCTTCATCAGTTAATCATTTTTGTACCTTAACTTAAAGCAAAGAATTTATAATAAAAGAATAAGAAGTTATAGAAAAATAAACTAATATTTTTGATAACTTCTTTCACATTTTTTGCCAGTTTCTGGAAATGTTTGATATTACATTCTACAAAAATTGAACTTAAGACATTACCAGACAATAAAAACCTTTCTAATAAAAAATAATGTTACATAAAATTTTTGCAGTAACAAACAGATTAAGAAGCACTGATTTCTGGTATAAGAAATTTGAATATAATTGGTTTATTGCAAGCGATGTATGTGACCAACATTACTTAAAATAAAATGTTTACTTGGTATTTACCAGAAATGTTATAGCATTATATAAACTAAGTATTTATATAAATATGATTTAAGTAGTTACAAATGTAAAATAGTTAATTTCAGTATGTTCTTGCTGAAACATTACAAACTGTCAAAAAAAAATACATATTTACATATTTTGCGCAATTCACGATTGTTCGTCTTTGAGTTTTATAAGTTTCTCTTTGTTTTTAAAGCGTAAATCATTACGGCACAAACAGAATGGACTACGAAAAGGGCATCAATGTCGCAGTGTTAATAGTTTGTCAGATTGGGTGGTGCGATTAGTGAGAATTAGGTCCGTTTTTCAGTTGAGGTTATAACAAATAATATTACTATATTTCTGCAACTTTACATTACATTCCAACCTCTAATATTCTGTTGTTATTGTCACTACTCTGATGGATGCTAATGAAGAACCCAACTGTAAGAACAGGAAGAAAGAGGACCCGCATAAAATGAGCTACAACCATGAGAGTACCTGCCAAATTGCAGTGAGAGAGAATTACTTATTAATTTATAAACACCTTTTGATCTTTGGTTTGTTTTTTTTTTGTAATTAGGTGGACAATTCTGATCATGTTTTAAAGATTATGAAGAACATTTACCATGATAAGCGGATGTGTGATGTCTTCTTGACAGTAGGCAAAAAGGAGCATGCAGCACACAGGCTTATTTTATGTGCTTCAAGTGATGTATTTCAAGTAAGTTATTAAATTAATTGTTTGCAGGTACAAAATCTTATTAATGTAATAATAGAAAATGTATGAATTTCATTATGTTAACAACTAATTGTATTTGCATTGTTGTAATGTATACATTGTGATGTATTCAAAACTGAAATTGAATTCAATTAAGTTTTGTTAAAATTTATAAAAATGTAATGATTAGTAAAGGGTGGAATAAATAAAATTTATAAATAATGTAATTGTAAATATTTTCAGGCAATGTTGATGAAGCCGGAATGGAGTGAATGGAATGAGAGCAGAGTCGTGCTCCGGGAATTGCCGCAATGCGAGCCAGTTTTTCATCATTTTTTAGAATACTTTTATACAGGAAAGATAATTATTACGCATACAAACGTTATGGCAATTTTATGTTTAGCTGATAAGTATATTGTTAAGGTAAAGAATAGATTAAAATTAGGACTAAGTTGAGTTAACTGGCGGTTTGTTTTATCGCGCGTGAATGTAATAATCGCTATATTTTTGTTTGTAGAGTTTAACGTGGCTGTGCATTGATTACATGATCAACCATATTCCTCACGCGTCAGCTCATAACGTTCTGTTTTCTTGGTTGCAATACACCATACCATGCGGACATATGGACCTAGCTGAGAAATGCCTCAGTTATATCAAATGGAACTTGGAGCTGGTTGCTAATACACCAGAATTCAGCGAATTCGAGGCAGAACTCTTTGTGAATTTGCTGCAGCAGAACGATATTGTCGTTTACAACGAAATGGTTCTTTATAATTTCGTTATTAGATGGTTAGATCTGCAAAAGATTAGGATGCAGCAGTCGGGCGTTCCCAAGAGCGAGCTGCAGTTGCATTTGAAGAACTTGATTGAAATCGTGATGAGTTATATAAGATTCCCGATGATGTCGCCGCGCGAGCTTGCTGATCTCTTATTGTCGCCTCTGATTAAGGAACATAAAGAGTTTTTCGTGGAAAGGATGGCTATGGGGATGATGTACCATTCTGGACAAGTGGATCGACTGAAGGAGCTGTGCTCTACGGACGATGGCAGACGACTGTTGACACCTCGACTGTACACCTGTGATAGTTTCAGTGCTGTGTTAATCATAGATAATGTACTTTCTGTACCTAGTTACCATACGAGCACCTTCGTATTCTCCACTCACATGTCGGTGGCAGAATGCGAGAACGATCGAAATTACGAATGGATGGTAGATCTGTATCCGAAAGGCGTCTGGTTCAAGCAGAGCTTCCTCATCGTATGGCAGGGCACGCTGCAAGTGCCTGAGCAGAAGTACGAAGTCGTCCGTTTAGCCTTGACTTTTCGAGGACACATTGGAGAAGGCGAAGACATCAAAGTGAGGATTGGTATACTGTTGTACGCGAAGCAAGGCGGCACGGAACACGTGAAACGTGTAATTGAACGAGCCCACTACTTCACAGCCCAGGATCGAATCCTGAACATTGACAACTTCATACCGTTTGAAGACATGAATAGCACGCAAACGCCCGATAGCAAATTTCTCGTTGGTATGAACTCGGATCAACTGAAGTTCAACATCATCATCACGCCTCTTCGGCCAGACCTCGGAGTCCTCTTCTCAGAATCCAGCGATACGTACAAGTTAATAAATGATAAGCCAAACAAAATTATATAATATTACAATATACATTTGTTGTTATTGCTCGCAATGGTTGAGCGAACATAAGTCGCCTTGTTGATTCTGTTGTTTGACGAGATGGTGTCAAATTAAAGTTTAAAAGTTGAAATGAAAATATTTGTATATTAACAATATAGATAATCTATATTTATATATATATATAGGAATTACATGGATTGCATTAAAATTAAGTAAATTGAGCAAATGTTTGAAACCACTTCCAAGGAGAAAAAAAGTAACTAAACTTAAGTATATATGTATGCGCGTGTATGTGAGTTGGAATGTATTTGAAACGAATTTCTTTTTTTTTCCGTTTAAGTACTCGATGTAGAAAATAGTATAAGGCTGTGATGCTGTAGATATAGTAAAAATCAAGGTACCAAAGATGGTGGGAAGACTTTCATATCAACGAAGTAGTTGAGCGCCTCTCTGATTGATTCAACTGTAGGCTTCGGCACGGTGTAAGTGAAACCTAGGTTGAGCAGTTTTGTCCCATTCAAGTTCAAGTGTTTATTCAGAAGCACTTCGAAGTCCATGTAAGGAGACAGTGGCGTATTCTGAATATTATCCTGTTGACAAGCATTCGCCCACGCCACTAAATGTTTGTCGTTCGCTTCGTCGGCGGCGTTGGCCAAGTCCACCACCGATGACACCAGATTCCCGTAATAGCTAACCTTTACTTTAAATATCTCCGAGAGCAACGAAGCTAGGCTTCCCTGGGTCGATCCCGCCTGATCCACAACGTTGTATGTCTACAAATTGAAAAAAAAAAACAACAAATATAAACATATTTCCTTTAACCCTGTTTGAAATTAGCACATTCGTATTATACCTAAAGAACAATCATTAGAAGTTTAAAAAAATCTTTCTATAAATTTTTAAGTAATCAAATTTCTATTTAAAATATTGACAATACTATATAAGTATTAATTCTAAATTGATTAATGATTAATAGTTCTGGTAAATACATTTCATAAGAGCTAAAGTAAAGTTTGATACTAGTTAATAAATTATTTTTCTATTAGATTAAATTTCACAAATGAGCAGAAAACAATCTATTTTATCAATTAGCAAGTTTTGTATTAATAATGTTATCTACTACTACCTGATAATTATCAATTAAACCTATTTTATGATATAATATATGATTGGATTTGTAATACTAATAATGAGAAGTTATAATTAATGATATTTATATAATATAAATCTTACCTGGCCTACAGTTTCCTCGCGACCGCAGACATACCAAATTGCTCGGCACAGGTCGTCCACGTGAACTGTATTCACCCTAATGTCGCTATCCCAAAGAAATTTCATTGGTTCATTCAGGAATTTGTAGATTGCAGCTACCATCGCCCGCGAGGTCAATCCTTGTCTATCACCTCTTCCATATACCAAAGCTGGTCGCAAAATGGTATATTTTATATTCGAATTTCTAACAGCATTTTCTGCCTGTTGAATAAAATATATAATATTAACTTAAAAATATAAAATTATTTTATGTGATATTTATAGTGTAATGAGATAAACCTTATCTGAATTAATTTATGAATATTGTTTGTTAGTATTAGACATATATTCAATAATTACTTCGTGTTTCCATTTGGCCACATAAGTCCAAGGTGCACAATCGTGCTCCTCATCGCCTGGCTTGTCAGAGGAAAATACTTGACCAGAGGATATATCAATATAGTGCTTCACTTTGCAAAATGTTGCTGTGTTGATGCAATGCGAACTCAGCTTGTAAACACCTTCTTTATAAATGAGGGAGCTTTGTCCATATTTAGTCTCACCAGCACAGTTGATGGCATAATCCCAGCCACCAATCTCATTGTCAACTAGGAAAGCGTTTTTGCATGATTCTAAGAATAATGATTCATTACATACATATATATTGATAATCAGTGATGAGTCATAGTACCCAAGACAACCAAATTTGCATGCTTGAATTCCACAATGGGATCATCGAAGTACTTCTGGTGTTCTGGATGCAGCCAAGCCACCTGAGGAGGCACCTTATCCACAACCCGGAGCCTATTGACAAGTTTATTGGAAACCAAATAGGCGACTAAATTCCTCCCAATAAACCCACATCCTGGCAATAATTCAAACACGAAATACCGTTAAATTGATCAGGTTTTAGGTTAAGAACATCCTCAAAAATTGAAACTTACCACCTAAAATAATAACGTTATTTTTCTGTTCCATCGCTCGGCTTTGCGGAGCACCAAGTGCAATAATCGAGCGGAAACCTGGCACTGATAAAGTTGGATAAGATGCGGTTTTTTACTCACTCCACACACATCGAAACCACTTGTTAATGTATGTTCGATGTGTATCCAAACAAAAAATATACATAGAGGCGCGAGAGCGCGCGCGAATTAAAATTGTATACAGTCTTAATCTTAAGAACTCGATGAGGAAAAACATTTTCAGCGCGGAAACGTACATATTTATGTTTAGTAGATATCTTTTCAGGATTAGAATCAAATTTTAAATATTTTAATGTTTCTTTAACGTGAATCAGAAGGCCTTAACTTAGCAAGAAATATTTTTGGGTCAAGTGACAATAATAGAAGATTGATTTTCCAAGAAAATAAGCTTTATTTTATGGTCAGGTAAAAAAAAACGGGGTTGAGATCCTCCACTTTACAGGTATAATCTCCGAAGATTCTGTTCCAGTCACATCAGTGCAATCGCGAAAAGTATACATATTTTTTAAAAAATCTGGTCATTTACACGATTTATTATCGATTTAATTATTTCTCACAAACATACACATTTCAGGTTTGACGAATTGGGTAAAAAGGACAATTTATTGTTTTACGATTCATCTATAAAATAACTTTCTGGATGTACAAGGTATAAAAAGGAATAGCATTTTTCAAAAACATATCAGTTGTTCAGTAGCAAGCGAAGATGCAAAGCAACAGGGATTTACCAAGTACCTCTTTCGATAGAAAATACAAAAGGAAACTCATATTTTCTCCTGAAGAACAGCCAAAGGATTTATGCTTAGATTACACAAACATACCGTCGAGGAAGAAATTGTTTCTTGATACTACATACGAAGAGCAACGCGGTAATCAAAGCCGAGAGGATGTAGCTTCTAATGAAAGTTTTCAGGAAGAAAGTGTTGAAGAAATGGAAGTCTGTAATGATGATACACCAACAATGGATTCAGAAACTACTTTACAAAATGACGATTCAAACAGTAAAGCGCCCGAAATGGAACAAAACGATTCGAATACTAATAAAGATGACAAAACTAAAAATATCAAAGGAAATAAATCAGGTAATATAAACGTAGTTTTTCTGAAACGTAATAGGCACATGCGGATTTAAAAATTTTACATGAATTTTAAAGTTTGTTATTTATTTTCATATTTTAATGTATTTGCTAAGTTTGTAAAGTTTATACATGTCCTTATAAATTGATAATTAATAATAAAATTAGTTTTTACACATTATTTTATATATTACACATATTGTATTTATTTCATTCATAATAACATTAAATAATTATTGCAGTTAAAAAAGAAGTTAACTTCTATCAATTGCAAAATAATTCATTATTATTATTTTTAATATAGAGAAAAAGAACTATAATTATTATTTATAGACATTTTCGAAGATTGATTGTTTTAGTATCCTTTTTAATATTTAAATATTAATGTTTTCTAAATCTAAATATGAAGCATAAAATGGATTAAACATTATTTTATCTATAAAATATAAAAGGCAGGATATACGTGTAAACATACAACAGCGATAGTGATTACAACTGTTATTTTTACATTTATTTCAACAAAAACTATAATTTACAAAATTAATTAAAACGGGGAATCCCCTCGTTAAGAAAATAAATATGTCATGATCTTAAATAAAAGTTTTAACATTTTAAAATAATAAATAAAGTAGTAGAATTCATTTCGTGTCATCAAGTTGGGATCAATTTGTTTTCGAATCTAACCTCTACTTGAATTCGCTTTGTTATTTGAGTTTTTGTCGCAGTTTTATCTGCTGTGACAAAATGAAACCTGCAGGATATTATACAGATGATTCTAGTGATGAGTTTGATGATTGCTATTTCACCAACGTGAGTGTACAATTAATAATGCAGATATATAGTTTTTTAAGGTATTATAGGTTTCAGAAGCACCTAAACCTGAATTGACTGAAAAAGAGAAGCAAGAACAAATAAGACAAGATGTCTATAGATTATCGAGCATCAATCACACTGCACCTATCATAGATTATCTAAATGAAGGTTTGATTAGGTAACATTCAATGATTTTTTTTAACTGTTTAATATTGTAGGATTTGATGTTAATACTATATTGCCAGATGGTTGGACACTGTTGATCTTTGCTGCTACTTTTGGAAATTTAACATTCACAAAAGAACTAATTTCTAGGGGGGCAGATATCAAGTTGGATAGAAGTAAATTTTTTATTTAAAAAATAATAATATTCGTTTTTAAATTTATTACTGTTAATAGATACAGTGACTCCTTTAATGGCAGCTTGTTCATGTTCACAACAGAATAACCCACAGCAAGATTCAGTTGAGACTATTCGACTGCTTTTGGATAGTGGGGCAGATCCTAATGTGTATGATAACAGGAGGGTTACACCTTTGATGTGCGCTGCAAGTTATGGGAATCTTGCAGCAATCAAATTGCTTTTGGATATCTGCAAAAAGGACGACTTGGACAATCAAGGTTGGGATGCACTATTTTGGGCAGTGTGCTCTAACCATGTAGAGGCTTGCAAACTTTTACTTGACAATGGTTTCAATGGAAAAACTATTGATGTTAGGGGATTCACATGCTTAGATTATGCTATTCAATATGATTTTCATGATGTCATAGAGGTGCTTCCAAAAGCTGACAATAAATATGAATACTACATTAACGAAAATACACAATATATTTTCCAAGAAGAATTGTATGAGTTAGTTATAGACTATTTTCATATCTTTATTACTAAACTTATCTAACAATTATTATTTTTCAGACAAACTTTTCTTAGAGATGTTATTTTGATGCTGAAATCGTGCGACTGCCCGAAATTCATCGAAACTTTCCTAGATTCCAACATAAATTTAAAACGATTTCTAACGTTGACGCGCCAAGAACTAATCGATTTAGGCGTCCTCAAACCTTACGAGCAAGACCGAATTTTGGGTGCGCTCTACAAATTCCACAAGTATCCTTATTTACCCAAATCGATTAACTTTCTTAAGAAATGTGAATCTCAGACCACGGTGAACGTTGGAATTTCAATTATAACGAGCTTACGTCATTTAATAGTCATGGAATCGGCTGTTAAATATTTAAGATTAAATTTGAAAGACTTAACAAATACCAATTTAATTAATGATATTGATAGGATTTGTCGCAAATTGAAGTCTTTAGAAAGAACGGTGATTGCTCTAGGCAGAAGGATCCAAAAGGTATTTATATTGAGATTTGTATTCTTTTGTCCAATGATGATGAAATTGATTTTAGTGGGAGAAAGACAACGAGCAGGTGGATTTAATTATTGCAGGAAGTGAAAAGCGATGGAACGGCAGCAAATGGTTATACCTTAGCTTAGCATTAGCTGCACCTCTAATATATACAATTAAAAAAGTATATTTATAAATAAAAAAATTGGTATAAAAATAGATCACAATTCTGTTGTGCTTTTCAAGCATCTCCTGTTAAAGAATTCATGCTGTTTTCTCTCCGTCGAACTCTGCTTAGTGAATTTGAAAAATGATGTTATCGATGTATTGTTTTCCGGTTTCTTTTGGTCCTCATCCTCTATATCTTCCCATTCTACATGATAAGCTGTATTCTCCAAAGCGTTAGCAGCAGTTGACCAGCTGAACCTCACTAATTGTGGGTAACCAAATACTGTATCACTGTGATCCACTAAGAACTTTTTAGTAACTGGGTCTGAAATCAACAATTTAATATATTTGTTATATTGGTTTAAAATCAAATCATTACCTCCAGGATAACCACTTCCAAAGTCTTTATGAAGAATGTTACCAATTTCTTCAGGGAACTGCCACACTTGCAGTGCATGATCTCGAGACACTTTGGCACAGATACTAGCAGCCGAGACTATGGGATAAGTGGAATCAGCCTTTTTAGCTACAGTAATTTTATATTCAGGAAATAGTGATAATAAATAGCTTTGGTATTTTTCTGGCTTTCCAACTGTATCAACATAGATATGGGCTATGTTAACACCACCTTCCTTGGCAGCCCTAATTAATCCGATTGCAGAATCCATTGAGACTTGATTCAAGGAATATTTGCTTCTGCTCAGCATATTGTTACAAATAAAATTTGGTGAAATCACCTCGATGCCCCAGCCCATGTTGTTCCTGTTCTCACCAATCTTTCCAAAGATCTCATCTCGCTTCTCTTCTGTTAAAGCTTTTGAATCATCACACTGCAAAGTCTCTAATAATTTCAAGTTATTTATTGGGCAAAAGGCTGTGCCATAAACCATAGGACCTTAAAACAATGTATAATAATATAATCAATTAGAAAATTCAAAAAAATAATGGATTGGATCTAACCTAATACAGGACCTCTTCCAGCTTCATCAATACCAAGTACACATGGGTGATCTTTACATACTTGTGGTATTTGGGATAAATAAACTGCATTTTCTGAGTTATCACATGCTGATAAATACTCATTCAGACTGCTTAAACATTTTATTTCAATGTCTTTTCCACTCATTTTTGTTTTCCCACCAAAATTAACAGCAATAAAATTAAACAAAACAAGTATTAAAAGATTTGATTATAATATAAAACTATTCAACAGAAAACTATTTGAACACTTCAGAAAATTTAAAAATTAACAACTTTTTAGGAACTGAACTTTTATATTTTGAAGACAAATACAAACTACATCATCTGCAGCTTACTTATAGTGCAGATGTGTTTGGAGATGGCGTGTGTATTGAATCTTAGTTTGAAACCGAAATCTAGTGTGGCGCCAGCTGTAATAAATCTTAAATTTTTAAATTAAATTTAAAAATTTAGTATATAACTTAAATAATAAATTACTGAACGAATCTAGTTTAAATTCAATTACACAGGAATGTGTAAATAAAAATATTATTTTTTTAACTAATTATTCACACTTTTGAAGTGTATTAGATAATTTGTAAATATTATGTCTTAATAAAAGATTTAAGTTCTTATAAGGTTATAAGCGCAGTTGCTTTATATGTATTTAATAAGAATTATTAAATATTTTCTATATGGAAGCAAACGTAAAAAATGCACAATATCAGTTGTAAGTTATATTAGTTGTTGTTTCAATCTTGTTCTTGTTTATAGGAATAACATATATTTTATTGGACATTTATTGGTTGATGTTCAATCTTCTGAACTCCTTAAGACGAATTGCTTGGATGTTGATGAAACCGGAAGCATCTTCTGGGCTGAAATCGGCGTGTTTGTCCATAGATACCAAATCCTCGTTGTAGGTGGAGTAGGCTGAGCTACGTCCCAAAATGGTTACTAAACAGAAAAAGAAAACTAGATTAATAACGCTCATTATTTTTGTTGACGTTTCTTACCTGCTCCTGGATGTAAGAGTAACTTAACATTGCCGGTGATGTTCTCCTCGGCAAGCTCAATGCACTTCCTTACGTAATTGCCTTCCGGTGAGAACCAGAATCCGTTGTAAATGTAATCGGATAATCTGTCGCGCAGACTCTGCTTAACGCGGTACATTTCTTTATCCATGCAGAAGACCTCCAAATCGGTGTGAGCTTCGTGCAGAATGAAACCAGCTGGGGTTTCGTATACGCCGCGAGACTAAACAAAATAAGTTTATTTAATTTGTTGAATTATTTGTGTTATTTTATATTACTTTGAGACCAATGAATCTGTTCTCGACGATGTCGATTCTGCCAATACCAAAGTCTCCTCCCAGTTGGTTCAAGTGGAGGAAAATCTGGAGATTGTCCTTGATGACTTTGTCGGCTGTTTTCAATTGAATAGGTACACCTTTGCAGAATTCGATTTCGATTCTCATCGGTTTCAAGGTGCAGGTGAGAGGGTTCTTGGTCATCATGAAGAGATCTTCCGGTGCTTCGGTGTTCGGGTTCTCCAAGATTCCAGACTCGTAACTAATGTGCATCAGATTAGCGTCCATGCTCCACGGCGCCTTAGGAGTCACGGAAACCGGGATGCCGTTCTCTGCGGCGTACTTCAGAAGATCTTGACGACCTTGGAAGCGCTTGCAGAACTCGTCCATACGCCATGGTGCGATCACCTACGATTACATTACATAGTTAAGATTTATCAAATAATCATCTCATCTTCTTCCATTATTACCTTGATCTTGGGACAGATGTAGTAGCAGGACAACTCGAATCGGACCTGGTCGTTACCTTTTCCCGTCGCTCCGTGGGAAATGTACTGAGCACCATTAGCTTGAGCGCATTTCATGAGACCCACCGAAATGCATGGACGTGCCAAAGATGTACCAAGGAGATAACGGTTCTCGTAGATCAATCCTGAACGGATTGCTGGCCAGACGTAATCGTTCACAAACGATTCTCTAAGGTCATCAATGACGACCTAAAATATATCAATCACAATTAGTGTTGCTTACATGTTTTGAAATCAACTAAAAACCAAAAAAAAAACACAGATTATATTATTGATATTGCATACAAATCTCCGATTGTTGATTTGACAGTTGAAAGAAACGTTATTATTATTATAAATATTAATGAAAAATCAAACGCAGTTTTTACACTTCAAATTATGTAAGTAAATGTTGCTCAACTTTGAAATCAACTAAAATCGAAAAACAAATTTTGTTATTGATGGAGTTGCATCCAATGGTCCAATTTATGCGTAATTTCAATAAAATAAATCGGCTTTATTCCAAGTCAATTAGTGTTATCAAATTAATTAATTTAATTTGCATATTATTATTTTTATGTTTGTTGAATCTTTTGCAATAAATATTATATAATAATATATTTACTAGTCTGATGAAATAAAATTTAATTAAATAACAATAATATGGCATTTTTTGGTGCAAATTCTATAGAATTATAATAATTGTAATTTAATTAGATGATAAACAACAATTTCTATTATGTAACGCGTTTTTTGCTTATGAAATTACCTTAGTGGCGCCGATTTTCATAGCCTTTTGGTGGGCAGCATCGAAGTCTTCATCCTGACCAATGTTGGCCATATAGCAGATGACTTCATAGTTCTTTTCCAGCAACCATTTGAGGATGCAGCTGGTGTCCAAACCACCGGAATAAGCTAAGATAACCTTCTCCTTGGTCATTTTGTCAGCGACTAGCGGAGCACAAATTTCTTTTTGGCCTTATATAATTGACCTTAGCCGAGTCAGCGGTGTTATCTCAAAGGCTATTAACTCCAAGATTACAATATTATGAAATACATTTATTGAAATTAAAAAATTAAATAAATACATGTAAAAAAGAGACTATTCATCGATTTTGTAATCGAGGACGGGAAACGTTTTCAGCCTGAGTATTTCCAATTCCGCTTGCAAAACCAATATCTCGTCGTGGTTGGTCTGGATCTGCGACACGAGCTTCGCCCTTTTCAAGTAAGCATTTATTCTGAAAAAAACATATTTAGTTATTTTTCAGTAAAACAAGAAACGCATACTTCATCTCCAAAAACTCCTTTTCCTTTTTCTCAAGATTCTTGTCAAAATGTAGTTGGTAATCACAAACATCAACATTGACTTTCTTGATTTGCTTGTCAATCTTCTTATTTTCTATTCCTAATTGGATCAGTTTTCCCTCGATCTCTTTAATTTTCTGCTTATGCTCATTGATCATTTTTACATACTTCAGCTTAGCCAATTCTACTTCATGTTCAAAAGATAACAACTTATCTGCACTCTCACCACGAGCTTTGGCTTTTAAGAAATTCTGAAGTTCTTTCGTCAGCTACAAATCATATTTACAAAAACGTTATATTTAAACAAAAAACTTCATACCTTAACACTCTTAATATCCTCCAATTTATAATGCAAATCTGCAATTTCCATTTTCTTCTTCTTATGCTCCCATTCCTTGAGCATAATTTCCCGTTTAAAACACATAGCGTTTTTCATTGCCTTAATTTTCTTTTTTCCGGCTTCCTATAAAGATATAAGTTTATATTTATAAAGACAAAAGCTCAATCCAATAATTAACTATAATAACGCCGTTGATATGTTCAACGTCAGTCCTAGAAATGATGACGGCATCTTTGAAATCATCCATGCTTCCTGTTCGCGGTATCTCAACGTATCCTTCCTTTAGTACAATCTGCAATTCTATGTTCAAACTGTGCTGAAGCTTCTTCTCTCTCAGATCTTCTAATTTCTTGATCAAAATGCTATGAAGATCGCGCGATTTGACGTATCTTTTCTCGAACATATCTATAGTATTTTCGGCTTCGGATAATTCCATGGCGCAGGCTCGAATCTGAAGAAATAAACTAAAAATAAAATTTACAAAATTTAGTACAAATACCTTTATCTCGCTCTCCACTTTCAATCTTCGATGTCGGCAAAGCACCGAGTAGTTATGTTCATCAATGACCAAAGGAAGACCGGCGAATTTATCTAAAGAATCCAAAGCGTTTAAATACTCGATGGCTTCGGGTAATAATAAAATCGATCTTGTATGATTAACAACACATTGTGATGTAACGTTCAGAACGCAGGTTGAACCTATGGCTCGTAAATTAATTTTAGGTCTCTTCCTGCCATCAAAAAATCATTAATCGAATGAAATAACACTTTTAAGATTATTACTTGTAAAGTTTGACGAGCATTTCGAACACAGCAGTGCTAACATCTTGGAAATCTTTCCGGAAATTTTTATCCAAAAACTTTTCCTTGCTTTGTAGCATCTCCAAGTTACTGCGTATTTCCATTTTAAACTCCTTCAGCGATGTAACAAGAGAGGCCAAAGAGTTGGTAGCCGATTGATTACGACTTATCAATGTCCTGAAACAAAATAAGTTTATTATTTAATCTATTTCAAATATTCATTTACATTATATCATTTTCTTCTTGATCCATAAAATTGCGTTTAATCTCCCATTGCCTGAGTCTATTTGCTCTTAACATTTCGTTGGTATTCGCCGATTCCACTTGGATTTTCAGAATCATCAGCTCTTGCAAACGATCATTAAACTTCTTTACATTATCTCGTAATTGATTGCTCAATTTCGTGTATTCAGTTTGAAGAATAACTCTATATCTTTCTCTTTCGGAGGCTAGGAATATAACGGCCGCTTCGTATTCTTTAATATCCTTCAAATCTTCAACATTATACTTTTCAGGCTCCTTCTCCAACTGTAATTTCAAAATAATTAATATTGTTATTACTTATTATTTATAAAACAGACCATGCATTTCGGTTTTGGAACATCTTTTCGCAATTCCTCTTCCCAGCGAATCTCCAACACTCCATTCATCATCTTCATTAAAGCTCTCTCCTTAAAATCATCTGCTAATAGTAAGAGTCTAATTCTTTCAGCTTCTGCAGCTTCAGCATCCAAAAAGGCTTGTTCACTTGGAGATATGTATGGTGAAATCGAAACCTTGAATCAAAATAATGTTAGATTGTTATATTTATCTTCAGGTTAACTTAAAGGATCTTTACTTCACTGCTATCAACTTTAGTCAGCAATTCAGGATTTTCATCCTGCATCCATTCCGGGTCGAAAATGACAATGCTCAATTTTTTTTTGGAAAAATAATTTAGCTCGTCGAGCAGATATCTCAATCGAGCGTTTTTCTCAATGATGCTGCTCATTTCGTGGATTTTTGTTTGACTCATGGACTCAAACTTTTGGTTAAAGAATTCCATCAACTTCTGCTGTTCATTCTATTGAAAAAAAAAAGAAAATTATCACCATATGAATAGCATATTTCGATTTACCATTGACATATAAAGATCCCAATAATGCTGGTAGAATGATTGCAATTCAGGTTGAGTGTAATGACCTTGATCTAAATCTACAAAAGTATGAATTGTACTACCACACAATGCCGTGTACGTTTCGAATTCAGCATTCTGTCGTTCCTTTAACTCTTCGCTTTCCTCTTCCTCTTCATCATCATCCTCTAAGTTAATAAAACTTTGTTCCTTGTTCATATTGAGATGCGGTTTTTCTTTAAGCTTTTCAATTAATTCTCTAAAATATTACCAATTAATTCAAGAAATAACAATGATTTTGTAGAAAGTAACTGTTCTGTAACGCATTTCCAAGGTTGGAATATGTCCGAGGAAAGTAACTCTTCGATCTCGCGATTCTTTTGAATTTTAACTAGGTATTCCTGCTTTACCCCATCAGCTGGTGGAATAGCATAGCTGTTAACATCGAAGAACCCAAAGATGGCCCACATTTTCCTTTTCTGGACACTTATTTTATCCCAAAACCTCTCCTTAATCAACTTTGAGACGCGAGATTCTTCCGCTATCAAATTCTCCAAATACATCTTTGAGTTATCGCATTTTTCTTTGGAAGCTTTAATCTTTTCCTCCTTCAAGTTCAAATCTAAATTAAAGTCCTGCAAATCCAGACGCTCGTTTTCCGGTCCTTCCAAGTTCTGCGTTAGGAGATCGCAAACAGCAGTCTTGATGCGTTGGAACTCCTTTAAGATTGAATTCCTCTCTTTTTCGTACTTGATACGTTCACCTTCGATTCTCATAAGCTCGAAATATTCGGACCATGCCTTTCCCTCAAAAATACCAATAGGAATAAAGCCTATGGTCGGTTTGGAGAACATCTCGGTGTATTCCTGCATTAGCAACTCGACGCTAGCCTCGTATTCTTCATTGACTTGCACATCTGTTACAGAAGTTCCAACTAGGATATTGTCGAAACCTAAGGAGATCACGTATTTAAGATCCGGCGTTGCTGCAGCTCTCTTGATTCCCCAATCTATACGATGATGAGGCATCAAAGTGCACAGAATCTGCGTTATATCATTTGCTGATCTAACCATTATTAAACCATCGTAGCCATAAGTAAGGATGTAATGTTCTGTGAAGTAGTAATGAATTCGCTTCATCCAATGTCCGGATGGAATTCGATTGATTATACGGGCGTGCGTATCCTGAAATTGGACAATCAAGTGAATAACCTAAATTGAGGAAAACCTTTTTACCGCTCGCTTAGTTTCCAATTCGTGAAGATTCTTATTGTCCATAGGGGTGGCGTAGAATATGCGATCTCTTTTTTGCGCATCCATAGAGACGTATAATCGCGTGTAAAGGCGTTCCGGATGTTCCAGTTCGTAGGTTTTCACCGTCGTTCCTGCTTTAGTGATGCAGAAACGTGTTATGTTGTTGCCCGCACAGTACATGTTTGATGTGACTACTATGGTGAACAAACGTATGCAAGCTTTGCTTCCGACTAAAATCAAATCAGCTAATTGTGCATCAGCAGAAACGTTTCCAATAATATTGAACTTTGTCCCAGGAACTCCCTGAAAGCAACAGTTTAGTTTGGGTTAAAAACTAATATTTAGAAAGGTACTTCTATAACAAATAGTTCTCCAGTATCCATGTTGCCTGTGACGATGATTTTGGAATCCTCGAAGAATTTGACTACATTCAAGGGTTGTCTACATAATTGGAATGAAGTCATCAATTCTAAAGTATCTTCGAGCGCGGAGTATAAGCGAAGCATTCCTAAGTTGTTGGTGACGGCAACGTATGGGTACTTGGGATTTGACGATATTTCTAACAATTTTTCGCCTTCGAATTTAATGCGATTTAGCTACAAAATAATTAAATAAAGATGTTGACTATAAATCAACCACTTAGTTAATACCAATAATCCTGTAGCTATATTCCACAAGTTTAATTTACGTTGATGTGATAGAGTCACGAACGTCTTGCCTCTTGGAAATATGATAGCAAAATCACTAATTCTGCTGGAATCTCCGCAGACTTTATCAAATTGTTTGGTTTGTTCGTTGAAGAGTCTAACATCATTGCTTTGAGTGATGCAAACCAAATGATCACGACCGCTGAACTTCTTAATCGATAGCGATGTAGTAATACTCCAACTTAGGACCCAATCTCCAGATTTAACGTAATGCTAAAAATGAAAAATAAATTAAGAAATAAGCTGAGCTCCAGTACTTAAAAAAAATACTCGTATCTCTCCAGTGCAACCTTGAATTAATGCTCCATTCTTGTGCCAGCAGAACGTGGCCGTGTTAGGACCATCTTCGTCCCAATGGATAATCTCATCCAGTTTATAATCGGTACTCAACTAAAAACTATTGATTTGACTCAAATCCAGTAAAAAAAAATGCAATTGTATACCGTGTAAATATTTCCTTTGATATCGCATACAATTAAAGCTCCGTCTGCTGTCCAATGACTCGAGGTGATACCTTTCATATTCAGTGGATCTCTGTGGGAGATCTTCTCGCTGTTCATGATGCACTTCCTTCCGCACATCGAAACCTCCCAGACGTACAGCTGAATGCTGTACTTGATCACGTGGAACAACCTCACCGGGCATCCGAAGTTCGCCCTGCGCGTAATTGGAATGCGACAATGATGGGTTTCATACTTAAGCTATCATTACTGTACCGTAAGATCTGCTTGCTGTAAATCAAATCGGTCGATGCTGAAGCCACGTATTCCCCCGTACGCCATTTGTAGACGACCATCGAGCAAGAAGGAAAACCGGTCAAGGCTATCATCAATTCAGTTTCCGTGAAAACAGCACGGATGTACTGCTCACAGTTGTCATCTACAATCAAAAAATAAGCAAACTTATTGTCTTGATGTCATTAGGTTTTCTGGAATAGTTATTAATTATTTAACTGAATTTACACGTTTTTCTTGTCAGAAAATTTAATTTGAAAGTCGAATAGTTACGAGTGAACTGCATTCAAAGTTCGAGGGTCTCCACTATACATATAATAGGGTTAGAAGAATTCCTACAGTGCTGTTATTCGTGGGATTGGCAAATGAGATTAAAAAACGAAAAGTTACAAAACGTAAATTTGTTAGCGGTGCGTGCAGCTACTACCATGTACTTAGTAAATGCCTCGTCCGGTGTAATTTGCGTTACCGAAAACGGGTCTGTTCAGTCCTTTAGGGCCTCTCATTAATTAGAAAGTAATTTTTCGGAATTGCACGTCCGCAAAAGGACGTACAATTTCCATGCAAATCGGGCATTACGGGCATCATCCTCGCATCCAAAATGCAACCTTCAATTAAGTTCCAATTCAATTGGATCTCCTTCCTTGCTCTAATCACTACAGCAAGAGTCTAATATAATACATTTTTGTAATTCACTTCTTTTTTTTCTATCCATAATATTTATATTGAAAATGCGATACCGTAAGTATTAAGATACGTTACGTTATAACAAATAAAACAAGTTATAAATGTTATTAAATGATTGTTTTGTGAGAAACGTTAGTTATTGATTTATTTATATTTTCAGGGCAGAAAAACCTTTGGTCAATAGTCTTTTGTAACAGTTATACTTTTTTATTTCTCTTTTATTGTTATATGAATATGATTTCAGTTACAACCTGATAATTCAAAAAAATCCTAAGTATAAAGAAAAAATAAAATAATTATAAAATATATAATAGTTTAAATTAATTTAATTAAATTCCATGAAATAAATATATTTGTTACTATATACTATATTTGATTGTAACGAATTAATTTTGAGTAAAGTCAAACCTCATTTCTTCACTTGCGTTGGAATTTTTGATTGATTTATTCGATAATTAAACCTTAATCAAACGTAACAGTAGGAAAATAATATAATACATTTTTGGTAAGTTACGAAAAACAGCCTTGTGACCTTGCTGTCTATAAATAATTTAGTTTAAAAAAAATATAATGTTGATTCAAAACTTTAATTATTGAAAAAGTTATATCAGAAACAGCATTATATAAAAAAGTATGTGAAAAATAGTAACTGGATGAAACAGAAATAAAACACCAACAGAACTAAGTTGCCGTTTTTAACAGTTGATTATTTTTCATTTGTTCTGTTTTTAAACTGTTTTGTTTTCCCTATCATGAAACCATGAAAAATAATAAGTTGGTTGCCTACATTAATTGTTCTCAGCGTTCTTCATACATACAAAAATGTTAGTGAATTTCGTGAAACATTAAATGTTAATTACAAAAACTACGTATATTTTCGCAAGTTACTTGCAATACTGATCATGTCCAAGTACTTGGAAAGTAAAGAAATACTTCATATTACTTTTATAAACATTAACGGTTATTTGTAACTTATTGTTTCAAATGCAACAAATAATATTGATAAATATAAATTTATTATTTGTATTTAATAATAAATAGTATATTTCACTCCGTTTTGATACTTTGGTTTTATTATTTGTTCTTATTGTAGAATTATTTTGATTTTGGGAATTAATAATTGTAAATAAAGTATTTTACTTACTTAGTTGTAATAATTATATTGGGAACGTATAAACTTACCTTGCATAGTCGAAATTATTTTAAAGTCTGGATAGGATAGGACTTTGATTTTGGGTTTCTTGCATTTCTCTGCGTAAGCAAAGAACGGTAAACTGCGGTGTCCTGCAAAACATCTGACACCTTCCCCAATCTCCGAGTCGTTCACTCGTAAAAGCCTCTGTTGGCCACTGACGACGTGCACGAAGAGTATGTGACATCCTCCGTAGACGCAACAAATCTCTCTACCGATGAAATACAAATGCCTCACCTTACCCAACTTGACCCATCTTCGTACCAAAATCCAATTAAATTAAGAATCAAAAATTATTTAAATTTATCAAAAAAAATCTTACTCTGTTTGGCTTTTGGTTAAAGGAACGTCAGCGTCGGACATTGCGATCGATCAAACTTGACAACAAGGGTTGCCGGGAGACGGGCATTAGATTTCGGTCTAATTCGGTCGACCTGAATCCACCTGGATTTGCAATTTACAAACGAAGATCCATTCATTAAAAACGATATTTATTAAACGTTGCAACGCTCCTTACTATTTGCGTCTCGTGCTAATTAGCGCTCTGTTTAGTATGCTCGCATTATATGGAAGGAGACTAATTGCTTTTTATACCGAACATTTAATTTCCCTGTTTTCTCTAGAAACTGTTCATTTCTTGTACACACTCACACCTATATATATATATATATAAATTCTGTATCTTATGTGGTTATAAGTTTTATTTATTTATGAGGCGGTTTTAATTGCGAGCGCGCTTTTGTTTCGCAACGGTTTACTTGATTGTTTATGTGGTGATTTCGTTTCTTTTCTTTTCATCCAAACGCTCAATTTCCCGGCGACAATTGAATTGTCGTTGCGCAATCGAACGTTAATGATTTTGAATATAAAAAAATAACAACAACATCAACAACAACGGGTATGGTTGTCGCAATCGCAATCCGCGTCTGAAGAAAGCCACGCTTGCCTTATCCGACACAATGAGCGACGTGGCTTTGGATGAACTTCAATTCGTTCAAAAGGAAAACAATTTGAACAGAGTACTGCTTCTATTGTAGTTTTAGTAATAGTATTTATTACGAAACTGTTCATTTCGACAGAGATTTCTTGGGCACCTCGATGGCCAGATCGCCGAAAGACTCGGCCGACTTGGCGCTTGCTTCCGGCGACTTCGAGAAGGAGCGCATCCTGACCGGCTTTACGCTTCCTTTAAATTTGAAATAAAACTTTATCTCTTCCTTGAACTCCTCCAAGAACGTCGCCTTTCTCTTAATCGATTCCTTCGCTACGTGCAGCACCATTTCCAGGAACACCATGAAGCAAGCCAACACCGTTCCGCCCACGGTCACCCAAAACACACCACCTACGTTCTTCAAATTCAAAGGCTTCGCCTCTTGTGAATCCGCTTCACCCTGAAACATCATCATAAATATTACTTACTTCACTCGTAATACAAAATCGATAATTACAGTGCATTGTCCTCCGCCGCGTCGCTCTTCCCACCATTTCCTCTTCAAATCCGCTATCTTTCCAGATTCCTGCAATTTCAACACCGCCGTGCTGAGAATGTTCCTGTAAGGTGAATCTGAATTGAATACGTTTAAAATTGGCGCGCGCTAATTCATCAATGCACTTCGAACCTTTTCTCATAGCAATTCCATAACCTTTCTCGTCCAGCAAACCGCCGATTTGCGTCAAAGAGCAATGCCTTTGGATCTCATATTCGATGGACGTGGATTCCATGAAGAAAGCGTATTGTTCATCCTCCGATTCAGCCCTAGTCACGCCGTCTTTATTCTCCTTCATCATCATTTCATCCTCATAGTTCTTCATGTTATCATAAATTTTCTTATAATCTTCTACAGCTGAATCCTGTAATCATTTAATTGTTCTCAACCAAAATTTATTCAATGACTATAAGAATAAAATAAATGAAAAACATACTCTGAAGAAATTAGCAGTAGCTCCGTTTTTCTTTGCTCCATATTTTATTCCATACTTTTGTGCTCTTTGCACAAGTTCGTGTACATTGGTGAACGGTGAATCCGGATTTTCAGTTGTTAAGAAAGCAGCCAAATTTGCAGTATAAGAAGAAACCATGATTAAAGTAAAGAACCACCACATTCCAGCTACCATACGCGTGGAAACAGCACTAAAATAATAATAATTAAATCTTAGATCTTGTAAATAAATAGTTTGTAAAAGCTGCAAGTAGTTAAAACATACATTGGTGCAATTTCTGTTCCTTGCTGCATAAGACTTCCTATGGTAAACCAAAACGAATTTCTTAAGCTGAATTGGTTTATTAAAAAGTCCGGTTCTTCAACGCAGGGATACGGATTGGTCCATTCGCTGGTACAAAGTCTTCCCATTATGAATAGAGAAATAGAAACGATGAAATAAGCTCCGGCCAACCAAAGCCAGACTTCAAAAGCGAACGGTTCGGCGAACGAAAAGAAATTCGGTGGAGCCTTTTTAGGTTTTTTGAACAAAATGCTTATACCTGTAATTTAAAATTAATTTCATGTAAAATTTTTAATTAATGTTTAATTACCTAAATTCATAAACGGCGACGTGAAATCTACAGCTTCCTCACGTTCCGAGGTGATCGTGAAATCCGTGATGGCTAAATCCGCTCTCTAAAAGAATATTGTGAGTTGTAAAGGTGATTAATTGAGTTGTGAATTATTCGTACGTAGTCCATAAGGTCACCAATCATTCCTGACCATTTCCCCGTGACTGGATGTTTGGCACCATTGGATTTATCCTCGCGAATGATGAACGTGTAATTGAAACCTTCCATCAGAGACAATTCGTGGATCAGATCGATGCCAAAGCCCTCAAATCTATCGTTGCCCACTAAACTGCTTTGAGATTCTTTGAGCATGCCGTAAGGATCAGTCTAAAATATAAATCGTTCAAGGTCAGATCAATATATATTCAATTGCGTAGTTATACCATGGCTGTAATAACGATGAACGTTTTGTTTTGCAAACTGAGCTCATCTGGTGGAGGCATCACTGGATAAGATCTTGTGATATTCAGACCTTCACTTGCATTCCAATTTCCGACTTTGGTAATTCCACCCTCGCACAATTCGATGATATCAACGGAAAAATCAGTTCTGAATCCTTGATTATCGAATTTGATTGGCCCAGTTAGTCCTTTTATGGTGTTCTTAAAAAACGAACGTAAATAACTGAATTAAATGATTGTGTAAGAATTTACTGTTTTTATGATGTTTATGATGCTGTAGCCGTAACCCCAATTGTCCGTTGTGTTACAATAAAGAGGCTCCACGTTGAATTTCTGATCGGATTGTAGCTCGGAAATGGCAATAGCGAAAGCTTTGACTGCATCTACCATCAACGCGGTTTCAACTTGCAATTTCCATGCTGCTATATATGAATTTTCCTCGTGTTCTTTTCCCATCGCAGCTTTCTCTTCCTCTAAAAAACTCGCCATATCCATAACATCGTTATCTTCGGGATTGATAAACCGAATCTACAAATATGCAAAGTTATTTAGACCGGCACCTAAGTTTGACAACTTATTTTAGCTACTAGCTATTACAGTAGTTTTACTAACATAATTTGGCTAGTGTGGACCAACACTTTTCTATAAGTTCTGTTTCATATTTAACTTCAAAAGACTCATTTTATATCTAGTGAAAAAAGACTTAGTATTGAAGTACTTGTAATTGTTAGGAATAAAAATTGTTTTGCTAAAATTAGTGTTTTACCCCCGTAATGTTGGTCTCGCTGTATTGGTAAGGATTCAAGTCGATGGTGTGCATATCCATGTTTGTAATGATGTAGTTATGCATGTTGGTCATTAGACCAACTTGCTGCGCTTGTCTCAAGATTTCTTCTAAGTGCTCAATGGTGCAATCCAAAACGAAATGCGTTTCTCCAGATTTCCAGACATCTTTCAAGACTGGCCTAATTATAATATCAGTTTATTTTTGTTGTGCAACTATGAAGCGTTCATACCTGTAGTTTCCTGTGCGACCTTTGTCCAATTGCCGGACAACGATTGTGTAACCTTTGTTGTCGTACATCTTCAGAATTTCGTGTATTCTGGAGAGTCCCTCGTTGTTTTCGTAGAGTACGGTGAAGCTTTTCCAATCCCAAGCTTTGACGATATCGACGTAAACATGGGAAAGCACCGAAGGATGCGGATAGAAGTTGACCGAGCAAGAGTCCCGAACTTGGTTTGCATCGTACCTGGTCTCGATGTGTGGAATCTCTTTGGTGTCGCATACCGATTGAACTCCCTGAGAGTTCTCCTCCGAAACTGGTCCGAAGATGCCAAGGACTCCAGCTGAGAGTAAACTGCAGGCCGTTTGCGAAGCCTCCAGAGCATTGTCCGGCTCGATGTGCTCCCGCAGCGGTTGCAGCTTGTACTTCTTCAACACGCCATTGTTGTTGATGATGTCGATGCTCCTTCCGAACGCGATTTTCTTGTTTTCGTTCTCGCTGTCGAAGATGCCACCTGCAGAGGAACTTGAAACTTGGTCCAGGAAGTGCTTGTTAATCTTGGTTCTACATACCGACGTTGAGGGTATCGGAGGCGCCGGCGACAAGCAACAATGATCCTACGAGGATGATCTGTAGACTCAGCATTCTCTCGTGGACATAGCGTTTGTGCACGCGTCGCGACGTCCGTCGACCGTTCCAATGGACTTTTTTCAGTCTAAATTTAGCGGCCGGTTAAATTTAGCCGGGGCACCATCGCATCCAGTCCAAACCACAAAAGCTGGCGGCGAAGAAAACAACAAACAAGGAACAAACACGAAATGGAAAGAAAAAAATAAATAAAGAAGAACGTCCACGGCACGCATTAGGCATTCCACACGCACACATACGCACATCATGCGTGTCTCAGATAAAAAGCCGCGACACACAAAAGGCATTCATTACGTTGTTCCTTTTTGTTTTCTTCTTCCATCACATTTTATTATTATTGCCTTCTGATGGAAACGTTTGGTCCTAGAGGCTTTGACCCTCACAAACTTTCACTCACATTCTTCCGCCCAAATCAACATCCGCAATATTTCAACAAAAAGTTGAGCAACATCAAAAAGTTTACTATATTCTAAATAAATATAAATATCAGTTTCGAAAAACCGGTTTAAAAACATAAATTTATTAAATTCAATAAATTTTTCTAAATAATTTTTAAATAATTAATAATTTACAATTCATTTCAGATTTTTGATAATAAAAATATTTTTTATTGAAATAACCGGTTTTTAAAAACAGAACATATTAATGAAAAATTGTGTGTATTTGCTGTAGATATTTCATGTTATTTGAAATCATAGATATTATTTTTAGAAAATTAGTAAACAATAAAATGGAGTTTAAAAACCAGTTTACAATCAACATCAAAAACTTTACTAGATCCTAAATAACCCTATAAAAACACACACGTTCCCTTATAATAAACAATACATTTTTCTAATATTATTTATTTATAAGAAAAAAACGTGTATAATTTTTAAATAATTAATAATTAACAATTAATTTCAGATTTTTGATAATAAAAATATTTTTTATTGAAATAACCGGTTTTTAAAAACAGAACATATTAAAAAAAAATGATGTGTATTTACTATATTTCATGTTATTTGAAATCATGGATATTATTTTTAGAAAATTAGTAAACAGTAAAATGGATTTTAAAAACCGGTTTACAAAAATATCGGTTTTTCTTCACAAAATCCATTTTTACTCATTTTTAGTTTTATATTCCTAGAAAATACTATATTAGAATGTGAAAACTGGTTTTCGCAAAGTATTTTATTACTAAAACTATTAATTCTTCAAAATTTTGTAAGATTACATTTGAAAGTGGAATTTACAAACAATAAATATTGCAACAAAATTGGTCGAAAACGATTTTAGTAAACTCTTTTAAGTTGCGTAACAATGCATGTTGCTCTGTTTTCCTCGAACACAAAATCGTAAGAGATCAGAGATTCGGCTTTTCGAGAAGGACAAAGATACGTTCAAAGATTATAACACATGTGAGAGATGATGAATGCTTTTAGGAGTGGCCACTTTCTCCTGGTCGGGCAAGATGAGCAACTCACTTGCTCTTGATACGACAATGACCCCCATCACCCGAGGAAAACAATGCTCCATTATGTCGTCCACACTCAGTACAATTTTAATCTTCGATCGATCCTACCTTGTTGTAATAAAACAACAAAATCAAACTTTCTACCCATGTAAATTATATTATATTTTTTTGTTTGAACTCGGCTATAAATTCTCGAATACAATGCCGTTCCATCCAAAATTTATTCGGCCCCAAAGGCCAAAAATCGATTTCGACCAGTCGCACGACATAAACCATTAATGATGATATTTCCATTCGTGCTACATCCTTTTCACTGTATATTATATATCTATATTATTTTTTTTTTAATTAACACCGGCCGTTCGTTTATTTAAACTACAGTTTAAATGGTAATGATCATTTACGCTTCCATCCATGGTCGAGCCTGTCTCTTTATACGGGTTTCGAGTTTCTCTTTTTGCTAGGCCTCTTTTGGTGAAATGAAAGAGCAAACTGTAATATTGAATTTATTTATTTGTGTTGTTTAGAAAACTAAATGAATCAAACAAAAATATTTGTTAATGCTATCAATTTTTTTCAATTTTTATTACCTTATTTAATAGTGGTAAGCCCTTTGACTCATCTCTCTTATTCATTGCAATTCTATGTGAATGTTTACGTTTAAATCGTTTTACATCAATGCAATTGCCAACAATTTTGGCTATTAAATATAAAGTGGGTATTTTGGAACTCGGCCGTTTATAATGAAGCACTTTAATAAAAATAATAAAATTTGTGTTATTTTCTCCTCCTGTTCATTTAATTTAATGACTCAAGTCATTTTAACTAAACCGAAAATAATAAATTATTACCAAGATTTCATTTTATGGCTTATTTAAAATACTTTTTTTTAGTGATGATTTTTGATTTGATTTAGAAATTATTTTGTATCAATAAATATTACATTATCTTAATAATCCATCTACTTTCTTAATTATGCTAATATGAATTAATTATATATAATTAATTTATATTCTTAACTAGTTTACATCTTAAAATTACATTCATAAATAGTTAAATGTAAATAATTTAATAAATAGTGTAAACTCATATTTGAAAATCCTTTTTATCAGTAAGAATTTCAACAAACATTTCTGAAAAATTTAATCAAAAACGAGTTTAAATAATTATTATAGCTTTTATACATATTTTCATTCATCAATAAATTAAATATTAAATAATTGTTGATTAATAATTTATCAAAATTAAAATAGTAATTCTATTATTTGACTAATTAGTCATTTTCAAGGTTTGTAACAAAAAAAAAGATTTTCTTAATAATTTACATCACCGTATTATAGAAAGTTTTATCTTTTATAAGTTTAAAAAATTATTGTACCTTTTACACATTTTCATTCATCAAGAAATTAAATACTAAATAATTATTCATTCATAATTTATCAAAATGAAAATAGTAATTTTATTATTTGACTAATCAGTCATTTTCAAGGTTTGTAACAAAAAAAAATAGATTTTCTTAATAATTTACATCAACGTGTTATAGAAATTTTGATCTTTTCTAAGTTTAAAAAAATATTGTATCTTTTACACATTTTCATTCATCAAGAAATTAAATACTAAATAATTATTGATTCATAATTTATCAAAATTAAAATAGTAATTTTATTATTTGACTAATTAGTCATTTTCAAGGTTCGTAACAAAAAAATAGATTGTCTTAATAATTTACATCAACGTATTATAGAAATTTATATTAATTATTGAATCAATAGTCATTCATAATTTATAGTAAAATATGTATTTATTAATAAAAATTGGTAATATTAATTTATGAATTGATCTATATGACCCATAAACTTAATTTTCCTTAAATGTTTTAATATTATAAAAATTCTAATTTCATTTCTAATTTATTAGATATTTTTTTTTGTCTTACGTAACTTCTGGACATATAAGGGCAGTTTTAAAAATTTTGGAAAGGACACATTTATAATCGAGTAAAAAAACGAAAATTATTTTATGGAAAGCGTTTTTTGTCCAATCAAAAAGCAATTAATAATGGAGACAATCATTTTGCAAATATTAATACAAATAATTATAAACATAGTAAATAATTGTTAGAAAAATGTTGGACTAAGAATACAAGACGATTGTATTGAAAAATATATTTTTTTTTTGAACTACAAAATTATTTAAAACATTGCGGACTTCGTATATAAATTTATAAGTTTCGTTATCAGTGGTAAAGTGGTCTATTGATTGAAACTCTTTTCAACTCATAAATTTATTAAAATATTATTTTTAAGATCATTAAACGATAGACATTTAAATTATGTTTAGTTGCAATAAAAAATAAGTATATTTATAGAAAGTATTTAATAAAATACTTATCTTCGTTCTAACATTAAATATTATTAAAGTTGCAAAAATTTAAAAACGTCGTTAAATAATGAGAAAATAATTTTAGTTATTATTATGTGTTGATTGTTATAATAAATATAATAATAATTATTAATAAAATAAATAGATGTTTCTAGCAGCCCATAATGACAAGCTGACAGAACAACATTTAAACTTTATATAAATATTAATTTATATTAAGAAAATGATTGTGGGGCTCAAAGTCCACCATGTCATTCCTAACGGCGTATTAAAGTTATGTTATATAAATTAATATTTATAATAGCACCATTAAAGTCCATTAAATGATAATAAAACATTCATGGACAAACGTCTTAATGTGCGTCTGCGTTGTAAAAAATTGTTACATTAAATTCCAAATGTCAATTTACATTAACAATTCTGTTGGTGTTCGCAACATACATATAAAAAATAAATAAACAGAATTTTTGGCCAATTGATATTCTCAACTGGAAGAAGTGAAAATCGAAACCGTTTAGTTGCGCCTTTTTTTTGTGTGTCCAGTATTCCACTTTTGGATGAATATTACGTAAACGGCAATTTGCATTAGGATGCACGGAAGATTCCGAAATTTGAAATTGAAATCAGCAATCGAAAGTTTCATTTAAATTACCGATACTCGAGCAGAATTTCGAGTTGGTTTTCTTCTGTTTTAGTAAAAGCGGAAGGAATGCAGCCCCTTTTTTTTATTTTCTTATATGTTTACTTACCATAATTTTATTTACACATTGAATATTTTATTTATAAGTTATGCAATTCATAATATTAATAACATTTATTATAATAAATATAAAAAATATATATAAATATAGAAAACAATTTTAGCAATATTTTTTTAAATTTTTAATTAATACTGTTTTTGGTTTTATTAACTATTATATAACTATTAAATAAATATATTAATTATTATTTCAAGAGTATTTAAATTTACCTACATTTATTAATATCTCCTATATACATACAATATCCACAATATTAGATTTGTATAAATGTAACTTTTTTTTTGTGAATTTTATTGTTAAAAATGTATATGAAATTTTATATATATTTTTTTTATCTAATGTGTGGTCAAGTTTGTTATTAATAATATTTACACGTGTCAGCAATGATAAAGATATGATTATGTCTTCAGTTGAATGTTTTATGTCTAGATGATAACTACATATTACGTTAGAAGTAATGTACTTCGTAGTTCTAAAATTAAATCGAGAATTTTTAGGTTTGGTCTATTGCCAGATTAGAGAGGCACTTCCTAATAAATAATTTTAACACATTTCTATTTATCTTATCTTCATTTTCACCTATTATAAAATATATTACAAGGAAATATTAAGACAGTCAATTATTGAATGTATTGTGTTAGTAATCTTTCTATGTTACAATTTTCTAATATTTGGCCAATTGTAAAAAAAATATATAGAAATTGAATTTGCAATATTTTATGCTGTTTTATTTCATAAAGGCTTGAAATAAAATTAAACAATCCAGACCTTTATGAAAAGTGTTGTTACAGTTGAAGAATAAACTAAAATCTGAAAATCAACTATGACTCATAAAACCCTATTGGTTGAGTTTGTTCTTTGCGTAAAATCATCAAAAAATTGTGACAAAATATGTGTTGAATATTTGTAATAATTTGTCTATAAGGTTGTTCAAAATCTGAAACCAATATAAAGTGTTCGAGAACTGAGGTTGCACAGAATATAGAAGTTTATAAATTGTGATTTTATTATATTCTATTATACTCTGCCTCAATTTCCAAACAAAACTCAGGTTTTATTTTGTAGTAAGATTAAAAATATTGTAATATCATTAAATATATTATATTAAAAATTACTTTGTTGAAATGATTATTGAAAATAAAGGATGCTTTCAAAAATGTATTTTACTCATAATTAAATATTCTGTAATTTTATTAGGAAAAATTAAAAATAAAGATTTTATGTTCGAGAATCGAATTGTTTGGAAGCAGAAGTTTAATTTTTTACTGAAATTTGTAAATTCATTACTTAATTTTTATGAAAACATTAATATTAATGGTATTGAATTTGCTTCAATTTGGAATTTTATTATATAATTTTTAATGTAAAACTCTTTTGAAACTTTCCATATGTTAAATACGTTGAATCAAAATTTCAACTTCTACAATAAAATTAATATTTTTCAATTCCCAATCCGAAATATCCTTCCATTCTCTGTATAAATCCATTTGTCTTAAAAAAATAAAGATTTTATGTTTGAGAATCAAATTATTTAGAAAGTTTTTACTGAAATTTATAAATTCTAAAATTATTTTTTCTTATAATTTACTTAAAATTTGCTTCAATTTGGAATTTGATTATATAATTAAAAAGTAATACGTGAACTTACCTTTCGAAACATTCCCATATGTTAAATACCATGAAAGAAATAAAAATGTCATCTTCTGCAATAAAATTAATATCCCTTAATTTCCAATTCGAAATATCCATACAAAATTAAAATTCTATCTATCAATCCATTTGCCTTAAAAAACATATATAAAAAATAAAGATTTTATATTCTAGAATGAAATTATTTGGAAACCGAGGTTAAATTGTTTACTGAAAATTATAAATTCAAAAATTATTTTTTTCTGTAACCACTAATTTTAGAAATTTACTTAAAATTCACTTCAATTTGTAATTTTCATCACCCAAAGTTACTTTTCGAAACTTTCCCAACGAATCATTATTGATTGAAATCAAAATTTCAACTTTCACAATAAAATCAAGAATTAATTATTCCCAATCCAAAATTAAACTTTTACTGATAGTTGATATTTTTTTCAAATTGAAAGAAAAATAGTTTTTTTAGGCAGAAATAGCCCTTTGCAACACTGGAATTTTATATTATTACGTAATTTTATATTAGTACGTCTTTTTAAAATATTTTTTGTAATTTATTGCTGCAATAAATATTATTATTAGTAATAGTTTTGTACTGTTTTGTAATAGTTGTACTTTTTTATTATTGTTATATGTTTTTAGTTGTTATCTGTTTGTGTATCTGTTGCAATAAATATTTCATTAATCAAATGTAAAATGAAAAATGTTTCTGTAATTACAAATTGATTGTAATAAATGTATGAAATATATCAATGTCACATTGTAAACGACATCGAATTAAATAACGAAAAGAAATTGGATATAAACTTAACGCATTCCCAACGAATGAAAAAAAAATGCATCTTGAATTACCACGACACTAAAAACACCTGCAGAAGATCGTATATATAAATAAAGTAGAGGATGCGACCGAGGAAGTGGTCAAAAGAAATAAAAGGTCTAATTAATGGTCCGTGCTCGACCGGAAACGAATATAATGATACATTTTTCGGGCTCGCATCCATTTAATTACAAAATGATTGTCTCGGAATTCCGTACATTTCTTTCACCAATCTATTTTTATTTCTATTTTATTATTTTCTTCCTCCATCTTCCTTGGCCTGCAGCCTGATTGATGGATGGATGTTTGATGAGAAAGTGCCATGTAGAACAACATTTCCTCTATTGGGCAAGAAAAACTCGAGAAAACTCGAGAAAACAAACACAGCGAGAGATCTTACTTCGAAAATTCGAAATTCAAAAATTCGAAACGAAAATTGATTTTTTATATGGGATGCATCGGTTTTAAGATAATTTAAAATGATGAGTTTTTTAAAATTATTATTAGTGTAAGACGTGCGGCTGCGCTGGAAGAAGAAAATAATTGCGGCTCGTTTAGAGGCCGTTTCGTAACCTACATTTTAAATTATGATATAAATAATTCTTCATGTGCGATTAACTAGCCTTCTCTACAGTCTAACGGTATCAGAATATATAAAAAAATAAATATATATATGTTTAGATACACATGTATAGTATATTATAATCAAAACATGTCTTGAGCAGATTCCGTCTGCCAAATAGTGGCAGATCACGATGACGATTTCTGAATATTCATTACTCTTAATTCAATAAAATCGGTCACAGTTACATATTTAACATTGAGTTTCCTCCGGTTATTTTACATACAATAGGAAGCGAATCAAATCCGGTGACATATAAAGTTTTCCAAGTGAAAGTGCTATTAACACCTTACACGAAAAACGAACACTATGTTACCTAACCACTCTGTTAATTGTGTCTTTTTTTTATTTATTACGAAACATCTTTCGTTTTTGGTGCGTCGAAATGTTATGATTCACGGTGATTCGATTTCAGGGATTTCCAGTTTTTATGATTATGGCCCTATTTCTCTTCGACATTCAACAGACTCACATCCTGCTGTGATTCGTATTTATTCATGATTTCTCCGTATAATTACATAAACTTATATAATAGTTTTCATTCATAATCCACAAATCGTACAATTTTCATTAAACTCGAATTATATTTACTTTTAATGCTCAAATAGTATTTTTAGTATACACCTATTATTGAAGTTAAGTTCCTCCGAAAACCGTGTAAATCGAAATTGCCATTTTTATTTTACGTAAAACCGTGTAAATCAAAAATAATCTAAAATGTACATAAAATAATCTCAAAACATAATAGTTAATTTATAAAATCTGTGACTCGTATTTATTAATGTTTTCTCCGTAAAATTAAATACACTTATATAACAGTTTTCATTCATAATCCACAAATCGTACAATTTTCTTTAATCTCGAATTATATTTACTTTTAATGCTCAAATAGTATTTTCAGTATACACCAATCATTGAAGTTATGTTCTCCGAAAACCGTATAAATTGAAATTGCGATTTTTATTTTACGTGAAACCGTGTAAATCGAAAAGAATCTAAAATGTACATAAGACAATCTTGAAAAACATAACAGTTAATTTATAAAATCTGTGATTCGTATTTATTAATGTTTTCTCCGTAAAATTAAATAAACTTATATAACAGTTTTCATTCATAATCCACAATTTGTACAATTTTTATTAATCTCGAATTATTTTTACTTTTAATGCTCAAATAGTATTTTTAGTATACAATTATCATTGAAGTAATGTTCTTCCGAAAACCGTGTAAATCGAAATTGCGATTTTTATTTTACGTGAAACCGTGTAAATCGAAAAGAATCTAAAATGTACATAAGACAATTTTGAAAAACATAATTATTAATTTATAAAATCTGTTATTCGTATTTATTAATGTTTTCTGCGTATAATTAATTAAACTTATATAACAGTTTTCATTCATAATCTATAAATCGTACAATTTTCATTAATTTCAAATTATATTTACTTTTAATGCTCAAATAGTAGTTTCAGTATACACCAATCATTGAAGTTATGTTCTTCCGAAAACCGTGTAAATCGAAATTGCGATTTTTATTTTACGTTAAACCGTGTAAATCGAAAAGAATCCAAAATGTACATAAAACAATGTTGAAAAATATAAAAGTTAATTTATAAAATCTGTGATTTGTATTTATTAATGTTTTCTCCATATAATTAATTAAACTTATATAACAGTTTTCATTCATAATCCACAAATTGTACAATTTTTATTAATCTCGAATTATATTTACTTTTAATGCTCAAATAGTATTTTTAGTATACACCTATCATTGAAGTTAAGTTCCTCCGAAAACCGTGTAAATCGAAATTGCGATTTTTATTTTACGTGAAACCGTGTAAATGGGAAACAATCTAAAATGTACATAAGACAATCTTGAAAAACATAACAGTTAATTTATAAAATCTGTGATTCGTATTTATTAAAGTTTTCTCTCTATAATTAATTAAACTTATATAACAGTTTTCATTCATAATCTATAAATCGTACAATTTTCATTAATTTCAAATTATATTTACTTTTAATGCTCAAATAGTAGTTTCAGTATACACCAATCATTGAAGTTAAGTTTCTCCGAAAACCGTGTAAATCGAAATTGCGATTTTTATTTTACGTGAAACCGTGTAAATCGAAAAGAATCTAAAATGTACATAAGACAATCTTGAAAAACATAACAGTTTATTTATAAAATCTGTGATTCGTATTTATTAAAGTTTTCTTCGTATAATTAATTAAATTTATATAACAGTTTTCATTCATAATCCACAAATTATACAATTTTTATTAATCTTGAATTATTTTTACTTTTAATGCTCAAATAGTATTTTTAGTATATACCTATCATTGAAGTAATGTTCCTCCGAAAACCGTGTAAATCGAAATTGCGATTTTTATTTTACGTGAAACCGTGTAAATCGAAAAGAATCTAAAATGTACATAAGACAATTTTGAAAAACATAATAATTAATTTATAAAATCTATGATTTGTATTTATTAATGTTTTCTCCGTATAATTAATTAAACTTATATAACAGTTTTCATTCATAATCTATAAATCGTACAATTTTCATTAATTTCAAATTATATTTACTTTTAATGCTCAAATAGTAGTTTCAGTATACACCAATCAATGAAGTTATTTTCTTCCGAAAACCGTGTAAATCGAAATTGCGATTTTTATTTTACGTGAAACCGTGTAAATCGAAAAGAATCCAAAATGTACATAAAACAATGTTGAAAAATATAAAAGTTAATTTATAAAATCTGTGATTTGTATTTATTAATGTTTTCTCCATATAATTAATTAAACTTATATAACAGTTTTCATTCATAATCCACAAATTGTACAATTTTTATTAATCTCGAATTATATTTACTTTTAATGCTCAAATAGTATTTTTAGTATACACCTATCATTGAAGTTAAGTTCCTCCGAAAACCGTGTAAATCGAAATTGCGATTTTTATTTTACGTGAAACCGTGTAAATGGGAAACAATCTAAAATGAACATAAGACAATCTTGAAAAATATAAAAGTTAATTTATAAAATCTGTGATTTGTATTTATTAATGTTTTCTCCATATAATTAATTAAACTTATATAACAGTTGTCATTCATAATCCACAAATCGTACAATTTTCATTAATCTCGAATTATATTTACTTTTAATGCTCAAATAGTATTTTTAGTATATACCTATCATTGAAGTAATGTTCCTCCAAAAACCGTGTAAATCAAAATTGCGATTTTTTTTTCGAAAAGAATCTAAAATGTATAGAAGAGAATCTTGAAAAACATAATAGTTAATTTATAAAATCTGTGATTCGTATATCGTTTTTTCCGTATAATTAATTAAACTTATATAAAAGTTTCATTCATAATCCACAGATCGTATAGTATCAAAATATTTCAAAATGTAGAATACAATTTTCATTAATATTGAATTATATTTACTTTTAATGTTGAAATAGTATTTTTAGTATACATCATTGAAATTAGGTTCCTCCAAAAACCGTGTAAATCGAAATTGCGATTTATTTTTAATGTAAAACCGTGTAAAACGGAAACAAACTAAATTGTGCGTAATTCAATTTTGAAAAACATAAAAACAACAGTCAATTTATAAAATGACAGTATGACTATATCTATGCCCCAATTTATACATATGTTTTTCAGCAAATCGTGTTAATAAAGTAATGTGTAAATTGGGAAGATAAAGTATGATTTAAAAATATTGATATGTAAAGATTTATTTTGAAAATTGTTCAAATTCTACACCTTAATTAAAATAACTGTGACTTTTATGTTATATAACAATATATCAATATTTTTATTAATTAATATATTTTTTACCACAATCTGAAGACTTTAAGCAATTGAAAAAAAAAACAAGAAATCAAATAAAAAAATGTTCAATTTTTATTGTTTATTTGAAAATTTTATTAAAAAATTATAACATTATAATTAAATAATTAAAACTACAGAATTCATTGTATTTTAAAGTCATTTTTATAAGCTACAAAAATAAAGTATAGTTAAGCTAAAGTTTAGATTAGAAGATTAAGTTACCTAAATTAATAATGTGAACCTAAAGGTATTTCCTCTCCTTTACAATAAAAAATATGATTGATTATGTAATATTTGTTTATGTTATGATAAAACTAGAATTTAATTTAATTAATTAATAATAATAAAAAATATAATTTATTTGCCTAAATGTTATTGAGTTTTTATAATTATCTGTTTCATAACAAAATGTGGTCTGTTAAGGCCAATGCAAGCAAAATTATTAAGCCCTCTGCTATATATTTTGGGTTCTATGAATTTTTACATTTCATAATATCATATCACAAATATAAAAAATTTAGTGTTTAATTTGTGAAATTATGAAGAAAAAAATAAATTATATGAAAAAGAGCAGAATATAAAAATGTGTAAATAAATTGAAATATGTTTTTGTATGTATGATACTAGCATAGTATTCGTGTGAACATCTCGTACGTTCGTGCGAATATTGAGTACGTTCATATGAACAATGTATGTTTTACAAAAAAAAAATCAAAATGTATGCATTTAGTTAAGAATTCATAATGTAATTGAAGTAAATAAATAAATACAATTTTGTGTGTGTGTGGAAAATAAAGCATCAAATTATGGAGAAAGCAATAATACAATTGTTTCAATTAGTGCGGAGGGACCGAATTGAGAATACCGTTTCATGGATTAACAAAAGCCACAAAAGATAATTCCTAACAGTGCTAAACAACTAATTTAGTAGCGACGAGCTAATATAATTAGGATCGAATAAAGATCTTTCATAATATGCTAATTTAATGAACCGTGCTCGATGCGGAATTTTACAGTTTCGAATCGAGTCCATTAAATAATGGACGTAAGGTAATTTTAGCAATTACCACGAGCGCGCACTTCAAAACTTGATTAGCTTAATTCAATTTAATCGGTGTTAATAAGTTTAATTTTAATTAATTTTATTATGAACACATTTCTTTATTGGTCGAATGAAAAGAAATTTATTGTAATTTGAATAATTTTTTTTTTATTTTGCTGTGTTCAATTTGTGATTGGATAATCATAGAATCGCAATTAAATTAATTTTAGGTAATTGATTTGACCTGTTTTCATAATAATCAATGTCATGATCAAGCATACACATTTGGTTTGAAATTTCCTAGATTTATAAGAAATTTGTCATCTGTATAATTTCAGAAAGACTAATTTTAGCAACTTCCATATTTGCATACTTAATTCTATATGAACTAGGTCATATTAATTCAATTTAATCCAAATTAATAATTGCTACTCTAATTTTTTTTCATTTTTTTGATATAATGAATGAGGAATTACTTTTAAAAGTTTGATAATTGTTACAAAAATTTACAGACACTTTTTTTAGTGTATTTATTTATTTTTATTGATTGTAGAAAAGACAGTTTTATTAACTATTATAAAATGAACTGATAAATAGGTGGTCCAAATTAGGCAACTTTTCTCTTACAATATAATTTATGTAAAAATACTTGTTGCAACAATTTTCCGGGTAGTTTTATACAGGATCAATCGATAACTTTAAACCGGACTACAAAAAACCTGACTCTATGAAAGAAAAACTATAAATTATAACACTTGGCATGTTTTCAAATTTTTAAATAATTTCAGAGAGACTAATTTTAGCAACTTCCATATTTGCATACTTAATTCAATTTGAACTAGGTCGTCTTAATTCAATTTAATCCAAATTAATAATTGCCTCTCTAATTATTTTATTTCGTTGGTATAATGAATAAAGAATATGGAATAATTTAATTTTCATTTACTTTTAAAAGTTTGATAATTGTTACAAAAATTTACAGACACTTTTTTTAGTGTATTTATTTATTTTTATTGATTGTAGAAGAGATTATTATAAAATTAACTCTAATAAATAAGTGGTCCAATTTAGGCAACTTTTCTATTACAACATAATTTATGTAAAAATACCTGTTGCACCAATTTCCCGAGAAGTTTCAAACAGGATCAATTGATAACTTTAAACCGGAAAACAAGAAATGAAAAGAAAACTATAAATTATAATACTTACTATATTTTTAAATTTTCACATCTGGACTGATTAAAGCAAAAGAATTTCTTAGTTAGTTGAATGAAAGAATGCTGCAAAAAAAAAGAAACTGAATTGTTATTATTTTCTTTTTGTGTAAATTGTAATTAGATCATAACTCAAGTTCAAGTATGAGTTGATGATCATTGAATCTCTTTGATTGTCTTCTATAAGACCACCAGCAAATCGGATCGTCCGGTCAGCCGTGCCAGGCAGGATGATTAACGGCCCCATTCACGCGAACCTAAATAATGATAATCATAATGCGGCCGAGTCCAATAAATTTGAATACCATAATCACAATCATCACCCGTAACCGTAAGAATTCCATTGGAGCCGGCCTGTGTGTTTTCTTGCTCTGTCCGGTTTCCTCTTGGATTTCCACGTGAGTTAGTGCGCTGAGGGCGCCATAAATTTCACCAAATTACAATACACACGGGCGGCGATAATGGACGGTAATTATCGGCCGAGGAAGGAAACGGAGGGCGTCTTCAACAACGTCAAACCCTGCAGCTATCCACCGGAATTAACATACATTTAAAGGAACCCACACACTACCATCGAAATTTTAAGCAAACTAAAGCTACCTTTAACTTAAAAAAAAAATCAATAATATATTTAAATAATTCAAAATATATGATCTACTTAAAGTAGAATAAATTTGAGGTATTTGAACCGTATCCTATATTGGACCACTATGAACTTTAGTGATTCAGTCTTCAAAAATAACTAAAATTATGTTAGTGGTCCAATCTGGGAAACCAGTTGCTTTGACGTACATCTATCCGATTTAAATATATACAGATAGGTTCTTCAGAAAATCGTGTAACACAAAAATTCTTGGATTTTGTCACGTAAAACCATGTAATTGAAAACAATCTAAATGTGCATAATTCAATAGTAAAATTTATTGTAAAATTATATTATATCTAGAAAAACATTAAAATAATTTGTTTAAAGGTATAACATAAGACTGCCATTCATATTACATTCAAAAGCAAGAAAATATTTTATAAATTGAACTAAAATTATTTGGCGCTAATCCCTTTCATAAATTATTAATCTTTTCTTTCTGATTCATGCGATTCCGGTTCAATGGTGTTGATGAATAAGAAAATATTTTAGATCGGTCAAACTTGGTTTAGTTTTTGGATAAATCTTTTTACACCCCCTCATATTTAGTTAAGTATTTATAAATATCTTGCTGCAATCAGAGACTTTTGGACAATTTAACATGTTGATCATTTTATAGATAACATTGCCAAATTTTCGCAATAATTCAAGATCTACGCTGATGTCTTTTGCTGTGATCGTATCAAGCATCAATAATTGGAAGAGTTAAAAAATATACTTGAAGACTTTTTTGATATACAGTGCTTTCCAATTCGAAATTATTCTTTGATCTAACGGCTGCAATATAGAAATACAACTTGAAAATTGTAAATCTCGAAGATGACCTGGTATATTACCAAATAAGAGAAAGATATTAAAAGCCCAACTTTTTGATATTTGGGACAAAAAAGTTATGAAGTCATTAATTGGAAACTGCTTTCTTCTGGTCTTTCAATAAACAGGAATGGTGTTAATATTTCTTCCATTAAATGAACATTTTTGATTTGTTAATAACCAATAGTTACATCATATGATCACCTGAAGTATTGTGTCAATCGAGGGATAGGTGAGGTTTCTTTGATATACAGTATCTTCAAATTCGAAATTATTCCTTGATCTAATAGCTGCAATATCGAAATAATATTCTTGGAAAGAAATACAACTTAAAAATTGTAAATCTTGAGGATGACCTAGTACATTACCAAATAAGAGAAAGAGATTAAAAGCCCAACTTTTTGATATTTGGGACAAAAAAGTTATGTAATCATTAATTGAAAACTGCTTTTTTCTGGTCATTGAATAAACAGGAATAATGTTGATATTTTTTCCACTAAATGAACATTTTTGATTTGTTAATAACCAATCGTTACATCATATGATCACCTGAAGTATTGTGTCAATCCAGGGATAGGTGAGGTTTCAAATTCGAAATTATTCCTTGATCTAATAGCTGCAATATCAAAATAATATTCTTGGAAAGAAATACAACTTGAAAATTGTAAATCTTGAGGATGACCTAGTACATTACCAAATAAGAGAAAGATATTAAAAGCCCAACTTTTTGATATTTGGGACAAAAAAGTGATGAAACCATTAATTGAAAACTGGTCATTCAATAAACAGGAATGGTGTTGATATTTCTTCCTTCAAATGAGCGTTTTTGATTTGTTAATAACCAATAGTTACATCATATGTTCACCTGAAGTATTGTGTCAATCGGGAGATAGGTGTATATTATTTTTCACTATTTTGAAAATAAATTATATAAAATTTTTCTGAGATATTACATTCGATAATTTATACTTGTACAAATATGTCGGATTTAGGTATTATTTTTATTTGTTTGATAAATTGTTGAAAGAAAATTGAAACATTTGTATGTCTGTAGATGATAGCGAAATCGGATGGATAAATGTACGTTCGTGCGAATGGAGAGACACGTGTCTACCAAAAAAATAGTTAATGTATGCATTTAAATAGGAATTCATCTTTAATTGATGTACGTTAATTGAGCGTTGACTATATGCTATAAGATCTATGAGCATTTATTTATCCGGTTTAAGTGATATTTAGCTCAAATATTCCGTAACACACTTAGGTCAGGAGTAGCTTTTTGTAGCGTTGGTCTGTGGGATCCTTTATGTTGCACGGCTGACGTGCGTCATGATTTACACACAAGCCACACGCGTGTAGATTTTATAATTACCACTTCTTTCGTTTCATCTCCAACAAACACTCACAAACATACGTATAGGAGGAATGCCTCGAGCAAAAGCAAAGAAAGCTGAGCTAATTGAGAAAATTATTAAATAAAATTCATGTTATCGAAAACGGCTTACCGAGCGCATCGCCATTAACACATTCTGTTTACCATTACGACCATTCGCGATGCTCATCTCCCATGTGCACAATAAAATTAAGCAATTAAGGTATTCCATCGACGACACACCGCTTCGTTTACCAATTATTTATCATTCGAGTTTCCTTCGGCGTTCGTTTCGATGGACCAAGAATCGTGACACTCAATCTGAACTCATCTTCGTTTTCTCAGGATCTATGACTTTCTTCCGCTATTCTTAATATATAATATGTGAGAAATGGCATTCTAGTGCATTATATATTTTTTTTCTCTCTCTCCTTTTCCTACACACGGCTAAATACTGGATAAACTTTCTTTGCACCACTTCGATTCGTGTCAATTACTACACTACGATATTTAAACGAATAGATTTAGTACTTCAAGTATCAAAGAAAAAATAAATTCTTTACAAAATATTTGTAAAAATTAGATTGTAAATATAATTGGACAGTAAAAAAGTGGAAGTATACATACGCGGAATGCTTTAAATGCTTAAGTAATTATTGTCTATTGAAAGTAGTTCATCATGAATTCACATAATTCGACCTGGTAAATTATTATTTTTATTATATGACTTTAATTTTTAAAATTTTGCAGAAAAATAAATTTGTACTATTTTATAAATAATGATTTGTAAAATTTGTAAATTTTAACTCACAAAAATGGGAATTATATAACAAATTGGAACTGCACATCTATATTTTAATTGCAAATTAAGTTGCATCCATACATAAAGCTTAAATCAGACTAACCAACTGCTGTTGGTTATCATTTAATTCAATTGACAGCTGTCATCTTAATAGTTGGTACGCTTGACTGTCAATTATGACATATGTCATATAAAGAATGTTTTGAATGATTAACAGATTTATCTTATTATAAACAATATTTGTAGTCAATTTTAATCGATCAATTTTAATAGTTTTTTTTTTCATTTGAGAAAAAAACATTTAACCAATTAATCTTGATGAATATTATTATTTTTGGTATATAATATATTCATAGATTTATTCATATCAAATTTTTAATATTTTTTTATACATAATAATTAATTATACTTTCTTTTATTGTGCACAATATTTACATTTCTGTATAGTAAATTTGCATACATAAATTTTGATAAATGTTGATATTTAATTTACATAGTTAATTATACTTTTTGATTAATAGCAATTTTTTAAAAATATTTATAAAATAATTCAAATATCAAAGTAAAAAAATCTTTTTCGAGGATAACATTTGATCGGTGAAGATATTTTTCCTGAATAATTATTTGAAGTACAAAATATATAAAAGTACAAAATTGTAGTAATACCTCCATTAACAAATTCCACAAAATTATTTCGTTAAGCGAAACTTTTTTTTCAGAGATTTGTATTTGAATCCTATTGATAACTTCTTTTCTTATTTATTTGATGTTCTTCTAATACAATTTCTGACCATATTTTTTTTTCGTTATAATAAAGCTTCGTTATCAGAGGTAAAGTTAAAAGGTTAATTTAATGGGGATTTTATATAGTAAAGTAAAGCAATTCAGTAAAAAGCTTTTAATTTTATAATGCTAGAAAATTATTAATAAAAATTAAATATAACGATTATCGTTTTTGAATGATAATTTAAGAAACTATTATATTTTTGTACGTTTATTTGGAATGCTTATAAACATTCATTAACATTAAATGAAGTATTTCCTATAACTATAAATAGTTCATCTCTTTGCAGAGATAATCTAGTTTAATGCATTTGCATTCATTATAATTTGCATAAACATGAGTCAAGGTGTCAAGGTTATTTATAAAGAGTAATAACGAAAAGTAAAAATAATATATGAAAATTGCGACAAATATTCATATTAAGTCTTATTTAAATAATATAAATTATACAAATATTTCGATAATAGTTTTATACCACTTTCTAGTTTGAAGCTGTAATGTCTGTAGAAATGTATTTAAGAATTAAAAATATAATAATATTTATTTCAATAATAAATTACAAAATATTTAAAAAAATTGGACCAAAAAATATATTACATTAAACTTATTTAAAAAATATTTATAATATGTATTTTTTGACATAAAAAAAAATTAATGAAAAATTCAAATAAATATCGAGAAAGTACTTTTTACTAATATAATTTAGGGATTTGAGAATAAAAAAAAGATGTTTTATTTATTTTGAATATTTTAGTATTTTAACACTATTTTAACTAAAAATAAAGTATGCTCAATACTAGGGGTCGACAACCTTTTTGAAGATATTAGGGTTTATATAAAAAATTAAAAAAACCGGTTATCAAATTTCCATATTTTATAATAAACCTGTTTTTTATTTTTACCATTTTTGGACTATTTTAACAAAGTTATACTCTTCAAAAACCAAATTAATAGAAGGTTCCTTCTTTCAAATATTTTACTGAGAATATATTATGGAAATTGCTGTTATTTTTTTTTTGATATAATTATATTGTTTTAATATTTTATAATTACAATTATAAATAACATTTTTAACATTAATAACAGTTTCCTAATTTGAATTACAATAATTTCTAAAAACCGGTATTTACATTTTAACCATATTTGGACTACTTTAACAAAGTTATACTCTGAAGAAACGAAATTAATAGAAGGTTCCTTCTTTGAAATAAAGAATAAAATATTTTACTAAGATTTTGTCTATTATTTCAAAAAGATTTAACTAAAAAAATATTATACAATTTTTTGATATAATGATAAAAATTGAAAAATAAGAAAAATACTAGGGTATATATAAAAAATGAAAAAAAAACGGTGATGGAATTTCAATATTTTCTAAAAACCGATATTTACATTTTTTTGACTATTTTCGTTAAGCTATACTCTTAAGAAACTAAATTAATAGAATGTATCTTCTGTGAAATAAAAAATCAAATATTTTACCAAGAATATATTATGGAAATGTTTATTTCAAAAATAATAAAAATAATTATACAATTTTCCGATATAATTGTATTGTATATTGTAACAACATTTATTCAGTTTTTTTTATTAAAAAAAATATTAAATAATAAGGAAAATACTAGGGTTTATATTAAAAATTGAAAAAACCGGTTATAGAATTTCAATATTTTCTAAAAACCGGTTTTTTATTTTTACCATTTTTGGACTATTTTAACTCTACAAGAATTATTTATAGGTTCCTTTTTTTAAATAGAGAATCAAATTTTTGATCAAGAATAAATTATGGAAATAGCTTATATTCCAAAAAAATGTTTTGATAATAAAATTTTTCTGAAATTTTTTCTCTTTTTGTTAATAATTCATTGTTAGTAATAAATTGAATAAATGTGATGAAGTATGTATAGAATGTATACACTCATTCAGTAATTATTGTCTATGCAATTGAAAGTAGTTCAACATGAGTTTCGTTGATCTGATTGGATAAAACAGCAACAAAAAATGTAAATATCACAATTGCACTTGAATAAAATAGATTTAATGATTTCCTTTAATTATATCACACAATTAGTTTGCTCTAAAAACATATCAAACCGTAAACAAATATTATTCATACAAAAAAAAACATCCAAGTGTTTCGCACCATTTATTTGTATTAAATTTTAATACACATTTACATGCAGTGATATCTATATACAAATAAAGCTTTCTAGCCATGTGTGTAGTTCAAAACAATGTGAAAAAAAAAAATGAGCGGTATAGTTTCTACTTTTTACATATACAAAATTCATACAATAACTGTACCAAACAGCTCATTCCATTCTAAAAATCCACCTTTTGTCTGCATTTCATTTTCAATTGCTTATTATCATTCCCACAAAATTAGTGAACGTTAGCGCACTTCGTGTAATTGGCGATTTTTACATACTTCCTAATCATCATGTAAAATAATGCAGCATAAAGAAAAAAAAAAACAGAAATATACGCTCGCATCAATAACATATTTTATTTACGCTCTGTTTGCAGTTTCAATTGAAAAGGAAGCCACCAAATTGAATCAAAACGTTTTCTGTATATGTTACATGAATTAACAGCAATGCTAGAAAGAACTGAACATTAACTGTACTCGCGGTTTTGCCTTTATTAATATTGTTTTTTTCTTCTTCTTCTCTTTTCGTTCTTTATATTTCGATCGTTCGCATGAGCATTATCTTTAATTGTATAGTATTTTGTTGGTAAACCTGAGCATTTATTTACTTTCACGATATTGAAGAAATGGAATAAGTAGTACTTTATTTAATTGCATGTTGCTCAGTTATATACAATTGTATAATGTAATTATTATAAAAAATAAGTTACAAGTTTAAATAGCATTATCAATTCAGTTTATTATTAAAATAAGAAATATAATACATTTTATATAGAATTGCAAAAAAAAATTAATCGGTTTTCAATATTTATCAAAAACCGTTTTTTTTTTACCGGTTTTTAACTAATTTAATAAAGTTGTGATATAGACGAAACCAAAGGAATAAAATACATTTTCAGTTAATTAAAATAGTAATCTAATATATTTTTAGTTATTATAGAAACCGGTTGTAATTTTATATATTTTTTTAAATATTTAAAAAAATACTTTATACGAAATCAAAGAAAAATACTTACAAATCTGTGTATTTTAATCCATTTTATTTTTCATTTTTCGTCAGGAAAAATAATTAAAATTAAAATAATAGCTGTTAATATTAATTAATTTGATATTATTTCTTATATTTATAAATTATTTCATGTCAAAATAAAACAAAAAAAAAAATAAAATTAATAATTTTAAAAATGAAATTATAATGAAATATTTTCGTTTTATTTAAAAAACCGGTTATAAATATTTATTTTTTAATTAATTTAAGAAATTGTACCTTATACTAATGGCATGAAGCTAAAATTCTTACAAATATGTGAATTGTTTCAAAATCTAAAAAATAATTAGTTTTTCAATACTTTTTTTTACGTAAAATTATTTAAAAAATTACATATTTAGTCTTCAGGATCTTTGAATCATGTATAAATATTAACATCTTTATAAATAAAATTGTTCTGTTGATCTATTTTACCAAGATTATTTTTTAATAATAATAAATTTTTACGTAGTAATTATAATATTTAAAACCGGTTATTAAATTATTCTGTTGATTTATTTTACAAAAACTATACTGTGTAAGAAACCAAATAAATAAAAATAAGATGAAATAAGAGCAAATCTAAAAAAAATACATAAAATCATACAAATTTAAAAAATCTTTTATTATTGTTAAAGTTAAAGCATTTCTATAGAAATTTAAGTCAAAATATAACCATTTTTTTGGATTAAATAATTAATTTGTAAAAATTAATTGAATTAACAAAAACTGTTTGCTTTTATCACATTTTATTTGGGAATACTGATTTTTAAGTATAATATTTCATACAAATTTTAAAAAATCGAACTTTTGTAAAACGTTTTCTTTTAAATTAAGTATTTATAAAGTTTTACTTATTTACCAAAAAATGATATTTAAAACTGTTTTACTTGAACTTTAGAATTCTTAAAAACAGTTAGACTTAATTTATTTCTGAATATTATATAAAAAATAGTTTACAATTGTAATTATAATATAAATTATAATATTTGTAAATAACAAAAATAAACTTTTTTTTTTCTTTATTCAAAATTAATATGTAAGACAATAATATTAACTAGAAATTTAACTGAAATAAACGTGTTTTTCTAGTTTAACATATGTTTATGTTTTTATTTCTTTGAGAAAGTTCCTCTTTTAACATTCATTTATTATGGTCATATTTGATTTCAAAATTTACATGAAATAAATACTTTGATTTAATGCTCAAAACTTCAGAATTAATATCCTCAAAAAAAAGTAAATAAAACTGAATGATTGATGATTGCGTATTTTTTTCGAAACAAGAATAAATTCCATACAAAATTGTCTAAAAATAATTTGAAAGTAATTAAAAAGATTAAATTACATTGAAAATGATAATATTATTAGAATATTAATCTCTAACATTAAAATATAAATATTTATAAAAGTTCAATGATATTTCCTTTAGATTTGAACACGCAACGGATTCGAGAATAAAGAATGAATGACTCATGAGTACTATAATTGTTTGTGTGTGTGTTTGTAGTTTTTTTTTTGTTTGTTGGTCTGTTAGAGTTTCGATGAATTAAGCATGTGCGAAACGAAAGTTTCCGGATTTTGCATAATTCGTCGGGTTACGTAAAAGCGAAACCGATGCGAATTTCGTGGTGATTCTAATCGATCCATCTGCAATTTTCATACTAAATCCATTTGCGTTTCCCATAAAGTCCATACATAATTCATTCACTGTTCCGTTACATTTTTTTATATTGTATTTGTGCACCTCTTCAATTGGAATGAATACAAAATAAATAAAAATTAAAACGATTAACAAAAAATTACCAAAAGTCATTGCCTCAATGTTATCATCAAGAAATAAAGTATTTTTATTAAAAATTTATACAAAAAATAGAATTTACAGTAAAAATTAGTAGAAATATTTTTTTTGACTAAATAATTATTTGTAAAATTTTGATTTATGATTTACGTATTTTTTTTAATAAATAAATTAACGTTAAATAAATAATTAACGCCTCAATATTGTCATTAAGAAATAAAATAATATTATTAAAAATGAGTAGAAATATATATTTTTTTTCGTCTGAATATTTTTTTGTAAAATTTTAATTTATTTCTGTATGTTTTTAAATTAATTATTAATAAATTAATATTAAATAAATCATATAATTGTTATAAATTATCATATTTGTAGTCATTAAAAAAATAAAATGTTTTTATTAAAAAATATGTACATTTTTTTATATTTTTTTTTTGTCTGAATATTTTTTTGTAAAATTTTGATTTATGTGTATTTTTTTTGTAATAAATTCTTAATAAATAAATTAATATTAAATAAATATTGTACATGGTATAAATAATCATGTTTATAAAGTCATTTTTTGTGTAAAATTTTGATTTATTTAATTTTTTGTAACGAATTCTTAATAAATAAATTAATATTAAATAAATCATTTATTTGGTAATTATAATCATATTTAGGAACTGGAAAAGGAGTTGCGAATCTTAATTTTAAGTGAACGATTTTCAAGAAAGTTTTTGATAATGCTGATATTTTTTTTTTTGTAAAAATTAGATTTTTTTTTTTTTGTAATAAATTCTTAATAAATAAATTAATATTAAATAAATCATTTATTTGGTATAAATAATCATATTTGTTAGTATAATTTTATGAATTAATCAAAATTTAATTGAAAAAAAAATATATTGAAAGGAGCCGATTTTATCACATGGACAAAGTGATATTAATGAATATAGTCAAAGTTGGTAATAAATTATACATATTTATATATAATTATCTGATCCTTAACACCTAATAAATATTAGTTATAAATTATTCTTACGACATTATAAACAAGATGTTGGAGAATGTATAAGAAGTAACAGGAAATCCTTTCTTTTTTTACTCAAAAAATATCTTTATCATATTTCCAAGTACTTATGAACTCAATTACGATATTGGAAAAATGTTTATGTTTCCTAGTAATTATATCTTGTGGAATTTTGTTTTCTATTTGTGTTTTTTTTATTAGTCACAGTTTTTAACTTGAAAAATATAAAAGTATTTTTTTATAATTTACTAATTTAAATGTTAATGAACTTATTTTCCAGTTAGAATACTTAATTTAGTAATTATGAATGATAGTAAAAGCAATACTTCACATAGTGCGGCTTAAATCAATCAATAAAATAAAAATTAATTCTTAAAAAATAGTACATAAAATTATTTTTTTTTATATTTTATGCAAATTATGCGAATTTTAAGTCTGGTTTTAATGAATTTTGAAAGAAATTTAATAATTTTCTAATCTAAAAATAATATTATTAAAACTTAATATGTGATCTAATTTGTATAAGAAAATATTGAAATTTACAGATAATTAGTATATTAAAATATTGTATCAATTAATTTTAATTAGTGATTGAAATTAATAATCCTATTGTTTCTATTGTAAATTTGCTTTCTGTTGTGGAAAGAAAGTTCACCGCGAAATTTAAACGTTTAATCTATATTATGTTGTAGTGTGGTTTCCAACCTTTTTCTTTGGGAATTATTAATAATAATCTCATGGTCATTCATTCGTTGAAAACAATGTTTATAAATCCGTAAATTACTTTAGCAATATTAAATAGAAAACCACTATTAAAATTACTATTTATTGAATGAACTAGATTAAGATTATTTTTAACAATTTATAATCATTATAAAATTAATTACGTTTTAAATGATGATACATTTTATAATTATTATACTTAATTAATATATAGAAATTGTATTATTTACATTCATATTACAATAAATTCGTTTATTTGTACAAAAATTAATTAACAGTTAACACTTAAATATAAGTTATTTTCTTTAATTTGTCAATACTTGAGAAGTCCATCCATTTTAATCATGACAATGTTTGTATGCAGTTTTAAAGTTCTTGATGAAATCAGTTTTAAATATTCTGTGATATTATCAAAACCCATAGTATTTCAGGTATTGCCGTATTTGTAACAGTTAATTGCTTTTGCTTTTGTAGATGCAAATTCAAAAGAGCTTAGATCAAATTGGAAAGTAGATAAAATCTGATGTGTAAAACTTAATGAAAATAAGTCGTGTAATATTACTTTCAACGTAAAAAAAGGAACCTGCACATTAGATATTTTAAACAACAAAATTTTACCCAAAGTTGATGACACTAAATAGTTAGGTATCATTTTAGATCGCCGGAAAAGCATGGAAAAACACATTTTAATCCAAAGAAAATATCTGGGTATTACATTTTCTAAATTATATTGGTTGTTTAGGAAACGATCATAGCAATCACTACAAAATATAGTGCTCATTCAATAAGTTCGTAGGATCACATATAGATGGCATCTCAATTGATAAATCCATATGATTTTTAGGAAGTACCAACCTTCAGACGACGCCTATCAAAATTTCATTGCAATCTGACGTTTAGTTCACAAGTTACAGTAGTTTTAGTAAAGCTACTTTTGTAATTTTCAAAACAATGATAAAATTTGAATTTCAGCAAACCACTTCTCTATTATTTTTCTCGAAGGAGAAGACTCTCACAAAGCATTGCTTACCCAAAGTTGATGACACTAAATAGTTAAGTATCATTTTAGATCGCCGGAAAAACATGGAAAAACACAATTTAACCCAAAGAAAATATCTGGGTATTACATTTTCTAAATTATATTCGTTGTTTAGGAAACGATCATAGCAATCACTACAAAATATAGTGCTCATTCAATAAGTTCGTAGGATCACATATAGATGGCATCTCAATTGATAAATACATATGATTTTTAGGAAGTACCAACCTTCAGACGACGCCTTTCAAAATTTCATTGCAATCTGACGTTTAGTTCACAAGTTACAGTGGTTTTAGTAAAGCTACTTTTATAATTTTCAAAACAATGATAAAATTTGAATTTCAACAAACCACTTCTCTATTATTTGTCTCGAAGGAGAAGACTCCCACAAAGCATTGCTTACCCAAAGTTGATGACACTAAATAGTTAAGTATCATTTTAGATCGCCGGAAAAGCATGGAAAAACACATTTTAACCCAAAGAAAATATCTGGGTATTAGATTTTCTAAATTATATTGGTTGTTTAGGAAACGATCATTGCAATCACTACAAAATATAGTGCTTATTCAATAAGTTCATAGGATCACATATAGATGGCATCTCTATTGATAAATCCATATGATTTTTAGGAAGTACCAACCTTCAGACGACGCCTATCAAAATTTCATTGCAATCTGACGTTTAGTTCACAAGTTACAGTGGTTTTAGTAAAGCTACTTTTATAATTTTCAAAACAATGATAAAATTTGAATTTCAACAAACCACTTCTCTATTATTTGTCTCGAAGGAGAAGACTCCCACAAAGCATTGCTTTGCTTGAACGGTATTTTTTCCAATCAAAAAGCAATGTTTTATGAACAAATTTATCAAATTTACTAATTAGAGCGTATTCTGCGTACGTACCAAATCATATTATACACAACGATCTCCAAATGAACACAGTAAACATTAAAATAACAGTGTTAGTACACTATAATAAAACAGGCTGAAAAATAAAATGTATAGAGTAATGGCGGATATATCCGCCCTGTTGGAGAATTAGAAAAAATTACATACAAGGTGTCCTATTTTAATTTCAAATTAATTTTGTAAGAGTTTTTATTTGAAATAGAAAAATATTTGTATTTAATTACTTTAAAAGTTTAAAATTGTTTGACCAAATTTGTTTTCTCTACCAATGATATCTTAAACTATTGTGTTTTCTCTACCAATGATATCTTAAACTATTGTTTTTATATGTTTTTACTACTTTATATTTATTGCTAATTATAAAAATACTTGTGAAAAATTTTGAAAGGTAAATAATTTAGCTTTTAAATAATTATTTTTTTCATCACCTAAAATTATTTACTTTTTGCAGATTATAAATAATAAATTAAATAGAAAAAATAAATATTTCAGAAAAATTAACAAAAATATTTATTTTTTTAATAATAATTATGATTTATAAATTAGAATAATTTTAATTTTATAAATTTAAGAAAATATAAAAACCTTCATATTTCTAAACTTCAATTATTATAAGTTTATTTTTAATTTTTTACTGTTATAATCTCCAATATTAATTTTTATGTAATAATAACTAAATAATTAATGTTTTAATTAATAATTACGATAATTATTATAAAAACATGAGAAAATTTATATAACATTTATATTTATTTGCAGAAATTTATTTGTCCCGGAGTTAATTACAAAAAAAATACATTTATATAATATGTATAATTCAATTAAACGCTTTCAGTAATTATATAATTGAGTAATGAAAAACAGGAATCAATTTTAAAGCATTTACATATGAAAATTGAATAAATATTTTAAATTTATTATAATATTAGTATTTATGGTATAAAGGAGTGATAATTATATCGACAAACGTTAACATTTGATAATAAGAACGTAGGCAAATTGTATAAATATAAGTACTTATCAGTGGAAAATGTAAATGAAGGATAGAGGATAAATGGAAACGAGCTAATTTACGATCGGCTTAAACTCGAAGGATTTCATGCAAAAGTTAAAGGACTGCCGGGAATGTCGAGCAAAAGCCGCTTACGTTTCATAAAGTAAATATTATAATAACCATTAGAATGCATAGCTGCGAGGCGTCTTCGGATCGAGATTGGCCGTTTAGGTAAAATGATATGCATGTATGCACCTGCAGATGCACTTCTCCTTTTCTCTAATTGCCAGTTTTTCCCGATGGTTTTGCAATCGAATTTCCTTCCGGCCGTTTCGTTTTTCACATCGCTGGATGGACTCTGTCCACTCACCCAACGCATTATACGTATAAGTGTGTATATGTATACATACATGGATGTATGTATGTGCGTGTGTGTGCAGATAGTGCACCGGGGTGTCTGGGAGAGAGTGACCCACTTGTCTGCACAAGATGTATGCCATCAGAGGCTCAAGCCGGCAGTCGGTAGCGAACTCGCGAGCCGTCCTCACCTCACTCACGAAACCACACGTAACCACACTCATAACATAACATCTCGAAAGAAGAAGCGCGTCCGAAGAAGTACAAGAGAAGCGAATAAATAAAATAGCATAAAGACGTTTCCGAATGCGTGATTAAAAATTGAATTAGTTCTGACGGAGAAGAAGAAATTAATATTAAAAAAAATTATTAATGGTTTAATGGAAAAGCATTAATTTCTCTTGTAAAATTCAATTAATAACCGGCGCGCGAATATGGGACGCGAGTGTCACGATCTGGTGTTTCTGTAGCGCGAGATATCTTCTGTATTATATATTTTTTTATTGTTGTTCACGGTCGCGTTGATTGGCTTTAAGTTGTAGTTAGTGCAAGAAATCAGTGTGTTTTTTTTTTAATATCATATTCAACCAATTCTGAAGAAGACATCTGTTGACCTTCGATAATCCAGGAGGGGAATCTTACCATATAAACTCGATTGGAATATTGTGCGCCGAAAATAAAAATAGAGAGAGAGAATAAAAACTTGAATCGGTCCATTTTCCGCTCGATCAGATAAATAATGGGTGAGTAATGCAATTTATGTGTACCCCGGGGGTTGGAATGAGCTAAGGTAATCTGCAATAAATTTTCGCTTAAACAATTTGCCGGGAATTCGATGATGCGACTTCGACGCTGCGTCAGACGACGAACCCGAGCGTGTTACAAACATAAGGATAACAACGATAAAAATATATAGAAAAAAAAAGTTGGATTGTGTGGCATAGTTAGTTGCAATCACGGTTTAATAATGTATTTGTTACAGCTCGGTAGTCTGCGAAACGGTATAATAGCCTTATATAGCGAAATAAACCGAAATATTATCGTACCGTTAGAGCACATCGCTTAAACATCATTTATTTACACATGAATATGTTCCCTCCCCGAAACTCGATTACAGTCCTCCGCACCTGTCGACCGGCAAAACCAATCCTCCTTGGGTCGTGCTTTTTAGATCGCTACGCCAATAAATTTTAATTTTACTTAAGAGGTGCAAAGTAAAAGTAAGCTGAAGAGAAATTCGGTGGATGCAACGCGCGGATGATGGTAATTACGGTGGACCGAAAAACGGAGGTGGAGAACTGTAATCACTGGGTTCGAGGCCAGAAATTGATTCCGTTCGATTATTTGCTGCTCGGTATTTCCGTACAACAAAAGAAAGACCTCGTCCATTAATCATTTTAATAATTTTTAATAAAAATTTCTACAACACAAACTTTTATATAAGCTAAAATATTAAACTAAATATACAACTTTTTTTCTATTTTAATCGTGGCTATATTTTTTTTTAAAACTAATGGATTCTAATTGGGTTGCAATTAAGAATCCATTAAGTATTCAACTTTTATTAATTATACTTCGGAAAAATAAAATTTTTAATATTTATTTATTTTTAACTTAATGCAACTTAAATATAAATAAGTAATTTCATCATAATTACTTTATGTATTTTGATATAAAATTACTGTAAAACTATAAAACTTATATAAGAATTTGATTAATAATTAAATAATTAAAATCTCCTATTAGTAGTTATTATATAACGTAAAAACATTGAGTTAAAAATATAAAAAGGAATTAATTTTAATATGTAAAAGTACTTAATTTTTTTTTGCAGAAAATGTCATTTTTTTAGTGTCTTAATATGAATAATATTAAGATTAATAAAGAACTTTTTAATTTTTGTATAATTAAAATATTACAAAATTGTCGAATATATCAATAAATAAATAACTATAAAACATTGTGCTAAAAATATAAAAAGAAATTAATTTTAATATGTAAATGTACTTATTTTGTTACAAGAAAATTTAAAAAAAAAATAATTAATTTAGTACATTTTTTTGGTAAATTCGTCTTCATCTGGAGAATATTAAGATTAATAAAGAGCTTTTTAATATTTATATAAAAAAGAACTTAAAAAATATTACAAAATTAATAAAATTAAAAAAAATGTAATACAAATTATTTTTTTACAAAATCTTATATAACTACACATTAGTTTTATAAAAAAAGAACATTGTGAGAAAATATAAAAATAAATAATATTAAGGAAACGCATTTCACTCAATAAATACATTTAGCATATATTAATAAAAAAAAAATTACATAAATCGCCAATTTATAATAGTTAATAGAAAAAATATATAATTTATAGAAAATATAACATATTTTATATGTTGGAAAACTGTAAAATATTCGATTTTGATATAAATAATATAAAATTTTACTCTTATATTACTTTTCAAAATAACTTATGATTTTTTATATTACATCATGGGAATCTGAAAGATGTTTTATATATTTTGTGTTGATGTAATATTTAATTCATTTTCAATTTTACTATAAACTTCCTAAATTAAAATTGATTTTTCTTATAATGTAATGTTATGTAAAAATTCATATTTTTTCGTTTTTATATCTTTAATATATTTGATTTTATATACAAATTATATTTTTAGCAAAATATTTGATTATAATAATAAGAATTTGTACATTAATGTCTATAAATGTGTATAATTAAATAAATTATATAATTCTAAAATTTATTTCTAGTTTGATACAAAAATTAATTATCAAATGTAGTTTTTTCATTTTTGTTTGTATTACCAATAATTTATATAAAAAGATTAATAAATTATATCTATATAATCTTAATATTTTTAATGTTTTAACAGATTAATTAAAAATATTCTTAAATTATATATTTAAAGTAAATTAAATTTATATTAACTGATTTTTTTTTCATTTTTAATTATTACTAAAAGTTGCCTTAATTGGACCAGTTATTTTTTTTAAACCTATCAAACAAATATAATAATAAGTATGTACTAATGAGACATAATCAAGTTCAATAAATATTATACATCAGTCATCTCAATATACTGAAATGGGTAGTATTTTGCAAAATAACTAAATGTCAGAAAATATTCAATTGGACAAAAAAAATTACCTGAACAAAATACTCAAATGTACAGAAAAATATATATAATGCAATAAATATTATTGATGTAAAAGAAAATATAAGCTAATAATTTATATATAAGAAAAAATAGTGAGATACAGTTTATTATTAATTTAAAAAAAAGTATTTTAAATAAACGTGTTTAAACGGTATATATTAACTAATAAATAGGCACGGCGATGTCAATCAAAAATTAAACTTTTAATAGCTACAAAAAACGATAAACGGAAATAAAACATTAATATTATATATAGTTACAGCACACGTTCTAATTTGCTAAATAATATTTGTTGAAGAACTGCTTCCGGCATAATTAAATATCTCCAAGAAAGGACATGCTCTCGTTACGTAATAACACGCTGACAACAATAACATTTGATTTTGAAACTTAATTAAATTAATAATTATGTCAATCGTGAAAATTGCATATAACTTACTTATTTCTTCATATTTTTTTGCGCTATCCATAATTTAATTATTAGTTTAAATAAATATTAGCAAAAAAAAAATTAATATTTCTTTTCAAATACTAATTATATATTTATAGTTAATTTGCATGTATATTCTATTTATTTTTTTAACACTGATAATTTCTTCGATGTGTATTCGTGCAGCAATCGTAAATTTCAATTCGATTTTGAGATTGATGTGTGAGATAGAAAGTGAATAATAGTTGGCAGATGAAAGATCAAAAGAATGGAATAACTGTGGAATACGTGTGTAGTCGTAGGTGTGGTTATAACAAAACATAGTGTTTTGCATATGAAATTTCACTTTTTTTAATTTCATCATTTTTTTGTGTGACAATAACTAATTTCGTTTCGCTGTTGAATATATGCCAAGTATACAAAATTTCTAATTTAAATTTAGTTCTTGTCATTTAAATTTCCTTTATGCTACAATTACAAAAGCATTTTGTTAACACATTTAAAAAATATCTACACTAAGTAAAAAAAAAGACAATTTATTAATTTTGTTCGAAAACCGAAATTATCTTTGAAAATGCTAAAACACATATTAAAAATCATCTAAAGTTATATGATGTTTCTGTAGTTGTTGAGGAATTTATTTAAAATTTTCTTGAAAAATGATTGAAATAATTGAAAAGAAACTTTATTAATAAATTTTAAAATACAGATTATACAAATCAACTTTATTTAATGTAGTGAAGGAAAACTGAAATGAATTAAATTATTGAAAAACTTCAGAACTTTTATTAAGAAAATTAAAAAATCCTTGTTATGAAATTAAAAATAAAATTTTGTTCGGGAACTGGAATTTTTCGAAATAATTTAGAAATATTTCAGAAATTTATTAGGAAACTCCAAAGATCACCTTAATTTGTATTATTTATTGTCGTCATTGAAATTGAAATTTTGTTCGAAAACCGAAAATTTAACTTAAATTTTGTTCGTAAACCGAAATTAAGTTAGCAAATTATTTAAATAATTCAGAAAATTTATTATGAAAGTGAGAAGTACAGATTAACATTTTTTCTCGTTAGAGTAATGAAATTTTGTTCGTGAACCGAAATTGTATTAGTAAATTATTGTAATAACTTAGGAAATTTTATAAAACAGTCAGAAATAGAGATTACTAATTATCTTAATATATGCACTATTTTGTATTGTTCTTGTTGGGGAAATGTACAAAAATGTTGTTCGGGAACCGAAATTTTAATAGAAAATGAGTAGTTTTTTGAACTTTGGTTTTCAATAGTATATAATACGGTTTATAATTATAACTTTCTTGATTCTATAGGTAACTTTATGCAATTTAATCATTCAGAAATTTGTATAATGGTGCACATTTTGAAAATCGCACTAATCAAAATGTATGTAAAGATGCATTTAAAAAACTGTAGATAAAAAGAGTGAGTTTGAATAAGATTTAAAAGCGGACAAGAGGTGTTTGTTCGAAGATTTTTCTTCAATTAAGTAACAGCATTTTCATGAAAGCGGTTTTCATTTGTGTGCGCTCACGATTTCTTGCCTTCACATTCTCAATTCCATTGTCTTCATTAAACAAAATAATGAGCTGTCTGCGGCGTGCTATAGCGATCGCTAATTGTCCACTAGAATTAATAACAACATTATGCATGGCTTTAGTGTTCTTAAATATTCTCACCGCAGAAGAGAATAGATTAGAACTTTCATTACAGTGTTTAGTCTGAACGGTGTTTTAAAATTCATATTCAATCATTTTCATTTTCTAAATTCTTTTAAAATTTATCTATAAAAATAGTTGAAAATTTATTTATGTTGTAAAACCGAATTGTTCGGGAACCGAGGTTTTTAATATTTATTTATTATTTGATAAATCAGGTGTACCAACTTCTAAGATTGTAACATTCCTGTAGATCAGATAAATTGAAATATATTTGAACGCACATTTTATTTGAAAGCGGGAATTTCAAAATATTATCATTAAATTCTTTTAGAATTTATCTATAATAATAGCACAATATTTATATTTAATTTTTGTTTAAATTTATTTTTGACATTTTATGTTATAAAACCGAATTATTCGGAAACGAGGTTTTCAATATTTGTTTATTATTTGATAAAACAGGTGTACCAACTTCTAAGATTGTAATATTATTGTAGATCAGACAAATTGAAATATATTTACACACAAATTTTATTTGAAGGCGGGAATTTAAAAAATTTATCCCTCTAAATTCTTTTAGAATTTATCTATAATAATAGTTATCAAACTATTTCTATTTAAAATTTTTGAATTTATGTTATAAAACCGAAGTTTTTAATATTTATTTATTATTTGATAAATCAGGTTTACAAACTTCTAAGATTGTAACATTCCTGTGGATCAGACATATTGAAATATACTTGATTTTCGCGATAAAAGCGGGAATTTCAAAAGATTATCCTCTAGTTTATTTATGCAATGTCCTCGCTAGTAAATTGTTCGTGAACGTTTATCCATATTTATATAAAAATTGTTAATGAATGCACGAAGACGTATCGCATACGCGGAATATGTAATAATATACATTTTAATCGAGCCGAGTTAATTGAATTGGGTGTGCGGAGCGCAATTAATTTCGACCAAATGCCGGGACCCGTGAATATGTAAGTACGGGTGATTAATAGCCGGGAAAACGAGCGACGTTCAATTAAATTTCATAATAACTCTGCCTTCACCTACATGCACACGAATACACAAACCGCCGTGCGAGTGTCTGTATAAACTAGAGAAATATGAAAGGTGAAATCCACGATTTTATACCTCTTCTTCTCCTGCTGCAACATCATCAATATCAACTACAGCATCATCTGATTCTTTAGCGATCCAACATGCAAATTCCTAGACTAAAATTATCCAAGCAGTAATAATTACTTAACTCCTAATTTTCTTTATAAAAAAAAATAGAAAAATCGACAGTTTGAGAAGAAAAATTAATATAACTCATGATTACATCAATTATATATCAAGTATTTATTTAACTCTTAAAATTATCTATTTACATTACTAATAATACCTAGTTTCAACTCATGAAACTTATTGTAACAACAATTATTGAAGTACCACTTATTTAGCTAATAAAATTATCCATACACATTTGAACAAGTTCCTCATTTTTAGTGAGAATAACTCTATAACATCGTTTACATAATTTACGATTTTATTCTCTTGCTGCAACATTATCAATATCAGCTACAGCATCGTCTAATTGTTAAGCGATCTAACATGCAGGTTCATAGACCAAAATTATCCTAGGAGTAATCATTGCTTAAGTAAAATCCTCGTTTGGTGTGGGAATAACTCATGAAATGCACTAAAACATTAATTATAAAATTATCATTTATTTAGTTTCTAATATCATTCATTCATTTTGCTGAATTCTTTTTAATTTAAATTTTAATACTATGTATTTATATTAGTAGTAATATCTTGTTTCAAGTAGTAATAACTCATGAAACTTATTACAGCACCACTTATGTAACTAATAATATCCATCTATACCTATTTGAAAAACTTCCTTATGTTTAGTGAGAATAACTCTTGAAACTCACTATAACATCGTTTTTACAATTTGCAATTTTATACCTCTTGCTGCAACATCATCAATACTACCTAAAGCATTGTCTAATTCTTAAGAGATCCAACATGATTTATAGACTAACATTTTTCCTACAAGTAATAATTTCTTAACTCCTAATTTCATTTAGGAAAAATAGAAGATAATTATCAGTTTGAGATATAACTCATGATCAAAATCCTATAAAAGTATCACTTATTTAACTCAATTCATATTAAGAAGAATTCCTCATTTTGTGTAGGAATAACTCATGAAATAACTCGCTTAACATCAATTATAAAATTACAATTTCTTTATTAAATCCATTATAGGATAAGTATTTATTTTAATCTTAATATTATATATTTAAATTATTAATAATACCTTGTTAAAAGTGATAATAATTCATTAAACTTATTATAACACTATTTATTGAAGTACCACTTATTTAACTAATCCATACATTATTGAAAGAATTCCTCATTTTGAGTGAAAATAACTCTTGAAATTCATTATAACATCGTTTATAGAATTTACAATTTTATACCTTTTCTTCTCATGCTGCAACATCAATATCAGTTACATCATTTAATTCTTTAGTGATCAGATTCATAAACCAAAATTGTGCTAGAAGTAATATCATATGAGGAGGAATTCCTCATTTTGTTAGGGAATAATTCATGAAACTCACAGTTTCTAATATTATTCATTCATTTTACAGATTTGTTTTAATTTAAAGTGAGAATAACTCACGATTTCATCAATTATAAGTCAAATATTTATTTAACTATTTACATTTGTAGTAATACCTCGTTTCAAGAGATAATAACTCATGATTCTGTATTATTATAATAATACTACTTATACTCACTGATAATATCATCTATATTTATATGAAATAATGCCTCATTTTGAGTGAGAATAAATTTAATAAATTCTTAGTTTGAAGTTAGAATAACTCATATAACTCATGATAACATCCATTATAGGTCAAGTATTTATTTAACTTCTAATATTATTTATTTATATAAGTAGTAATGCCTAAGAATTATAGAAGTATCACTTATTTAATTAACAATATCATCCGTACTAATTTGTAAGAATAACTCGAGAAAGTCACTATAATATATTTTATTGAATTATCACTTACTTGACTTCTAAAATCAACCATTCATGTCAGATGGAATAACTAGTTTTTAGTAGAAATAACTTATGATAACATCAAATATAAACAAGTTTTACCATAAAATCTAATTAGTTTTCATTCATCCAACAAACTTTTAGAAGTACTACACAGTTAACTCATAATATAATTTATTAATATTCTTCGTTTAAGTGGTAATAATTCCTAATTTAGGTTAACATAAATTCTATATTTTTATAAAAAGTACAGTACAACTTATTTAACTCCTAATATCATCAGTACATATTAGAAGTAATTTCTAGTTTGAAATATCGTATAAATCGAATAACGCATGATAAAATCAATTGTAGAATTTCTACTATTTATCTTGTAATATTATCCATTCATATTAGGTGGAATTTTTATTTTTGAGTGGAAATAACTCATGTAACTGATGATAACATCAAATATAAATAAGTAGTACCATAAAATTAAATTGATTTACAATCATCCAACAAACCACAAAAAGAAATATGTTTTTAACTCATAATAAATTATCATATAATAATATTACAAAAAAATATTTGCTTCAAATGGCAATAACTCAACATTTATTAGTTAACTCCTAATACTACCTATTTAGGTTAGAGAAAATATAACTCACAATTACATAAATTATAAACAAATAGTACATTGATGGTTTTCTATCGGAAAACCAAAATTTTCACTTCTTTTTTTCGTCATCATCATTACTAACATACATAATTCTACATCAAGACTTTAATCCTTCTAGGAATACCACTTGTAAAAGTCATCAGTCTTTCATTCAGTTCAAGACAATTCCTGATATCTAATGATAATAACTCATTAAAAATTGGATTGGATCATTAAAAATAATAACAACTACAGAATCTACAGTTTCAGCAATTATTATTACTTTTGTAACTCTTAATCTCAGATTATGAGAAATCTCTGATTTGGAATGAGAATAACTCATAATTTCTGCAACTTAAGAAAATTAGTATCGCCAATTTTTCAAATCTTTTCGATATTTTTTTATTCTGTTTTTCCTACATCATCTGCTTCTCCAATAATATTTCTAGATGTACCACTTTGCTTATCTTCAAAACCCATCCATTCAGATTAGGAGAAATTCCTCGTTTCTAATGGGAATAACTCATTATAGCAGTAACTGCGGACAAGCAGTACCATCAATTCGTTGGTTTCCTGTCCGTTCTCGGTGGATTTACTCGCGCTACACGTGTGGATGTTTTATGTGGACACGCGTACCGGATTCGATTAACATATTTATTAAATTTCAATTAGACGTCGTACGAACGCTGATTAGCATACGCCATCATTATAAGCTCATTAATTAATTAGCAACGGGTTATGTCGGTGCCGTGCGCGTCCATCTGGATGTTTTCGGATTCAGCTCTGGATCCATCTAATCGAGGAAACTTAACTGGAGATTGCTTGCATTAATTGAGCGATGACTCTCATTCTAAATGCACATAATCAATTTACGCAAGGCTCAAACGCATCATCTAAACTAGCGAAAGCTCCGCGACATCCGATATCTCCAGATAATGATACAAGAGATACAAGCTTCGAAGAGAAACAAACAGATATTCCAATGGAAATGAAGCGGAGAATAAGTTTAAACCGGAATTGATCTCTCGCTCGAAATTAATTGATGATTTACTTTATTTAGAACAAATGCGTATTCATTACATCCATTCATTATCGGTGCATTAATGTCCTTTCAATGTTTCATGTGATCTATATCGCTCCAATCTTACATTCAAGTCTGTTCCAATTTAATTACTACTAAGCTATCATCTACTATAATTTAGAGGCACATTAATAATTACTAATTAACAAATTACAACTTAAAGATTTTCTTATACAAGTTTTCAGTTTGTTTTGAAAATTACACTCAAAATAAATAAAGAAAAGTTATAGATTAGATTTTTTCTATAAAGCTACATGGTGAACTCAGATAATTTTTAGGATCATTCGTTCTGAAGAAAATAATTAAATTTTAATCAAGAATTATTTGTTATTTTTATTAATTATTTCTTGAACCAAGCGAGATAAAAAAATTCTTTCTTCGCCATAATGCTTGGATTACTCCTAGAAGTATCCATTTAAAGTTTCATCGAAATCGCTCCACGCATTCAAAAGATAAAATTAATTTTTGAGCAATAAATTCAAACACTCCGGATATGAACGTTTCAGCCAAAAATAAACGCATTTTGTACGCAAATTTCTGCGCTGTAACTACAGTTCTACTTATCGGATTTTAAAAAATAAACATTCATATTAACGCTTAGCTTCTATAAAGCTACATGGTGAACTCAGATAATTTTTAGGATCATTCCTTGTGAAGAAAATAATTAAATTTTAATCAAGAATTATTTGTTATTTTTATTAATTATTTCTTGAACCAAGCGAGATAAAAAAAATCTTTCTTCGCCATAATGCTTGGATTACTCCTAGAAGTATCCAGTTAAAGTTTCATCGAAATCGCTCCACGCATTCAAAAGATAAATTTATTTTTTGAGCAATAAATTCAAAGTCTCCGGATATGAACGTTTCAGCCAAAAATAAACGCATTTTGCACGCAAATTTCTGCGCTGTAACTACAGTTCTACCGATCCGATTTTAAAAAATGAACATTCATATTAACGCTTAGCTTCTATAAAGCTACATGGTGAACTCAGATAATTTTTAGGATCATTCCTTGTGAAGAAAATAATTAAATTTTAATCAAGAATTATTTGTTATTTTTATTAATTATTTCTTGAACCAAGCGAGATAAAAAAATTCTTTCTTCGCCATAATGCTTGGATTACTCCTAGAAGTATCCAGTTAAAGTTTCATCGAAATCGCTCCACGCATTCAAAAGATAAATTAATTTTTTGAGCAATAAATTCAAAGTCTCCGGATATGAACGTTTCAGCCAAAAATAAACGCATTTTGCACGCAAATTTCTGCGCTGTAACTACAGTTCTACCGATCCGATTTTAAAAAATGAACATTCATATTAACGCTTAGCTTCTATAAAGCTACATGGTGAACTCAGATAATTTTTAGGATCATTCCTTGTGAAGAAAATAATTAAATTTTAATCAAGAATTATTTGTTATTTTTATTAATTATTTCTTGAACCAAGCGAGATAAAAAAATCTTTCTTCGCCATAATGCTTGAATTACTCCTAGAAGTATCCATTTAAAGTTTCATCAAAATCGCTCCACGCATTCAAAAGATAAAATTAATTTTTGAGCAATAAATTCAAACACTCCGGATATGAACGTTTCAGCCAAAAATAAACGCATTTTGCACGCAAATTTCTGCGCTGTAACTACAGTTCTATTGATCCGATTTTAAAAAATGAACATTCATATTAACGCTTAGCTTCTATAAAGCTACATGGTGAACTCAGATAATTTTTAGGATCATTCCTTGTGAAGAAAATAATTAAATTTTAATCAAGAATTATTTGTTATTTTTATTAATTATTTCTTGAACCAAGCGAGATAAAAAAATCTTTCTTCGCCATAATGCTTGAATTACTCCTAGAAGTATCCATTTAAAGTTTCATCGAAATCGCTCCACGCATTCAAAAGATAAAATTAATTTTTGAGCAATAAATTCAAACACTCCGGATATGAACGTTTCAGCCAAAAATAAACGCATTTTGCACGCAAATTTCTGCGCTGTAACTACAGTTCTACTGATCCGATTTTAAAAAATGAACATTCATATTAACGCTTAGCTTCTATAAAGCTACATGGTGAACTCAGATAATTTTTAGGATCATTCCTTGTGAAGAAAAAAATTAAATTTTAATCAAGAATTATTTGTTATTTTTATTAATTATTCTTTTTATATCTGCAGAAGTGAACGTCATGATCTAAATCAGAAATCAATTAATATTATAATAAATCTACCAAAAACTAAACCATTTTCTTACAAAATATTTCAGTTCGTTTTGAAAATTACACTTAAAATAAATAAAACAAAATTATACATGAGATTTTTTTCAAAGTTTTTTTTCTAGTTGCAGAAGTGAACATCATGATCAGAACATCTAAATCAGAAATCAATAAGTACTAATTAATAATATAATAAATTCACTAAGAATTAAACGAATTTCTTACGAGATATCAGTTTGTTTTAAAATTGAGTCATAGTTTTTTTTTTATATAGGTTTATAGTTGCAGCAGTGAACGTCATGTTCTAAATCAGAAATGAAACCGAGCGAAATTTACATAAGCAATTAAATTTTAACAGTTGAAATGATTTTCGGTTTTATTGTCCGTGAAATGGTTGCGGATTTTGAATTTCAATTAATTCTGTTTATCGTGAATGAGAAAATGGAAACTAAACGACCTTTCGTTTTAATAATTATTAATAGCTTTTGAAAATATATTAATTTCATGTGCACTTATTTTTCCATCAGTAATTTAAGACGATATAAGTCTAGAAAGGAAAGTTACATAATTGGTGAATAAAAATTGATTTTTCAGGATTTCTCCTATAAAACTTCTTTATATGCTGCTCAGTCTTTACTTTCTTCTTGAACCTTAAACTAGTTCAAGGTCTTCAGTTAACTTTCCGACTCTCATCATTATAATGATTCTTTTTGGAGCAACAACTTCATATTCCTTCATATTTTCATCTGCATAATTAACTTTAAATGAATGATTAAAGATATGATTAAATAAGATTGAACAAAATTTGACTATTATTCACATTAATTGTTGAACAAATAAACTTTGAAATTTTCAAATTCAAATATTTATTTACAATTATAAAAGACAAGAATTTATTTGTAGAAATTGCAATAAAAATTCTGTGTATTTAAATTACAAATTAGTATTCATCAAATACATTACACCTAATTATGTTTACTAAAGTCTCTATGCACTCTTGACGTGGTTTATTTAGTTATTAACACCATAAAAAGTAGTTTGTTTACATAAGTAAATACATGTAAACCCGTATTCAAATGGGTCTATTAACACCTTTCTCGATTAACTATATAAAACTGGCATATTTACTTAACACGATAGTTAAGAAATAAATCGTCAAAATAGTGTTACACAAAGTGTTACAGTAAGACGTCGCTTAAGCTAATATTCCGGACTATTTGAAATTGGTCTACATAAACAGACAAAAATTTATTTTTTTTAACTTATTTATACAAACCGGACTATGCGAAGTATTTAATTTTGTTTTACTTTTGAATTCTATATGAAATTTAATTTACAACTAACATAATAGAATAACTGGTTTTTAGTAAGTCATCTATTCAATTATTGTAAAAAACTAAACGTTGCTTAACTTTCATAGGCAGTGAAACTTAAATGCATAATTGAAGCCACATTGCGTCGTATTTCTCTTCAAAATAATAACAATAACTTTAATAAAAACACATGTTCTTTCCGCACTTTCTGTTGCAAAATAAAAATTATTAATTAATTTAATATTAAAAACTTTATGATTAATTAAATAAATTATTTTTATAATTAATAAATTGTTACATTTATTTATAATAACATTTTTTACTAAAAATCTAAACATTATGTTATAAAATATTGAAATGCAATTTAAAAAATTAATTAATATATTACCATATTATGAATAGGTCTCCCATTCAAGAAATATTGTTTAACTTTTCTTGGATTTGCTTTAACTTTCTTCCAAATAAGTATTGTAAATGGATAATTTATAAAAATAAAATACAAATACTGATAATTTTGTAAAAAAATATGGAAATTGAAAAAATATTAAAATTTACTCCAAGAATTTTGTAAATGTTTGGAGTGTAATAATTTTATAATATATTGTTATAAATTAATAATATTAATAGTATTTTAGAATTAGAATTGAGAAATAGACATTCAAAAATTTTGTAATTTGAAAAAAAACTTAATAATAAAAATAGAAGATTTTTAAAAATATTTTGAAAATGTTTGTGAAAAAAAATATAATGGCAGAATTTTAGAATTACAATTTGTATTAATGTGCGAAAAATGCGATAATTGATAAAAGAAAAGAAAAATTTAAAAAGTTTCTCTAATAATTTTATATATAAATCATTGAGAAATACAGTGGAAAATATATATTTTATTGGTATGAATAAATATTAAGAGTATTATAAAATTAGAATTGAGGTGTGTTTTATTGTTTGAAAAATATGAAACTTTGAAAAAGGAAAGAAAAATTTTAAAACTATCTAAAATAATTTTATAAATCATTGGGAAATACTGTGAAAAATAAATATAAGTAAAGTTATATAATTAAATCGTGTATATTTTATTGATATGAATAAATATGTAATAAATATTAAGGGGTTTGTAAAATTTGAGTAATATCGAGGTGTATCTTATTGTTTGAAAAATGTAAAACTTCATAAAAGGAAAGAAAAACTATCTGAAATAATTTTATAAATCATTGTGAAATACTGGGGAAAAAATATTTAAGTACAGAAATGTTATTAAACCGTGTATATTTTATTAGTATGAATAAATTTGTAATAAATATTAAGAGCTTTATAGAATTAGAATTAGGGTGCGTTTTATAGTCCGAAAAATTTGGAAATTGAAATTTAAAAAACTTTCTCTAATAATTCTATAAATCAGTGGGAAATGCAGCGAAAAATAAGTAAAGTTATATAATTAAACCTAATATGTTTTATTGGAATAAATAAATATGTAATAAATATTAAAAGCGTTGTGAAATTAGAATTATTGTGCAAAAAATGTGAAAATTTTAAAAAAGGAAAGAAAAATTTAAAAACTTTCTGTAATAATTTTATAAATCATTGGGAAATACTGTGGAAAATATATTTAATTACAGAAATGTTATTAAACCGTGTATATTTTATTGGTATGAATAAATATGTAATAAATATTGAGAGCATTATAGAATTAGAATTAAGGTGCGTCTTATAATCCGAAAAATCTGGAAATTGAAATTTAAAAAACTTTTTCTAATAATTCTATAAATCAGTGGGAAATGCTGCGAAAAATAAGTAAAGTTATATAATTGAACCTAGTATGTTTTATTGGAATAAATAAATATGTAATAAATATTAAAAGCGTTGTGAAATTAGAATTATTGTGCAAAAAATGTGAAAATTTAAAAAAAGGAAAGAAAAATTTAAAAACTTTTCGTAATAATTTTATAAATCATTGGAAAATACTGTGGAAAATATATTTAATTACAGAAATGTTATTATACCGTGTATATTTTATTGTTATGAATAAATTTGTAATAAATATTAAGAGCTTTATAGAATTAGAATTAAGGTGCGTCTTATAATCCGAAAAATCTGGAAATTGAAATTTAAAAAACTTTTTCTAATAATTCTATAAATCAGTGGGAAATGCTGCGAAAAATAAGTAAAGTTATATAATTGAACCTAGTATGTTTTATTGGAATAAATAAATATGTAATAAATATTAAAAGCGTTGTGAAATTAGAATTATTGTGCAAAAAATGTGAAAATTTAAAAAAAGGAAAGAAAAATTTAAAAACTTTTCGTAATAATTTTATAAATCATTGGAAAATACTGTGGAAAATATATTTAATTACAGAAATGTTATTATACCGTGTATATTTTATTGTTATGAATAAATTTGTAATAAATATTAAGAGCTTTATAGAATTAGAATTAGGGTGCGTTTTATAGTCCGAAAAATCTGGTAATTGTAAATGAAAATACTTTCTCTAATAATTTTATAAATCATTAGGAAATATTTGGGAAATATAAGTAAAGTTATATAATTAAACCGAGTATATTTTATTGGAATAAATAAATATGTAATAAATATTAAAAGCGTTGTAAAATTAGAATTATTGTGCAAAAAATGTGAAAATTCAGAAATAGGAAAGAAAAATGTAAAAACTTTCTGTAATAATTTTATAAATCATTGGGAAATACTGTGGAAAATACATTTAATTACAGTAATATTATTAAACCGTGTATATTTTATTGGTATGAATAAATTTGAAATAAATATTGAGAGCATTATAGAATTATAATAGAGGTGGGTCTTATTGTTTAAAAAAATCAAAAATGTAAAAACTTTCTATAATAATTTTATAAATCATTTGGAAATAAATTTGTAATAAATTATAGTGCGTCTTATAGTCCAAAAAATCTAATAATTGAAAATTAAAAAGCTTTCTCTAATTATTTTTGAAATAGTTAAGAAGTTAAAGTAATATTATTAAATTGTATGTTTTTATTGGTATGAATTAATTTGTAATTTATATATTAAGAGTGAAAAAGGAAAATGTATCAAAGCATTGAATTCGATTTCATAAACGGGATAACGAGATCATAGCCTACAATACGAAACGTGCTTTCTTTCATAAATAATATTAATAAGTTTCATTCCATAAGAAAGTTGAATTTCTATATTATTAATAACAACGCAATTTTCCATGCAATTAGTTTTTGAAAGAAAAAGAAAACCACCATTGGGAGTAGCAGAAGTAAATCTGTTTGGGGCGATGAATTGGGATGTGAAAATGGTGATAATAGAGAGTAGAAAACTTTGTTTCCCTTAATTAGGAGGTGAAATGGAGTTGAGTTTCTATCGATAGAAAATAAATATAAAAGTTGATTGATCGGATGAGGCCGGTTCTTCGGATGACCATATGAGGTGAAACGCGGATCTGATCCGATCCGATCGGGGAATTTAGGCGTTCTCTTCACTTCTCGGTTGGATTTGGTTGAAGAGCGAGGAACGAATCTGGTCGTAATCGATTATCCGACAGGAACGGACAGGAAAGGAAGGAAGGATTGCGAAAGTGAATGGTGCACGGCTTCAACCTGATCTCTGATTGATGTGTGTATGTGTAAGCGTTTTTTCTTTTGACCTTGTTACCACCGATGGATCTTTTAAATAATTCCCGACCGATAATTACACAGAAAGTAGATGATGATGATGATGAAGAGTGAGCTAACGTTCTTCTACTTCTGACCGACACCTCTCCGACAATTCCACGTACCAATAAAAGAAGAAAGAACCTTAGGTTAATGGATGGAATCGATGTGAAAACGCACTTTTCAAATTTTGTTACTCATTTTCTACGTTTATCACACGTACTCGCACAGTTTCACTCCATATATATATATATACAAACGCAATACACAGACACTCATTTATCCATACGAGCGTAATGCTACGTGAATTTCAAAATGTTGAAACCTCGACCTCATCCCGATCAATCAATGAATTTGTAATTGACTGGACTGTAGTGGACGTCGGGCAACACTTTCAAACGGATTTTACTATTCAAACTGCGCCTCATCAATATTTATACCTTGATACTTACACGCCATTTCGTCTGTTCTCGACTACCGTCAAGGAGCACCGCATTATATAACGATGCGTTCGACACCTCCAAAACAAACCATCAATCCCACGCAGCCGGTGCCGACAAACGACCTTTCTTTTCCAGAAAGTAAATAAACATATCGTTCCAATTGTTAGAAATGCATTTAATTAAAATCTACATTTTTTTCCCAACGTTCTAATTCTATAAAACTTTTTACTTATTTTTTTTATTTATCAATAAAATAAATTAAATTACTTTAATAATGACTAATAATAAGAATCATCACAAATCATCACAATATTTACAATTTTTAATTGAGACTTGCGCAATTTCTGTCAGACATAAAAAACATGCAAAAAAAATCTAATTACAGTAATTTCAACATATACAAATTATTATTATTAAATGTAACGTTATTTATAAAACTAATACATTTTCATATACTTTTCTACAGGAATCATTAAATAATTTAAAAAAATAAAAATTTTATTACATAATTTTCAGTATATTTCATTTATTAGTTTGAAATGTTATATTTACATTATAATTATCTAATTTAAGTTTAAATCCTGAATTTTTTAACAAAAAAAAATGAAAAGTAAATATATTATTATATTGAATCAATTTGATTTTAGAAGCTAGATATTTTTAAAAGTAAAAATAATAAAAATTATAAGGGCTTTTAACCGTTTGATAGTAGCATAAATATTGATTTTTACGTAATATACCAACAGTTTTTTATTGTTTGTATTTTCGTTTAACAGTAAAATTAACAATTTAATAAATATTCATTGATGAATTTAGAGAAACGTAAAACCAACTTTGGGTAATAAAAGAGCGAAAATTATATAATTGCACATAAAAGGTAACTTAAAGTAATTATGTTTACTTAAGTATAATTCATATTTTTAATATTAATAATTTTAATTAAAAATGCATGTAATATACAGAATATTTTATACTTAAAGATATACAAATATTAATTATAATTTATTGTTCATAAATTAAAATCAAAAATAACAAATTAACATATCTTGAAAAAAACGTATAAATAAATAATTACAACAACAAATATTATCACGGAATATATAAACAGATTTTTAATTAATTTCATTTTTTAATTTAATTGAAAAAGTAGTGAAATTTTATTTTAATTATATAATGTGATTTATTTTGAGCATCAAAATTCTTATATAATTTTATATACTCAAGAATTGTCCTAATTTTATTGGTTTCCATTAATTTTTGTTCATTTTCTTAAATTTCCATTTTCAATATTTAAATGATTATTTAATATAGATTTTTATTATTCTTTATACTTTATAACTTTATATTTTTTAAATATGGTCCAAATATATAAAATTGTATTATTTTTTAATTTATTTCAAAAAGGATTTTTTTCCCTTTTCATAGATTTTAAGTTTATTTTAATTATATAATATGATTTATTTTGTGCATCAAAATTGTTATGTAATCTTATATACTCAAGTATTTTCCTAAATATTGTCATTATTTCAAATGATAATCATAACGTAGATATTCCAATATTTTCATTTAAACTAATTTTATAGGTTTCCATTATTTTTTGTTCATTTTCTTAAATTTTCATTTTAAATATTTAAATGATTATTTAATATTGATTTTCATTATTCTTTATACATTATATTTAAAAATATTGTCCAAATATATGAAATTGTATTATTTTTCAATTTATTTCAAAAAGGATTTTTTTCCATTTTCATAAATTTTAAGTTTATTTTAATTATATAATATGATTTATTTTGTGCATCAAAATTGTTACATAATCTTATATACTCCAGTATTTTCCTAAATATTGTCATTATTTGAAATGATAATCATAACGTAGATATTCCAATATTTTCATTTAAACTAATTTTATTAATTTCCATTATTTTCTTTCTGATTTCTTAAATGATTATTTAATATTGATTTTCATTATTCTTCATATTTTATATTTAAAAATATTGTCCAAAAATATAAGATTGTATTCAAAACTTATTTTTTGAATAAATCTTAAATTCAGGATAGTATGTTAATAAACAGGTAGAAATCTCGTCGTCGGTAATAACAGAAACACAATTCTTCGCCCACCGAAGATTCCATAAGGCCAACGACCTTAAATCCATGCACCCATATAATTAATATTATCAAAAAAAAAGGAAGAAGCAAGCAGTTGATGTGACGTTAATGAAGACAAACGCCTTGCTAACAATGACTTTTGGAATGAAAACCATGTTTATAATTTGTACGTCAGTTTCATTGTAAATCCGAAATAGAAATCCTCGAAAACGATTGCATCCGTAAAGTGTGTTCCTTCGATGCCCGAAGGCCATGAAATGCTGATGAGCCTACATTCTGTAATTAATTTCTGATCTCCGAAAAGAATAACGATCAACCGGAGGGGCCACTTCCAGGAAATTAAATTAAAAAAAGTTTATTTGACTTTTCATTCTTCTCCCGTTTTGAAAGTAATATTATTTTTGGTTTTTAATTTCTATTAATTGGAAACCATGACCTTGTCTATTTAGGAGTCAGAATTCGTGGCCAATGCAATCCATTTTCCATTCCGTTTACTCATTCTTCTGCTTCTGGTGCGAAGTTACTTGGTATTCAGATTTACTTTGCGCTGCGTTTACCATGATTTCTGGCGCCGAAGCGAATAGAAAGCTGAAAAAAATCGGTTAGTACGGTTTAATTTATCCTTCTTGAATAGGAAATGAACTTCGGGACACTTTTGTTTTCTTCGTCGAAAAACAAATCAAAGTACAAAAAATTTAAATTTTGTACAAGATACGTTTTCTAATCAAAATAAATGTTTGCTTTTCACTAAACTAATAATTATACCATTTAATTATCAAATTATAATTGCTCCAAAATACCACACAAAATAATTACGCTTATAAATATATTGCGAAACACAGCTTCTAAAACATAATTATAAACTGTTATGTTTACGTTATATAATTTGAATTTAATTATTTATTTTTATATACTTTATAACCAATAAAATTATAATAACAGCGAAATGAAATGCATAACATGACATTACCATCATCTATTTGACAGCTGTCATTACATACTGTGAGTGCTACAGCTGGATAGAAGTATTTAAAAAATATATATTTATGTTATATAATCATATAAAATCAATCAAATTATTTTACAATGATATAAGTCTCTTAAATCAATTACTCTTTGACAGCTGTCATTTCACAATGACATATTTGTTAAATTTTATGGTTATGTTATACAATTTTAATTGAATTGTTTAAATCCATTCAAATTGTATAAAAGAAAGTATACTGAAATATTGTCATAAATAAATTACTATTTGACAGCTGTCACTACACAATGATAGTATCAATTATCATTTGAGTAGAATTTAAAACAAAATTGTGAAATGTTTGTTTACTAAATGATATACAATATGACAGCTGTCATTATACACAAATGACAATTTATGTCTTATGTCACTCATATTTGCGAATAGAGCAGGTGTAATGAAATTCAATTGGTATAAAAAAAACTAATTAAAATAAAATATTTTAATTTACATTTAAAACGAATAAAAATCAATTATGGAACGATTCGGAGCAGTCCTCTGCCGACAGCGTTTAAAACGGGCTTAATTGGACGTTAATCGGCGATCCAAAATTTAATTAAAATCGGTGTAAATTTGACTTTGCTAACCGGTAATACTTTCGAAAGAAATTTATTATTCCGGGAAACCGATAAATTGACGCCGCGAAGGAAAATTAATTAATGACGAGTAGAATTTATATATAAAAAAAAAACTAACTACATCTTCATTTGTTGGAAGAGGCACGAGCGGAAACTAAAATCGTGGCGAGATGCGATTTACGACTGTTTACATTAAACGTGAATATGTTAGGAGTAGTAAACATATACAAAATTATGCATGTGTCTGGTGGAGAGAAAAAAAATATAAAACAACATTAAACGAGGTAATGTTTGAAATTGTAAAGCGTGTAGTAGTTTCTCTAAATAGTCCATAAAATAATAATTACACTTTATAATATTATCTCACTGAAATGCATATGGATATACATTAGGTTTATAGGTAATTTTGCACATCAATTTACTTGTAAACATAAGTTTAATTTTCAAATTTTTATTTTGTAGATATTATTTTTACATGGTAATTGATCTGAATCAAGAATTCTATAGTTAACAATACTTGATACTTGTCAAGTAACTTGTCTAATACTTATGCTATTTTCATAATTCAACAATACTTTGCATAGTGCTGTTTTGATCAGATTCACTATAGTTCGGTTTTCAAATTTCACTATGCACAGTTATGTCATTTCTTGAGCAGTTTGTTTCTATTTTATGAGATATTGCTGTATTTTAAATCAGAGTGTGATCATATCTAATGTAGTTGTGACATTTATTGTGCTAACTATACAATACTTGATACTTGTCAAGTAACTTGTCTAGTACTTATGCTATTAAGTGCAAATACACAGTTGAATTAAATGTCTTTTATACGTTTTCACTATACACAGTTATGTCTCTTTTATTAAGCAGTTTATTTCCATTTTATTTAGTTCCTCTATTAGTGCGGTTTTAAAAAAATCTGGGATATTGGCGAAACCGATAATCCTCATTATTTGCAATACTGTAGTATTTTTAATAAGAGTGATAATGTGACATTTATTGTACTTACTAAACAATACTTGATACTTGTCAAGTAACTTGTGCTATTAAGTGTAAATATACAGTTGATTTAAACGTCATTTATACGTTTCATGATGCAACAATACTAAGCATAGTGCTGTTTTGATTTGATTCAATATAGTCCGGTTTCACAATACTTGTCAAGTAACTTGATACTTGTTGAGTTACTTATGCTATTAAGTGCAGGATACAGTTGAATACTTTGTATAGTGCTGTTTTGATCGGATTTTACTATATAAAGTTATGTCATTTTTTGGGAAATTTATTTCCTTTGTATTTAGTTCCTCTATTAGTGCGGTTTTAAAAATCTGGGAAATTGTCGAAATCGATAATCCTCATTATGCGAAATATTGCTGTATTTTAAATCAGAGTTTGAGAATATCTATTGTAGTTTTAAATATTAATGAATTGTGACATAACTTGATACTTGTCAAGTAACTTGTGCTTTTAAGTGCAAATATAGTTGATTTAAACGTCATTTATACGTTTCATGATAAAACAATAATCCGCACTATTGTGAGATATTGTTGTATTTTAAATCAGCCGTAGTTTCATATATTAATGAATTGTGACTTTTATAAGTTTTCTTATATAAATTTATGTAGATCCTATTAATATTATCTATAAAGCATGTAATTAAATATAAATAATATTGTAATATTTTAATAATGTAAAAGTTACATAAATTCTTGTCAGTATGAAAAAGTAAAATATGTGTTTTTTTTGGATGGTGTTGAAAGATCGCGTTCCAAAAACCGATAAATCAACGTAAATTACTCGCAAATGTAAAATGATGCAATTAAATGTTGGACATGCTGGTTTACCATGCTCGTATTTGCATAATTCCGCTCTTATTTCAGCAAGTACAATGAACTTATGCGAGCGTTCGCGAACTTTTCGTGCAAAGTGCGAACTTGATTTATTTCACGAAGAGAACGAGCTGGTCTGTCGGCTAGCTGGACGGCATCGGATCGTGAAGGATTCCATCCGAAGCAGGAAACGGTGGAGCCGTTTCCTGTATGTCTGGCCCGATACGATTAATCCCGTTTCAGGATTCTCTCTCTGGAAGCTATTTTATTTTTTTTATATCTTTATCTTCCACATCATTTCACAGCCTTTGTCTTTCAATTTTTAATTAAAAATTTTCATATCCTAAACCTAACTTTATAATAATTTTTATATAGATTATAAATTAGTATATTTATATAAATTATATGATTTTATAATTTTTTTAATTTATATTGACAGCTGTCAAATAGTAGTTGGTACGCTTGTCTGTCATTTATGACACACAATATAAATGACAATCTACTATTTGACAGCTGTCATAAATATTTATTTATTTAAGTATTAAAGATAATTGTTATTTGCATATATCTTCTTAATATTAGTATTTTTTGTTTGTATTTATACAGCAACTAAATTGCTAAAATTATTTCAGAATTGTCTCGATTTGACACAAGGTGACAGCTGTCATTAAAAATTTAAAACAACCGATAGGTTGAAAAAGCTGTTACAGAGTCTTAAATAATTTTGTATCTGTATTGTAAAGGTCAGTTCATATTTAAATATGAGGTCCAGATGACCTACGCAATTACCGGTGGCAGAAATCTCAGCAAAATCTGGACTTACGCCACGTGTTCTTCCTGATCTTAACTACGCTTATCTTTCTACTAATCTTTTCCGCATGAAAATTTGCCACGTTTACAAAACATCGAAACATGTACAGACAACTTTTCTATTTTCAAGGAACAACGATCAGAGGTGTCGCCGTTCCATTTCGAGTGTCTTTTCTTTTTTATATTTTGGAAAGTGAATCGTGGCGGAAAACCGTGTGCGTTGTCGAACCCTCCTCTTCTCTCGTTCCGAAGAAAGTGTGTTTGAATATTCAAAGGTAACGAAAGTGTAGTTGGAAACGCGAAACACATACACACATCGGCTACATGCCAATTAACCGTTAACATGTCCGCTTCGGACTAGCATAAGTGTGTATAAGTATACAACATCCATCCATCCACATATAGTATACATTCACACTTCTATATACATATACATACATATAAGTATTTTAATGTAAGTGTACGTGTATTTTCATTTCTGCTTATATACTTACTCTCTTCCATATGTATTTATATATTCCATTGTAATGCGGCGAGTAAAAGTAAATTACGTAAGAGGAGAGTTCATTGATATTGGCCGCGCGCCGCTCTTGAACTCTGACTCCACTTTCTTCTATTGGTCTGGGCTCGAGGCGCTTCCTCCACGCATTACCCATCACACGAATTGATTTATCTTCAGCCACTTCGGATGCGATCCCATCGAACACCATCAAAACATTTTGTCAGCATTCAATTACTCCTCTGCACCATCGATAAATCCATCCAGTTCTGCAGATACACATCAAAATAGGTGTTTTGAACTAAGAATACTTTTTTTTCTAAACATCTTCTCATCATTATCAATAATCGATGCTGTGTGCATTACTTGGAGAATGGTAGCTGGACGAAAGGTCGATAGCCTCACGTGGTCCATCACCGCTACTTGCTTCTCTTAGCATAAGCTTATATTTTAAATATACCAACTAGAACTTAGGGTTTTCATATATTTCCTTTAATTAATCTATTAATTACATTTTTGTATTATTTCACATTTTATTTAAAATTATAGTATTTTTTTCAATTAATAAAAATCTAAAGAATATTTTTATAAAATAATAAAAATAAACATCGTTTATTGGCCAAAATACAAAAATTATACAAATAAACTATTTAAAAAATTATATAAACAAAATAGAAATATATTCAAATATAAATGTACCTGGTCAAACGATTATCGATTTAGGTCTTTCCGCCCATTTTATAAATTGTTAATTTTATTCATTACAATTTTTACAACTAAAAAATGATTTATTTAAAAAAAACGATAACTCTTGCAAAAAGTATTTTCTTTTTATTATTTAGTAATGAGATTGTTTAAATACAAGTATATGTATTAATATTATACAAGTAATTACATAGGAATAATTTTGCAAATCACTTATGAAAAATGTCATTACATAACACATATAAAGTAAAACATTTTGAAAAGGAGACGCAGCAACAAAATGTTTGGAAACCCTAGCTTAGACCATAATATTTACTCCTAATAATAATAAATTTTATTAAATTTCTATAAATTAATTACAATTATTTTGTTAATAATTTCACTTTGTGTGGCTCTTACAATAAAAAGTTATTATTGTTAGTTATAAGAATAGTTTTGGCGTATAAAAAAAATGCAATTTTACATTTTCATACATATAATTTTGGTTCAATCGTTTTTTATATAATAATAGTATAAGATTAAATTTATCTAATATATTTACAAATTAATTATTTAAAGTTTACGAATATTTATAAGGAAAATTTTATAGAAATAAAGAATAATCACTTAATATTTTTTGTATAACTAGAAAAAAAATAATATTCTATTTATTGGATAAATTTATAATTTTAATTTTTACATCATGTATATTTTATTATTTGAATTTGGACAAGTATCTTCGTAATATTAAATCAACAGATTATTAAATTAAATAGATTATAATAATGAATTTCTTGGCTATTTTGGAGAATAATTATTGATAATATGAAATATGAAATTTTTTCAAGATATACTTTAAATATTAATAGAAATAAATAATGGCAATGTGTATAATAATGTATAACATTTTTATATGAATTATATAATATTTTCTATCAAGAAAATAGTAATAATGAAAGTTAATGGATCGAAACAGTATAATATAGAATATTAATTAAAAAATAAGGAAGTAATTATATAATATTTAGCTAAAACCTTCTGAGCCATAGTAGAAAATTATTAAAATCAATGAGTTCAAGTTTAATATAATTCAAGTGAAAAACATAATTTTAACTTACATAAGTATCATTACAATTTAAATAAGTACAGAATGAACTATATTTCTATTTGAAATTGATAGATGTTGCATTACTTATATAATAGTTAATATGCTTTCGAATAGTATAACTTAGCGAATAATTTGATATTAAGAATAATTACAATTACTGTAATAATACATGTTGCGGTAATTGGTGCTTTGCAACAACAACAAAAAAAAACAGTGTTCAGAAAGAAATGTTACAAATTCTGTGGAACTTGACATTAAAATTAATTGAGTCCAATTACAGGCGCGCTCACGCAACCGGGCTTTGTTTATTTATAAACAATTAATTGGTTCCGTCGTTGCGTAATCCGCGAAACAACGAACCGCGCGTTACGTAACGCAAATGTTATAGAGATCGAGAGTTTCGGAAATGGGTTCCCAAAAAATGCGTGCGGAATTAAGCGATTGTGAAACGTTTTATTATTATTTCGCTTTGTTTTTGTTTGGCGCTGCGTGCTTTTTTTTTGTGTGCAGATTTTCAATTGTTCTTGTATAAACACCTGTACGTGAGCACATGAAATGTAATCCAATTTTAAGTGGAGAGAAAGTGAATCGGTTGACACGCGACGTAACAACAACAATGAATGCAACGAGACGAAAATGAAAGAGCCACGCTGGCAACAGGAGCAGCAGCAGAAGAAGCGGCAGTGGTGGTAATAGCAAGCGATGGTAGTAGTCGTAGTAATGATGATGGTAAAATAGCTTCACGCAATGCATATGGACGGATCAGAGCGTTCATTGTTTCGATTCATAAAAGTGTAACCAAAAGTGTGTTTCATAATAGGGATTGTTCGGGGCAACGATGGTTGCGTACTAGGCACTAATTGTCTAATGTGTTATTTTTTCTAGTACTTCTGTTTTCTTATTATTTTGTGCGTATCTAAATGGTTACAATTTAAATTATAAGAAATGTCTTAAAAGAAACAATAACTTTTTGTACTTAATCATCAACTTATTTTAAATAATTGTTATATAAAGAGTAAAAAATACATGAATTGTTAATTCTCATTTACAAACTATTTCATTTTATGTTGACGCCTTGAATATGAATTAAACAAAGTATAAAAGTAATCAATTTATGAAAAATTCATACTTTTTGAAGAAAATGTTAGTTTTTCTAGTAAAAAAGTAGAGTACTGAAAAAGTAATTCCTTACGTTTATTTTATTCTTGAATGAGAATTTTAATTAAATTAAGTAATAATAACTAATTAATTGCAAAAATATAATAGTTTTTGATCCATTATTTAAATTTTATTTTGTTTATTTCAATAATATTTGGCCTACATTTGTTATAAATCTGTAATATGAATATTTGATAAATTAGTTAATAAAATAATAATTTTATTACTTATTAATTTTTACAAGAAAACTAATCTCACGCTGATTGTGGTTTAATTAGTTAATTTTTATTTTTTTATTGGTAAAAATACGTACAAATAAGTACATATTTATTTATATAAAAATATAGGTAGGTAAGTTTGATATTGTAAACTTTATCTAAAATCTACAAAATTAAATGTTAAATTATAAAAGATTATTTTTTCCATAAATATTTACTCAAAATATAATTTAATTCTTCTACTTTTTTGTGCAGAAAACTTTAGGAACACAAATGTGAAATTGTTTGTAAATTTCTAATTTTATTTTTTTAAATTATTTTTATGGAATTTTAAATGTTGAAATCTTCAACTTATTTACAGTAAATTTCAAATTTTGGATTTATCAAAATATTTTCAGTAAATTCAAATTTTTTTTCTAATTATCTACAGAAAATAGATTTATCAAATTATTTTTGATAAATTTCAAATTTAGAATTTTTCAAATTATTTCCGGAAATTTCAATTATTGATTCCTGTAATTATTAACAGTAAATTTCAAATATTGGATTTTTCAAATTATTTACTCTAGATTTCAAATTTTACATTAATTATGTTTTTTTTTAATATTTTAAAATAATTATATAATAGTCAATAATTTTGGACATTTATAAATGCCTAAATATTATCATTTATTGCATTTAATCATAAATAAGAGCAAAAAAACTGCAGTTAATAACACTTTCTACGTATATATTTAGTAAAGTTTTCATTAGAATTTATAAGAATACATTGAAATATAATATTTTATTACAACATATAGCTTTAGTTTAATTCCTTATTATTGAAACCAAATTATATAATAGCAAATTAATCAAAGAAATTATAGAAAGTTTAAAACTTTCTTGCTAAAATTAAAGCACATACAAATTTATAAATTAACACAATATTTTCAATCAATGATGAGAAAACTATAAATAAATTTATCTTTGTGTATTTTTATATAGCTGCTGTAATAAATATTATTATATAATATGTATAGCTACCGTATTTTTATATATTTTAATATTCTTCGATAAGATATAAATAAGTTAATAAAATTACTCGTTTTGTTATAAAATGTAACAAGAAATTATTAAATTTACGTTAAATTGTCTTGAGGAAAATACGAGGCCATCGTGGGAGGAAAAAGTGGTGTGCTCCGATGCTGCGGTCCAACAATGTGCGATGGGACTGAAACATTTGCATAATAGCATATGCATAATGTAATAACACATCTACAATTAGATGTCGTTAAGTGCACTCTATATTCAGTCCACGTATCCCGATGAGTTGTGAGTTTGGTGCGTGTATGAGTGCACATACTCATACATTTATACTCATATGTATATACAAGTAAACGGTCGCTTGTAAGCTAAGGTGAGGAGACCAGAGGAAGAAGTCGATGGAATGAAGTCGGCCGGAGAGGCAACAGGGGGAAGAAACGCGAACGCACGTATGAATTTATTGTGGGAGATTCGAACGCCGCATGAGACGACGAACCCACACATACACACGTCTCAATTATTTCGGATTTACGATGCGTTCACAAATTCGTGGCAGCGATCATTAGTTTCCTCCCCATTGGCTATCTTAATTTACGGCTCGTGCGACGTGTGCAACTCTTTCAAGAGAAATCTGATTAAGATGTCGTGGTGCACATGGATTTTGATTCCAACACACATTTCAAGCATTTTCAAGATATCGATTGTCATTCCATATGTTTCTTGCAAGAAATGTAACATTATAGAATAACTATTACTTATTTAAGTCGATTTATAAAATTCCAATCTATTTAATACTTATGTAATATTTCCTTGTCTTAATGAAAAAATATCATTTGCTGCTTGAGTCAAGGGTCGTACATAATTATATAATAAAATAAGTGAAAATTATACGAATTAAAATAATTTACAACCATTTATTTAAATTAATTATAATATAACTTGCGGTAAAAAAAACTTTATAGATTCTTAAGTATTAAGACATTTAAGTACATTAACACACTCAGATTCATGGAAATAGATCAAACAAAGTGGAGTGCCAAATTTGGCCCGCGTGTCCAAAATTGCTCTAATAATTGGGAATTTTAGTAGTTCCAATTATTTTTTTCTGACCAACAAAAATTGTTATTTATTACAATAATTATTTTTTAGATATCCCTGTACTTACATCAAATAACAACATTAATAAATAGTGTGGATTTAGAATAAAATGAAATTTGCAAATTAAATTAAATTAGATAATTTTTTTAGTAAAATAAAATAAAATTGCTGTAATAATTGGGAATTTTAGTAACTCAAATTATTTTTTTATTATTTATTGCAGTAATATTTTTTTTTAATATTCCTGTGTAAGTACAAACAACATTAATAAATAGTGTGGATTTAGAATAATTTAAGATTTGCAAATTAAATTACAAATTTTTTTAGTAAAATAAAATAGAATTGCTCTAATAGTTGGGAATTTTAGTAATTCAAATTATTTTTTTCTGACCAATAAATTTTATTATTTATTAGAGTAATTATTTTTAGATATCTCTTAAATTACATTAAATAATAATATTTATAAATTGTGTGGATGCAGAATATTATATAATATTTTGCAAATTAAATTAAATGATGTAATTTCCAAGGAAAATTAAATAAAATTGCTCTAATAATTGCGAATTCTAGTAACTCAAATAAAATCGCTTTGTTCTGTCGTCCGGTTAGATTAAATAATCATGTTTGCAAAATGTCATGCATGCCAGATCTGCCTAATTGTATAATGTGGCATTCTTTAGTGAATTATTATATTTCACTAATTTATCTTTTTTATATTAATTGGCTACGAATATAGGTTACAAAATTTGGCATGTGACAAAATAAAAGTAATATTGGACTTTTATTATTTTAAATTTTACTTATAACTTAATAACTTAGTTTTTACGTAATTATTATAAAATTAATAAATATTTGCATTTGAATTTAAATAAAGTTTGATTTAATCATACATTTTATTATATATTTTATATTTCTATATTTTTTAACAATTGTTTTCATCTTATTCTAAATATAGAAGTATTCACCTACTAAAGTTCAAGTATGCAAAATAAACAAAAACACTATTTTTTTTTTATAAATAAATGGAACGTACATATATTTTTATTTATGAATTGAATTGAAAGTTTCTAAATTCTCCAAATTTCGACCACCAAAAAATGCAAACATATTTTACTCTTCTTCATGATCTAAAATGTAAATTTTATCTGTCGAAAACACAATTTGAATAATTGTTTCTACATTTGCAACAGCTGTTAACTATTTTATAATAGAAATGTAAAAAAAACATTCAAATATTTAGCAATAAAGTGCATATATTTTATTTTTTTTGTAGAGACTCTTAATAAATTATTTAAGACCGATACGAAAATTTTGTATATAATATACTCCATTTACCAAGTTATTAACAATTACTTGACAAGTAACGTTGTATTAGAAAAGGGTAATTAGTAATTTGTATTAAATTACTGGTATAACTAAAATCACATATAAAACATGTACCATCAATCAAGTTTTTAATAAGTACTTGACAAGTATTGCAGGGAATAATTTATTTAAGATAAAACAAATTAGTAGTTTGTATTCAGCTACTGGTATAATTAAAATCATAAGCAAACATTTTGTATACTATATAGCACGCACTACCTACCAAGTAGTAGCTAAGTACCGTAGGGAATAGTTCCTTGAAGATAATTGGTAAAGTGGTAATTTTACAGCTATTGCTATAAATAATATCAATAATTACAAACAACCAAGTTAATGGTAGCAACTTGACAAGTAGCGTAGAGAGTACATCTTTTAAGGTAAGGAAAATTATTAATTCGTATTCAGCTACTGTATTACACTAAACGGTTTTAGTATGAGTATATAATCTAACACGCACTATCTACTTAGTTATTCATATGTACTTGACAAGTTCTAATCAGAATAATTCTATAAGAAAAAGCAGTTAATAATAATAAAAACCTTTATTGGATACAAACCCTTGGCCGAAGGGCTATTAACCAAAGATTATCAGCCCAAATGCCGTTACTTATTTAAAATTAACAAAACCTAAAATTAATTATTATTAATTACATTTCAAACTAGTTAATTAGTAATTTATACTTAGCTACTAATATAGCTGAAGACAGAAACAAACGTTTCATACAGTAATAAAGTTATTGAAAACTAACGTATATTCAAAAAATCCTTGTAATATAGCTTAGAGTGTACTAGTAGGAAAAAAACTTTTTTAAATCTAAATTTAATCACGACTTTACACAATATTCGTGACTGAAAAAAAACGCTTAAGTACTGTAAACATCAATATATTATAATTCAAATAACAAGCTTAATTTGATACATTATAGACAGTTATTATATAGATAAAGTCTTAGTTTATTTATGATTTATTTATTATTTATTAAAAAAAAAGTTTTTTTTTAGAAAAAATAATTAAATTGATTCAAATTATTTTTAAATATTTTTATTCTTAGAATATTATCTAATATAATAATTTGATTATTTTTATTATAATCTCCCTTTTTTCCTAATTACCGGATTATATAAATTAAGTAAAAAATATTATATACTGATTAAAAAATATTTTTTAAATAAATTTCATATAAATATTACGTCTGAATAATTTATATAATATAATAGTTTGATGATGTGTGACAAAAGTAAGCTTTCTTGAAATACATTTGTTCAGTAAAATCTCGAATTACGCAAACTCGGAGTTATGCGGTTGTTCTCAATGTTTCCTTGCTGTTATTCGCTTTGGACTCTTCATATTCGATTACGATTTTGAAAATTACAAAATCTAAGTTATAAGTTAAAAACATGTACCTCGACTTACGTGATTTTAGCCAGAAACGCGTAACTTCGGGATATTACTTTTTAATTTCATATAAATATTACGTTTGATTAATTTATATAATACTTTGATGATGTTTAGCAAATGTAAGCTTTCTTGAAATACGTTTGTACAGTAAAATCTCGACTTACGCGAACTCGAAGTTATGCGGTTGTTCTTTGTTCTCAATGTTTCCTTGCTGTTATTCGCTTTGGACTCTTCATATTCGATTACGATTCTGCAAATTACGAAACTTAAGTTAAAAAAAATGTACCTCGACTTACGCGATTTTTGCCAGAAACGCGTAATTTCGGGACATTACTTTTTAATTTCATATAAATATTACGTTTGAATAATTTATATAATAGTTTGATGATGTTTGGCAAATTTAAGCTTTCTTGAAATACGTTCGTACAGAAAAATCTCGAAATTTAAGTTATAAGTTAAAAAAATGTACCTCGACTTACGTGATTTTAGCAAGAAACGCGTAATTTCGGGATATTACTTTTTAAATTCATATAAATATTACGTTTAAATAATTTATATAATAGTTTGATGATGTTTGGCGAATGTAAGCTTTCTTGAAATACATTTGTACAGTAAAATCTCGACTTACGCAAACTCGGAGTTATGCGGTTGTTCTCAATGTTTCCTTGCTGTTATTCGCTTTGGACTCTTCATATTCGATTACGATTCTGCAAATTACGAAACTTAAGTTATAAGTTAAAAAAAATGTACCTCGACTTACGTGATTTTAGCCAGAAACGCGTAATTTTGGGATATTACTTTTTAATTTCATATAAATATTACGTTTGAATAATTAATATAATAGTTTGATGATGTTTCGCAAATGTAAGCTTTCTTGAAATACTTTTGTACAGTAAAATCTCGACTTACGCGAACTCGAAGTTATGTGGTTCTTCATTGTTAATTGGCGTCTGCTATCTTCAATGTTTCCTTGCTGTTATTCGCTTTAGACTCTTCATATTCGATTGCGATTCTGCAAATTACGAAACTTAAGTTATAAGTTAAAAAAAATGTACCTAGACTTACGCGATTTTAGCCAGAAATGCGTAATTTCGGGATATTACTTTTTAAATTTAAATTTAAGTTATAAGTAAAAAAATGTACCGATTTTTGTCGTAACCGCGTAACTTCTGGATATTACTGTATTTTATTTGAATGATTTACCAATTGACAATTAAATGGATGAGCATGAGTGTAAGTTGATATGGAGCAACGTTTACGGCATTTGCAAGAGTTGGTAACCATTGCGGAAGGTAATTTATTGAGAGTAACATTATTAACGGTTGGAAATAAAAGCGAACGATGCGCGGTTACAAAATTCCTAGTAAAAATATAAAAAAAATAAATAAAATAAAGCCTACAGTATTTAGATTATTTGAATATGAAGTGTATTTAGAAGTAACAGTACCTGTCGAGGGAATGTCGTTGGCCATTAGATAGATGTTATTGTTTTCTTAATAGCGTTTGTTTCCAGATTTATCGTAAGAGTGATAAACCGCAAATAGTCGGAAGAAAGTAAAACCGTGTGCATGTGTTTATTTGTTATAAGTAAATATATATATATATATTTATATGTGCGTGTATTTAAGTGTGTGTGCGAGTGTGCGCCAGCTTCCTCCAGTTCATTAGCCTTTCCGAGATAGCACTGAGAACGTGCTCTGTACATACGCATAAGCACAAACGAAGAGGCCATCACCGAGAGGTTTATTTTTGGTGAAATTGAGCTCTGTTTTCCCATTAAAAGCAATATCAATTTAGTAAATATTGGGTTAATGGACTTCCTATAATGTAATTGCAGCGAAGCTATTGAGGTTTCGAGAGTACTGAAACCGCTCGGATTTTTCTCTCTCTTAATTTTTGCATCTCTCTTTCTATTTCTCCTCTCTCATCTTGCTCTTCGAGATCTGTTGTTCTTCTATATTATTGGTCTTCCGCAGCGATCGGCTGTTTGTTTTTAAGAAAGTGAAACCAGGTGGAGCATGATCAGTCTGAAGAGAGATGATAATGATGATGATGATGCGGATGGAGAAGCGGAAGAAAAATGAAACGCCGCGGATTGATTAATTGCCGTTTTTATCCGGGGATATAACAATGGTCGTGTTGGTGGAGGATGAGGGGATTTGAAATTCAAATCCACTTCGCAGCGATCCATCAAGACAATGATCGTATTAGACGCGACCTAATAAGAGATAATCATCGGCAAAGATGAGGAAGAATAGACCGAAGACCACGAGGATCGAGCAGAAATAATAATACAAAAAAAAAGATCTATCTCCTTTTAGAAACATTCGCACTCGGTGAAAGAGTGAGGACTTCTATTACATTGCTGTACGGATCTCGTGGCTCTCTCAGACATTATTACAAGCAATTACATTTATGAAACGAGAATAAGACGTATTTACCGCGATCGGTGTAATGCACCTTTCCCACGATATTATTGATATTAAGTGATTCATCTACATTTAACAGTCACAACTTTCCAACGGCACACACCAAGCATACTCACAATCAGCTTCTTACAATTATTAAGATATTATCAACATTTTCCATTCATGCTTCATTCACACTTTCATTCATAATATCACATAATCTCAACTTTTTAGTCAATGTTGTCTGTTTGTGTGATTGCATGTATCATTTCTATTATGTATTTATAATTTACTACAGTTAAATTAATTGAAATATTCAACACTTCAATTGTACGTTCCTATGAACAATGCGTACGTTCATGTAAATAGTATGTACATTCGCGCGAACAAAAACCCCAATTTATTGAAAATACATATAAATAACTTTATGTAATTGCATGGTTTATTTTTATTATATATTTTGTTTAGTGAAATTAATTTCAAATATAGTTTTATAAAAATATACATTTGGATAAAAAAAGACCAATTTATAGAAAATGCTGATATAATATTATAAAATCATAAATCAAATACATTCATTAATTAAGTTCATAAAAAAATGTGTACTATTATATATAAAAATAAAATTGTACGTTCATCTGAATAATGTGTACGTTTGTGCGAATAAAAAAACCAAAAGATGAATTAATAATTTCACATAAGAATAACATGATGTACAAAATAAAATTGTACGTTCGTGCGAATACATAAATATTTCATTAAATGTTATGAAAAATTGTTTAATATTAAAGTTACATATTAATTACTTTATGTAATTGCATGAATTTTTTATATTATTTTTTTTTTTTGCTCAAATTAATACTTTTATCTTCCAACTCTAGCCCAAATTATTGAAAATGCTGATATAATGCTATGAAATCATAAATCAAATATATGAATTAATTAAGTTCATAAAAAATGTGTATTATATAAAATTGTACGTTCATCTGAATAATGTGTACGTTTGTGCGAATAAAAAAACCAAAAGATTAATTAATAAATTCTCATAAGAATAACATGGTGTACGAAATGAAATTGTACGTTCGTCCGAATACAGAGACCAAATTATTTAAAATACTTATATAATGTATTACCATAAGAAAATTGAATGAATTGTTGAAAATGCTTAGGAAATATTCAATTGAATGTTATGAAAAATTGTTTCAAATATTAGGACTTGAAGTTTATCTTTTATTGTTGTTTAAGTATTAAATTATGAAAATAAATTAAGAACCTTAACACCTATTATAAATATTTTTTTGTAATCAACGATAATACTTATATTTAGTGTTTGAAAGGCGATAAGATTATTTAAGAAATAAATAGTTTCGTAATCTCGAAACGCTCAAAATTAGTCAAACACATCAATTAATAAATTTATATCATATAGTGTACGATAAAAAAATACGTTTGTGTGAAAAAAGGAACCGAACTGTTAAAAATGCTTCAAGTAAATGTTATGAAAAATTATTTAAGAATAAAGAAAATAATAGGACTTGAAGTTTATCTTTTATTGTTGTTGAAGGAATAAATTATGAAAATAAATTAAGAATTTTAACACCTATTATAAACATTTTTTTGTAATCGAAGATAATGCTTATATTTATTGCTTGAAAGACGATAAGATTATGTAAGAAATAAATCAAACACATCAATTAATAAATTCGTATAACTGTTGAAAATGCTTCAATTAAATGCTATAAAAAATTATGTAAGAATAAAGAAAATAATAGGGCTTGAAATTTATATTTTATTGTTGTTGAAGTAATAAATTGAGAACGTTAACACCTATTATAAATATTTTTTTGTTGTAATCGAAGATAATACTTATATTTAGTGCTAGAAATGCGTTAAGATTATGTAGGAAATAAATAGTTTCGTAATCTCGAAACGCTCAAAATAAATGCATACGAACAAACAGCAACTGGTCACAGTTAAAAGCCTAGCATTTGCATGAATGCTGTTCTAATGGTTATGGGTACATCTCCTAACAACACGTGATAATCCAATTAAAGGTAATTTCCAGCTGCATAACATCGAATCGACGAGCCGGGTGTAAGGATTGCGTAAGGATCGGAGTGAAATACAAAATAAAAATAAGATCGGAGAACTATACACGAAAAGTAAAGATTTAATGGCATTCGCATGCGGCGAGAATTTCTTTTGTTGAAAACCGGAACAATGTAAAATTGTTGACGTTGGCGTGCACCGAAGAAAGTGGACGTGGAAACAATGAAACCATATGTCTTGTGCACTACATTTTCTTTTCCTCTTATTCTTCATGTTTTTATTTTTATTTTTTATTTTTTGTATTTATTTCCTTCGTCTTGTTCTCTCAGCACATTTTACTCTCTTCTGTATCTCCAATTTCCTATATCGCGAAAGCATTAATCATGAAATAAATCGAACAGCGGTAATAGTTTTGCAGTCGATAATTACGAGTCGTGATTTATTCGATCGATGTTATCAAATCAATTCGCACTTTTATAATTACCGTCGTAATGCCATTATTACAACTCTATTTATTTTTTACTTTTTATATTGAACTTGTTGAGATTTTCCTTTCGTTCTGTTGCTGGGCGTGTTTGATGAATAACGACTTGCATCTAAGATGTTTGCAATGAAATCTATAGATCACATTGATAAATAGAAATATTGATATAAAAATATACAAAAAAATATCATTAATATTTATTTATTATGTTTGAAATCCGAGTAGATTTTGTACTTTAAGCACAAATTATGTTATTTTCGTTTGAAAAAAAAAATAGATTTGACTTTTATTTATTTAGATTGAGAATCAAAGAATAATACATATTTTTTAATTTATTTAAAGATAATACTAAGTAAAGTATATTGAAATGAAGAAGTACATCAATTTTCTCTATGTTTTGAATACAAATATTACATTTTTCTTAATGGTTTTGGTTCATTTCTGACACTCTTTGGATTTACCTAGAATGTATGAAGTGAGATTAAAAAAAAGATTATTTTGTTCATCTTTACAAAAGTGAATATTCCATATCAAACAAATTTTATATAAGTTTTTTTATAGTTTGGAAATTCACGAAAATTTATCATAAAAGATGAGTAAAATATAGATAGATTAATAGATTGAAGCATCCCAAGGCCCGCGGGCCCAATTCGGCCCGCTAGTTCAATTGATCCGCTCATCTCAGTAAAGTTAGTCTTATTTGTGATGAGAGAAAATATAGAAATATATTTATTAATAATTTCGTCTAATCCTTCATTCAAAATGATAATTTAGCCCCAAAACTACGATTTCAAAAAACAAGAATTTTCTTAATATTTAAAATGGTTAGTAATAATTCATTACATTTTATATATGATTTAAGTTATTATTATTAATAGTAATTTATTTGTTCAATTTTTACCATATAATATTTTTTCGGATGATTTCATAATTAAAAAAAGAGGCAATATTAATAATATTTTAAACGAAAAGTAATTGTAAGCAGTTTTTATTAAAAATATTAAAATATATTCTAAAAATAATTATATTATCATTAAATATTTCAAAGTTTAATTAATCTTATTTTTTTTTCATTTCTGCCGGAAATATGAAATAATATTGGTAATAGATATTTTCGATTTTAATTAAGTCATAAAATTTGAAAACATATATATTATTTAGTATAAATCTGTGTAAGAATTAGTCTTAAATGTAATTAAAACATTATGGGATTCCCAAGGCCCGCGGGCCATTTTTGGCCCTTTAATTCTATTAATCCGCCCATATCAGTGAAGTTAGTCGCATTTGTGATGTTTGTAATTTTGCCCCAAAACTAGGGCTTTCGAGATTTTGAAATATCTATAATTTTTTTAATATTTAAAATATTTAGTAATCATTCCTTACTTTCTATAATTTTTACTATATAACATTTTTTTCGATTATTAAAAAAATAGGCAATATTAATTTAAAAGTATTTAAAATACAAAAGTTAATTCTAAAAATAATTATATTGTTGATACCTATTATAAAGTTTAATTAATCTTATTTTTTAATTCATTTCTGACAGAAATGTTATGTAATATTGGTGATAGACATTTTCTATTTTAATTAAGTTATAATATTGTAAAATATGTATTAAAAATTGGCCTTGTTTCAATGTCATATGTAATTAAAACATTAAAGGAAGAATTAAGAAAGAAAAATAGTAATAAAAGAAAGTAGTAACATATTGCCTGGTGCAATCATTAAACCTCTGACCTAGCTATTCCAGGCTTACCACAAACATAAATACCGATCAGTTAATTTCATACTTATCCTACATCCACATAGGTGTTCATTTTCTCTGCAGATCTTGGGAAGTTCAAGCGTGGCATTGAAATTGCGAAGCCGATTAGCTCACGAATCCGAAAAGCCGAGCGTGCGTTTGTGCATGATGAGATAAGGAGCCGAAGGATAAATTGACTGAGCCGAGCCACACACCGCGATCATTAATTAATTAAAAAGGATCAATTAAAAATTAATTGATTGCTGTGGGCGTAGCGAGACGCGAAATGAGCGAACTCGAAATTGTATTTATATAATAATCGAGGACGACGGGAATCGCGAAATTAATTGAATTAGGTGGATTTTTTGGAGAGGCGGGAATTTTTGGAACACCGACGGTGAATTTTAATTGAATTTTCGGCTTTTGCGATTTCGTACGTTTCTAGATCGATTCTCGATTCGATACGCCGTCGTGAGAGAATCAGTAGATTTTCGACCTACATTCGCGTTCATTCAAGGATTAGGTTTTTCGAAACTGGTGATGTTATGATTCGGAGTCAAATTGTTGCAGGTGATTGGGATAACGGGCTTGGAATTCTAGAGAAAAACGCTTAAATGGATGTAAGAAGCTTAAGGTTATGAAATGATGATTGCGATCCATTATGGTTTCCTTCCATTGGCGATGCAGAGCATTTTGATGGGACTCATCTAAATAATAATAATGATGGTTCTGTGTGTGAAAATCGTCGAAATTCGTTACGCTCCATTCGCGCCTTGACCGCTTTCTTAACCATATAATTCCAAAAGCGACGAAGACTCGCATACATTATTTTGTTAATAACAATTATCCTTGCCTTTCTACCAATCCTGCAAAGAGAGTTCTTTGTTTATGATCAAATGAAGCAAGTGGAGTGAACGAGATGATGGAAGGAGCACAAGAACGGGCACAGTTGGAGTTCGGGCTTCGATGTCAATCAATCATTTGGGGTGATTAGTGTGTCAGCGAGTGCAGAAATGCCTGAAAACCAGATGGCCAAGATGCCTAATAAGCCGTTTCTCTCTCGCTCGTAAAAAAGACTAAAACCAAAATATCTATTCATGAATTTAACGAGTGGCACGATTCGAAAGAATCCAGTTACGTCTCAATTAATCACGACGATCCCCGCACTTTGCGGAATCGAAGTCCGAAAACATTTGCTATTCCGTTTATTACCTAGATCTCATGCTCCGATTTGAATGCACGCTTGAAACATTAAATAACATATGCTAGTTTTAGAATTTCTGCAAACTTGAATGAACAATAACCAAATGACATTATAAAACATCACTCAATACACTCACTACATCACTCCGGTCTGACACATATATGGCAACACTGTTGACAAACCCATATGATTTCTGGATAGTACCAACCTTCAAAGGATACGTGTCAAAATTTAATGACATTCTGACAATTAGTTTACAGATTACATTAGTTTTAGTATTGTAATTTTCAAAAACATGGATAGAAGCCAAACAATGATTTTATTAGCATTATAGTACCAGGAAAATCAACTATTATTGACTGGTATGCTAAATTTAAACTCGGAGGTACAAATACCGATGATGCTGAACGCTCTGGTCGTCCAAAATCGGAAGTTGACGCGGAAGACATAAAAAAGTCTACAAAATAGTTTTGAAAGACCATAAATTGAAGTTGCGTGAGATAGCTGACATCTTAAAGATATCAAAAGTTAGTATGTTTAAAATTTTACACAAAAATTTTAGCTGTTAGGAGATTTTCAAGCGAGATTAAAAGGATTTCTTGCATCGGCATGTGACAATGGATGAAACATTACAATAAACCTGAATCAAAACAATGCTCCAGTGAAAAAAATGGCTCAAATCAAGAAGTGATTGCTGAAACTGAGGTCCATTTTTAAAGCAAAGAGAAATCGTTCTTGAAAAAAAGCAACGAAAAGTTAAATAAACATTGAAAAGAATGAATCACTCTTGAAGAAAAGTATGTTGATGAATATAGTCTATTTTATAAGAAAAAAATATTTTTCTTACTTAGATCGGAGACTTATTGAGTGATGTGGTAGATGGAGATGATGGCATGGTATAGGAGAGGGAATAGTGATCTCAGGACGACGTTGGGTAGTTGACATGAGTAAAAGATATATTTTTGTATAAAAGCTACGTTATCGCTATTTTACTTTCCTGTTGTACTTTTGTGGATATTGTAGTGGGCACTAAAGGTTCAACTTTGTGGATTATACCTTTGCCTGTGTGAAAGTTTCAAAAATTGAAAAGTTAAAATTTTATTTAAATTGCTATGCCTAAATATAAGTGCCAAGGTTTGGAGTTAAGTTTAGAGTTATAAACCTATAATAACGTAATTAACTTTTTAACATAACTAAATTTAACATAACCTAATTTGTTAAACTTAAATAAATAAATGTTACTCGATTAATTCTTAACTTAACCCGATAAACAAAAAGAATTAAACCTAATTTAAACCTAACTTAAGATAATATTTTGGAGACAATTAGTTATGTTTTCAAGTGTTTCTCAACCTAAATTGAGTCGTGTATATTTTTTGATAAGTTGCGAAATGACAGCTGTCATCTTATGTCAAAGCGAGAATTTGGTGAAATAATCTTAGTAATTACAAAGAAAAATATATGCGATGATGTGTTGCATAATAATGTAATATTACTAATTTTAGTTAAATTATCATAAAATATCAGTATCACTGTATCACAGCTATTAAAATTTCACCTTCATAATTGTAAATATTACGTAATTAGAAATAAATAAGTATATATTTTGTAAATAGATCAACTTAATGGGAAAGTTGATCTATTTAATACTTAACACTTGATTTTTGCAATAATCTTAATAAAAATTGTATATTATTAGTTTCAAGGTTTCACTCTTGATCATAACAACAAATGTAGGTCTTCCTAAGTGGTTGTATTTCGTATAAATGTCGATGGTAGAGCAGTTTTTGTGTGTTGAATGAAGATCAGGTTTGATGAGAAACTCTGTTCGGAGTCGTCGATTACTTGCAAAAATTAAAGTAATTGAATGTGTGCAATAACATTTATCAAATAATCGAGGACAATTAGCCTCCGGCCGTCGGCTTCCAGTTTTTGATATAACTCATAGAAAGTTGCAATCGGCTATCTGAGAAAGAGAAGAACAACTCGACCCATCAAACGATCGTTTGATCGGTCGATCGATCGAGATTATTATACCACATACCTTAATTTCGCCTAGCGCGAACAACACGATCACTTTCCCGGTGAATTCTGCCACTTCTTTCACCACTTCTTCCTCCAGTTCTCCGAAGCCCACCAATATAAAGTGGTATATACATATAGATATAATATAGCATGATTCTATTTTTTTTTTTCGCGGTAGATTTTCGTTTGACCTTGCGGCCGCGCAGCAGCAGGTGTATGCGTTTCTTTTTCCCCGTCCTCCTCTTCCTGCTGAAGACAAAAACTGGTCCTCTTACCGCAACACTGTAGAATATACACGCATCGAGAACTCTCTTCCTTATTGCTCTTCATCGTAAGCACTAAGAGAACGCGGAACGGAGACCGGGCGTGCACCGCAGGTTGTTTCATCATTTGTCGCCCTGTCTTTTTGCTCCACGATTTGCCGTTCAACTTACATCATAACATCATTGTCATTCGAAATTCACGTTTTTGAATAAAACGTATTGCATTTGATGCGCTTCTGGTAATTCTAAGGTGAATGCTGAACCTCCGGGGAATTCGCTTCATCCCAATAGATCGTTTCGTAATGAGGCTCGCTAAACGTTCGCGCATCCATCACTGGATGGATGGACATTCCTCTGGACGCGAGAGATACCGACATTCACCAAACCATCGACCAAGGATAAAAGCTAAAAGCCTCTCAGTTATTGCTTACTGCTGGATGCCAACTGTATTCCTCGAAACTGGACGCGACGATTATGGCCTTAACCAATTTTATTGTTTTACAAATATATTCATTGATTTAATATTAACTTTTAATGAGAGAAATGTTTATATTTGAACAGTTTATATTTGATTTACACATAAAAGTCATGCATAACAAATTTTGTTCATTTTACTGACAAACTAAATAGTAAATAAAACATAACATTAATTATAGTAAAAAACATGTATTTTTGCGAGTTTGAGTTTTAAAATATCTTCTTTATTATTACATAATGATCAATAACATTTTGTAACATTCAGTAGAAATAAGAAAAATGTATAACTTATATTATATTAAATTAATAAATTTTCTGAAACTTTAAATTAAATAAAAAAACAACTAATTTTAAAGAAAATAAAGAAAATATTAAATACATTTATACCTCGTATAGTGCGGTTTCGCCAATATCCAATATTTTAAACTGGACTAATCGAAGGATTAAAACCGCAATAAAAGAGACTTGTCTATATAAAAAGACAAACTATTAATTTTGTATAAAAATAATTATTTTATAAGTTTTGATATTTTCAAACCGGATTATAGTGAATCCAGACTGAACGGTTTCTTAATTTCTGAGTTGCTAAAACTCGATTTCTTGTCTTAAAAAAAATGTATCGTTTAATGTAAGGTCTGAGTGCATTTACAACTGCATCGCAGTATAAAAAAAAAGTTAGTTTATTGTTAACGGTGTTAATTAAAGACACGAAATGAAGAAAAAAATGGGGTTACATTTAAATAAAGTGTGTTTTTAATGCATGTACGAAATAAGATTGGAATCTCGACGTATGTGCGTATTTGCTTAAAAGTTCTCCTCCCGTTTTGTTCTTGGTTCTTCGTTATTTTTCTTCATTTCAAGACACATTAACGGCCTTTTTACAGTTACACCACCGTCATCATACCGTGCGCCTTCGAACGTTTCGTCGTTTATTAAACGCACATACATATATATCGCTTCCCGGTAAATGAATAATTAGCAAGAAGACAAGCTACCATCATCATCATCCGAATCCATGAATGGATCTTTCTCAGAGCGGAATGCGACAGCATTCTTTTAATTACCGATCCGATTAATTGCGGAGATTGATCGCAATCGATGCCTCCTCGAAGACTTTGCAAATAACTAAATGCACACCGACTTCGCACGTTCTGTGCATTCCCCAGGAATCCGCAATTCCGATTGCACAGTTACATCTTTCATAATTCTGCAAGAGAGTATAAGCTGCTAGAATGAGCTTTCGTTGGATCTGGTGAGAGGTATCATCCTCTCTTTCTTACACGCAAATCCTGTGAGGTAACCGTACTCCACGGAAAACGATCCGTTTCATACCAAATTTCGAAGAATGTTAATTCGTGCAACCGTTGTTTCACCGATAATTAGCCGTCCTCGGGTTTATGTAAAGCGCGATAAATAACAACGAGGATGGCCAATGAAGTGAAGAAATGGGAATAAAGTATTAAAGAGAGAGAGAAAGAAAATCTTACGCAAATGTAATTTTCATCTCCGAAAACCGTGTCACCTCGCCTATTACATGCGCTTCGCGCCTAATACGTAATTTGATAGCCAATGACTTAACGTCATTAATGTTACTTAAAGTTAAGCAACTTATTCAAATTCTCTTTTATTCAATTTGTTACACGCACGAACGGCGACAGCGGACAATTTTGGATTTACGGAATGCAATTAATTGTTGTAAGAGTCATTCAAGTAGAAAATAGTAAACAGGTTTAATTTAAATTAAAAAAATATACAAATAATGAAATTTTAAATGAGCAAAATAAAAATAATTTCTGAAAAATTCATAAAAAATAAGTTATAAATATTTATTTCCTATTATAATTTGTATTTTTAAGAATATTGTTATGAAAATGCAGCACTTAATTAATAAGTACAACACAAAATTATTTTTATACACAAATGATAGGTTTTTGCTTTTATAAATTCAAATCTCTTTTTGTGAGGTTTCAAACTTGTTAGAATTTTGGCGGGACGAATTACCCGGACTATTAGAGGTATTTTTATTTTGATCGCAGATTTCCCGATCTACTCAAAGCCTCGAGGTCTTACTGTAAATATAGAAAAAATAATGCAACTTAAGTCTTTAATTAAATATTGATATTTGAAATATAAAAATTATATAATTTTTTTTTTGTAATTACCAAATTAAGTATTTTAATAAACTATTATAAATTGATATAAGGAATTTACAAAACGAATTTAGGTATTGGAATTAGAATTGGATTTTAGATTACAAATTTAAATACAATATAGTATCTTACACATTTTTTTCCGTAATGAATGAAATTTGCAATAATTATTTTGTTAAAGTTCTATATCAATTTTTATATAATTTGTACATTACATATTTAATATCAGTTTTATTTATTTTTTTTATTCCATAGTAAAATACTTATTACAAAATTTAAATACTTCTGATTTTGATTCTATATTTATATAAATGTTATTCTATAAATTTAAAATATTTTGACACCAAGTTATCTAATTTTATATCAATTATAAATGATGCAAAATAAACGTTATTTTTGAAATAATGTTAAAAAATCATGATTTAACATTATTATCCGTAAGTTACATAATTATTAATATATATATACATTTATGTGAATTATTTAGAAACGAATTTTAAAATGAATGAAATAATTCATAATTAATTCCATACTTTTCATATAATAATGTTTTTGAATATCAGTTTTACCTTTTTTTTTAAACATAATTATAACTTATCCCAATGTTATTTTTAATAATAATTAATTAGAATATTGCAGTGCAATAAAACAAATTCAAACTTAAATAATAACATCATTTATTGGCCATATACTACAATAAAAATAGAAAAATACAAGGAAAATAAATATGACTCTGAAAAACACAAATTTTATATTAAATCTGAATTAATCTAAATTAAATTAAAATTTGAAAATGTCAAAACAAACCAAATTTCAATTAACAAAATAAAAATAAATTTTAAAATTTAGTTCATAAAATTATTATTTTTTTCACATTATACAACCAACCGAAGATTACTTTTATGCGATTTTAAAGTCTTTGATTTGACTGATTTCAAATAGTCCGGAATATTGACAGAATCGCACTATACGAGGTATTTCTGTATTTAATAACAGGACTATCAATTTGATTAAAATTAGTTGTTTTCTTTTTTTAAATTCTTAATTAGTTTTGCAAAATATGAATGCTTTAAGATAATTATGAAATTAATTACTTATATTATTATATTACTTTCAAATTTATAGTATGCACACTTAACAACAATTGTTAAAATTTACAATATATAATTTATTACAAAAAATGTTTTAGTGCAAAAGTATTTAGTAATAAAGTAATTTTTATTATACAATTTAGTGGAGTTGCTGAAGAGCTGTACTTTCAGTAAATGAAGCTACTATTTCAATTTTATGAAATTCATTAATTATTTTTTTATATTACTTTCATTTTTGTAGTAATTATGCATACTTAATAATAATTTATAATATTTACAATAAATTATTTTACTACAAAAAAATGCTTCAGTGAAAAAGTACTAGTAATAAAGTGATTATTCAATTTGGTGGACTTGCTGAAGAGTTGTACTTTTTGTTAAAGAAGCTACAGTTTTAGTTTCAATTCTGTCCATTACCAATTTTATATTATTGAAAAATAGTGTATGTAGTTATTATAGTAATGGTAACATTTTAGACAAAATTTTGTATAAAATTGTAATGGAGAGTTTGCAAAGACACCGCGTAACTCCGAAATTGTGTAAGTCGGGGTATTACTGCACTGCATATAGGTTCTAGAAGTAGTTATTCAATTTAATAACTCTTCATATTATAAAGTAGTTGATAAACCAGACAAATGTATTTGCTGAAGTCAAAAATAAATAAAATAGTTCAAATCGTACTAATTTATAATCAATAATTGTTATGTTATTTAAGTAATAGTAACCTCCAATTCTTGCAATAATTTAATAATAATTTAATAATAATATGGATATTTTGCATTTTTAGTATTTGCAAAAAGATCCTGCTCTTGGCCACATTTAATAAAGTGATGACGCAATAATGCAGGATTGCCATATTAAGACTACTAGAAACAGCATTGAATACCATATAAATCCGATCTCCGATTTTGTAGTTTACAATAATTTATCAAAAATTTATAGATAGATAGAAACTACCTACCAACTTAAATTATGTTTTTTTAGAGTTGTACAAACATTGTCAGATTATGTAAGTTTGTGGTATTATAGTTGTTCCTTTAAATACAAAGTTTTGTATTAATTATATAATTTTTTTTAAATATGTTATTGCTGTACAAACTTATAACTAAATTCCATATAATTTCAACGTCCGATTTTGTAAGTTTGAAATAATTTAACAATAATTTAAACATTTTCAAAAAAAAATTATGGTATTAAAGTTTAAAAAGAAGAATGAAACTGAAATGACAGTAGAATTGATACAAAATATCTACCAACTTAAATTATATTTTTCTAAAGTTGTACAAACATTGTTAGATTATGTAAGTTTTGAAGTATTATAGTTCTTCCATTAAATATAAAGTTTTGTCATAATTATACATATTTTTTTAAATATTTAGTTGCTGTATAAATTTCTAATTAGTAATTATATATTTATGCAAATCATTGTATCCCATATAATTTCAACATCCGATTTTGTAAGTTTGACATAATTTAAAAATAATTTAATCATTTTCAAAATATTGCTAATAATAAAGTCTAAAAAAAACAATGAAAATGAATTGACAGCAGAATTGATAGAAACTATCTACCAACTTAAATTATATTTTTCTAGAGTTGTACAAACATTGTCAGATTATGTAAGTTTGAAGTATTATAGTTATTCCATTAAATATAAAGTTTTGTTATAATAATACATATTTTGAAAAATATTTTATTGCTGTATAAATTTATAATTAGTAATTATATATTTATGCAAAGCATAATTACGACCTCCAATTTTGTAAATTTGTAATATTAGATCTATCTATGAACTGAATATGAATAAAAGTGTATGTAAAATCCTAACTGTGATAAAGATAATTTTGCCCTTATTTTTGTATAATGATATGCATTTGTATATAAATAGTAAACTTGAAACTGTTATTTTGCGATTAAAAGTTTGATTCCATTGAATGTAGAAACGCAGTGAACGCCCTGCCCTGCCGAGCGAGCATTACGTTAGACGATTATCCATAGCCATAGAAACAGAAGATAGCCTTGTTCAACAGATTGCATTGTTCCGTTTCGTTTCGAAACGGAACGGAATGAAATGAAATGGAGACGTTAAAATTTGGGTTATCGTAAATTGAGCCATTACGATCTTATCAATGGAGAGGCTTTAATTATAAGAAACGAAAATGCGTCCGCAGCATCACAAGCACGCATAGAAAGTTCGCTATGTGATTACATCGACTGAAATATTAAACGAAAAAGCTTCAGGTTATGTATCTCTTGAAATCTAGAAGGCATTAATCTTGCGTGATGCGATGGATTCGACGATGGGAACATGAGATATCTCGGATGCATTCTTACAGATCGTTTTTGGGTATACTAAAAGACTGGTGTTGCATAACGCGTTTTCGTTGTTGTAATTTTGGTATTTTCTTATAGCAAACCGAAGATAATCATTTATTTCCCACGTTTTTTTTTTTCAAGATCCTCCCATTTGTTTAACTTTTAAAGGTTTTAATTTAATTAATTATACTGTTTATTTTTTCCAACATTATGTGAGTCTAACTGTAAAGGAAAAATGCATAAATACACCTATTAAATATAAATAACATCACAAATCAATTACGTAAACGTTCATAAAGGCAACTATCTATCATTTTTGAATGAATTAGTGTTAAAGTATTGAAGTTGCACCACGATATATAAAGTTTCATATTAATTATACATATTTTATTACTGGATAAAGTACTAATTAGTAATTTTATAAATGTAAATACTAATGTTTCAGATTCAGTTATTAATTACAGATTACCATATTTATAACTAAAGTAATAGTAATATTTTATGTCTGCAACTTAAGATTTTGTTGATGAAATGTACATACATTGCCAGATTATATAAGATTGAAGTATTACTTATGTGTGCAACTTACGTATTATTTGAAGAAATGTAGATACATTGTCAGATTTTGTAAGTTTATACTTCAACTTAAGATTTTTTTAAATGTACTTAAATTGTTCGTTTATGTAACTTTGAAGAATTACTTATGTTTATTTACAACTTAACATTATTTTGCTGATTTTTTTTACAAACGTTGTTAGATTTTGTAAGTTTGAAATATTATGGTTGTTTCATTATATGTAAAGTCTCGTATTATTTATACATACTTTTATATTTAATTAATGGTAAAGTACTAATTAACAATAATATAAAAGAACATAGTAAAGTTACACTTAAAAATTACATAAAAATAATAATTTAATCATTTACATAACAGAAATTAAGCCAAAGGACATCAATAAAACTAAAGTAACAATAGCGTTACAAATAAAAATGTATGTTTTTAAAAAGTTGTACATATTTTTTAATGATTGTAGTTAATGATACAACTATACAAAAATTTGTAACATATTAATTAAACCAATTACCTAAAGTTTTTCTTCTATTTTCTAGACCTTTCCTAAGTACACAATTTCGCCAGTTTCCACTGAGTATTAGCTAAAATTGATAGTATTGAAAGTAATGACAATAATGAAACTAAAGTGACAGTTTCATTTATAGAAACAGCTGTGTAGACAAGTCTGCCAACTTAAATAATGAATATCACTATTTCAGATTCTTATGGTTAATTTATTAAATTTATCATTTTTTAAAATATATTTAAAATATAAAATTCTTCTTCGTGAATATTTTGCAAAAAAATCCTGCTCTTGGCCACATTTAATAAAGTGATGACGCAATAATGCAGGATTGCCATATTAAGACTACCGTCTTTCCTAAGTACACAATTTCACCAGTTTCTACTGAGTATTAGCTAAAATTGATAATATTGAAAGTAATGACAATAATGAAACTAAAGTGACAGTTTCATTAATAGAAACAGCTGTGTAGACAAGTCTACCAACTTAAATAATGAATATCACTATTTCAGATTCTTATGGTTAATTTATTAAATATATCTCTAACATCATTTTATAAAAATATATTTAAAATATAAAATTCTACTTCGTGAATATTTTGAATTTTTAGTATTTGCAAGAAAAATCTTGCTCTTGGCCCTATTTAATAAAGTAATGACGCAATAAGGAAGTTGCAGTATTGCCATATTAAGATTACCGTGGGTCCTAGTTACATAATATTTTTTGAAAGAAAGAGCATTGAATATAATTCCGATCTCCAATTTTGTAGTTTACAATAATTTAACAATAATTTCAACATTTTCAAAAAATTTATAATAATAAATCCTAATAAGAATAAGGAAACTGAATTGATAGAAACTACCTACCAACTTAAATTATGTTTTTTTAGAGTTATAGAAACATTGTCAGATTATGTAAGTTTGCAGTATTATAGTTGTTCCTTCAAATTCAAAGTTTTGTATTAATATTCATATTTTTTTAAATATTTTATTGCTGTATACATTTTTAATTAGTAATTATATATTTATACAAAGCATTAAATTCCATATAATTCCAAGATCCAATTTTGTAAGTTTGAAATAATTTAACCATTTTCAAAATATTGATAATAATAAAGTCTAAAAAAAACAAACGAAAATGAAATGACAGTAGAATTGATAGAAACTATCTACCAACTTAAATTATATTTTTCTAAAGTTGTACAAACATTGACAGATTTTGTAAGTTTTGAAGTATTATAGTTCTTCCATTAAATATAAAGTTTTGTCATAATTATACATATTTTTTTTAAATATTTTATTGCTGTATAAATTTATAATTAGTAATTATATATTTATGCAAAGCATAATTCCGACCTCCAATTTTGTAAATTTGTAATAATTTAACTATTTAAAAAAAAGATAGTAATAAAGTCTAAATAAAAACAGTGAAACTGAAATGACAGTAGAATTGATAGCAAATATCTACCAACTTAAATTATGTTTTTCTAAAGTTGTACAAACATTGTCAGATTAGGTAAGTTTGAAGTATTATAGTTATTCCTTTAAATATAAAGTTTTGTCTTAATTATATACATTTTTTAATTATTGTATTGCTGTATAATTTGTAATTATATATTTATGCAAATCATTGTATCCCATATAATTCCAACCACCGATTTTGTAAGTTTGAAATAATTTAACAATAATTTCAACAGTAATAATTGACAGTAATAAAATCTAAAATGAACAATGAAATTGACAGTAGAATTAATAAAAATCATATTATATAAGTTTGAAGTATTATATTTGTTCCTTTAAATATAAAGTTTTATATTAATTATATATTTTTATAATATTTTATTGCTGTAGAAATTTCTAATTAATAATTAAATATTTTTGCAAAGAGGTTAATTAATTAAATAATGACACTATAGTGACAGTTGCATTGACAGATAACATAATTGTGTACACATGTCTACCAACCTAAATATTGAATTTCACTATAATGTCAGATTATGTACGTTTGAATTATTATTTATGTTTACAACATAATTGTTTTGTTTGAGAAAATGTAGATAAATTGTTTGATTATGTAAGTTTCAAGTATTACGTATATTTGCAACTTAAGATTTTTTTAACATATTTTTTTAACATAATTGAGTCTACCAACCTAATTATTGAATTTCACTATATTTATTAAGTAGGACTAGTACAATGAAATTACGTAAATTAAGTTATATACAAAATTACTAATTAAGACGTAGTATAATGCAAATGCATCTAATTGAAACAATGAAATATTTACATTTGTAATGTAAACCGGAAGACGAAACAGTATTAAACTTACAATCTCTTTGGAGGCAACAAGACTTTCTTAATTCAAATGTACGGACAACATGATTTATTAAGTTATTGAGAGATGATAAATCTAATTGGTTCGTGTCGATTGGAACTGCGATCCGATCAATTATTCTTCCCGTGTATCCAATTAAAAATGCAAATTAAAAAAAAAATATAAAAATTAAAAAGCGCCGTTAATGTAGATGTCAATGTTGATTATCAATTCATTTATTTAAATACAGTCGCAAGAGAAGATCGGGTCTCCACCATTCCAAAGTTATACAATTGATGAAATGTGTGCACGATGGCAGACATTAATCGCATCGCATCGTATCGCTTAATGTATTCAATTTCTCCCGTATGGAAAATATGATGTGTAATTAATTTCGACAAGTGTTTATAAATCGTATGTATTTCGCAATTAATTAATTATTTAATTAATTACCGCAGTTGTTTTGTTGGCTCCGGTATTTATAGACCTGTGGGAAACACGGCGTGCGTTTATTGACGTTTGCTTGCATGTCCTAAATGCAATTAGTTTTCGAAAATAGATTTCTTTTTAATGCTCATTTTGATATGTTACTAACGATAAGCGGAAAGAAGATTAATTGCATTTAAATTATTTTCAAGATTTATTAATAGAAAGGCAATAAATTTTATTAAAACGAATAATCATTTATTTCTTAAACTCAGTTTTATAAATTGTTAAATATTAGTCATTTCTATTAAAAATAATAAAATTTAAATTTAATTCAATCAACTTAAGTACAGTTTTAAAATTAAATAGATCATATTTATTAGATTTATCTTAAGATTATTTCCAAAGAATATACATCAAATTGTTTATTGGACGAAATTGACATTTTTTTATATAATATAAGTCCAAAATACAAAAAAAAGTACATTCATTTAAAATTTTACATATTTACTTTATTAGATTAAAAAAATAAAATTTGTAACTTTAAAAATTAATTTTAAAGTAAAATTATTTTTTTTTTTTTGAATCTTTGATCAAAAATAAATAAATTATTTTGATTAAAACTAGTTTTATTTTAGTATTGCATATTAAATTTAAGAATTAAGTGATTAAGACTTTAAGAAACAACAAATTAGAACTGTATATTTAATATATTCATTGATGAATATTTCAAAAACTAGATTTTTTTTGCAGATTGATTGATATTCGTTTTATCTGTTAATTTATTTTACTGTGGCTCCAATTTATAAACTATAAAACTGTGATATATTTAAAATATTCATCCTTTAATTTTTATCCAGCTTTAGGTATAAGTAGATATTATTTTAATTAATATATTTTGATGATAGGAATATGACATTTAATTTCTTCATAACGAAACATTCTTCAAAAACTATTCGAAAATAAATTTGTTCGTAAACTGACACCTATTATACTTGACGTAGTTATAATACACTCATGAAGGGTCAAAACCAACTCTGAAATCGAATTTGTTAGAAAACCGAAACCATTACATTTCACTTTCATATTATTTATTTTCAAAACTCTAAAACTATTCGAAAATTGAATTTGTTCGTAAACCGAAACTACTACACTTAACGTACACTACTTAAAACCACACAAAAATATAATTTGATGGAAAAACGAAATTACTAAACTTGACGAAAATAACAGCAAAAATCATTAAAAAATCGATTTGTCAATTAAGTATTCAAATTATTTTATTTTTGAAAATACAATTTAAATATGTACGCTAACAGAAACTTACTATACTTGACTTCAAGAACGTTTGTGACCATAATTCACTTCTAAAACCATTAAAAAAAATCAAATTTGTTCAAAAAACATAACTTTTTTATTTGATGTAAATATCATGTAACAACAAAGAAATACACCGAAAACTGAAAATACAATACAATAGATTTACTTAAGGTTTGTTTTTAAAATTATATATTTATTGAAAATCAGTTTTCGAACAAAATTAGACAATCAATCAAAAATCTAATTAGTACTCAATCTGCATCTTTTTTTTAATGAAAAATCTATAAATTTTATGTAAATAATGTAAATTTTATTAAGAAGCATCAACATTTTCATATTAATATTCTTTCTTGAATTTGATATAATAAAAAGCATGAAAATTATAATTATTAGCTATAAACATAATGAAATTTATCAATACTTTTCAAGCATTACTTTAAGTTTGAAGATTTAATTTAAAGTGCTTAAAATTAAATCTTCATCCGTTAAGAATTAAGAAAAATAAATCGATCGGAATACGTTTACAAATGACATATTAACGTATGATTTTAATATTCAGACCGAGAGTTTTATCGACGCGAGCGAAGTGAATCGAAATCACGTTCTCTAATTCGATTATAAATTCATTTCATAATCAAACAGCTAAATTACACGCTCCTTATGCAAATTGGAAGCGGAATCTCGGAGACAGCGTAATGTGTTTATCCGTGAGCCCCGGTTTTAGCAAACTAATTGGGCCACAATTCTTCTATTTTTTTTTTGTTCGGATCATCATCATCTACATTTTTTCTTCATTCTTTTCGTTCTTCATTCACCGTTTAATCTCTTCAGGTGTTCATTTAGAAAAGGATCGAAATAGTAATTTCACTATTCGTTCCTCGTTTCTTATCTTCTGGTGTTTAGTTTTATTAGAATGAAATCATTTATGTTTCTTTTCGATCTTCTCAGTCGATAATAATTTAAGAGATGATAAAATTGGAATAGTTTATGTTTCTCTTTATTTTTTATCTCTTATCTTCAGGTGTTTAATTAGGAAAGAAAGGATTTAAATACATTTTTTTTTCTTAATTCTTTGAGGGTATTAAGTGGGAATTGTTTCTTAATTTAATTCTCTCCAGGTGATCAATTAAAAGTGTATCAAAATGAAAACATTTTGGTTTCATAATTGTCTTTATCTTCGAAAATTGAAATGAAAAAACACCAACTTAGCCTTTTCCTTCTATTCTTTACGTTTCATTTCTTGGAGCGTTCAATTAAAATAGATCAAAAGGGAAAATTTGTTGTTTCCTTCCGTTCTTTGTTCAGCTTTAATTATGATAGAAAGAAGTTTCAGATTCTTCGTTTCTTCATCTTCTGCGCTTATTTCCTTAACATTTTCTTTTCGTTTTTTATTTCTTATATTCACGTGTTTAATTAATTACCATATAACTGATCGAAATAGAAAATCATACCTAGTTTCTCCTTTATATTTGCTGTTTGTGCGAGAATCGAACTATTTTAAGTAAATATTTCATTCTAAAAAAAAGATATAGAAAATTTTATTATGAAATTGAAATAAATTTGTTCGAGAACTGAAACCTTTATAATTGCCAAAAATTTAATAACCGGAAAACTAAATTGTTTTCCTTGGTTACAGTATTCAAGAAATGAAGTACCGTACTCTAATTTGACTTTAAGAGTAAATTTTGGATGAAAAAAAAAATCATTTTATTTATACTTTTTTTTCTATTCTTCTCAAATTATCTATTCTAATTATGTATAAGGAGTACAAATAAAAATATATATAAAATCCAGTTAAAAATAAAAAAAAAAATATTATAAAGTTGAAATAAAATTTGTTCGAGAACCGAAACCTTTGTAATAGCCTTAAATCCCTCGTTGATAATTCGGGAATTGAAAGTCTATTCAAAAACCTGAAAACTGATTTTTTACCTTGGTTTCAGTATTAGTGAACTGAAGTTACTAGTAAATTTTGGATGAAAAAAATCATTTTATTATAATTATACTTTTTTTTTCTATTCTGCTCAATTTATCTATACTAATTATGTATGAGTACACAATTTTAGGATAATAAACATATATATAAAATCCAGTTAAAAATATAAAATTTTATTATGAAATTGAAAAAAAATTTGTTCGAAACATTTGTAATTGCCGGAAATCCCTTGTTTCTAATTGAGGAATTGAAAGTGTATGAAAAAACCTGAAAATTGTTTTTTTTTCCTTGGGTCAGTTTTTGAGAATCGTAGTTAACTTTTGGAGTACATTTTGGATTAAAAAAAATCATATTAATTCTGCTCAAGACTTATAACGAATTATTTATATATTATAAATAAATATTAATTTTCATAATTATATTTATTAATCCAATTATAATAGTGAAATCAGTAATTTAGTTAAAGTAGGAAGAATTAAAATGAAATTGCTTCTATTTTTTTCTCTCAGTTTTTTCGTTTAAAATAAACAGTTAAGAAAATATTAAGTTTCTTTATTTCTTATCTTTAGGTGCGTAATATTGTAGAAGATATAAATGATCTCTTCTGTTATTTTCGTTCATGGTTTTCCGCGTCCTCTCTTAGGGGTGTTTTTCTAAGAAAAGACCACAATACAATAACTTTTGCTTCTTTCAGTGTTCGTTTTTTCTTTATTCATTTCAGGTGATAAAAGTTAGTATTGAAAGGATCGAAATAGATTCGTTTCATTTTCAGAACTGTATGTGTTCGTTAGGCTAGGCACGCCATATAATAGCAATTAGCATGTGTACCGGGTGTTTGATTACGGCTGCCGATAAGAGCACTTGATTTGTGATCATCTGGGTCATTCCTCGCACTAATTATATCATTACATATGCTCGTTCACATTCACACCTAAACCACTCTTATTTATGAGCAAAGTCGAGCGTAGATCACACATAGAGGTAATCCGGTCCCAATGGAAATGAAGAGGTCCACCAAACGGTCTCTCAAACGCAACAATCGGACTGACTAAACTGTGATTCGGATTAGTATCTATGCGCATTCATTAGTAGCAGAAAAAAGAGCAATTCTGTTGGCATTCCGAATCAGATCCCGTCTCGTATTCCCTAGTTACCAACTCTAACATTACAAATTAATTCCAGCAGAAACTCTTAATTAATTCGCGAAAACATCGACATTCCAAATCAATAAAATAAAGTGAAGTCAATAAAAATTAATGGCTGATACGAATCTGATCCGAAGAGCGAAAAGGTCACAAAGATGTCTTTTTAAGCTACTTTTTTTTATAGTTTCTTTTGAAGTGTATAACCTGATTACACACTTATTAAAATTGCTGGTTTATTGCATGCCTTTGTTCTGGCTGCACGCAAGTCGCGAAATAAATCTGCGGTGAAATATTTAAACCAGAATGAAAATTTCTATTAGAAATCCGGTGGAAATGTAACTATGAATGAATGCGCAACTCGTGAATGAATCCCGGATTAATTACGCCGCTACTCGTTAACGCACACAATTAACAACATCGCATTTAAGCAGATTTAATTTATCTTTTTTTGTGCTAATCTGTTTACTTTCTAGTTGAAACGATTCTCGGTTAGAATTTACATAAAGTTTCTTTACGTCGCCAATTTTAATTAATTTTATATAAGAATTCAAAAGTTTAAAAAAATATATTTTTCTGGTATTAATTTTTGTGTAAAATTTAATATTTAGTTGAAAACATATTAAAAAATCTTCAGAACTAGTTTTGAATAATCAAGAATTATTAAAAACTAATACTACTTATTATTTTGAGAAACTTTTATTTTATAGTTTTTTTTATTCGATAAAGTTAAATAACGAATTACTTGTTTTCTAAAACTAGAGTTCAAGGTCATGAGACTATTACTATTAAATATTACTATTACTAATGGTTGAATATATGAATGCTTTTACTATTGAATTAATCTTATATAAAAATAATAAAATTTATAAAAATAAGCAATAGAATAATAAATTATTATGTAAGAAAAAAACGAACAAAAAAATCCTCCGATTTTGTAAAATTAACTTAATTTAATATATTTACATATGTCATGACCCCGGCTTTTTTTGATATTTATATATTGAATTAATACATTGACTTTATCAAAAACAAATTAATTTACATGATTTTAATGGAATTTTTTAACCAATTCGAAAGATAATAAAATTAGACAACTTTATTCCTTTATATATTTAAATATATTTATTTTACAAACATAATTATTGTCATACTAAATTAGTTATAGTATTTTTATTAATGAATATATTTATAGAAGTTTTATATAAAATTATAAAAGAATTTTCAAAAATTTTGAATACTTTATTAATTCAAACGGTCATTTTGAGACTTTCGATTTGTTTAAAAATTAATTATATCTTTTGAATGCGCTAAGCGATTTCGATAAAACTTTAAATATTTATTTCCTAAAAATATACTAACATTATGGCCGAATGAGAATTTAAATCTCGCTTGGTTAAAAAAAATAATAATTAAAAATAATGAAATTTCTTGATAAAAAAAAATTTCTTTATTATTATTATTTTCTGTATTACTATATTACTTTCTGGATTATCCGAATTAATGTGAATGCTCATTTTTTTAAATCGTTTTAGTGGAACAAAAGTTACAGTACTGAAATCTTTGTGAAAATTGCGTTTATTTCGAGCTGAACGTTAATTTTGAGACGAAATTAATTTATCGTTCAAAAATTAATTATATCTTTAGAATGCGTGAAGCCATTTCGATGAAATTTTAAATAATTACTTCTTAGAGTAAAAATAACATTATGGCTGAAACAGAATTTTAAAATCTCGCTTACTTAAAAAAATAATAATTAAAAATAATTAATAATTTTCTTGATTAAAAAAAATTTTTTTTCTTTACAGTATATGATTTTATTATATATTTGAGTGCATCATATTACTTAATAGATTCTTGGAATTAATATGAATGTTTATTTTTCAAAATCGGTTCAGTGGAATAGAAGTTACAGCACCGAAATCTTTTTGCAAATTGCGTTAATTTCATTTTTCAAAATATATTTGTATCAAATCTAATCAGTTATTAACTAATTAGTAAAATATAAACTATCTAATTTATATTGATTTATTAAGACATACCAAGAAAATTGTATAGAAAATTTACCACAATAAAATGTTGGTTACTATATTACTTTCTGGATTATCCGAATTAATGTGAATGCTCATTTTTTTAAATCGTTTTAGTGGAACAAAAGTTACAGTACTGAAATCTTTGTGAAAATTGCGTTTATTTCGAGCTGAACGTTAATTTTGAGACGAAATTAATTTATCGTTCAAAAATTAATTATATCTTTTGAATGCGTAAAGCGATTTCGATGAAATTTTAAATAAGTACTTCTTAGAGTAAAACTAACATTATGGCTGAAACATAATTTTAAAATATCGCTTACTTAAAAAAATAATAATTAAAAATAATTAATAATTTTTTTGATTTAAAAAAAATAAATTCTTTACAGGAGATGATTTTATTAAATATTTGAGTGCATCATATTACTTAATAGATTCTTGGAATTAATATGAATGTTTATTTTTCAAAATCGGTTCAGTGGAATAGAAGTTACAGCACTGAAATCTTTGTGTAAATTGCGTTTATTTCATTTTTCAAAATATATTTATATCAAATCTAATCAGTTATTAACTAATTAGTAAAATATAAACTATTTAATTTATATTGATTTATTAAGTTATACAAAGGAAATTGTATAGAAAATTTATCACAATATAATGTTGGTTGTTGAATATAATTTGCTCTTGAAACCGAAACCATTTCACATTTCTAAATCCTGAACTAAAAGTCTTAGTAAATAAAAAAATATAATTTAGAACTATCTAATTTATATTCACTTATAAACAAACTAAAATATAAAGAAAGTTGTTGTGTCATTGTATCATTAAATTGATTTCTACACTCATGTTATTTTTTTTTCTTTGATGCTATTGAAATTATTAATAGTTCCAATTTTCAATTACAAACAGAGACTAGTCAAATAATATAAGTTTTTACTGTAATTTACAACATCTGCTTTATTGAAATTACAACTAATAGAATTAATTATTTTAATTTATTTATTTTATTTATGATTTAAAATAATGCAGTGAGAATTCGGTTAACGACCAAAAATGATGTTCGTTATCCGAATTGTTCATAAAGTGATTTAAGTAATGTCTTAAGAAAACGTCAGTTTCTAAAAGTAACTGCAACCAGTCATTAAAGTGTACGTTAACCGAACATGTTTTGTTTTCCGTACATCAAAACCTTTTGTGGTTGTTAAAGTGTTCTTTATCCGAATTGTTCGTTAAACATACATACATTTTAGGTGGTTAAATAAGTTTTATATAATATATGTAAAATATAACTAATAAATATTATTTCTTGATGAAATAATTGAAAAATTCTTCATCAGAGTAAGAATAAAAATTAGTAATTATTAATTATTATATACTAAATAATAAGTATTTTTGTTTTATAAATAAATATAGAACTTTAAGAAATAATGGTATATAGGACGCATTTAACAGAATTATTAAATATAAATAAGTTTGAAGCAAATTATTATTATTTTTTTATAACTGCAATACTTTTACTCATAATTACGTAATATTTATTATTTCAAAAAAAAGGGCAATAATTCTAACAGTTATAATTAAATTTTGTTAAAAATGTCTCAATATTAAAACCTTTTTCTTCAATAGATACAAATTATTCAAAAAAGGAAATATTAATTATAAACGTTTCTCGGATCACACGGCAAAGTTATAATAATATTGAATTGAGAAAATAGAAGAAACACATTAAAATCAATTGGATATTTATAGTGTAGATTTGCATACGCGGGTTTGAGGAATGCTCAGAAAATTAGCGAAGCCAGTTAGAATAAACGATTTATAATTTGTATTAATACGTGTAATCTGTGTAAATGCAATAATATCGGCGTATAACGGTTGCAGCAACCCAAACTTTTTGGTTTCGCAGTCCTCATTATTGGTCGTTTCTGCAGCAATTACGTACCTCCTCTTATCCGCATGTTCATGTTGACAAAATCGCGGATAATTAGTTTTGTTCACATTATATTTTCTAGAACTGAAAATTAGATGCGTTGTGAGAATTATTCTCTAAGTTACATTTCTCACTGGAAACATGTTAAATATATAATATTATAATAATTATATAATAATTATAACATATTAACTTTTAAGTGGTATTTGGGGGGCGTAACGGGTATTTTAAACATGGGCCCACAGTTCAAAGAAGTTAGAAAATGCGAAAAACGCGTTGTTTTTTAATTATAGATAATTGTGTATTAAGGCAAATGCTTTTATTGAGGACCCACATTAAAATTTGATGGGGCCCACAAATTAAAATTCGCTTATATCCTCAAAATAAAAAATTCCATGCACCCACGTTTATCAATATGTTTGCTAGAAAACGTGCTCAGTTACTTCATGCTTTTAATAATACTTTTCTCTTATTATTTCTATATTTAGTCATTAAATGATACATTTTGAGGTTAATTAAATTAATAAAAAAGATGATAATGATGATGATAATAATAAAGCAACGTTTAAGTGTAATAAATAAAAAGATTTGATATTTCATGGTATTTGAATTGATGATGCAAAGAGTCATATGGACCCACGGGTTAATGGCCCATAAAATATAAATAAAGTTGCTATTTAATTATCGTTTCTTAAAAAGGAAGGCAAACAGTTTTTCTAGATTTTAAAATTTCAATATTATGGGGCCCTCAAATTAAAAATGACCTAAGTCTTCCAAATAAAAAAATACTTGGGGCCCACAGACTCAACAGATATTGCTAGCAAACGCGCCTTACTAACTACTAAAGAAAAAACTTCTATGATTATTGTAATTAACATAAAATTGAGATAATGACGACAATAATAATAAGATAATGTATTATTTAATTATCTTTTCTTGAATATGAAGGCAAAAGGCTGTTCTAAAGTTTCAAATTTCAATATTATGGGGCCCTCAAATTAAAAATGACCTAAGTCATCCAAATATAAAAATAAATGGGGCCCACAGACTCAACAAACATTGATAGCAAACGCGGTTTAATAACTACTAAAGAAAAAATTTGTAAAATTATTGTAATTAACATAAAAATTAATTATTGACGATAATAATAAAATAATTTACTATTTAATTATCGTTTCTTGAAAACGAAGGCAAAAGGCTATTCTAGAGTTCCAAATTTCAGTATTGTGGGACCCACAAATTAAAAATAACCTAAGTCTTCCATATAAAAAAATACGTGGGGCCCACAAACTTAAGAAATAACTTGTAAAATTATAACAATTAACAAAAAAAATGAGATAATGTCGACAATAATAAAAAAAATTGTATTCGGTAAAAGAAAAATAAATATAAAATTATTTATAACGGATTGTAAATAAATACGGGATTATATAAATCTCAAATTATTTTATTTGTTTTAAGTCCAATTAAGTAAACGAAAGTAAATTGTAAATTGAAACATGTAATGAAAATGGTGGACAGGAAGGAAACACGACAAACGACTTCCCTAATTGATTCCCAGCACCGCCTTTGAAGTTCTTAATTTATGGCATTACTCCATTCATACAATTTACAATTCACACTGGAAACGAAATTATAAATAAGTAAATAAAAAAAATCAAACGAATCTGGAATTCCTGATTTATTTGTTCGTTCATTTTACGAGCTTCGTGTTTTAATTGGAAATTTTAAAAGTCGAAAATACCATTGATTTTAATTTACGTTATTTATGCATGAATAAAAAATAATCTATCAGTTATTCAATCATAAATTAAATTAAAATTTTAGTTATTTATAAGACAATTTTAAAAGAATATTTAGTAAAAATTAACTCATTTAGTAAAAATTTGAATTTGTAAAATTTATTACATATTTATGTAATTTGTTGCGCCAAAATTAATTGATTTTATGATTAATAGAGTTTATATTATATAAATTTTAAAATCTTTGATTAAAATAGATATTGAAAGTAGGTAACATAGTAGAATCTGTTACATTTTATCCAATTAAATGTAATTGGTTTAAATATTTAAATTTATGTATTGAAGTGATGCAACTAATAAGCTAAGAAACAAATAAAGTTACAGTTACTATTCGTAATTACGTTCGATTGCCATAACTTTGCACAATATTTTGTAATGATTCGAATGCGTTTCGTTAATGAATTGAGTAGCTATAAATGAGAAGTGTTGAAATAAGTCTAATTTTATTGGATCCATTACCAATGATGATGATACCTAGTTGGAGAGTTTAATGGGACCTCCTTCGTGGGGCCTGCACAGACTTAATTCAATTTTGATAGGTCGTAAAGTGTTTTCGTAATAATATAAAGCATAATATAAAGTCGAGCGGGTTTACGAGAGTACGGCCGTTGCGTTTCTTAGTTTGATTTTAATTTGAGACTAGTTAGTCGGTAGTATTCGTCTTCGTTAAATTCGCATTTAAAGCGAATCAAATTAAAATGGTAATGACGCGAGTGATTTGAATATACCAGATGAGGATGCACGTACACACATGGGTTTGCTTCTGAGTTGGTTACATGGAGGCCACGTCCTAATGGCCACAAATTAACTTATAAAACGTCCCGTGTCATGATTTAAGGTCTCCCGGAGGAAGGCTTCCATCTTTCGACGACTAATTAATTGTTAATAATTTATTAACCGTTCCCGTAAATGGAAATCTATTCCGATACTCTGCGATGTTGGAACACACACAACTGTAACATAATGTACTTCACGAAATATACACAGTGATTCAACTAATCTAACTTATTTATTTCGAATCATTGAATCATTTTTTTATCTGTTAAAGGTTAATGTGCACATTGCCCGGAAAATGTATAAATTTGCTTAAAACTGAAATCAAAGTAGATTGTTAATTATGAAATATAAACTATATCCACATTCTCCAGAAAATGTATAGCATAAGTTGACTGCATTGGAGAATGTGTAATTAATGGCGGAAAATAAAAAAAAATTTGCTTCAAACCTACCTACAAAAATATCAAAGAGAAATATAGTGAACATTTAAAAAAAAAATCATATATTCCTAGTGCTTTAAATAATTCAAATCTGTTTTGGTTGTTTACACATTTGACACAAAGCGAGTATAATGTATTTTTTTCCTAATTTCCAGAAGTAGATGTATATTTAATGTACATTTACTGAATGAGAACATTATTCGAATATGCACTTATACCATAACTTTTATATTTCATGCTATAATATCATAAATATTTGTCTATTGCAATAGGTTAAAAAAAAATCAATTTTTCTTCATTTTGGATATTCTATAATTGGATCATTTTACATCTGTTAAAGATTAATGTGCACATTGCCCGGAAAATGTAAAAATTTGCTTAAAACTGAAATCAAAGTAGATTGTTAATTATGAAATATAAACTATATCCACATTCTCCAGAAAATGTATAATATAACTTCACTGCATTGGAAAATGTGTAATTAATGGCGGAAAATGAATAAATTTGCATAATACTTACCTACAAAAATAATAAAGAGAAATATAATAAACTTTTTTTAAAAATTTCCATATATTCCTAGTGCTATAACTTATTTAAATCTGTTTTGGTTGTTTTCACATTTGACACAAAGTGAGTATAATGTATTTTTTTCCTAATTTTCTTACTGAATGAGATAATAACATTATACATTTGCCGGAAAATGTAAACATTATTCGAATATGTACTTATACCATAACTTATATATTTCATGCTATAATACCATAAATATTTGTCTATTGCAATAGGTTGTAAAAATAAATAAAACGTAATTAAAATTATTTTGAAATATAACTAATTACTATGAATAATTATTTAAAAACAATTATTTTAAGGGTAGAAACTCTAAAACAGTATTTATTTCATAAATTTCATATTGAAAAATTTAAAGATAATTTATTATACACCAATTTAAAATAATATGCAAATAGAAATATCAACAGCAAAATGTTATATAATTATTCACTTATTAATATACATAAATACTTCAAATAGTCCGGGTAATCAGTTTAGTGAATATTATAGGATTGTGTGAATCCGGACTAATTGAGGAACATAAAATAAACGTTAAGAAAAATAAAAAATGTTTAGAGGAAAAAAAAATAGATAATTTATGAACAAAAAAAAAAAAAATTTTCTCAATTAAATTTTAGTTTGTTTTGAGTAAATCCGGACTGATGTTTGCGAGATATTTATAATGACGATAAACTTAACTTTCAATAATTTTAGTATAATAAAAGTAATGGATTTTACTATAATTATGTTATAGAAAAAAGTATTAGTCGATAGTCAAATAAGAATATTTATATTTTTATTTGTAAGTAATAATTTTTTTTTAGGAAAAATGTAATTGTTAAAGCATTTATTAGCAAATTATTATAAATTGTTATATATACTACAAAAAAGTATAATTTATAAATTCTTTAATATTAATGCAATTAATGAAGCTATAACTGCCAAATCTGGCCCGCGGGCCAAAGTTTGCCCAATTCTGATATAAGTTATAGAATTGCTGTAGCTACTAAATAATACGCTCTTATATAATCAATTTGAAATTATTTATAATTTTTTAATTATTTATAGGTTTGTAAGTTGCAGAAGAAATCACTTAAAATAATATTATATAAATGTCCATTTTTTATCACAATAAATAAATAATAATTTTAGTTTGATTAAGAAATTAAAACAAATATTTGTATATATTATTTTTGTCTGGTCAATAAATTATTATTATTTTAAATAAACTAAATCTAATTTAATAAATTATGGATAAAATGATTTAAAAAAAATAAATCAACTTAAACTTAATATCTGCTGCACTAACAAATTTTAATATTTTCAAAGTTATTAAATTTTGTAATTATCAAAATTAAATTACTTTATAAATAAACTGTAAAAATGTTTCATAGGATTCATGTATGTTTTCGCATTAGAATTATCATGTTATTCTAGACTTAACGCTGATGCAAACAACGGTGTTTGTAACAGCATCTCAAGTAACACCATACATCTCTCATTAGCAGACTGCTCCAAAAAAATAATTAAACATTTACTCACAATTAAACACTTATTAAGTTAATCTCGCTCGCATGACATTATTATATGTTGTGGTTGTTGTTTCTTCTTTATTTTTTTTTTGGTATGCTATGCAGAATCAGATTCTTACATTTCACAAGCACGCGACATCCTCCGTTATATTCAGATGGTAACAGCTATGTTGTCTATTCAGTTGTCTGCCTTCTACCCACATCCTTTTACACCATCTACAGCGTTATTTAATACTGACAATATTGAGTGTTGAGTAAGGATATTATTTAAATTGAAAATAACTTATTTTCTACATTTATACAAATAAACAATATTAATTAAATAAATTTTGCTTTCAAATCGCTTTCCACACTGAGGTAATAGAAGAAAAATATGAGAAATAATTTCAATTTATAATTTTCAATAAAAATATTATATTATTTTTGTTGATAAAATTCGATAACCGGTTATTTTTAAATATTAGTATTATTCCTTAACCGGTTTTTGACACATTTTTATAAATTGGAAATTAATTTAATTAATTAATTATTTTTATTTTGAATTTTTAAACCGGTTTTTTGAAAATCTGAGTATTATTACAAAACGGTTTTCTTTTAAATATTTTGATTTAAATTTGAAATTAATTTAATTAAAAGTAAGGAACAATATAAAATTAAAATTTTCACAATCTAATTTTTTTAAATTTTTATACTGGTTTTTTTTAAATAGTATTATTACAAATTGTTTTATTTTTAATATTTTTATTTAAATTTAAAATTATTTTAATTAGAAGTAAGGAACTATACCAAATCCAATTTTTTACATTTTGATTTTTTTTTTATAAAAATCTATAACCGGTTTTTTTTAAATCTTGAAATTCCTAAACGGTTTTTTTCTTTGGAAGATAATTTTTATTATTATTCAAAGTAAGGAAGAATGTCGAATAAGTATCAAATATTTATTTTGTAAATATAATGGTTTTTTAAAATTCAAAAACCGGTTAAAAAATAATTTAATTAATATGAAACATTTTGTCTCATATTTAACTTTAAAAAAAAAATCAATTTACTAATTAGTGCGTATATCTGAATATCGTGCTTTTGCTCTTATTTTACTTGTTTTTATGAATAATGTATACACCCTGTATAAGAGATAATAATATAATGATCTGTGTTACGGTCCGTGGATAACGCTACTAAAGTATGTTACACATATAGTTTGCGAAGCCGTGTATTGTTCAAAGAGTTTGTGTAACCTACATACCAGTAGCAGCTCTTATCCTTCTCTCTTATCGGTATTCTGCCGAAGCCAATAAATAATGTCCGATATAAGCACGTTCATGAAAGTAGCATCCACTACTCACCGAGACGACAAGTGCGCTTCCATTACGCAACACGTCCTACACATGCACACATATACATTTTACAGCATCTGTATATATGCCTATTCGCAATCACGGATAAAATCCTCTTTATTAATATTTATCTCGCTCTGTTCCAGGTGCTAGGATGCTGCGGCTCTTCGGAATCTTTTTCGCATTCATTGGACCAATTAGTACTGCCTTACAGAGAAGCCCAGGTAATGTATTGCCGATGCATTGGATTCCTGCGAGACCTACCTCGAAGAATCAAATAGTAAATCCATTATGTTGCTATTGTATTCAAATACCTGGAAATTCTGTGATCTAGATTTTTAAGTAGTCCTTCTAAGGTTTTACCGTCAAGAATCTTTCAATTTATCACTTTTATAACATTTATAACTGTACATTTATTTTATAGCATTGTTATTTACTATACTCATAATAATAACAATAATACTCGTGAGAAATGTATAATAAATCAATTTTACATAATCTGTCAGTTGTAGCAACTTCTAAGTACTGATTATCATGATTGCATACTTTCCTGTAGATCATATATTTGAGGTTAATTTTAAGAATATCAAAAAACTATAATATGAAAACTTTTGGAAATTACCTCCTTCAACTCATTACATGAGAAACATGATTTACTTCTTTTTTTTAAAAGGCGCCAAACATATTTCCTACAAAATTTTCAAATTTTTAAATAGTGACACTAATGACACAATTTTGACATTCCAAGTTCGAAAGGTTCACTATCACTACTATAGGGGTACCACATGCATCTGTTTTGATGAGAAATTATAATTATCAGTTTGTAAAAGCTAGAAGGTAGCAGTTTGTTACATTTAACTAGTAGAAATGGTAATCATAATAAAAGTTTTCTTAAACAGTCAAAATTTAACTCTTTACTAAATAGATTGGTGAACTTTAAATTACTCAATTTATTTGAGAAGGTTTAGTTTATTAAAGAATATACAAACTTAATTAATAAATATTATTCAATGTAAAAAAAACATTTAACAATTTATTTATATTATAAAAATGTTGTATTAACTAATTAGTTTTAGCTTCTATAGTAATTATAGCTCTTTTATGATATGTAAAGCTTAAATTAATTTAACAGATTTTATTTATTTTTTTCTAAAAGAAAGTTTGTGGTTTTTTATATTTATAAAGTAATATTTAGTTATTATTGGAATTTAAATGTACTAATTAGTTTTAGCTTCTATAACAACTATAGGATTATTGTGATATGTAACGCTTAAATTAGTTTAGTATTAAAACAGATTTAAAAAACTTATTTCTAAAAGAAAGTTTATAGTTTTCTATATTTATGAAGTAATATTTAGTTACTATTTTTATTTAAATGTACTACTAATATTTATTACTAATAAAAAAACTTTTCTCTAAAATATAATAGTTGTATAGACTTAACGATTGAATTTGTAGAAAAATATTATTTAACATGAAGTGAATGTTATTTAATGTATTTAAAATGGAACCAGAAATGACAGCTGTCACTTTACGTCAAAATTTGTATCTTATAAACTATTATGTTGGGTCGGATGGGAAAAGTTTAAAAAAAACACTGGATAAACATATGAATATATGAAATAGCTATAATTAGTTATTACATTTTTATTTAATTAGTATTTTAATATTAAAAATATATTTGTAAATTTTATTTTTTAATGATGAAAAATTTAATAATAAACTACGTTCTTTTAATGAGAATGTGGTTAGATTTTTTAAATATTACAAAAAAAGTTAACAAAAATGAACAAAAGTTATTTTATATTGAGAATTGGTCGATTTCAAAGCAGAAGAATGTAAAATCTGTAATGGTACATCAAAATGTCTTATTTACAGTAACTTCATAATTTATATTCGTATACGTGTCTCGAAGTACTTAAAAAAGGAACATATTTCAAAATTATATTTGGGACCGCTACATAAATTCTCAGGCCATTTGGTGGTTCCCCAAGAAAACGATTATTACACGCAGTAATATTTTTACGGCCCCAATTTGTAACGCAATTATTTTAGGTCTGCACCACTTGAATCGTAAATCACCAGAGGAAGAGGTTGCATGTAAAGGTGCATGACTGAGGTTTTTTTGTTGTTGCAGGTTATCAAATCAGTCCGAAACCATGCTGGGTGGATGGTATGGAAGGCACGTGCATGTTCGTCTACGAATGCATCAAATCCGAAGGATTTCACATAGGGATGTGTGTGGACTCCTTCATGTTTGGCTCGTGCTGCGCCCACAACGCCACACAAAACTCTATACTTCCGATTTCCAATCGGCCCTCCGTGCTTTACACACCCCCTAGTCAGGCCACGAAAAGGCCAACCACTAGTCGACCTAAACAAACCAGGTAAGTTCCAATAAATACAATTTTTCTTTCTCTTTCTCTTGCCATTTTTTCTCAAGGTTTGTGAAGGTACGAAAATGATCTCTCACGTACAGAAGACCACTTTCACGGCTTTCTTCTTAACCTGCATAAATTCAACAATAAAACAGGCCAGACCGGAGAAAATAATATCATTAATCTAGATTTTAATCGACATTTAGAAAAACCGGTTTTTAAATTTTAGGTTTCAAAATTGTCCACTGAACAATTACTATGTAAATCTCCGACAAAATATTATTTTTACCAGATCACAATTTTACTAATTTGGATATTAAAAAACCGGTTAATAAATTCGTACTTTTAAAGGTTTTCTTAACAAATCAATTTTTAATTTTGTATTTTAAAATTTTACTAATTTATAAAAACTGATAAATACTAGTGCTGCTGGTTAATAAAGCCCAATACGAATAATTTATTTATTATATATAGAATCTTAAACCGGTTTATTTTAAATTCAATAACCGATTTTATTAATTTTTAAAATTAGACGAACCGTTTAATATTAATGATACCGGTTAACAATGTTTACATTTAATATCTAAACCGGTATCTTTTAAATACAATAACCGGTATTATTGAAAAACGTTTCTAATTTTCCAGTCGACCTCACAGCGGTAATTCGCGACCACCTTCCTCTTCGTTCGGCGTCGCGACGTCTCTGAATGTGCGGACGACGTCGACGTCGCCGCCACCGCCGCCCTCCCGCTTCAGTTTGAGGCCAATGAGCACCGACGGAAAACCCTCGAGCTGGCATCTGGCGACGAGCACCGAATCCTTCAGCCAGAACTCTATTAGCCACAGCTCGAAGCCCTCACATCACCACCAATGGCAGGTCACCACAGAACCCGGGTTCGTCACCAAAGTCAGGACCAAACCCCAACAGAAACCTACAAGCCACAAGCCCACAAGTTTCAAACCTAAACCCACCAAGAAACCCACATCCACCACGCAGAAAATCACGAAAACTACAACCACTACTCCTAGGTAAGTTTATTATATAGTATACTTCTTTATTTATATCAATTCATTATTTTAAAATACATTGAATTAAAATTCGTAAAAATCTTACATAACATAATTTCATAACATAAAGCTTAAAATTAATACGTTAATAAAACATATTTACAAATTGCATTTTGCTATTAAGTAACATCTAAGATAAGACCTGTCAATTAGTCATAATATATTCTACACTTTAATCCGCTTAATGCACTATTCGAGAAGATCAAGTGTTTGGAAACAAACAAGCATAATCATTGAAATTATATTAAGTACACTTGTAAATTTAATTGGAAAGAATTGCGTAATAAAGAACCGAGTTTATAAGTGTATAACAACTACATTTATCTGCGACCCACGAGATGGCGTTACTATTAATATTATCGTAAATGTCGTAGTTTGTAAGAAGATGTACATATATTCGAAAATATATCTAATTATTTAAGTTATTATACTTTGGAGACAGAAAATATCATCTTGAAACATTGCGTTGACGCTTGACATACGTTTATGACTAAAAATAACTTATGGCGTACATTTATTCTAACAGTGTAACTATAACTATACTTTTATTCACATAATTTTCAGTTTATAGCCCTTTATAGAATGAAATAATAGTTGTATAACTTTATTGTTTAAGATCATCAATTTCTTAAAAAAAAAAAATTATATAAATAATATTTATTTTATTTAAATTATAATTAAATTACTTGGTAGTACAAACTATTATTTTGATCCGATTGATCCAAATTAGGGCTAATAAATGTATTAAATTTGTTTGTAAACATGATTGAAAATTGACTATACTTTTGTAATATTTTAAATGATTTTAATTAAAATGTATTTGCAGAAGGTAATGATATGTAAATTGTTGACTGAAAAGAATCCTCTAATGCAATGCAAACAGTGTACATTTATGAATCAAAATATATTAATACACTGGTTGTAATGTAAACATCATACGTAACGTAAAACAAATTGGAGCTCGCTTCAAATGTTAATTTAGTTCCGGCATTTAATACCCAAAGGCGACCACCAAATCATATATACTCACACGTCTTTATTCCAAGTCTTTTAATTAGGATTTCAACGCCCAATATACATTTTAATGAAGAAATATTATAGTAGAACATTTATAGGTATTGTAAAAAAATAAAATTTCTAGAACATTTTTAATATCTATTATTTAATTAAAATAAAAAATATTTTCATTCAAGTAATTAGTAGTAGTATTTCATACTATAATAGGCTATAAACTGGAAATAATGTGAATAAAAATATAGTTATGGCTACGTGGTTAAAATAAATATAATGCTGCATCCACACCATACGATATTTAGTCATAAACGTATAACAAGTGTACGCGATGTTTCAGCACGTCTGATAATAAATACTGTCTACAACGAATAATAAACTTACATTTAGATTTATTTTCGAAGATACGTACATCACCTTCATTCACGTGCATTAAGCATTCAGTAAATAACAATAATTGTAACGCCATCTCGTGGGTTCAATTAAATTAAAAAATTAACATCATTAATTTTTCTATAAAAAAACGGATTTTTTTAAAATAATTATCATTAAAATTAAGTTTAAAAATAGTTTAATTATTCCCAAAGTTTAATTAAAAAAAATATTTTTTTATATTTATTTTTTGTTTATTTTATAAAATTTTATAGCTTTACGTACATCACCTTCATTTACGTGCATTAAGCATTCAGTAAATAACAATAATTGTAACGCCATCTCGTGGGTTCAATTAAATTAAAAAATTAACATCATTAATTTTTCTATAATAAAACGGATTTTTTAAAAATAATTATCATTAAAATTAAGTTTAAAAATAATTTAATTATTTCCAAAGTTTAATTAAAAATTTTTTTTTTTATATTTTTTGTTTATTTTATAAAATTTTATAGCTTTAATCTATAATTAATTATAATAATAACGATTTAACAATAATCTTACTATCCAATTAGTATATGATACATCAGATGCTTAACTTTCAGAAATTATTTTAATTTTCTAATTCAAAACAATTTCAATTTCATTTGATTATCATATTATTTTTCGTAGTATATTTTTTAACAAATTTAAATTAAAAACACAACAAATATCTTCAAAAGATATGAATTTCTTATAAAAAAATATGGTAATAATTTCTAAAAATATTGAAAAAATTATGCTAATATTTGATATTAATTTATTCTATGATTTATTTATATTAAAATTGTAATTAAGCCAAAATCTCTATGTGAGTTTATAGCAAATACAAATAGGATGTGGGAAGTACTAATAAAAGGATGAGAAGATAAGGGTTGTATAAGTAGAAATAATGCTTCGTTTATGCGGAAAGGGTCGGAATTCTGAAGGGACAATTAGGCCTTCCTGCTGTCTATGCTAATGTGGAGAAAATGTACAAATGTGTAACACTAAAACTTGGATTAAAACGCAAAATTGAAAAGGGTTTAATCTACGAAATAGTACTATTATTTTTAGATTTATTACAAAATTTATATAACTAACATTAAATTATGTTAAAAGAATAATTGTTAATTGCTTTATTATATAATTAAAAATAAATACATTTCCACGCTTCATTATCTAAAATCAATTTTATATTAATTGTTAAAAAAATGAATTTTATAAAAAAAATACAATTATTTAATATTGATGATAAAAATTGAATTAGTTTTATTGATTATCTTTGAAATTATTGGATACTTAAATTTAATGTATAAAAGGCGGTAAATTTCGAATAATAAATATCGTTAAGGAGTTTAACGGTCCGACCTAAATCTCGATCCCTTCCGGATTATGATGACCTCTGGTTTGTGCGATTTTTATTTCCCGAAAAGTTTCCATTTAATTGGCCGATAAAAAGTGCGGCCGTAAATTAACGACGACATTTTATGGAGTCGAGATGAGGAGGAGATCAAGGGCGCAAGCCGGCTTTTAATTCAGATCAAATTCCTCCTTTTGTTCGGTAAATCTCAACGCGAAATGAAATCGCGCTCCACGAACGATTTCATTCCAATTACAACGACCAAAAGATAATTTAATTTCAATCGAAAAAAAAATAATGAATTGTTATTAATTAAATAATTAATAAATGCAAATGATTGATGAATATTTTAATTATCTTTAATAAAAAACAAAGTCTATAAATATATAAATATTTATATAATCAATTTTTTATATTTATACTACAGTCATAGCTCAATTAACGAATTATCAAAATTATTTTCGTTTTTGGAGGTAAAAATAATATGGCCAGAAATATGAGTCTAATGTTTATTTCTTATAGTGTTTTTCTCTTTTACTTAAAAAATTAATATTATACGAAGTTATATCATTTAATACTATAAAATAGAACGATTTTAATTACTTAAGATAACGTTTCCTTAAATCTTTTTCAGAAAATTATAAAACATTAAAAATAAATCATCTTCTGCATTCAATTAATTTCTAATATTTTCTTGCCTTAAAATTGAATATTTTGTATACAAAATGTCTTGAAATTGTAGTTTTGTTATATGAAATATTTTTTGTTGTTAAGTAATATTTAAATTAATTAATTGAAGTTATAAATGTCTTATTTTAATTATTTTTCTTGTGTTGATTCAAATTAAAAGTTTTAGAAATATTTGAACATTCGTACATTTATTTATTTTTTTGTTCATGTTTTTTGAGTGTGAAGTTGGTGCGGTGAAAAGTGAAGGTTGTACTTGGCAAATAGCCTGTCGTCTGCCATGACTTTGAATTAAAACTTTGGAAATTATTCGTGAACGCCCGATTGGTTGTTAACGGAAATTACAAACTTTTTAATTGCTCACAACCATCCTTACTTCACTATCCTCACAAACTTACTTGTAAAGTCACACATACAACTTACATGCAGTATATTAGAATAATTCAAAGATAGTAAACCTATTAGTTTATTAATGAATACAGAATCTTTTAATAATTTTTTAAAATTAAATAAAATCCTTTTTTTAAAGGACCTTAAGGATTTAACAAGCTAATAAATATATTTTAAAATAAATACAGCAATACTTCACATAGTGCGTTTTCAATCAGCCCTGATTATCTTTAAAATGAATATTTTCATAATTATAATTATTTCTCTCATGTCAAAAGTTTAAAAAAATGATTTTATTGTTATCAGTTTATATCAGTGCTTCTCAACCAATCTGGGACTCGAAAGGGTACCGCAAAGGGACTGGAAGAGTACCGCGAAAAGATAGTACAATTTTCATCCTTCTAATTCCAAATTCGATTATTTTTTTTGTAAATCTATCCCTTTTGAAAAATGTTTGATTTTTTTTTAATTCTACCCCTTTCTAAATTCACCCCCGCTCATAATTTATGAAAAATATAGTTTTTTTTTGGAAACCTGCCCCATTTGAAATTCACCCCTGCTCATCACATATGAAAAATATTAGATTTTTTTAATTCAACCCCTTTTTAAATTCACTGCCGCTTTTCACATATGAAAAATATTGGAATTTTAATACAAAAATTATGTCCTGAAATGGTTTATTTTGTTATGTGTGAAGTGATGTAAAAAAGTTTGGGAATCTCTGACTTACAACTGATTTTTTTTGGCAAAAACTTTAATAATGTCTATAATCTTTTTTCAATTTTCTAAACTTTCAAAAATGTTATAATCGAACTTATTTCATAAATTTATCATAAAAAATGTATGTTATATGTAATTGATTTATGTTTTGAGTTTATAAATTTATTAATAATAATTTTAAAAATATAATATTTTTATTACAATGTATTGTAATTAATTTTATTGATTTGGATAGAAATAACATAGATTGTATAATTGTCAATTACTGTAAATATTATTACACCTCAAACGTTTTATTTTTGTTGTCCAATATTTATTTACGATCTATTTTATGTGGACATGACGCAAATAATTTCACGGTATGTAATTAATTTTCTACCCAAAAGCAACGTAGCAATTGCAATTACATTTACACGATGATGTACACATTATAATTATCACTAATAACTAATTAAAATGAAATTGTAAATTCTGTCTTTTACATTATTGAAATTGAAACTATATTCATCATAATTATATTATTTACATTACATTAAGTAATTCTATATTTTATTATTATAAATGATAATATAACATTTTTTCATTCAATATTTTATGTAGTTCAATTAACATAAAATAGCATTTAATAAATGTTACCAATAAATACTTAAATAAAATTTATTATTAATATTTGGAAGGTTTCTAATGAGTAATTATTCTTTTTACTGTTGTATTTCTTTTAATTTTAAAACTATTGACTTATTGCCTGATTGTAGTTTGTAAATAATGAATTCATGAAAAAAAATAGGAATTTGGGCTAATCACTAATTAATTAATCTTTTAAAATGGATTAAAATATTTATATATAAAATAGTTAGTTAATTAAACAAAAAAATATATAATAATTAGTTTGACACTTTAAACTATGATTGCAGAAGAATTTAATAACTTGTCAAGTTATAGAACACAATAAAATTGAATGAAATTAAATAGAAGGGTCCTTAAATTGCCCTAAAATTTAATTAATTTAGAATAGTGTATAATATTGTAAATATTTAATATATAGATTTATTAGTGAAGATTTTAGAAAATAGTTAAATCACATTTAGAAAATAATGTTGGTTTTTATTCATTGCTAGCGTATAAACCAATATACTATAAATAAATATAAAAAGAAGGAATAAAAAAGGTATGAAAATGCATTTTTTTTGTATTTATTAGTAAATGAGTACAAGTATATATTTTTCCTTAAACTTATTTTGTAAAACAAACATCTTTTTAAGCTTTGTTAATGTTGCTGAGAAGTCCCTAAACTTCATTGACCTTTGACAACTTCCGGAATTTCTAGACTTTTGACCCCATCTAATGTACTATTACTTAATTATAATAGAACAACAAACAAGTTGTTTAAAAGTTTTTTATTTAGTATTCTTTATTTATTAGTTTATGTGTAAAAGTCTCAATTTTCACTTAGACTCATTTTTTTTACCATAATCAACGTTTATTCTTTAATATTAGATTATTTTTAAGCTTTATTAATCTAGATCAGAAGTTCCTAAACTTTACTGAGCGTTGATAACTTTCTACATTTCTTTTTTTTAAGCTTTAGCATTAAGTAACTTTTTAATATAAAAAAGACGCTTAAGTGATTTTTTTTTATAATAAATAGATTTTATTTCTTAGTTTATATTTATTTTCCGTTTATTCTTTAATATTGGATGATTTTTATGCTATTCTCTCACCGTTGACAACTTCCGGAAATTTACGACTTTGTCCCCATCTAGTTTATTATTACGTAATTATTATAAAACAGCGAAAAAGACACTTATGTGGTTTTTCAAATATTTTATATGTGAGTTTGTGAATTTTTTTATTAAACTAAATTGTCCCAAAATTTCTAAAATTTATTGGTTTTTGACACTATTTACTATTACGCAATTGTAATAAAACAGCATAAATTCTGAGTGATTTTTTTAGATTTAAATCTGAAACTTACTAATTTCTGACTTTTCGTTAAGAAATTCTATTTTTTTAATCATGTTAAGATCTTATCAATATTTGATACCTGGAGAAAGTATTGTAGTAAAATATAAAAGAAAAATAAATTTTATTACATAGAATCGCAATAAACGTGCGGATTAGAATGACTGAAAGGATTAAGAATGACTTCACACAGCATTGCAGATAGTGTAGCTTTTAGTAAAAAAATATATTTAAGTTTTCAGTCAAACTGAAAATATTGATAATCTTCCTTTCAATTTCTAATATTATATTTGTTTATAACATGCCAAATTGTCAAATATTAAATACTTTATGGAGTATATAAATAATGATACTTTATTAAAATAAAATCATTTCTCTAAAAAAAACTATTTGTTCTTTGTTATTATAAAATTTCATGGAAAATATTGCTTGATATTTGAAAGTTGTAAAATATTCAGTGGAAGATTAATAAATCAATGATACTTTCATATTGTGTATAGAAAAATACGTACGAGTGAATCTGTCAGGATTGTGATGTTGAGGATGATTTTTTTTATCAAAAACAATTTTTTAACAAAATTATTTATTTTAAGTTACAAAATTTCATGGTAAATATTGGTTGATTGATTGCTAGGAAAAAACGTACGAATTAAATAAAACCTGATTCTGTAGCATTTCTTAAATTTTTTTAAATGAAAAACATTTCTCTAACAAAACTATTTGTTCTAAGTTACAAAATTTTATGTTAAATATTGCTTGATATTTCTAAGTTGTAGAATATTCAGTGGAAAATTAATAAATCAATAATAGTTACATATTTTGTATAGAAACGTACGAATAGAATAAAACTTAATTCTGTAAGGATTGTGATGCTGTTTTGATGTTGAAAATGTAGCGTTCCTTAGTGGAAAATGTCACGAAATAAATTGCTCGAAACGTTGCGAACACTCCGGATTTATATTCGGGCTTTTAAAATAAATCAAATGACCCAAATTTTATTTACTCACTGAGCTCAAGTATATAAAATATATACACACAGACGTACGTGTTTACTTTTCCTGCAAGGCGCGTTTTTTTTTCCTTCTTATTTTGTATACATTCGTATCTTACGTAACTGCTTTTTTTTTCTTCTCTCTCTCTCAGCCCATCCCGTAAATTCTCCAGTGCGTCTTTCCCCAATCAGATGTGTTCAGATTACGAAGACGTTTCCCCGGGATTTGTATTTTCCTCCGGGGAATTATTCTGCTAACATATTCCGAAGGCTTCCCCCTTTTTATTTTCACTTCGCGTCGCAGCTTTCATCGTTACGCGATATCCGTATTCCGGGTCCAGTCTACATAGAATCGATCTCAAAGCTTTACAGCTTCATGGACCCAAACCTTAATCAATCATTAATTTCCTAGATTAAAACTTAAAACTGAAACTGTATGTTTTGGGTGGAATCGCCGCCCGGCGCCTCCGCCATTAATCAGACTCCACTTTATGTAACTTTTTTTTTATCTCCCCTCGAGGTGACGTAATTAATGATACCAGTACGTAAATTACATTACGCGTATTACCATTTTTTAGCGCGTAGTTAATTTCTGAAGAAAACGCGTCTTAATTTTGCGCGCGAAAATTGAATTTTCACGCCGTGGATGGAATTATATATAGATATATATATATATTTATGATTTAGTGCGTTCGCTCGAAGGAGGCGAAATCGAATTATATCTATAAACTAGCTCGTCCTCATTTTCCGTTCCTCTCGATCCATTTCTCTACTCCCCGAAAAAGGAATTTATTTTCGCGTCGAAAGATTAATGGCATTATAAGATCCAATATGAAATATCCAACTACACGGGCCGCTGCCGACGTAACTTTTCTTCAACGGAATAATAGTTTTTCACCCATCAAAAAGAGTAAAAATATACAATATAAAAACTTTCATTCTCCGCAAATTCATTTTCTTATCTTCGTATAACAACTTCAAGTTTTGCTTTGCGTGACAACGTAATTAATTAAACTTAATTTCAAGATGCTAAAAGATTATACAACTTTCAGCAAACTATTTCTATTTAAATTACTGGATTTTGCATGGAATAAATCAATTAACTAATTTTAACAACCTTTGCAACTTCAGTTAATTCTTTCTTGAAAGTTTGTTAATTCTTCAAAATTTCAACCATTTTATAAAATACGACTATTACTATTTTTTATACATTTTTTCAAGAAAAAAAATTATTTTTTTTAACCAAAAAAAGCAAAATACAAGTTTTTTTCATTATTTTGAAAATTATAAAAGTAGCGTCATTAAAACCACTGTAACTTTTAAACTAAACGTCAGATTTCGATGAAATTTTGACAGACGTCGTCTGAAGGGTAGTACTTCCTAAAAATTATATGAATTTATCGGTAGAGGCTCCATCTATATATCATCCTACAAACTTATTGAGTGAGGTGTAATAATAATATAATCCAGAAGTTTTAGATAGTCTGAAATTTCGATTGAACATTTTGGTTACTTACGCAGACCATATTTTATGCGTATTTACTATTAAAAAACAACTATTCTAAAGACCATTTATTTAAAAATATTATTTAAATATTTATTATTTTAATGAAAAGTGTAAAAAGTTAAGCAAATAAATTTTCAAATCTTAAACTTTTTTATATTATTAAAGATGTGATTATTTACTTGTACTTTAAGTAAGTAATGTTTTTTTTAAATTTTGTTAGTTAAGCAATGCGTTTGTTCTTGAATTGAAGATTTAAGTACTAATTTGTTATATTTTACACACATTTAACTCAAAAAAATAACGTGAAAATAAAGTTCCATTAATAGTAAATAAATCACATTAAATTATGATAAATTTTAAAGTTTAGAGATTTCTATACTTAAATTATATCGCGTTTTATCGAATCATCTTTAATCGAAGCAGCGCTAAACAAAGTCTTCCTGTATTTGGATATAATAAGTAAAATACATTTAATTAAATTTGAAAATACAAATTCTGTTAATACTTTTTAAATACATGTTACTAAAAATTAAATAAAGTTGATTCATGTTAATTTAATTTGAACTTACACAATTATTACCTAACTACTTTACAGTATGTAAATACTCTCTGCACAAACAGCATTACATAAACTTAAATTAACTCAAACAAATATTTAATATTACCTACATTTTCATAGTTAAACAACGTATCTGCACGTATGGACTTGTATGTGATTTATAATTAAAAATTTGTATAATTAATTACATGTTACATACTTTTCTTCATACATAATTTTAGGAATATTGCAAAAAAGGTTTCTGTAATTATTATTATTTTAAATTTATTTAAATCACATAAGATTACACTAAAACTCACAATTTTACTTGGTTATAAATAAAATGTATAAGAATTTGAAGATGCAATTTCAATTAATATTATATAAATACTCGTTACTCAAAATTAAATAACGTTGATCCATGTAAATAATTATATGAGAACAGATAATATTACCTATTTTTTCATAGTTAAACAACGTACCTACACGTATCGACTTGTATGGGATTTATAATTAAAAATTAGTATAATTAATTACATTCTACAACCTTTTTTCATTCATAAAACTCACAATTTTACTTGGGTATAAGTAAAATGTATTAAATTTAAAAATGCAAATTCTATTAATTTTATATAAATACTCGTTAAATAATGTTAGTATTTATATGAGAACAGATTTTCTTTTAATGAATAGAGATAATTAATTTAATTTCAACTTACACAATGATTATCTAACTACTTTAAAGTATGTAAATAATCTATGTACAAACAGCATTACATAAACTTAGATTAATCTCAAACACATATTTATTACATACATTTTCATAGTTAAACAACTTATGGATTTATAAATATAATTTCTAAGTTATTTTAGGGAATTTTTACAATTTATTACATTAAATATTTTTGCAATTATTATTATTTAAGTTTAAAGATTACAATAAAACATGAATACTTTCTATTTAAAAATTATACAGAAAAATTTCACATAATGTGGCTTCAATCAGCCCAATTTCACTATGGTCTTTTACTTCAACTAAAATAAAAATAAATTCTAAAAAATAATACACAAATAATAATAATAGTGTTTAAATTATTTTTATAAATAAATAATGATATTTTTATGCAGTTTTAACACCCTCGATTGGTTCAGCTTCAAATAGTTAGAAATATTGGTGAAAACGATTATCGGCACTATACGAGGTATTGATTTATATTTAAAGTTAAGCAGCATCTATTTATATCAATATTCGAATGAGAAATATAAATTTTAACTTATATTAACAATATTTAATATATTTTGTAAAAAACTTTTATAAATTTTGATTTATAAATTTCTAACTAATTGTTTGTAATTATAAATGAAACTGATTCGAACATATTATAGCTTTTAGTTTGCTTCATTATAAATTTGAAAATTCACGTATAAATCTTGTCTTCTAATGCCGTGAAATTCGGCGGAGCTTGTTAAAAGTTTATACGCTGTGAGATCGAACAGTGTGGATTACATGTTTGTGCTACACATAATTTTAATTGAAATCGTATAATTATAAGTATATTCAACAAATTTAAATTCCACAAGTTTTACACTTAATAAATGTTTTTTAATTTTTTTTTTATAATAGTGCGGATTCATTTAGTCCGGTCTGTTATTAAATTAAATTATAAATATATTCTAAAAAATTAGTACAGAAAATTATTTTTTTTACACAGAAACAATGTTTGACATTTAATAAAATGTTAAAAAAATATTTAATTTTTATAATATCTAAATGATCTTAGCAGTAAAGTTAATTTAACAAAAAACCTTGTTTAGTGCGGATTCATTTAGTCCGGTCTGTTATTAAATTAAATTAAAAATATATTCTAAAAAATTACTTCAGAAAATTATTTTTTTTACACAGAAACAATCTTTTTTATTTTGGTGCAGTTTATTTCTGTGCCATTTTAAATCCTCCATTAGTCCGGTTTTAAATAAGTATAATTAGTCTAAGTATTTATGATTAAAGTTTATATAATATTAAATTATTTTTTACATGATTTAGTTGTTTATATTTTTTCAAATTTGGATAAATGTTATGTCATTATACAAGATTGATTCCTACTTATTATTACGAACCTAAAACCAAATCCATTAACAAAATATGATAGCATTTACTTATTTTATTAAAAAATGTTATGTAATGTTATATTAATTATTTTTTTATGATTTTTCATTCTTTCATAAAAAACTGTATTTTTATTATCAATTCATAATAACGACAATATGAAACTGATACAATTTTCATGCAGTTATTTACATCGTTATACACAATTATTTTTTGTTGGCTCAAATTTTGCGGTAAATTTATTTTTGTATCAGAATGTTATTATTTAAATTCCATCCTCATATATCCGAAATGCAGCATTATTGGCATGCATTATTCATGGCCCGGTTCGCGTTAGGTTTATTCTCTCCCTCTATATATATTTTTTTTCACTCTTTATATGGAATATTGATTTTAGAATGATTTATTCGCAAATTCGCTTCAATATACTAAAATTATTTTTTTTTCATCGATGGCGAACCCTTGCTTAACGCTTTCGCGCTTTCATTATTTATGTACCAATAATAAAATTTACACGAATTAGACTATTTGTACAAGTTTTATTATAGGTTTAGTATAATCGAATCGTAATTTAATTATTTTATTTACAATTGCAGGAATTTTCAAATTTATTTTATTAGTTTAAAATTTACTATTTTACTAATAACTAAACAATTTTATTATCACTAATTCTTATCAAAAAAAAACTGAAATTATTGTTATGTATTTATTAACAATATTTTCATTTACTGCATCAAATTATATAAAAGTAAAACTTATTTTTTTATATAATAGACTGACTATAATTCTATACATTGAGATAGTACTGCTTCGATTAGTCCGGATTTGTTATAATCAGGATTAAAAATTTTATAAGAAATTAAATATTAACTGACAAATAAAAATAATTTCTAACAAATCAGATGTTATTATGTAAAGTATATTTTTGTATGTAGTTTTAAAGTCAAGTTTAAAACAGTCCAATAAATTCCCAAATAAGCTTGATTTGTAATATTTACTACACAGTTTTTTCTTAAATAAATATTTTAACTTATACATAAAAATATAATTTAATTTTTAATATTTTATATATTATTTTGTTTGCAATTATTTATATAATTATACAAAATAAAATATACTTTTTTTCTTATATTTTTTTAACAATAATGGATGAAGGTTGTTGTATTCGTAACTTGGCCAGCACATTTATACTTAATAAGATGAAAATAAGAAAAGTTTTCTTGTTTTCCAAACTTTTATTCTTCATAATGCAAACTCTGAGTTTCTCCGTACATTGAAGTAAACCTTCATATTAATTCAAATATAATTTAAACCGAATTAAATCGTACAATTCTTATAAATTATTATATAATTTGTACATAGATTTATTTTCAGTTTTATATAAAGTGTAATTAAAATATTTATATGTAGACAAAATTATATTTTTGCCAAATCTTAGTTTTTGCAATATTTAACTATTTTAAACCTTCTCTAAATGTATAATTTTTTGTATGGACTTTATCAGCTTTGATTATGTAGAAACTCGAATCTCCGTAATAACGGGTTTACCTAACTTAATATAGTTTGTAAACTTATATTTACCAAAGTTTAAATTGCACACAATTTTATAATATAAATCAATATTCTTTTCCTACGAGAGTTTCATGAATTACAAAAATATAAAACATTAAACTAATTAATATTGAAATCATCATAATGACTTTTTATGTAAAATTGTAGATTCTACTATGATTTAAAACAGAGATTTTCTTTCATAACATTTTATAATTCATCGGTCCTTTTAATATCATTCATCCTATAATCTATGTAATAGTTTACAATATCTATGGGAATTAAGTGGTATGAACTCATGTATAACATTACTTTCTTGGGATGTAAACCCGCTTTGGGAGTGGTTTACGGTGATGATGATGGTTTACTACAAGATCAGAAATATGTATTAAAGTTTACGAAAATTAAAAAAAAATCACACAAAAATACATCTAATATTTAGATCCAAATAAATACTACAAAAATTGACAAATTATACGTTAGAATTTAATACAGCAGAAACGATCTCTTATAGAAAGATCCGATATAGACAATTCAATAATATGCAAATATAAACTGAAAAACTTTTTATAAGTGTCGAAATTTCTTTTGATAAACAAAAATATTCTTTAGATTTATAAAAATATTATCAATGATATGTATTCCGTAATTCGTCATTCAAACATTACTATAAAGTTGGAGTCATTTATAATTTTGCTTGCTTCGACGCATTTTATATAAAATAATGTCAATAATAATTAAGAATTAAATTTTATTTAAACTAATTACAATTTTGTAATTTTGTCTTTTATATTTTATGAATTTTCTAAATTTTTCTTAAATATAAAATTGAAAATATATGAAACTTAAGGTCTAAACATATTTTTTTATACTATTTAAGTTATTTATTTAGATAATTGTAATAAAATAAAAAAAATGTAAGACTTTAATGAAATTCCATTTAAAATATTTACAATTACGTCTTTATTTAATTCTTTCTAATTATTTTGTCCTTAATTATTTAAGTTTTCATCCATTTTTCAATCAGAAATAAAATCTTTGATACTTAAGTCTAAATATTATATAATCATTTAGTTTTAGTTTTGAGTAATTTTTTGTTCCTTAATTTAGATAATTTTAATCAAACGCAAGTATTTTATTAATTTAAACTATTTATAATTTTGTTATTTTGTATTAATTTAATTATTTCTAATTATATAAGTTTTCATCCTTTTTCAAAATAGAAAATTGAAAGTCTAAATAAAATTATTTAAGTTTTGAGTTAGTTTCTGTTTGCTTTAATCAAATAGAAGAAACGTAAGAATTTTAATTTAAAAAACTTTTCATCTATTTTTCAAATAGGAGATTGAAAATATATGACACAAGTCTACATATAATTTAATTTAAGTTATGAGAATTGTAAGAATTTAATTGAATTCTATATCAAAAAATTTTGTATTTAAAATTTCATAATTTATATTTAATTGCTTATAATTATTTAAGTTTTTGTGCATTTTTTAAATAGAACATTGCAAATTTATGACACGAAAGGCTACGTATAATTTAGTTACATTTTTTTAGTTATGTAAGTTGAAAAAATGTTAGAATTTCGATATTTATTTTTAAATTTCAAATAGATAATTAAAAATCTAAATATATTTGATAATTCTAATTAAATTAAAATTTATTTATTTATTTTAATGTTGGAAGTCTTAATATAATAATTTAGTAGTGCTAAAATGTAAGATATCTTTAGTTTTTTTGCTTTTGTTGTAATATTTGATAATTTTCAGGCCAACGACGATGAGTACAACGACGACGAGAAGAAGGACGACTACTGCAAGAACGCCGAGTACGACGGCTGTACCGGAAGTTCAAAAGGTGTCGTCGACGCCGGAAGTGCAGGCAACGTCGACGCTGAGCGCCGTTTCGGCATCGAGCGCCAATAGCGTCGGTTAGTGCATTATTGTTATCAGTCACCCCTTTCCAAAGTGTATTTTATTGTGCGAACTACAAAGGGTGAAATCATCCCCCAACCTCCACTCCACTCCACCAACCCCCACGAGCGCGATTACCGCAAGGGCGACACAAAGTGAATGATTTACCTATAACGTACAGAGTTTCAAATAAAAAAAAAAAGAAGAGGTTTTCGGGACGGTAAATCGAATACCGCATAATCGAAAACGCAATTTCGAGCTTTCCACCCTCATCCAACTGCTGCTGCTTAATTCTCAATCCTGATTGGCTTCAAAGTCAACAACGCATAACATACGATAATGCATTGTAGATTTTATAACGTTAAATCACAATGCTGGAAGCATAACAGTTCACATCTATCGATTGAATCCGACGTGCCCGGCGCATCCACCAATCCGTTAATTCACGTAAATGGGGTACGCGATTTGAACCGGGATTAGAACACAGAAAAAAAAAACGTTAATGTACAACCGAAACAATTAATAACTTCCAAGCAATTAAATCATTTCCCGCTTCCGCTTCAGATTGATCCACTCCAACTTGTTTCGTGAGTACTTTTTAAACGCTACCCCGAAAAACCCAACTAAAACGGAGCACCCCTTCGTCTTCTTCCTGCGGTGATGTCTATAGATGTTCAAGTTCTCTTCTCTTCGAGTGATCCGCCGAGCATGATGGCAAATTAGTTTTGCTCTTTGTGGATACACTCACCGTTAAAAAGAAACGAACTCCTCTCGTCGAAGTTTACTTTCAGCTGCTTATTATATATTTGTACGGCATTCAGCCTCTCCAGAATAATCTAATTCAAAGAATATATATTCATGCAATATATTCAGTAAATAACACGAAATTAAACATTTATTATTAAAAAAAAGTACAAGCTTTCTTCCATAAAATGCATACATTTTATACATTTTGAACTACATTTTAATACTAATTATAATGTATATTATAAGAAATAATTTTTTGATTACGAAATTAAAAAGTTTAAGTATTTACTGAATTATTAAACTTCTACATTTATCGTCTTAATGTGTGTAAAGGGTCGCACTTTAACGTTTCTCTCTTATTGCAGTCGTAAAACGAATTTTGGGTTTTATTATCACCACCAAATTTTTTCATTTAAAATTCATTTAATTATAAAAATAATTTCTTAAATTAAATTATACATTAAGTAGTACAAATTATTCGTTTTGAGAATTTAAACTTCATATCAAATTATTGAAAATCTCAATAATTAATTTTGTAAAATCAATAATTTGTTATTTAATTTCATACGCATTCTACGTTAAAGTCAACATTAAAACAAAATGTTTATGAATAAGAACAAAGTTTGCAAATATATACATTTTTAAATAAAATATTTCACCTCCAAAAATTATCTTTTAAATTTTCAAATGATTTGGATAACTTTCATATTTACTAAATCTTTATTAAGACACTCTTTACCTACAGCATTAATTATATTCTGTAAAACCTAACAAAATGTTATAATTCAAAGGAAGTAGAAACTACATAAAACAACAGGAAAGACTCTTTATTACATTTAATAATGTAAAGTAATTTATTTTATCATTGTAAAGTTAATTAATTTAATATCATATTTTATGAAAATCCATTTAATGTAAAAGGTTCATTAACTAAGTATACATATTAGCTTCATTATAATTAATTGAACTAAAACGTGGCATAATTAAATTTAACAAAAAGTGACGTTCATTCAATTTGTCAATATTTATGGAATATTTATAATAAATATATTAATTGAGAATGAAAAAGCTTATTTTTATAAATATTAATGAATTATATAATTTTCTGTTCTAAAAGTAAGAAAAATTAACAAAAATTAACAGATTTTTAATTTTCTAATTAAAAAATATTAAATATCTTCTCTAGATATTTTTGAAAATATATAAAATCGAAAAAATATGGATTAAAAAAAATATAGAAAAAAATATATATAATCAAATTTTTTAATACTAATATAAATAATGAAATATTTTGTCTAAATATTAATAAATTGAATATACAAATCATTTTTTATTCCACAAAAATAAACTAATAATCCTTACGTAATAATTTACATAAAGTTGTAATACATATGAATTACTATATGCAAGGGTTGTAGAGTTGAGATTCGTGGTTGTAAAAATATTTTATGCAATAGTTTTTAATAATAAATAAATCTTTCGTAGATTGTTTGTTGTTGTTGTAGCAAGTATTCACAAAGACGTTTTCGCGTATTCAGAAAACTACAAACTTTTCGCTCTGACATTTCTGTCTATACGACTATTTTTATAGAGTTACCTCGAAGATAGTACGTATGGAAATAGGCCATACACTTAAAACTTGAAACGTTAGCATTGCAAGAGCTATCGATGCCGGAACAATTTTCGTCTAGTAAACATATATCATGCCTTCGACATGCTTTTACATGCACAAAATAAAATTACTTTCTACATATTGTAAATATTTTTATTTTAAATTACTTTTTTTACTAAAACTATTCTATTAAATTCATATTTCAACTTACATTACATTACTTGAAAATTAAATATAAATAATATCTGCAAATTTTTATAATACTTTCATAAAATGAGAATCACATACAAAAAATACAACTTCTTTTAATGCAAATAGTTTAGTTTCAAATTCCGTTCTAATAAAAACTGAATTAAATGAATTTCAAACCAGAATATTATATAATATTCTTATATAGATTATAATCTTATATATTATAATCTTATTTGATAGATTTCGGCTTTATATAACAATTTGTACATTTCAGAGTTCAAGTCTTCCTATTGTTTCATTTAGTTTCAGCAACTTTTTAATCAATATAGTTTTATATGACGTAATTATGGCATTTGCTAAAGATAATCTTATCGTATTTTCATTTTAATAATTGCTGAATTTAAAACGTGAATATCGGGATTTGGGGTTTTTAAAATTAACTAATTTCCCGGGATTTCGTTCCCGGGATATCTCTGGAAGTTTCCACTATAAGTAAATCTTGATATTAAATACTTATTTAATATATTTTAATGAGATATATAATATAATAAAATATTATTGGATAATTTAATTTAAAAAATATAAATATTTGCAAACATTGTAGTTATTCGTAGGCTAGTTGTTTTTGATGTTGGGTTTAATTTAGAATGTTTGCGGTTTATGAAATGAAACAACAAATTCCGTTTAATTTTTTTGTGTTACTCTCTTAGTTCTGTCCATGTTATTTAATAAATTAAGTGCGTGGCTGAGGGTTGCGCGAAAATTGTTTCCGCGCTTGAGGAACACGAAGTTCCGGTCCCCAAGTTGCTTTCCGGTTTCCTTTATACATGATAAACTCTGCGTGGAAGCAGCGAACACAGAAATACAGCAAAGAGAAGAGAGAGGGTGTAAATTAATTTACACCCTTTGTAGCGTTGTAAACCTCACTTTTAATTTTCAATATATAAATGTACATTTCCGTTAGAGCTGCTGCATTTCACATGTCATCCCCGCAATGCATTTCTTCGGGATGAACATAAAACTGAATTATCCTCGGTGGCGAAATGAAATGCTTTTAGTCTAATTTATAACTGGAAGAAGACGGACGATTGTAGCATCCTCATACAAACTTTCCTAACCTCTTCCTCTTGCACCAACCATCGTCTCTGCTCCCGCAGGATTATGTCGGTTTGGCATTGTGGGCTGGAAAGTGGGCGGAAATGGGATCCGACGAATTTATTATTGCGTTTCGCCGGGAAAGGGTGTTGTGTTATGTTATCTTCCTGTTGCAGGATGCGGCCAACCGCCCTTGTTCCCCCAGCCGCAAACCAGGATCGTTGGAGGTAAAAACGCTCCCTTCGGACGGTGGCCCTGGCAGGTGAGATAAGATTCTTCTTACGTCTTCGTCCTTATTTTTCTTTGTGTCCTTTTTTTCTCTATCTCTTGTTCGCAATGTATGACTAACGGAAATTATGATGAAACCAGGTCTCTGTGCGGAGGACGTCTTTCTTCGGATTCTCCAGCACCCATCGCTGCGGCGGCGCCATTCTCAACGAAAATTGGATTGCCACCGCCGGCCATTGTGTCGATGAGTAAGTTCAACTCTTTTACTGATTAAACTTCATTTAGACGTGAAAGGACGACGAACTGGACCTTTAACCTATTTTCTGTTACAAGAAACTTACTAACAGCACATCCTTCATTCAATACTGCAACAATTACTTAAATAATTAAAATCAAACAAATATGAAATCAAAAACCAAATTTTAAAATCATTTTTTCAGTTTCTCAAAGAATTATTTTCTCTAGTTTTTACAAATAATTCATGAATATTTTTTTATTTTTAATAAAAATTAAAATTTTTCTATTTTGTAACTACTAGCTTAGATATTATGTATTTGAAAATTATCATATAATGGAATATCAGTTTTATATGATAATATCATATCAGAATTGCAAATACAGATTTGTTCGACGTATGGAAATATAATGCATTTCTTGAATCTGGTGTGAAACTTGTTACCCGATGCAAATCATCTGCTTTGTCTGCAATATAGAATTCACAAATCAAAACTTTTAAGCTATAAAAACGTATACACGGTTTCCATACTTGAGAAGTATTTATGATAAATATTTAACAAGTATTATACGGCATTCGATACTTGGCAAATATTGTTGCATGTATATTCCTTGAATATTTAAAATTAAAGGCTGTTTGAAAACCGAGATAATTATAATACATTTTTCTAATACTTTAAGTATAAAAGTTACAGCTCGGTTATTAAAAACGATTCATCTGTAAAGACTGAAATAAATAATCTTAAAGTATATTAATACATGTTATTCTATATTTGACAAATATTGTATTGTGGGTACACGTTTATTACATGAGTATTTAAAATTAAACCTCGGTTTTCGAATATGACTCGTTTCTAATGTCTGTTCGCAAACCGAAATAACTAAAATCATATTAGAGTAATAATTCAATAATTGATAAATATTATGGTGTAGGTGCATGTATATTATTTTAAATTATACCTCGGTTGTTGAACTCGATTCGTTCTTAAAAGTTCGGAAACCGAAATAATTGGACTAATATTACAGTAATACGAAATATTCAATATCTGACAAATATTATGTTGTAGGTGCATGTATATTCCTTGAATATACCTCAATTGTCGAACAAGTTTCGTTACTAAAGTTAGTTCGGAAACTGAAATAATTTGAATAGTAGAGTCATACACATTTTTTATTACTTAATAAACATTGTGTTCTAAGTGCACTTATATTATATAAGTATGCAAAGTTATAACTTGGTTGTTGATCACGATTCGTTTGTAAAGACTGTTTGGTACTGAAATAACTAGAATCTTAGTATACTATGATAAATATTGTAATGTAGGTGCAAGTATATTATATAAATATTGTAAGTTAAAAATCGGTTAACAAAAATTGTGTTGTATATTTCTTGAATTCTAAAAATTAAAACTTGTCTAAAGGTTGTTCGGAAACCGAAACAATTAGACTCTTAGTGCAACTTAAGATAATAACGTGTAATTCGTGTAAGTTGTTACAAAAACAAACAAAAATAATTAGTTTCTGTTTTCATTTTATTACAAATATTATGTTGTAAGTACATGTATATTATTTGAAAATTATACCTCGGTTATCGAACTTAATTCTTTCCTACAGTTTGTTCGGAAACCGAAATAATTATACTGATAGTACAATAACACATATTATTCCATTCTTGACAAATATTGTATTACAAATTATTTGAAAATTATACCTCGGTTGTCGAACATAATTCGTTTGTAAAGACTGTTCGAAAACCGAAATAATTAGACTCATAGTACAGTAATTTATATTATTTAATTCTTGACAAATATTGTATTGTAAATTATTTGAAAATTATACCTCGGTTTTCGAACTTGATTTGTTCTTAAAAACTGTTCGGAAACAGAAATAAATATACTCATAATACATACAAGTAATACATGTTATTTAAAACATGACAAAGTGTATTAATTGAAAATTATACCTCGGTTGTCGAACATAATTCGTTTGTAAAGACTGTTCGAAAACCGAAATAATTAGACTCATAGTACAGTAATTTATATTATTCCATTCTTAACAAATAATGTATTGTAAATTATTTGAAAATTATACCTCGGTTTTCGAATTTATTCGTTCTTAAAGTCTGTTCGGAAACCGAAATAATTAAACTCATAGTACAGTAATACATATTATTAAATACTTGACAAAGTATATTAATTGAAAATTATACCTCGGTTGTCGAACATAATTTGTTTGTAAAGACTGTTCGGAAACCTAAATAATTAGATTTATGTTATGTTTTCTCATACCTTGTTTATTATTACAATTTTCTTTTGTACTCTATTATATTTCTGGCCAATAAATATTATTATTATTAGACTCATAGTATAGTAATACATATAATACAATACTTAACAAATATTATATTGTAGGTGTACGTACATTTTATGAGTATTCAAAGTTAAAACTCGGTTCTCGAACATGATTCGTTTCTAAAGGCTGTTCGGAAACCGAAACAATTAGACTTTTAGTACAAGTTGTTACCGAAACTAAAAAAACAATTCGTTTCTATTTTTATTTTATGTTTGGGAACCGAGTATCTATTGCACAAGTTAAATAAAATACTAAAACATAACAAAATATTTTTTTTTGATAATCTAAAATTATTTAATTGTTTATATCACATTTATGTAATTTCATGTATAAAATTAAAAATATATAAAGCAATATTGATTATATAGATTTAAAAAATAATATTATGAATCAAAGAGAAAATTACTACTAGAAACTCCACGTGTAGTTAAATTCGACTTTAATCAAGTACAAAGGCACGCTTCAATCTTGTTGCGCAGAGCCCTTGGGCGAAATAGAAAACAACTAAGTTTAAATCCAATGTATTTGTTCCTCGGTCAAAGGAGCGCGTTATTTCGTTTAATTAAAACGAGAAAGTGATTTGCGAAACGTTTTCAAATGATTTCGAGCGGTGTGCACGAATCCTAAATTCGTTGCGGTTGGATGTGTGTTTGCATTGCTGTGTATGTATGAATATACGCGTTGGTTTGGGTATTGGCAAATCCGGACCGGAAGTTGACGGAATAGCTGTGGGTTAGCGGAAATTGTCGGAGGAAATGCATTAAAATTTCATCCAGCCGCGGCGGTCGGAATTTCTTGAAGGAGGAAATAAACCTTCAACTCACCGAGTTTCGCAATTAAATCACTAATTAATTCATCTCACCCTTAAACTAAAATAAAAAAAAACTTTATAATTTGTTTTACTATTACTATTTAATTTGTTATTTACATAACAACGTTGTATTAATTAATGGGCTTTAAATATTTTTTTCTTTTTAATTAAGTTGAAAACAAAAAATATAAAATTTTTCAATAATTAAAAAAAAAATAAGAAAATATACAGAATTTCCTGATTTATTTTATCATTAAAAATGTAATTTAATTGGATATAACTAAATGATAGTAATTAAAAAAATTATGCCTGAATAACAATAATTGCCGGAAAGTAATGAAAAAAAAATTTAATATGTTCAGAATTATTTTTGAAGTTAATTAACAAACTTTTTTATACTGGAAAACCACTAGTAAATAAAATAAGTCCATTAGCCAAAAGTTTCAGTTGAAATGTAATAAATTTATCAAGACTGAAATAAATAAATTCTGAAAAATACTAATTTTTTTAATTGGTTTATTTTTTATGAAAATATGAAATTTGCTAAATAGTAAATTTTATATTTTTGATTATCTGCTAAAAAGTAATAACTAATGTAATATATGTTTTTTTTTAGTTTGCTGACATCTCAGATTCGAATTAGGGTTGGAGAATACGACTTCTCCAGCGTCCAAGAAGAACTTCCTTACGTAGAAAGGGCTGTCAAGAAGAAAATAGTCCATCCTTTGTATAACTTCTTCACATACGAGTATGATCTGGCTTTGGTCCAACTGGACAAATCCTTGGATTTCGCGCCTCACATCTCGCCTATCTGCCTTCCTGCCACGGATGACCTGCTCATCGGAGAGAATGCAACTGTTACTGGTTGGGGAAGACTCAGCGAAGGCGGAACCCTTCCATCGGTATTGCAAGAGGTAAGGGACCTTTCCTTCATATTTTTTACTTCTTCGACGAAGCTAAATTTTTGGAGGTGGGGCGCAAGCGAATGATGGATGGCGTTTAAATTGAAAATTAATAATTTAATTATCGAATCGTACGAATTGATGATTTTAATTAATTTCCTTCGCGAAGTCACTCCCGTTTCTCATTATAATCTGTGCACGTTTCATACATTTTACCAGTCGCACAATTCTCGCACTCTACCCAGAACGGTTCCAATCGAAAAACTTTTAATCAATTCATAATTATCCTTAAGATTTTATTATTTTTTTAATTACATAATTTTATTTACCAAATGAGGTAACATATTTTTTTTAATAATTATTACATAAATATAAGAAACTATGTTATAATATATTAATATAGACTTTTCCTAATAATAATGTAGTTATTATATTACTTAAGGTTGGTTTTTCTCTTCCACCTTAAAAAAAAAACTTAAAGAAATCAATATGAACTTAACGATTTAGGAACGATAAGTATTTTTTTATAATTGTTTTCAATAGTTAAGCAAAACCCATCGAGGATTACACCAAATAATTACAGTAATTCTTCGTTTAGCGCTTCTTCGATTAACGATAACGCGATCCACTTGAACTCTAATTTATATATTTACTTATATTAAAGTAATATAATTATGATAAAAAAACTTTGTTTAACGCTGTTTCGTTTAGTATCCAAATTACCACTTATATAAGTAAAATAATATAATTATATTAAGTGCAGTAGTAAACAATTTTTGGAGCCCACAAGAAATTTTAGGACCCACAAAAAAATATTTTAATTATAATTGTATATCTATCTAATATTTTATTGGTAAGTTGCTAAGATACCGACACTTGCACGCCATCTTCATCTACTTAACTGGTGGTTTAGACCCAAGATAAATTGACGTGTAGAAGTGTGATAAATATTTTGTAATCACAAATCAACCAAATAATCTCGTTTTGATTAAAAAAACGATATGAAGTCTAATATTATTATTCATATTAATACAAAATATATTATAGAACACACCTTTTCTATATTAATATTCTAGTGCGTATAACGTTGCAGTTAAAGTATCTGTCATTTCGAAAACATATGTTTGACAAATTGCTTTACTTATAAAATGCCGTTTCACTATAAATTTAAATTTGAATATTTCCCGCCAAACACCAAATACGTCTTGTGTGTAAAGTTACGTGACAAATATACATGCAAAATTTATATTTATAACATGACTTTCATAAATTTTCTTTTAAAGTATTTTAAGATTTATTATAAGATTAATATTTGAATTGATTCTAAAATATTTAACTGTATTTTATAGAATTATATAAGTCACACATCATAACCATATTAAATTTTGAATATTTGAGCTTGATTTTGTCATCCAATGATAGTTATGACTTCCTTCTTAGCATTTTACACATCCGCATATTTTTTTTATATATTTTTGTATATATTATTTCACTTTCTTATTTTATGAAGAAAAAATACAAAAATTATTACTCATTAAATTAAATCAAAATTAAAATGTTTATTTCAATTAACGTAATTATTTTAATAATAAAAATAATAATATTTAAAACATATTTCTGATCATAATATAAAAAATATTGTCTTTCCACCCTTATTTGAATATTATTTATAATTTTTTGTTGGAATATTGACTAAAATTTCGTAAAAAAAAAACAGGAAAATTATGCAGATAAAAATCATATTTCAGAACTAAATATTTTCTACTATATATAGTTTAAATCTTTTATTTAGTAAAATAAGCATTTTTTAAACATAGTTTTTATTAACTAATAAATTTTAAGGGGTTGTTTTTAGCAAATAATTTTTTTTTGTATTTAGAAAGAGAAATTATCTTAAATCCTTTATATTCAAATATATTTCTTACATTTTTATTATAAATACAGTAATAACTTAAGATTTCATTTTACAAGATTTTTTACTTGTAACTTCGATTTTTTTTCGAGTTATTGCTGTTTATTTGAAATTTTTAAAATTCAAAATATTTATTTTTTTCTTGTAATTAAATCTGTGTTAATTGATGATAGGTATAATTAAATATTAAATGATTTATTAGCTTTGAATACAAAATTAACGAATGATTTCATTTTATTTAATCAATTCTCAATATAAAAGTTAGACGAAGTGTTGAGAGAAGAAAAAAAAATGAGATAAATCGAAGTTTAACATAAAAGTTTTTAATTAATACCTTGGTGGGAGTAATTCCATTATAGGTTTTGAATATTCCGGCGTGCTTGGCAACAATGAAATTCGAATTAATCTCGAAGGATTTGGCTAAAATTTAATTAACGTACATTAAAAACCCATCCGTTTTCACAGGACCCATCAAAATAATACAAAAAAAAAAATAGTTAATTCGATCTCGTTTCTTCTCCCTCGCTGTTTCTTCTTTTTATATATTTAAGCATTTATCAAAGGATTAACTTTGTGTCTAGAAATTGCTCACAATTCTATTTATTTTTTTTAATGTAATACAAATATTTCTTTAGGTATATTGGAGATCAAACGAGGGAAGGAATTGTCCTTTGTAAATAGACCTAAAAAAATATTAGCGCAAAATGATACTGTTTTTTTTTTTTCGATGTAGAAATATAAGTTTGCTTAAAAGGTCATGTATTGAATATATGGAATGCGTGTGTGTATATGTTTTGCATTTCAATAAAGTACATTTTTGTGCGAGAGATGTAGAATAGAATTCGATGCAGGAAATAAGAGAAATTTTCCCTTTTGAGCCATATAAAGAGGTCCGTATATGTGTGTAATCGAAATCAAACGCTCCATTGATGTCATTTCCCGAGAGACACGGACGAGACATTAAATGGACTACATAATGCCATTACATACTTTATATGCGAAGGCGAATCGTTTTAACAAGTGCACGGCTTCTTCTTGCATAGGAAAGTAGAACATCGGATGTGTTTCATCTCTTGAACACGAATATTAAGAGGAGGCAATGATCTTTTAACGAATCTATTAATCTGCGGCGACTCTTGATGTAAGAAGGACCCTTTGGAGGAATATAAATCTTCGAATCTTTCCGGAGACTCGTTACTCCTCCCAGAGGAGATTCTGAAAAATATATATGTATGTTTCTAAATAGATGGGACGAGCTTCTGTTTGTACCGCATCGCTCAAAGGCTTCCATTGTCGTCTGGATGTGTTCCAGCATTTCCATAAAAGATAATTGGAAATGTTCGAGAACAAATAAACGGCGCGTAATTATTAAGGATGTCCATAAAATCTATAACTGTTTGCGGCTTTCTATTCATTCAATCGAATAACTACTTTGTCTATGTTCTCTCTACAAATGTAGAGATTGATTAATTTAATACAGCTGCTTTGTAATTTATTTTATATTTATATCAATACAAACTTAATTCCACATCATAAAAGGTTTATATCTAATATTTTCCTTGTTAGCGATTTTTGTTTAATAATATAACAAATTTGTCTATGATTTATCAAACTTTATAACTGAGTGATTACCGCTAATTATTAATTTATTTTACACTTAAATCAAAAGAGAATTAACTCGTTTTGAGATTAAATTTATCAGGAAATAACAGTTGCTTTATTTTTCATTAATATTATAACAAATTTGTCTATGATTTACCAACAAATATAATTAAAAGATTAGCGCTGATTCTTAATATATTTTACACTAAAATCAATAGTCTTAGCTCGTTTTGAGATTAAGTTTATGCTTGAAGGATCAGGAAATAACAGGCGTTAGTGGCTTTATTTTCTATTAATATTATAACAAATTTGTCTATGATTTATTAACATTATTGCTTACTGAATTATTACCGCTTATTCTTAATTTATTTTACACTTAAATCAATATAGACTTAACTCATTTTGAGATTAAGTTTATTATTTAGAAATTAACAGGCTTTAGTGGCTTTATTTTCGACTAATTATATAACAAATTTATCTCTGATTCCCCAACAAATATAGATGAATGTTTACTGCTGTTTCTTAATATATTTTACACTTAAATCAATACAAACTTAACTCGTTTTGAGATTAAGTTTATCCTTGTATAATTAGGAAATAACAGATTTTATTGGTTTTATTTTGATTAATAATATAACACATTTGTCCATGATTTATCAACAAATATAGTTAAATGATTACCGCTGATTCTTAATTTATTTTACATTAAAATCAATACAGACTTAACTTGTTTTAAGATTAAGTTTATTCTTGAAGGATCAGGAAATAATTGGCTTTAGTGGCTTTATTTTCGATTAATAATATAACAAATTTGTCTATATTTTAGCAACAAATATAGTTAAAATATTGTCGCTAATTCTTAATATATTTTACACTTAGATCAATGCAGACTTAACTCGTCTTAAGATTAAGTTTGTCCTTCAAGGATCAGGAAATATCAGGCTATAATGGTTTTCTTTTCTATTAATAATATAACAAATTTATCTATGATTTACCAACAAATATATCTGAATGATTACTACTGATTCTTAATATATTTTAGAAACTTAACTCCTTTTCAGTTTAAAGTTATTCTCGAAGGATCAGGAAATATCAGGCTGTAATGGCATTTTTGTTCGATTAATAATATAACAAATCTGTTTATGATTCACCAAAAAATATAGCTAAATAATTACCGCTCATTCTTAATTTATTTTACACTAAAATCAATACAGACTTAACTCGTTTTAAGACTAAATTTATTCTTAAAGTATCATGAAGTAACAGGCTATAGTGGCTTTATTTTTTATTAATAATACAACACATTTGTCTACTTCATGAATGCTTCTAAAATCATCAAAATATTCATTTGATCAGAAAATTATTTATTTCTACATTTATGTATAAAAAAAACTAATTTAACCTTTTACTGGTAATTGATAAACTTTTTATACTATAAATCTAGAAATATAAAGATTAATTTAATGAATTTATACCACTAAGAACTCAGTTAACTTAATGTTAAGTTAAACTTCGGAATATTAGGAAATAATAGGTTTATATAACAAAACTTTTCCTTCTAGTTTTTAATCTGTCAGCTGCTGATTAATTTAGTAAATAATCCTGATTCTTAATTTTACGTTTATATCAATATATGTTTATAAATAATTAACAACGTTTAGTTTTTTTCATTGAAAGATAAGCAAAAATAATAATTTATATCTAACATTTTACTTGAGACTTTATTTACGTGTAAATAAATTACAAAACTTTATTCATGACAAATATACATATATAAAGATTAAGTTAATAAATAACTGTGCTTTTAAATTTATGATTAATTTATACAAACATGAACTTGATTCCTCCAGGATTAAGTTCAACTTTGAAGCATCAGGATATAATCCTGTAGGATTAAGTGTACCTTTGAAGGATCAGCAAATAATAAATTTATAAGTATCTTCATACTTCTGTTTAGTAAGAGATTAGTCTATTATTACGTGTAAAGATTTTATTATATAAATTTAATTTACTAAAATTCTATCAAAATCTTTCAACCTACTGGTACAAATATTAAGAAAATATGAATAAAAATAAATAATATTTTGTTATAAATAAAAATTTAAATAATTCTTTATGATTTTTGTTCAGCTGAAAGTAATAAAAAATATATTAGTATCATGTTAATATTTAGATAACAAAAGGATCAGTCACCAAATTAAACATAACCCATGCCACACGTTGCTTAACTTTCATATGAAAGAGTAATTAGTGAAAAAAAAAAATTCTAATGACTTACATTTATTTCAATGTATTAAAATTATGAAACATTTCTACTATAATTATTATAATTGATCTCATTCAAATTAGTAATAAATTATATTAATTATTAAGAATTAATTTCAAATTTCTAATGCGATATTCCTTATATAACTAATGATTCATTATGTTAATAACGATTATCTCAGTAGTAATATACGGTATTTTGTGGTATGCCATTGTTTGTTGCAAATAATAATTAATATTGTGTTGTCAATTATCTGAAGTCTGGTATGTTAATAAGTGGAATTTCTAATCAATGAATGTTGTTATATTTAATTAGAAATTCTCTACCATAATAGGAGACATCTTTGGGTCTTGAGTATTATATTGTCTGGTGTGCTTTGTTTGAATGTAGGAGATTTAGCATTATTATGTCAATTGAATGCAGTTGTTTACAATATCTAAACTCTCTAAACCATAGTTTTTTTTTTAATGTAATTAATTGGGATAAGAGGTTTTGTGTATTATAAATGTACCAAAAATGGAATATATTCGTTTTTTACAGTGTTTTTCAATCGATGGGTCCAAAAATTAGATTTTGTTAAATTTTTAATAGGTTGCAAAATGACAGCTGTCACCTTGCGTCTAAACGAGGAACTAATGAAATAAATTTAACCATTTTTTCCATTTTTCATAATGCAGTATTATTGTCTATACATATTTAAGTACACACTACATAAAGGTATAGTCTGGAGTTTCTTAATGAAAGATGTATAATGTCAGAAGTAAACTAACGAGGAAATGCAGTATTTATTTGGTTGAATGTCACCAAGGATTACAATAAGTAATTAAAATGTCTGCAATATAACAAAGTTAAGGAAATAGTAATACTTTGTTTCACACTTAGAATACATTCCTATACAACAATGGCCAAAATAGAGACGCTATGAGGTTACATAATTACTTTAATTAGATCAGTTATGTTGAATCTTTTAATGTCGGCGTTTTGAAATTCGAAAGAAAAAATAGTTTAACCTTAATTTTCTACGAAAAAATAGTCACCAAAAATGTCTTGGCTTGTCACCTATGACGTACGTGTCATAAGTAAAGTAGACTATGTTATATCGAATCAGCGTTAAACAAGGTCTTACTATATTTAAGCTGAATATGAAATAATATGATAGAAGTAGTAATATGCTAATTGTAGCAATAGAAAAAAACATTTTTTTGTATAATTTATGTTAAAGCCATGATTATTAAAATACCGTTGGTACTAAACAAGAATATAAGTATATGACAAAAAGTACGAAAATAATAAAATAATTTGCAAATAAGATTTTTACATCAAAATTACGTTATAAAAAATTACATATTCAATTACATTTTTTAATTAATTATTTTTAATTATTAATTTACAGATAATTATGTAACATAAATTGAAAAAAATATTACTTTTATTTTTTAAATGTTTTATATACAACCACTGTTTATTTAACGTATACAGTGCTATGCTATTAGAATGTTAAAACCATAATAATTAAAATATTGCTGAAATTAAACAAGAACAAAAATGTATAAGCGACAAACTAATATATTCTAAATTTTTGTTGCATTTTGTATATCGTACATCGAAGTTTTATAAATAAAATATAAAAGTTGCTGCCTAGTTTTCTGGAGATAAAATGACAATTCATGACAATACATGTCAAATAACAATACATGACATAAAGTACGAAAATAATATAATCATTTGCAAATAATATAGATTTATTTTAATGTAATATATACTGTGAAAGAAAGCCTATAAATAAAGTGTGGACAGAATACGTTTTACAAAGATAAGAACTGAAAAAAGAAGGATTTTAGAGTTTGGAAACACTAAGTTGTTGAAGAAAGATTATTTCAGAACTAATACCTAGAGATTTTTACATCAAAATTACGTTATAAAAAACTTATTCAATTACATTTTTTAATTAATATTCGTTGGTGGTATATTATTAATTTACAGATTATTATGTAATTTAAATTTTAAAAAATATTTCTTTAACTTTGTAAAATTTTTATAACAACCATTGTTCAATTAAGGTACACATTGCTGTGCTTTTAGAACTTTTTTTATTACATTTTCTCAAAGTTGAAAAGGTCATCATATATTTTACCGTAGGATTGTGGCAACATTTGAAAATATTGGGTTGACCAATAATATTTGTCGATTTTTTTCTTTATGATCGTTTCTTCTGTTTTCAGAACAAAAGGCTATTTGTAACCTATAAAATTCATAAGTAATTTAGGTGGATTTGAAGATGAACAACGAGAATCTGTATTTTATTGCAATTATACTTTTTTTCTGATGTCCATGGTGTTGGTGCTGTGAAATAATGATTTTAGTCTTACCGATGATAAATGTTCTGGCAGTCTATCGAGATTGATAACTATAAATTCTTTACTTTAATTAAAAAGAATACATCGACTTGATATGATTTATATGATTTTGGGTTAGTGCTTGTCATTTATTGCTAAAAGCCAATGAGTACAAATGTTCTCATTCATCATGATATAGCACCAATACATTGTGTTTCTTTTAGACCAAGATGTCATATATTTAATGGAACAAAAATTTCTTTAAAAAATTGACTTCATTGTAAAAAAATAAAATAGATCTATTAGTAAAAATTAATCAAAACATTAATTACGAAGCGACTAATTTAATAAATTATATTCTTTCATGACTTATTTTATTATTACCAAAGAGAAGTATCTATTCAAATTAATACATATTTCAATATTTTGTATTGTAATGTAACATTGTTATATTTAATGAAAATAAGTATTATTTTAGGAATATTATGTTTGAGTATTAATTTTCATGCGTAAAAAATCAATCAATAATCATAAATCTTTAAATATCTTTATACCGTAAATGTAAATTCTTTATTCATTTTATATCACGTATATTTACTTGTTATAGGTACAAGTGCCGATCGTGAGTAACGACCGATGTAAGAGCATGTTCCTGAGGGCGGGAAGGCACGAGTTCATTCCTGACATCTTCCTGTGCGCCGGACACGAGAACGGCGGACAGGATTCGTGCCAGGGTGATTCCGGTGGGCCTCTGCAGGTGCGCGGCAAGGATGGCCGCTACTTCCTCGCAGGTATCATATCCTGGGGCATCGGATGCGCCGAGGCCAACCTGCCCGGCGTTTGCACGCGCATTTCCAAGTTCGTCCCATGGATCCTCAACAACGTCACGTAATCCACGATAAGGACTACCATCTACCAACAAGGACTACTATCTAGAATGTATGCTGTTTCGTATGGTCGATGAAGTATGTATGTCGAGTGAGAGAGAATGTGTGTGCGTGATTCCACAAGTGATAACTTATCAAATTTTGCCAGAGAGTAACGTTTTATACATTGCTGCAGTTTTCGCTTAACCCTTATAATGATGACAGGAAAGTTCCAATTGCTGTTCACAAAAACCAATTATTTTCATTGAAAAAAAATCAATTTTATATAACACTTAATGACGAATATAAGAAAAAATAACTTTTGTGACAAGTAAAATACAATCATTTATTTACAAATGAATTTATCTAAATAAAATTTATTAAACTTTAACATTATAACACAAAAACATTTCATTCTCTAATTTTCAATAGTATTACAAAAAAATAGAACTATTTGATTAAGCATAAAATCAATTATATTTATTAAAAAAATATTCTAAATAAATATAATTGAATATTGTATAGAGATTAATTATATAAAATATTTAGTTTGATCAAAAAAATGTTACATTAATATAATTTATGTTTAATTTATTTTTTAGCATTTCTATATATTTATTCTAAGAAGTACTTTTTCAGTATTATTATGACAATAATTGTCTATTCATTAAAAAAAAACATTGATAATATTGGTTTGATGATTCTTTACTAAATTTTATTTTTTTTAATTACAACTGTCCCAAAAATACTTTTTTTTTTGATAATTTTAAAGGTTTTTTAAAGACTAGGTTCAATAAAATATGTTGACATGATTCGTATTCTTCAAAAAATGTAATATATTTTACATATAAGTGTCCAAAAATGTAATTCGTTTAATAATATTGACGGTCTTATAAAGTCCAGTTTCATTACAAAATCTGGACAAGATTTTTTACTAAATTTTATATATTTTGCATAAAACTGCCCCAAAAGTAAAATTCATTTGATAATTTTAAAAGTTTTATGAAAACTAGGTCCAATAAAAAGTCTGGACATGACTCGGATGTTTCACTAAATTTTATATATTTTTCATACAACTGTCCCAAAATTACAATTTGTTTGATATTTTTAACGATCTTATAAAAACTTTTGTTACAAAGGTTTTAGCAACCTTTCCGTCCCAGAAAATTAGAAGATTCAAGTTTTAAGTTAATTTAGTTTTAGATAAATTGATAATTCTATTCACGACATTGCTTTTATATCAATTTTCATACAAGTACATTCAAAAATTAATATTAAAATAATGGACATTAGTTTAAACTTCTTATTTTTAATTTTAAAGATTATTTTGGATTGTATCTTTTATTTAGTTTAAATATTTTAATAATGGTAACTTGAATATATATTATGTTTTCAAAAATTGCTTCTATGCTTTAAACTATTTTATTAATTTTCTTAACAAGATAAATTTAATATCAAAATGTTACATTTTATTAATTTGTTGAATTAAGGTATTCATTGAGTTTTTTTGATATTTCCAAAAAATTGCTTCTATTTCATTAATTTTCTTAACAAGATAAATTTAGTATCAAAATGTTAACTGTTATTACAATGTTAAAGTTTAATTTATTGAATTAAGATATATTCATTGAGTTTTTATGACATTTCCAAAAATGATTATGTAACATAAGTTTTATGATTAATGAGGATTTTTGTATGATACAAATGCGAAACAATCTTATGTCATTGTCTTGAGGGTTAATGAAAAGTGACTGCAAATATGTTATTGATTCTTGCCGAAGCTAACGATTAATTGTTGAAAACCATCATCAACACCTATCATTTCCATCCATCCAACCATCCATCCAAATAAACATCTACGTTTACTTCGTTTTCAATGGCACGACCGTTGCGTAACAGCGTGATTTATCGGGGCCCTCGATAGTATTACGTGCACGTTAAATCTGCCTTGATGTGTGAGCGTTGTTGCTGTGTACGTATCAGTGTACGCGTGTGTATGTGTACGTGGGTGTGTGAATTTCCTATAAATTTAGTGTATGCGCGGTCGCTTTTAATGCCCAAATTGAATTTTCGATGATGTATTGGATTCTATGTAGCTCGTACATACACGCACACATAAACATACACATACACACACGCCCTCACATATAGATACACACACACACACACAGATACAACGCACCCGGCGATCCATATTTTACGAATATGTTGCCACGATTATATTAACTCAGTCTGTAGAAGAGATATTCACATCCTAAATAGAGCATAATTTATTATCAACACACACGCATATTACATATATAAATTACATAATGTATTTTTCATATCTATTGAATGTGATGTTTCAGTCATGATCCAAAAAAAAAAGTATATATATTAATATAAGATAAAGCATGATAATAAGACCTTGCCACAACTGAACTTGTAAAAAAAAAAAACGTTACACGTGGCCAGATTTTACTCTCTCTATATATATATAAATATGAAAATGCATATATTTTGTACATGCATTAATTATTAATTAATTAATTAAATCAATTTCATTATCAAAGTCAGGGCTAGATTGTAACTTAAAGAAATAACTATTATTATTGTTTTATTATTATTATTATTCTTTTGATATATATATTATTATTATTATTTTGTGTATATAAGATAAGTATTATTTTTTATTATTTAATGTAAATCCGTGCCCTCCCCTAAATCCCCCTTTTTTTTCGATAAGCCCTCCGTGTCCCGCCTCGCGAAGAGGTCGGAAAATTATGTAAACCCTGACCCCGCTCCCAGCTCCAAAGATGACTTAATTGTAATTATATTTTTTTGTATACAATAAATTAATTTACATTGTTAAAATTTGTTATTTTTATTTATGTCGGGTTAATATTCACTAAACCCTCTTCCCTTCTTCATCAACATCTAGGTCCAGTTTCTATGGTCTTTTCTAGCTAGCATTATTCTTTGATCACTAACATGTATTAGTACTGATCCAATCTACCACTTTCTTCTCTAATCATATACAGTCTCCGCTCATCTTCTTCATTGTTGGATAGAACCCCCGCACATATCAGGAAACTAACATCTCACCCATCTTGACTATCTGCATCATAAGCAGAACTGGACTATCTACAAAATAATAATGACACCAACTTTATTAATTAATTAATATTACTATAACACTTCACTCAATAAGTTCGTAGGATGACATATAGATGTTGCCTCTATCGACAATGATCTATATGATTTTCAGGAAGTACCAACCTTCAGAAGACGCCTGTCAAAATTTCATGTCAATTTGACGTTTACTTAAAAAATTACAATGGTTTTAGTGACGCTACTTTTGTAATTTTCAAAGCCATGAAAAATCTCAATTTGATAAATTCGTTGATAAAACGTTGCTTTTTGATGAGAAAAAGTACCGTTCAAGCTAAGCAATGGCTTGATAAGTGTTATGGGAACTTTTCTCTGACAAATGGAAGAGAAGTGGTTTGCTGATATTTTGACAGAAGTCGTTTGAATGTTGGTGCTTCCTAAAAATCATAAGGATTTGTCAATAGAGGCACCATCTATATGTCATTTACGAACTTATAGAGTGCGGAGTTAAATAATTATTACTTTTAATATCTTATTACATGCAAGAATATTATTGTATCATTGGTTTACACGGTAAAGTTAACATAGTTAACATTGTATTAGATAATATGTTTTATATGATATAATTAAAAATAAAAACATTAAATTAAAGTACAAGATATCTATTAACAAAATTTCCTTTGCATGCCAATAAAATGTTGACATATCCTTTCCTTCTAACCATTGTTTAGATTATCTTTCATCTCTAAATAATAATTTCGTTTATTAATCATACAATATATATATTTTTATAATAAAATTCATCCATAGTTATAAATCGATGAACAAAATTAGTTTTGTTCTTGTTAAAATAATACAAAAACGCTTTAGAAATTTGCAATTATTAGCAAATGCAAAATATGGTTAACTGATTCTGTTGAAATATCAATAATTTTCCGCACTTTCACTCGTCGATCATCTAATACTAATAATAATTATGTATCGCTATCAAAACTTTTAAAACTCTCCTTATAGTCAATAATTTTTCCTCATTGTTACACTATTTTTTTTGTATTTTTATTTAGTTATTAAATAACTTTTAGTTATATGCTTATCATTATTGTAAGATTAATTAAAAAAGTAAATAATGAAGAGAGATACTTATTAATTATATAATTAAAATATTTGTAGACCAAATATGTAAAGTATTTACGAGATATTATTTTTATTTAAAAGTTTTTTTTTTTTTCACTTTGATTAATTTTATAAATATATACAAAATCAAGATTGAAGCTAAATATATACTTAGTGGATAGATGATTAAAATATAAGCAAACTTGACATGAGGTATAAACTGTTTTGTTTCGGCAGGATTTAGTTACATACACCACAAGTAATAATATAATATTGAATTATATATAATGCAGAGCAAAACCTCTTAATTATATAATTAGAATATTTTGAATATTTTTTTTTTCATTTTGATTGAGCTATAAATATATACAGAATCAATGTTAAAACTAAATATATACATAGTGGATAGATGATTAAAATATAAGCAAACTTGACATGAGGTATAAACTGCTTTGTTTCAGCAGGATTTAGTTACATACGCCACAAGTAATAATATGATATCGTATTAACAAGGGCACTTTGAATATTATACATAATAGATGTAGTGTAATGTAATAAGTAATTACTACTGCTTTAACTGAACAGGGACGTAAAAGCCTGTGTTTCTAATACAGACGTGCCTAGATTAACGAATAGAATGCGTTCAACAAAATTACTTAATCTATTCAGATAGAAATAAATAGTACATCAAAAAATATAGATTAGTAAATAAAATTAAAAGCTGTATTTGGAACAAAGAAAAGTTTCATTTAACAATTTCCTGTACAGAATTATTACAATCGTTTAACAATAACTAAACTTCTTCAGAATCATTTTCACATAAAAAATCGATTTCAATGTTATTTAAACATCTTGTTAAATAGTTGGTAGTTAACATTTTTTTTAAACTTTTGAAATGTTTCTAGCTAATAAACATTTCTCAATATTCTACTGCATTAAATAAATTTTTAACATTTTCGAAAAATTTCGATTAAACCATCTAAAGTAATTTCTATTTGTTATATAATTATCTTGTTATACTATACAAGCTTGAAATTACAGAAGTTTCGTTACCAGAGGTATTGTAGATATAAAATTATTTCCATTTTAAAGAGATTTTTTTCAATTTTGTTAATTTCTTTACATTTTTTTTATGTTTCAATCAGAAATTTTATTTGTAATTTTTTGTGACATAAATTTTACAAATGACTCATAAATTACTCTCGGAAATCAATAAAAATCTGCTATTATAACATTATTAAAAAAAAAATTCTCGGTTTATATAACAATAAGTTTATTCTATATTATTTATTTAAATTCTTATTTTTTTTTTACATTGTTTGAATAGATTTATTTCTTCAACATTATATTAAATTATTTATTTATTTCAGGAAAAGAATGAAAATATTATAGATTTTTTATGATTTGGTGGTGTTGTAACTCAGTTCTCGAAAACCCAACTAAAAGTTCTAATAATAATAGTTATACCTACTAAGAATCTTTGTTTTCAATAAAATACGAGCATAAATAAACAGATTTGTTTTATAAATCATCATAAGGAAACTGAATCTATTTCTTTTGAATCGATTGTGAATTTTTCAGAGAAAAAATATTGACAAATTTTCAACCGATTAAAATGACTGGTCTTAGTAAGTAAACCAGTTTATATATATTTCTCTGAAAATAAAATATATTTGCAGAAATAAATTCTTCAAAAATAATTTCATGCATATTTCAGAAATAGTTATTTTTAGCTTCTAATTCTACATTTAATGGGAAACTAAAATTATTAACTTTGATACAAAAAAAAAACTAAATTAAATTGATTTTAAATAGTAATTATTACTTTGAAAGCTTAATATTTTCAAATAAATTAAAGGATCTGTCGAAGAGTGAAATACGATTACCTTAACTTTAATAGTCTACTTTTAGCATTCAGGACGTTTGGGGAGAGAAAGGGATGATTAAACGCTAGGGAATTTGTGTGTGTGTTCTGGCGAAAAAAAAGGTTACGCTTTGATAAGTGGGGGAGAATTTATTATGGGTACAAATCATCCTGGCAGCCGCAAAATTTACCATTGCCCTCGGAACGCGTCAAGGATTGAATGGGATTCCGTGATAAAAAAAAAATAGAAGGGAGAAATCGGAATCTTGGAACAATTTTGGGTGGTGTTTTCAACTGTGGTCTCCAATCTGTATATCATTTGGGTCGACTTAAAAACATCACAGTCAACTTATTACACGCCATAAATTATACTAATCGTTGAGGTCAATTGTTCATTTTGTTGGAAACAGTTTAACAAATTAATTATATTTAAGATTAATTAGTTTGAAACGATATTATATAATATTTCTAACAAAGATATTTAATAATAATTTTTTTTACTAATTAATTAACTTTAATTTTAACCTACGATTTTAATAATATAAAGTAGATAAAATAATCAATTTAAAATAAAAAACTTTTTATCAATAAAATACCATATTTTTTGGACAATAAGACTTACCCCCCAAATTTATAGGACGACATTGTTAAAACCCCAATTTTTATTTATTTTTGAATAATTTGTTCCAACAATAACCAATCTCAACTATTATTGTTACTACCTTCAAAAATTGCGTCATCTATTTACGTAATCATTTTATTAATATTCCGCCAGTAATTGCACTTCAATAGTCTATAAAAAATTGTATTTGAATGTTACCGTCGGACCATAAGACGCTTAAGTTGATTTTTCTATGTAAAAATGTGCATCTTATGTTCCGAAAAATTTGGTAATTTGAAACATTATTTTGTAAAGCAAATACTGTATATTTCGTAGTTGAAAAAAAAATGGGTGCGTCTTATCGTCCGAAGTTTTATAAACTTTGCATTTTTCCTTTTGTTCAAAAACACTGAAACCATTTTCCCCACAAGAATCATTTAATAAAATTATATACAAATCCAAACAAACCCATAACATTTTAAAAAATATGATGATAATATTTATTGCAGAGTCTAGAGTTTATTGAGAAAAAAATATTGTTTGTTTTAAATTTTTTTAACTGTTTAAAAATATGTTTGTTTATAATAATGTTAGATTATTTTATTATGATTATAAATATTTTATTTGAAAGAAATTTAATTAAATTCTCTTTGAGTTTGATGCGTTTCTTTAATACTGAAAGATCGAAAAGGCAAAGGCGATATTCGAGCGCAAATATTAGTGGAGTTTGTAAAGGAAATCAGTATACGCTTCGATAAATACGAATCGGTTGTCCGAAGAATGTCAAACGATGGAAATTGATCTGTGAAAGCACTTTGCATATTGTTTTCTTTCATTTTTTGTTAGGTCGCAATGCTGGCGCCTAGGCGGGCGAAAAAAGGGGATCAGACCAAAAATAAAAAATTCTCACACACATACTCACGTACTGAAGCAAATAAAAGGAAAACTGGGACTATGTCTGAAATATCGATTCCGAAGAAGTCTGAAACACTGCGAGACGCCTTTTTCTTTCGACATTGATAGACATTACAGAATATTATTCTGATTTTTTATCAGAAACCAACATTATACATACTTTAGTTTTCTTTATAAAATACATTAATTTGATGTCAAATAATTAATTTTCGACTATATTTTTTTATGGAAATTAAACCACTAAATTTAAAAATATTTAACCAATCAACCTACATTATTTTTTTTTTAATTTAATATTATTTTTAAATTATACTAATGTTTCAGTAATAAATTAAGTAAATTATGCTGAAATAATATAGTGATTCCATAAGAAAAAACTAATATTATTATTTCAAATTGAAAAAAATATTTTAATTTTTTATGAAATTGAAATATAACTTTAAATAATCAATAATTATTAATCAAAAACTTTTCATAAATCTATCTGAATAAATCGGTTCACTAACATAAATACGAATATAGAAAAATAAGGGTTGAAAGCAATTAAATTAATTATTTTTAAGAAAAAATAATAATAAATTTTAAAAAAGCACTATTATTGTAACATTCATAGTTTTTTTTATATAATATTTGTATATTTTTTTAGAAGAAATACGTAACTATTGTCCTCAAATATTCAACATATTCAAACTAAATCTTTGAATGTCATTCCGAGTTGTCCTATTCTGACAAAGTTTTCAATAGATGGAGTATAAATCGTTTGTAAAATTTATTGTGCTTCAACAGAAAATTGATGAATGTTTTTGAATTTTTATAGAAAAATTTCTAGAATCTAAAATATTTTTTTCTCAGCAATTTCAGTAAACTCATAAATAGATATATTAGTGAATATTTATATAATATATACATTCCGGTAAATGTACACATTTACCTCTGAAAATAAGAAAAAAATTCAATATACTCACTTTGTATGTAGCTTGTTGTACTACCAAACTAAACTTGAAGAATGTAAGTCATTAGAGTGAATATAGAAAAACATATTTATTCAATATTTTATATTATTAAACTTTTTCGTTTTTCTCCCATAAATTTCACATTCTTTAAAGCAGTGAAATTACGTTGTACATTTTCCGAACAATATATTTCATTATTTACAATTTACAAAATTTATACATTTTTCGGGAAATGTGCACATCATCCAATTATAAATCTATAAAGGAATATATACGCAATAACTTATAAGAATTTTAGAATTCTTAAATAAATATAGATCATTAATACTTCTTTTGAATAAATCATCTAATAAAATATAACTTCTATGCAGAAATGTAGTATTTTTTTTTTGTCTCAGAATTATTGCAACACTAATAGATCAACTAATTTTTAATTAAATGTGTTAATGAATACATTTCTGTATTCGTAAATATAATTTATTAAAATTAGTAATTGAATTAGTGATGGAGATTTGTTTTATTTTAAGTTTCCTAAATTGGACCATGTTTGTGAATTATTTTCAATTATTTAATATTGATAAACAAAAGTTGCCTAAAATGAAAAAAAAAGGACAAGCTTTTTATAGGAATCGATATATATGTTTTTCAAAAAATTTAGCACTTCAATATTTGTTGTAATTATCCCAAATTCATAAATTCTACAATAACATGTTGAAACTAATATTAACCCTTTGCGGATGGAGATTTATCAAGGACATATTTTCTAATGTCAAAAGCGCGAAACTGCTTAGGTTATAAAAGATAGTGGTGCTTCTAAAATCTGCATCTTAGTTTAACGATTTGATGACCGCGCCACCATATAATCGTAATGTACCAAATAAACTAAATTGGCGGATATATCCGCCACTCGTCCGCAACATGTCAAATATCTTTACTAATTTTAGATTTACGTTTATTACGTTATCGTGTCTAATCTGAGTACGTATTTAATGAATCAATAGATTTAAGTTTACTTATTAACCCTTTGCACTCGTGAATATGTTCTTATGTGATTCCACTCTACTCGGGCTATTATTTCATCTACTTATCTCTCAACTCGGAATTTTTTTTTACATGCGATTTTTTAAAAAATGTGCTAAAATTGCGTAGTAGATACACTTAGTGTAAAACAAAATAAAAATATGGAAAAAAATATATTGTTTTAGAAAAAAAAAAAAAATCGCTCAATTTAAAAAAAAAAAATTTTTGCACAGATGCTTTTCAATTTAAACACAATAATTTATTACTATTATAACATGAAAAATAATTTATTTTTTTTGGCATATTTTTATTTGCATATTACTTATTATTATATTATTACTATTCGTGTTGAACATTAAGTAAATCTTTCCCAATGGAAGTTTTACCATTTTTTATTGATGATATTTTTTGTACAAATTATTTCAATTTGTTGGTTTGGCTGTTGTGTATTTATGGCTAATAGTCATTCGTAATTGAAGCGCTGCGATCACTATTCTCTTTCTCTGTGTATCTGCTGCTATCCTTAACTATGCTATTACAACCATCACAACATTTTTTTTTGACCCAAAGGGCCTTGCTTGGCTGCGAATCGAACCCGCACTCACAAGATCGTGAGGCGACTCTAACCATTCGGCTATGAGTCGCCTGAAAAATAATTAAATAAAAAAAACTTGAAAAACACTAAATAAAAAAATAAAAGTTTACAAAAATAATAAATCTTGAGGAGCGAGAAACACAAATTAAATAAATTTATACGCAAGTTAAAAAAAATACGTTTTATAATGTTGTTGTGTTCGAAGCAGTCACCAATATGTAGTCCAGGCTTACGGGTGCAAGTGTCACAAATGTACCTAGTGCGAGTACCTAGCACAGTCTTTTTTCTTCTCATCATTTTGGCATAAAATATGTAGTTTACCATTTAGTCGCTCTGCTGTATCTACAGATGATGGTCTGCTCGTCAACAAACTTTTGAATGACACATCTTTTTTGTTTTGGTCACTTTGTGAAATTTTATATAATAAAGCATTGACACTGGATAATTCGAGTCCCCAGAAAAATAACTTTCGCCATCATTTCAATGGTTTCCTCAGGAAACAGTATGACGCTGAATAAGTGTCTGCGCGGCCGACACCTCCCATACATTTATTGTAATTGACCAATACATTTGGCTTATTTACAACTTGTAAGTTACCTCCACGTACTCTTCTGTTGATAGTGTTCCTGAAATATCCCAGGAACTAAGTGTAGTAACGATCCTTTTATCTTTCCATGCCAATAACATCAAATTACCTGATCTGCATGCAAATGTGTTATCTTCGGCAAATGTTGGTTTTTTGATAGAATCAGGTATAAATTTGCGGTTGATTTGAATAGTGCCTGTCAAATGAACATTTAGTTTTAACAACTCTTCTTCAAGTGGCAAGCTTGTATAGTATCTATCGGTGTAAAAGTGATATCCTTTACGTCAAGTCAAGCTTCCGTAGTACGGCAAAATTGAGTTTTTTTGACATCCTTTGATACAGGTCGAAAACAAGTTATTTTCCCTATGATCATCTGGGAACATGTTAGTGATGTGTGGTTTGAATATTTATTTCAGTTTCTTGAGTCTTATGACTCAGCCCAAGAAAGGCACGTGAAGTGAGGCCAGAAGATCAGCAACGTTAGTCTGCTACTGTCATCTTTGGTATTTTGTGACGGTGACTTGCATCTTTGTCGTAGTCCACTGCGTTCCTGAACAGAGGATTCATGTGCTGCGAAGCAGAAGCGAAGACTTTCTCTGCAACTTTCTTCATGGCTTCTGAGATGGTAGGAATGTTAGCCTCTCGATGAAGCTACCTGTTACTGATATAGATGGATCCCTGAGGCATATCGGATCTGATGGCGCGAGCCCTTCGTGCCACACTCTTCTACTGATATCACTCTTGACGGAACAAAATGTTCTTTGAACTGTTTGTCCAGATGATCTAAATAGTGGCTGACTTTCCGAGTTCGAGCGAGAGTTCGGTCATTTGAATCATTTTGATGCAACTGGAGCATCCAAAAAAAATCGTTCCCTTCTAAATATGCTACTAAAGAAAGGTATGTTGGCGTTAAACTGTTGTGACTAATACTCTTGGATATTAGATACGGTTATCGTACCTATATTTAGAACAACCCCAACAAATGCAGTAAACTATTCTACAGTAGTATCTACCCACGTGTGCCATGTAGAACGTTTTGACAACCTCTTCTGTGACATGTGACGTCCTGCCATGGTCCGAAATTACTAGGTTGTGTTATATTCTGGTCTTCTTCATTGCTGCTTAAACTTGATGGTAAAGGCATGGTTCTCTGTCTTTTAGTAATCACTACCACTACTAGAGTCACTTTCTTCACTGATATTACCACTATCTAATCTATCATTTTCAGGCGAGTCAATATAAAATTCATCGTCACTAGTTTGCAACTCATTTTCAATTTCATCTTGTAAAAATCTCATGGGCATTTCAAATATTGATTTTACAAAATATAACGAAAAAACACACCGAAGTTTACCCAATCGTGTTAGTTATAAAACTGAGTAATATTCAAAACGCAAAAATGGTGCACATATAATACTGAAGCTTACTATTATAGCAAGTAATAATATAAATATTATGTTATCTTTTTTTTTTACATAAATATGTACTTAATGAAGCTTTAAGAAAGCAATTTAGCAATATTAGAAATGTACTTAGAGGATGACAGACTGCCCAACCCGCTATAATGATAAGACATGATATGCCGCCAATACGGCGACATACGAGTGCAACGGTAAAACTCATCTTGCCGCCAATACGGCGACATACGAGCGCAACGGTAAAACGCATCATGCCGCCAATACGGCGACATACGAGTGCAAAGGGTTAATTATTATTATTAATATTTTCGTTTCTTCTTAAATATTGAATTGATAAAACAGCTAAGTAGTTTAATTTTAATTTATAAATGAATAAAAGTCTACATAATAATTATATTTATATAAAAATAACTTACCTTTAATGTTTAAAATAAATTATGTCATAGGTAAATAATATAACAAATTTCTTATGTGTTTTTCGTTTTATTTAATTTATAAATCAACAAAACACTAGATAAATGCATAAAACATTTGGTTATTTGAATCGAAACAATTTTATATACAAAATAATATTAGGTTGTAAGAGAATCAAAATTAAACTAAAACGCTTCACATATATATAATTTTTTTTTTTTTTTGAAGTTTCGCTTTTAGTTATTATTGTCTGCCGAAGCATCGAACGTAAAACTGTAGTAATCATATTTTCTTTCAATTAAATGCCTCTGTATGTGGGTTACAATAACAAGTGTAGTAATATCATCAATTTATACCATTCCATCTACATTTCCATACAATATTTTATTTAGTTTAAATTTAAAATTAACATTATTTAGCTTTCAAATAGAATTATATTGTCCATAAAACAGGTACACACAATGGAATCCTAACTGCCATTCTAGAATAACGAGATCCGATTTCGAAGAATATGAACGGAAACAGAATGAAACAAGATGAATTTAACTGAAAGTTTAGTAGATAGAAACTGTTTGCGAGAAGAATTTACATGGCTCGAAGCTTAGTTAAATGATTTATTTATTTATTTTTTTGACTTCTTTTTGGAGATTCAATTGCGGTTCTTCCTGCGATGCGCTTTTTTGGCTGGAGCGGTCTTGGCCTTGGACGCATCACCGCCTGGGTCTATTATTGGTGTGATCAAGGTCGAGCATTGGAGACTCACCACGGATGGATTTGGATCGATAGTCAATTGCTCCAAATCACCCTAATACCAAACGAATATAGTAAACAATTTTTTGCAGTTTTTATAGGACTTACTTCGAATAAGTAACCGACGATGAGATCTGCGTCTTCGGGGATGTCCAGGGAGCCTTTCTTGAGGATATTGGTTCTGGACCATTGACAATCCACGTAGTTTTCAACGGTGCTGTCGTCGCGTATGCTAATTTAAATCAAAGATAATTTTATTAGATAAGATTTATTTTTAGTTGATAAAGTTAATAATACCTGATGGCGATTTGATGCCATTTTCCATCGCTAATGGCTGCAGGAATGCGGACTACGTCTGTACCGTTAGGGGATGCGTGGATGAGCTTCAGCTCATCAGGATCGGCGATTTCCAAGGATAAATACGTGTCTTGCCTCCTCCTCGATCTCAAGCTGAATATAGTTCCAACGGAGTTCTTCGAAAATAGACCAAATTGAAATTCGTATTGGATTGGTTTGTGTATCTGTTTGTGTATGTTCATGTGTATGGATGTGGATGCATCCGTCGGGGAATTAGAATTGAAACCAGATTAGGGCGTATTGAATTGGCGAAGCTGACTGTGCATTGTGCCCGATGCGGAATATCATCATTATTGTAAGCTGACAATTGCGATAAACAAGCTTTTGTCATTACGCTCTGCAATCATGTTAAAGGGGTTGTGCGAGGCAAAGGGTGTTCAACGATTTTCCCTAGGTTGCATTTAAACACATTTCAGCTCAATTTGTTTAATTAAATAATTCCGATGAACGTTTCCGTCATTATCGTCGACTGCTTAATATGTATTCAATATTGATTAAAGAACAAATTATTCCAAAAGCAATCAAAATCAATAGATTAAATTTATGCAATTAATTCACATGTTAAATCTTAAAAATAATTAAGATTTGCAAAAAAAAACTTAATTTTTCTATATTTAATTTTATTATCTTTATCGCAGTACAAATCAATTAAAATGATTGAACTTTTTATGTAGAAAAATTAACAATTTATGTTTTATTTTTACATAAAAATATTATTTTCTAAAATTGTATATTTATATATATTTTCAGTTCATGTTATTCAAAGCTATTAATTAAAATCAAACTAAAATTTATTTCATCTATGATTTTATACTAAAATTTAACTTAAAAATGTTTAGATCAAAGTATAGTATATATTTTATTTGGAGATCATTGCTGTTCATTTTTGTAAATTAGAAATAATTCAATAATTATATCATTTTTACTCAAGAAAAGAAAAATTGGATTTGATTTGAAAATAATCACAGAACAGTAAAAAAATAATAGAAAATCTGAAAAATGTTTTAGTAACACCCATAAATTGAATTCATAAAAAGGACAGGCTAATATATTTAAATCTAGAATGAAGCAAAATATTCCAAGGAATGATTTAGTCCAAATGAATCACTTTTAATATTTTATCACAAATCTGAATTTGATAAATTTGTTGATAAAACATTGTTTTTTGATGGAACAAAATACCGCTCAAGCAAAGCAATGGTTTCATAAGTGTTATGGGGAATCTTCTCCGTCAATACAAATGGTAGAGAAGTGATTTGCTTAAATTCAGATTTTTTCATGGTTTTGAAAATTACAAAAGTAGCGTCACTAAAACCACTGTAATTTTGACAGGAGTCGTCTGAAGGTCGGTACTTCCTAAAAATCAAATGGATTTATCGATAGAGGCGCTATCTACATGTCATCCTACGAACTTATTGAGTGAGGTGTTATATATACCTGATATTTCTATTATTCAGATTCATGATGAGCTCATATTATGTGTTACAGCAGCTGCTATCCCGAGTAGAAAATTGGTAGTTAAGAACATAAAACTGTTCTCAGAAATAGCTAATAAGTACCAAATATATTTTACCTACATATAATATTTTTTAGAATTTATATTTTGCGATGTTCTATTATACCTGTTTTTTTTGAAAATTTATATTCTGTTATTTCATAACATGTCCATTTTTTCAGGAACCCGATTTAACTATATCCTAAATAAAAATGAAAATAAAATCATAATTTAGATTTAATTAAATTACATTAGTTTTATGATCAAATATCATAACACATAGACAGAGATTATTTAAATAATCGTGTTATATAACAAGTAGTGTTAAGTCTGAGATTAATTCGTAATTTATTTTCATTTTTAATTACTTTTTCAATCATATGTATATAAAAACACATTATGCAACCAGTTATACATTATAAATGCGTTCACATAATAAAATCGTCCAAAACATTCATAAAATGAAATATTTTTTGAATTGATACTATAATTATATTTTAAATAAAATTAATTATTATTTTTTTTTCAAATAGTTTGATATTAATTATAATTATGTAAAATTATAATTATTAAATGAGTTAAAGCGTTTCGTAATTTTTGTAATTAGTTACGGAATTGATTGTGAAAGTCTATAATCTCAACATATGTTTGAATGAGTGAACCGTTAAATGGTTATGAGTATTGTTTATTATCTTTCATTGACAAAACTTGTTTTCCAACACTTGGACAACTAATTAATTTCAGAAATCTAATCCCATGCATACAAAATATAATGTATTCAATATCCACTCCTTTATGACCTAACAACATAATCTGATTATGAATCCATATAAATTATACAACCTACTTAAATAACAAACATATTGCATTTTTCATTTGAATATAAATTTAAAACAAAAATGATTTAATTATTACAAATATTAATTTGATTAAATGAGTCAAAAGTTGCATACCTATAAATTCCTATAAAGAAAAATTAAAAAGTAACTCAATTAATTTTCTATAAGCAAAATTATGTTACTTAATTTTTTTAGTATTATAATTCCACTAATTTAATTATAAATTTTATGAATGCTATTGTAGAAATAAAATGAGTTTAAAAAGTATTGTTAGAAACAAATAAAAAACCAGTCAAAATTGTGAAGTAACTTGTCAAGTATCACGTAACATGTAAGGTATGCAAAGCCTCTTCAAAAACTATTGTTTCGTTTAATAACTGCATGTATAATGTACGACTATTCACAACATTTACACACAATGTGCTACTTGTCAAGTAACTCGGCGATGTAAATGTCTTATAAATGTAAAATAGAATTTTCTACCACATCACAATTGCAAAGTAACTTATCACGTACCATGTAAGGTATGCATAGTCTCTTCAACAACTATAGTTTCGTCTATTAATTGCAAGAATGATGTACGACTATTCATAACATTTACACGCAATATGCTACTTGTCATGTAACTCGGCAAACTAACATCCATGTAAATTTATTATAAATACAAAACAAATGTAAAACAAAACTTTCTACTACATCACATATGTAAAGTTACTTGTCAAGTATCACGTAACATGTACCGCATAATCATTGCGACTATTGTTGCCTTTATTGTAACTGTAAGTATAATAGACAAGTAATGGATAATATTCACATCCTGTACACGAAATAAGCTTATTTTCAAGTAACTCGACATTTATAAATCGTATTAGAAACATAGAACATATTGAAAATCCGGTATTTCCACCACATAACATGTATAGTTTTGTCGATAACTATAGTTTATTTTATTGTAGATGAACGATTTGACATAATTTTGATTGTTTCAATTGTTTTAAAAATTACAAAACATCGGATTGCCATGAAATTTTGACATGCGTCGTCTGAAGGTTGGTACTTCCTAAAAATCGTATGGATTTGTCGATAGAGGCGCCACCTATATGTCATCCTACGTACTGAGTGAGTGTAATAATTAGTCAATTGTAAAACGTTTTAAACATATTATAAATATGAAAAATCCGGAGTTTAAATGGCACAATTACAAAGTAACTTATTCGACAAGTTACTTACATAACATGTTCAGTCTATCAAGTATCTTCTACAACTATAGTTGTTTTTGTAAGTACAAGTTATGGATATTATTAACTTTAGTAGTAAATCAGCGATTGTAGATAGATGTAAATGTTTTATAATAAAAATCAGGACTTTCCGCCACGACACATTTGTCATGTACCACGTAAAGAGTACAGTATCCATACTTTCTTCGACTATAGTTTACAGGTACTACTCATATTCTGTACTCGCAATGTATTATTTGACTACTAACACGACAGATCGTTTTAATGTCACATTGTCAAGTATTACATAACATTATCTTCGATATTATAACTTCTGTTATTACAAATAAAGGTATAATGTGCAAATTATGGATATTATTCGCATCTTGTACTACTTAACAAGTAACTCGGTGATTATAGATTGATTTAAATGTATTTTAATTACAAACTAAAAACTAGCATTTATTCTCTTCAACAACAGTAGCTTTCATTAATACAAGTGCAAGTTTCGCAAACAGTAACTCCACAATTATAGATCACCTAACATGTAATATTTGATATGATATTTAATTTAATTAAAAGTAAATATTTCATATACAGATAATTAAAAATTGTAATTTTCAAATTACACATTTGTGAAACCATTGAAATCAAAATATATTATATATATATATTTAGTACGACGAATACTTTGCCGCATTTATGATTTAATTAATTAACGTCACTGCGTTTTATAGGGGATTTTATATTGAAGTCTATTTTACCAATATTAATTAATTTGATGTTTGTGGCTCGTAAAAGCATCGAACTGGTTTGATTTAATTAAAGTGTATGTTAAAATACTCACAAAATATGTATAAAAATATATTTATAATTACATATTTTTTTATTGTTATAAGATGTGAATTAAATTATGTAATAATAATACATTGTTCTTCAAATTGACTGCATTTATTAAGGAATTACGTTTAGATTAACACATGCATTGCAAATTATAAATATTAACTGAAAAAATGTCCTACTTTCTAACATTTATCAACCACGAAACAATTTATTCAAGTAGAAAGGATTATATAAATAATTTAAAATTATTTCAAGAAAATAACCTTACGTTCTAATTTCTTTCATTTATTAAAAACATTAATTTCATACTTTTAAGTACAGTAACACCTCGATTAACGAAGAAAATTACTAATTTACTAAAAAACGAATCTTAAACGCTAAACGAGGTTTAACTATAATTATATATTTATGATTATAAATGATTATAAAATAATAAGAAAACATATCCCATAGTAAATCCAATTTATTTTCTGTGTGTTATTGATTTTATTTTCCATTTGAAGCAATCAAGTTTTGTATAGGTTTTTTTTGCGCACTGTTCTATCGATTCCGTCACAAATAATAATAATAATATTCTCTACGTAAATTGCTTTATACAGACTGAATAAAAAATAAATAAAACATCAAGTTTTAATGAACACATTGAACTCCCGCAGTATCAATTGTCGATGTGACTGGAATGATTTTCAATACCGTCGGGAGACAGAGGCCATTATCTCGATGGAAAATACCGAAAATCTGAAGGAAGTTTTAATGGAATCGATACAAAGAAAATAAACTAAAAAAAACTTTTATTATTTCAAAAGTAATATATTAATATTTTGTTACAGCTATAAAGAAAAAATACAATTAAGAGTATATTGAACAATATTTCGTTAAAACGTTTTAAAATTTTCAGTTTAAATATTTTAACATCGAATTTTTTTTTTGTAAACCTGTGCCATTGTTCACACATACGTACTCAAGGTTCATATTAACGTACACTTTGCCGTCAAACGTCTAATAATACTTAAATCACTTCTAAAATATATATATAACTACAAGTATAATGAATATATTAATATTTTGTTACAGCTATAAAAAATATATGAGATTTTACCACATAAATATTGAACGTTTTAAAATTTCAATATTTTAACATCGAAATATTTTAGTTAAAAAGCTTAAGAAATTTTGTAAATATATTTTTTGTAAACTTGCGTATCATCGTTCACACCTACGTACTCAAGGTTCATATTAACGTACACTTTGTTCTCGGAAGTCTAATAATACTAAAATCACTTGTAAAATATATATAACTACAAGTATAATGAATCTAAAGACTGTAACATTTCAATTAATAAATTTTAAATTTATTTTATAATTTGAGAACATAATGAAGGTTCTTTATTTGAAGCTCGATCTGTCGGTTTTTCAGATTATTTGACATTTCTTTAATTAACTTTTTTATCTTGCGCTGAATCATTATTCTGTGTGCCTTGAGAAAGAATATTTAATTAAGAAAATTTCATTTCGCTGTAAAAAATATGTCGTTGAGACGTGGGATATCTCGTAATATATCTGCATAATATTTTTAAATAAAAACGAAATTAGAACTACTGTAATAAATATTTTCTTATTTAATATATAAAATTTAAATAAAGTTTCATATAAATTTATCAATAATATCTTTTAACTTGTTATAAGTTGCTTAAAAATTAAATTTATTAATTAAATTTCAAGAAAAAATTGAAAAAAATATAATAGATTTATTGATGTAAAAGATTGGAATTTATAGTATTTTTCTTTAATATTCAGTTAAGGAGTGAAACTGGGAAATATTTACGTCGGTCGTAAATTTCCATAAACTTCGCCCCGGCTTCGCAAAAAAGTATGATAAAAATGTATCCATATATAGGCGAGACGATTTCTCATCATTTTCATCTAATAAATGATATGAAGTATGTTGGGAGTTTATATAATAGATTTCTTTTCACAAACTTCTTCCCATTTTTTATACATGAAATGGTAGTGAAAATATTTGTAGTATTTTCAAAGGTGTCGGATTCCAATAATATTTTCTTCTATCTTCGATAATCGATACTCCGGTAATCCGCTTACATTCTAAAATTCTAAGCTTATTGTTGGGAAGTTGTTCCAACCGAATATTCGGTTCCATGCATTTTATTACGCAATAAAACTGTAGCAGACATAAAATCGATAGCAATCTCGGAGGGAATAAGAAAAAAACAGTATAATTGAACGAATAATTTTGAGCGAAATAAGTGTTCATATTTTTATGTATTTTGTTACGAGGCGGGATGGGATGGCAGGAAACTGTTGTCCATTTATCAAGGGAATACCACTGAATTATATTCAGAGTGCAGAAGACAAAAACTGCAGGAAGCGACATATTCATATGGATTCAGGTCAAGCGTTGCGCCCGACTCAGCGAAAAGACTAGGAGAGGAGAATAAACTGCACCCCGATAGAGACTGGTAATCTCCGCTTAACACTCGATACCTATGTAGAGAACCCTTTTTGCAAGTGCCCTGATAACGGGGATAGATGAAATCAGGCCCTTTGTAGTTGGGATTCACCATTGCATTGCAAAAGATCTTTAAAGCGTATAATCTAAATTGAGGATTCGAAAATATACTTATTTTTGCTTTGAATAAACCAGCAATCTGCAGAATACAGTCAGCACTCGTTTTACGTACATAATATGTACAAAAATTTCAGCTTTTTAACCGAATTGTTATAATTTCTTTCATAAAAGTTAAAATGATGAAAGTATTGATAATTCAATAATTTTATTAATTTTATTTATGATTGATTAGAAAATGCAGATATCATAATTTACTGGATTATAGACCAGGTTCATAAAAACGTACAGATTACCATAGTATGTAAATTTACAACTTAGGATAAAATATAGTAATAATGATAATATATCAATTAATTTTTATTATTTAATAAAGTCAGCATTCGGTCTACGTACAAATATTTGTGTACTCTAAGCGAACTTGAAATTGGTATATAATTCAATTAACTATTCATAAGCAAAGATTCAGCACTTCGTTCATAAAAACGTACTAAAAATTCATATTAACGTAACACTCATATTTTTTTGATTGGTTTCCAAATTTAAATTAATGCTAAAATTTACAACTTCTGAAATCTAAATTCCCATACAAATACATGCATTTACATTTTGTTAATAAACCTGCGTTTCTTGGTTCACACTTACGTACATATGATTCATATGAACGTACATTTTGCCGTTGAATGTCTCAGAAAAATCACAATCGGTTTTCAAATATACAACTTTCTGGAAATTCACAACTTTTGATATTTACATTTTTTTAATAAACCTGTATTGATTGGTTCACACTTACGTACTTATGATTCATATGAACCTACAATTTGCATTTGAATGACTAAGAATAATCAAATATTCAACTTTCTGGAAATTCACAACTTCAGATAATATATAATACTTGAAAATTTAATTATATAAACAACATTCAATATACGTACACATATTTCAGTATTCTAAGCGAATGTACGTTAATTCAACCATAAATTCCTACACAGTATTGTAAGTTTACAATATTCAGTTTACGTACATAAAACGTACAAATATTTTAGTGCGCCAAGCAAACTTACATTAACAAACCGTTTATTCTCATATAAAAAAAATGTAAACACATTCCCACGAATATACTGAAAAAACCAGAAGTCAACTAAATATTTGAAATATCAACTTATCTTCTTGGACTGAAGACCAATATCCAATATTTGCTCTTGAAACAACCGTATATTGAACTAATAGCATTGTACGTTCGAGTAGATAATTGTACGTTCCTTGATGTAATTTGACGTAATTATGTACGTATTATCGAACATATATCAAACGAATGATGTATATTGTAATTACTGTAAATTATCACAAAATCTCAATTTTTCCTTTTACTCCGAAGTTTATATTAAATTTCTATAATATTTTAACGTAAATAATAATAATATATTAAATCCATGAATGCTTGAGGTTAAGCACAAAACTCTGCAATAATCTGTAATTTCTATTAAAAGTCTATACATCAAGCTTTGCAAAGTTAGCTATGTTGTTGGTAATAAGCTCAGATTATTCCCTAATTAATCGATGCACGCAAGGTTTATAAAGCAAAAGCTTTCGGAAGCGCACTATAAATTACGTAATCCGGCTGTAAATAAAATTATATTAGATTATATAATCTATGAAATAAAAAAAAAGAAATAAAAAAAAAGTAATTAAAATAACCGAAATTGAAGCAATAACCGAAACTGTAAAACAGGACCCTTTTTATTGTGTTAATATTTAATGTGTCATCATAATATCAACGGTTCGCATGAATATGTGATGAGGCACTTCGCCCAAATTTAATTTGGAAAATTATTTTGCCCGCAAATGTTTGCATTTTTAAGGCCCGACGCACATTCGATTGGTATTATATATTTGATGAGCGAATGAAAAATGTAATTAACCCAGATATTGTTTAGCAAAATTTCCTTCTAAATTTCTCATTATTGAATTAATAAAACACAGGAAATCCTATAGTCAATAACCTTTGAAAATGTTATTTTTTTTTTGAGTAAAAAATGAGTAAATTTAAAAATACTGGATAATGTAGCTCAAAATTATTTCAATTTTTTTATTAAGAATGTAAAAATTTCTTTTAGTAAAAATAATTATAATTCTCTGAAATCCTCAATTTTTTACATTTCTTAATTTTTAATTGATAAAAATGAGAAAATTCATCCATAAAATATTATTTATAATAATTCGAAGATGTTCACTGACTTAGCTTTATATAAATAGTTCGCGTAATTATTTAATATTATATAAAATTACAATAAGGAATTATCGACTTACATTGATCAACTTCATTAAACTAATATTTGCACATCGTCTTGCAGTAAATCTTTAAATAAAGCGGATTCTGAGCAACGCATAAACTTTATTAATTTTAATCCTTGCAGCCTTGTCAACAAGTCCTTTATCGATTATATAAGAATTGGGTCATATTTATTGTTTAAGTTTAATTTATTACTTGAAAAAAATGTTTGTTATTTTCGTTGATTTTCCTCAAAATAAATATCTTATTATATCTCTTAAAAAGGAAAATATGGATTTACAGAATATAAATGATTTACAATATTTTCATTGGAGACACCATTACGTCGGAGATATCAAATGGGATACATTTGTATCCCTTATAATTTTCTTACTTATAATAATGTATTAAATATAAAGAAAATACAAATATAAAAAAAAAACATGATATAAAATTACAAATTCAAAAATTTTCTATACAAATCCAGTTTTGCCAAATTTCGGTTTTGAAACATATTTCATAATTTGAAGCAGAAAATAAAACTGCATTTCATTTTAGTTGTTCGAAATCTGAAATCTCTAATAAATTCTCGACAATAAATTCACTCTTACTATGAAATAAGGTTACAAGAAATCTGGTCTAATCATGTTTTCAAACACAAGAACACTTTTTTAAAAACTTGGGATACACTTGTATCCCATGCGTGCAGTTCAATGTTAAGAAATTTGTACATGTTTAAACACAAATTAATTAATTTTATACTTTTATACCCATAGGTGAAATTTTTGTCCTGTTTGATTTGGAAGAAATTGACACCAGTTGATGACGTGGCGATGGAGTTTCGATTCTTGGAGGACTACAAAACTTTTGAAAACAACACAAAGTTATAGCATAACTTTTTTAGAAAGAATTTTGCTAATGGATTATCTTGAGAAAAGTAAAATAATTAACTGAGAATATTATACAAATCTGTTGGATCAATTGGATGTAAAAAATCGTAAGAAAGACCTGTATATTTTTTTCCATTGCTGTAAAAACTTTTTAAACTGCCCTCGCAGATGAGGCCTGTGGGGGTGACTGACTTCAGTGGAGTTGCGCTTTGGCCTCTCCTAGTCTACTTAGTTTAGGTTACAGCTTTTTTATTATAAAATTTGTTTATAAAAATATAGTTTCAGTTACGTCTAATACGATAATAAAGTTTCAAATAATAGGAAATTAATGTGTAATAGGAATAATTTTCCTAAAAAAATGTATTTATCAAAAGAACAAAAAAGTAAAATATATTCTTAAAATTATAGTGTTTATAAACTAAACTAATATTATTTACATTTATACAGGCTGTTAGTTGCATTCAAAAGCTCAAAGTAACTGCAGTCTTTTATGAACGTCATTTCGTCTTTAGTTCAAAACCATTGTGTAAAGTTTCAGTTTATTTTACAAACTAGAAAACGCCCTGAAATTATCTGCCCTGTTTATCTTCAATAAAGGGTGAGAGATGTAATAAAAAAAAGGTATGGTATCCTTGTTTACTATTCATATAAGTCGACAATGTAAGCAGAGAATATGTAAAACGTGTCTATAAAAGACGTTTTTATCAGAGCTATGTAAATTTGCGGATTTTGTTATGGAGATGCGTGCGTTTTGTTACCATCTTTTTATGTATGTGGCTTTTCTCTATTTGTACGTTGAGTTTGTTAAAAAATTTCCAAAAGAAAATATGTTCAATCTGGAGTTATTTTAATCAGTTTTTTACAATAAATTTGTAAAATACAAAATTTTAAATAAATATTATTTTTTGAACAAAATTGATTCTGCCAAAGAATTTCTTATCAAAAAATGAACATACAAATAGAATAATTAATTTAAAAAAATAGTATATTGTTTTGGATTTTTAAATCTTTAATAAATAATAAAGTAATTAATGGAAATCATAATTTGTTATGGAGAAAGTTAGATTTATTCTTGTAGTACCAAAATATTGTATTTTTTTGTAATAATTATATTTTTGGATATTTTCGATCTATAATAAATGAAAAAAAAAATTAATTGTTCAGTGGATGCTTTTGTAAATTATAATTTCTTAAGAAAATATGGAAAAAGTTGGATTATATTATTGTAGTTCTAAAATATTGTAAAAAAAAATGTAATAAGTATAAATATTTATTATTGCTTAAATTATATTTTTGGCCATTTTTGATCTATTTTAGAAATCATAATTCCTTATGAGAAAAGTAAGTTTATTTTTTTGTAGTTCCCAATATTTTCTTGTAAAAATGTTTTTTTCTATCTATTATTGATTTTGGCTATTTTTGATCTATAATAAATAATAAAATAATTAATGTTCAGTGGACGCTTTTCAAAACAGTATTTCCTTAAGAAAATATGAAAAAAATTAGATTATATTCTTGTAGTTCCAAAATATTGTATTTTTGTAATAATTTATTGTTCATATTATATTTGTTTTAAATAACTTCGTTTCTTATATCGTTTTTTTTTTAAATATTTTAATCTATAAAATATGGAATTGTAAAATACGGAAACGGATTTAAAAAAATTATTATGATTTGATAAAACTTTTCAAAATTTCTACCAAAAAGTGAACAAAAAATAGAATAAATAATAAAAAAATATTGTATACTTTTGGCTTTTTCGATCTTTAATAAATAATAATGTAATTTATGTTTCTTAATGGAAATCATAATTCGTTATAAAAAAATATTGTATAAATATTTATTATTATTTAAATTATATTTTTGCTATTTTTAATCTATAATAAACCAAAAAAATAATGGTTCAGTGGATGCTTTTGGAAATGATAATTCCTTAAGAATATATGGAAAAAATTGGATTATATTCTTGTAGTTCCAAAATATTATAAAAATATTTTTTTTATAATAAATTATGGTTTAAATCATATTTGTTTTAAGTAACTTCGTTTCTTTTACCGGTTTTTTTGGAAATATTTTAATTTATAAAACCGGTTTTTTCAAAAGTAGGTTTCTGTATTAACCCTAGTGTAGTGTATCTTGTGTTACTTACATTTAATAGTCTGAGAGTAATGAATAGGGCAAATTCCTTGGGGAAGGTCGAGTTGGTGAATAGCTGCGTCGACGGGAGCCAAATGTAGGAGTCTGGAGCAAGACGCCAGGCGTCTGGACGATCCGGCACCCTGCGCCAATGGTCCTTGGACGGATGGAAATACTGCGATTCGATTGCCAATGGATTTACGACGTTATAACATCTGCAATATACGAATGCATATGAAACAAATTATTATTACCCATCCAAATGTCGACGTCGATTACTACCGGATTACAGCTATATTCATATGAAGCCCATAACAGTTAATTTGGTAAAACTTTGATAATCCAGGTAATCCCAACGACCTCGATCCACCCAGAATCGAACGATACCCAAACGCACGCACACACATGCATAAAACATACATATATAAATTCATAGCTACAGACAGTGATTTTTAGGGATGTGTGTGTGTTTTTCGCAATTCCAACCGAGTTTGTTCAATCTACCCCCACTTCGCATGTCCCAGTTTACTAAAGCAAATCAAATTTATTTTAATCGCATCCAGCGATCTTAAGCGTAACTCACTTAAATCTACATCCTCTGCACCAGAAACAACCGAAAGTTCCCAAACGACAAATTGCTCCATTCAATTGAAACGCTCGAAACTCGTTCAAAGTCGTTCCATTGAATTACAGGATTTTCGTTAATCGCATCCTCATCTCAGGTGCATATACTTAACTAAATTTTCAATATAAAATCACATGTAACAAAGGACGCCCGTGAAATTTAATATTTAATATTTTACAAGATACTTGTACAATTCAATTTATGTAAATTTAAATTCAATGAATTTTTTAATTGTAATTTTATTGTTCGAACTTATTTGAAATAAATCAGACTGGAATTTTCTACGCTTCTTTTTTACAATTTTTTACTACATTTCATTCATAGTTTGTGCGTATTTCCGAGAAATGCAGCTATGGAATGAAAGTGTGTAATTTTTTGTTGTTGTATTCAGAATAAATTATGTTTTTATTAACGTCTAGACCCGAAAAGAAATTTTCTACACCAGCTTTTTACTATGTTTCATTCATGTTCATGAGAAATAGCAGATATCTTCAATTTTATTGCTACATTTCTTTAGACTCGTAAATATAGTTTTTTATTTCTATAAATTTATTTTACAACAATGAATGAATGAATTCTACAATATATAAAATTATGTACATGTTGGTTGCATAATTTTATATTTATTAATTTAAGGTAATCAAAATTAACTAATATTAATAATATTTATTGCAGATAAAAGCTAAAAATAGATGAAAATGTATAGAAAAAACAATAATAGAAAAAAACTGTTATTGGTCTGCCTCTAATAAAATTAATTATTTTTATCAAAGAAGAGATACCTTGGTTTTGAAAACGTACATTATTTTCTATGAAAGAATTGATGTAAAGTGGATAAAATCTGATTTGGAAGTCAAAATTATCTTTTAGAACTGCAATGCATGAATAAAATTATATATTATATAAACTAAATCTATACGCAATAAGGAGAGAAACTTAAAATAACAAATCCTATACAATCCTATAAACCTATACAATCCGAAAAATCTCGCATAAATATTAATAATTCTTATTTAATTTTATTATTAATTTTCTACGCTAAAATTAGTGATTATTACAAAAATTGCCTTAAATGTTTAGTAAGACGTAACTTGCCTGCCTCGCTATAAATTCTCAGCGGTTCTAAAACATCTAAGAAAGCCTTATAAATCGTCACAACAAATCAACTGCAGATGCAAATTCTAACCAAAAGCTTATTATTAACTTATTTTAAATTTCCACTAATCACATATTTTTAAAGGTAATAACTAAAAGTTTTGGAACTGCTGAGATGCAAGTTCTCATTGAAAATATATTTTCTACTTCTTGTTAATATTAGTTATAAAATAAATAACTTTATGAATTTTGTGTACTTTTTTATACTACTTTTTATTTGTTGAAAAATTTAGTTTACGAATTGTTGCAGTATCGAATGGGATAAATTTGTAATAATAGTCAATAACGTTTAAGGTTGGTTAATGTTACTGTTGGCAACCAAACAATCAAATGTTGGCAGCGCAATTTCTATTGAAATATAGATTGTGTTGTGTGTTAAAAACCTTCTTTTGTTCAGCTGCTGCTTGCATGTCATGAAATATAAATGTATGTCAGTCATACCAACTATTATGAAGAGATAACAATGTAACAACTTCATTGGATAATATGACAACCAAGTATTGTATTGTACAAGCAGTGGCGTAGTAGTAATCAGCGATGCTGCCGGAGTGGCGCAAACGGGCCTACAATTTAGAAGTTATAAGATGCATTTATCGATACTTGAAAACTTAGTCAAATTATTTTTTTTAATGCTCCAAATTTTATAAGGTTCTAATGCTAATTTAATTTAATTTTGTGCGCATACGACAACACTTCTTGTTACGCCATTGGTGAAAACTGTAAACAATTCTAATACAAATCCTGTCAAATGTCATAAACTTAATCACACTACTCATTATCCATGCCTAAAAAATGGAAGTACAATTCAAGAAGACATATTTCGTTATTAAGTTATGTAAAAAATTACAGTATCCCCAAATGACAGGTAATAAAACCCTGCTCTTAGCTGTGAAATTTGTATAATAATTCCAATACGCCATCTACTTTCGTCATTGATAACTACTTTTTTAATACAGTTTTTTTCTTAAATTATACATAATATAGCATCATGAATGATACTTTTAACTTGGATAATTATTAATAATAAAAATGTTACAGTTTTCAAACAATTATGCTATTAAATAAATTAAAAAATAATATATTTCTATTATTACTCTAATGATACATTAATTAACACCTAATTAGTATCTAATTAGAAATAAAAAAAATAATTATGATGACGTTTGCTTAATTTACTAGTGTGTACACAAAGTATTTCAACTTATATAAATTGAAAATTAACAAATGATAATAGAAATGACATTAATTTTAAGACAAATTGAAAAATCAAAGAAAACTAAACTTTAATTGATCAAATAAAAATAAATTCTAAAATTATAATTTTTATGACCATATTTTCACTTTATATTAGTTAAATCTCGTTTGGTAAAGTTTATTTTTATGCGGTTATAAAATACTCGATTAGTCCGGTTTCAAACTGTTTGGTATGAATTGATTAATTAACTATAAATTAAGAATTGTTGTTTGATTCAAGATGAGAAATAAAAATTCTTCTATCCATTAACATAAGATTAATATATTATAATAAAAGTTAATGAAAGATCTAATTAAAAAAAAAGTTATATAATAGAGCAGTTTGTAGGATTTATTCGTCTTAGCATATACATGGGTACATGAAACGAGTTAGCTGTTAATATATTGCTATACATTATATGAAACTGCTTGCATAAACTAGAGTTATGGTAAAAGGAGAACGATGAAAGAGGATGAAAACGATCCCTATCTAAAAATAATGAGGCAAATCCCAAAAGCTGTAGATGGTAATGAAGGCAGTGCACAACATTTGGCTGCTACATGAAAGCCTTTTCCATCGGATAATTAAAAAAAAATGAAACATGAATACTATTTTATTTAATGATTATTTATGAGCACTATCAGTTCATCTTTGTACGTCTAAAAAATATAAAATTATAAGTTGTATATTACTATAAAAATTATACTTATTAGGTGAGTTAATGAAGATGTCTATTTATAATTATTGTGAATACAGTTTTTTGTTCTTAATTAATGAAACATTCATAATTAATAATTGTAATTTTAGTTAATTATCTTAAGAAATATTTCGAACCTAAAGTTTAGATTAAGTTTAAAATAGTTTTCAAATAAAATTATACACGATTCTTAAATGTTTGTAATTCATCATGTATTAATGAGTAATTTGTACGTCATAATAACAAAAATGTAGGGAATTTTGAAGTTAATTATAATAAAAAAAAAACTTATAATAGTTGTAGTAAGAATTTCTATGTAAATCTGGATTAACAACATTTTTATTACTGTACATAAATCAGGCTTTGATTAAGTCGAGTATATGAGACTCATAAAATAAATCAATAAATTAGAAGCCCGGACAAAATAATCATCCAACTATATAACATGGAATAGTCTGTTACATGTTTGTTTTTATCTGCTTTAATAACAAATACCATAAAACATAACGTTGAGTCAATTAGAACAAATCTTACAGAAAAACCTAAATATAGCAATACTTCCCATAATGCAAGTAATTGAGGAATTTAAAATTGTATAAAAAAAATATTTGGTTTTAGAATTAAATATATTTTTCTCAATTAATATTTAGTTTGTTTTGAAATTTTCAAACCGGAATATAGAGAATCCCAAGCCGTACTATACGAGTTATTGCTGTAAAATAACTAAAAATTGATTTTATAAATAAATTATACAATTTTTGCATAGTATTTCATCACCCATAGGCATTAATAGAATATTACAGCTTAGTCTCTAAAACTATAAACGGGCCGTGTAAAATTGCTTCGAGGGACAGATGCGGCCCGCGGGCTGACAATTTCTGACCACTAAAAATGTATTTTCATATATAAATCTTGTACATATTGTTCAAATATTATTCAGTTTTAATTTGTATTATAACTTATAATTCCTCAAAGAAATTAATATAAGTTACTAATAAAATAATTTTTAACTAAAATGAATTTCATATTTCTATTAATATTAAAAATATTTAAAGTTAAGATAAAATTTCAAATAAGAAATAAACTTTCTATAAAATTAGTTATGAAATTGGTTATGATTTTATAAATGATTTTATAAACTATATCACTAAAAAATAATGATTATTATTATAAATTATAATGATTGTTACTTATAATCGCTATTTGTGAAAATATCAAAATTTTCAAATCAAACTATAGAGAATCCAAAGCCGAGCTATGTGTGTTATTGCTGTAATTAAATTTCTAAAATAACTAAAAAAATATTACAAAATCAATAGATAATAAGAGAATACCATAATTATGTCACAATCTCAATCTTTATGACTCTAAAACTATAAAATTAAGTTTAAGTTTCAATTTTTATAATAACTTTTAATTCCTTTCTAAGTCACACGTTTCTAATGATGTAACATTTGATGTTATACTAACTACTTTATTAGTACTTTGGTAGAGTGTGTCAAAAAGTAGAAGTATCAAAATAACAAAGCTATTGAAGCTATTGAAAACAAAGTGTTACAAAATAAATATTGCGTTACAAAGCGATTATTATACTAAAATAATTAGGATGCACCAAAATATGGGCCAAAACTAAAATTATGTATCATAACAAACCTCTACTTATAATAACCATAAGAAATTAATATAAGTTACTTAATTTTCATCAAAAAAGAAGTACCCAGAATCTTTAAAAAGTTAATTTATAAAAGTTTAAATAATAATAGTCCTTTGTAACAGTTAATTATTTTATATTTGATTATGATTATATTTAAATATTTCAATGAAAATTATAATTATTGTTAATTATAATCGGTTTTTGTGAAAATAATTATATTCAGGCTCTTGAGTGGGGAGTACTAAGAGCCTGAATTTGTCATTAAAGATTGACAATTCAATGTTGGTACACTTGATCATCGGATATAACGGATAGTGTAAATACAGCATTACCAAAACTAAATGTTAACTTATTATTATATATTGATAATTAATGTGTATTTGCTAATATCAACTGATTGAAACTTGTTGCTAAATCATGTTTAGTTAGGAATTGAAACAGCAATTTCTCGTTACGTCTCTGCGAAGACGGAGAATCCTGTTCCACTTCGGCGAAGGCAAATCAAATTTATTTTAATCACGGAGCACAATCTTGGAGGGGTTAACTCGGTTAAACCATCGAGGCCCCAAAAACAACTGGAACTTCGTACTAGCAAATTGCTCGATTCAATGTACCCGGAGGCTCCATAAATTGGATGAAACTTTTCGGGAAATAGTTTCATAAAAATTAGATTCCGGCTCCGTGAAAATTTTATTTATATCCAGTGTCCCATTTTTTAGACACTTTGTCCCACTCTGAATGATATTTATGTTCGGTTCGGGCGGCGGTCGTGTTTACGTAACGCGCGAAATTGTTTCGGGTTTATTGGAAAATATCAGATTTTCGTGGCTACATAAATATCAGTTTACGGCTCAGCCGGCGGCGTTTTCATTATCCGCACATTCTCACGGTTTTTCGAGAAAAACTTTCCACCTTATTTATGCAGACGGGAGTGAAAAAGTTTTTCCTTTTCTTTTATATATTTATATTTTTTGTTTGCTTACACCCAAATACAACAACTAGGGAAAACTTCCGGCAGCTATATCGATGATTGTTAAGTAACTTCGTTTGCTACTTTTCTTTCTTTCTAATATTGCTCGGAAGTGGATCAATTTAATTTTAGGGTACGTACCCGAATAGATTGCAGTGCCTTTGCTCGACGTTAAATCCGGGGCACGGAGGATGAAGGCATGTTCTCCTCCTCTGCTGGATTCCTGCGGAGCACGTGACGCTGCATCCGGACCAATCGGACCAACTGCTCCATCCTGAAACAATCCAATTTTTTTTATTTTACCTTTAGCCCCCGGTTTCCGAATTATTGCATCTCAAATGCCGTGAATAACAATAAGCCTTCCTGCTGATGAACGTTCCCTTAATGCTGCTTTAATTAGGGTTTTCATTACTACACCATCTGAATTTTACTCTCGAACCAAATCCCTGGGTATATGAGAAATTCTATGCTCGTCCACAAGAGATCCGCAGAGAATACTTCTTTAAATTGATTAAAAAATAACGAAACCATCGCATTTAAACACACAAGAGAGATTATTTCAGTCTTTGTAACTAAGTTTTCTCTTCATTTGGAAAATCATCTCATTGAAAATTATTTGTTCAGTATTATTTAATATCAATCATTACTTTAGATTAGAAAGACTGCTTTTTATACGAACTACTTTTAAAATATATTTATCAATTTTACATAAGGTTTTCAGTAATATTTCTCATTTCTTTTCAGATGTAATTATTTATTTATTATGAATATAATATCTTATTTGATGCTATGAAGCTTCAATTCTTGAAAAAAAATATCAGTTTTTTTTTCTGCCATCGCTTAACTTTTTTTAATTTACATATGTTACGTCATGTGATATGTGAAGAGCGGGGACGTAATTTCTAATTCCATATGTGATTTAAATTAATTTTTCATATATTTTTTGAAATTACAAAAGTAACGTCACTAAAACCACTGTAACTTGTGAACTAAACGTCAGATTACCATGAAATTTTGACAGGCGTCGTCTGAAGGTTGGTACTTCCTAAAAATTATAAGGATAGTGGGGTCATCTATAGGTCATCCTAAAAACTTATTGAGTGAGGTAAATATTAAATTTTAGGCAGAATTAGCTCTAAAGTCAGCCTAGCAATACGATCAAATTATGTTACAAAATCTTCGCACGTCTTAATTTCTTCAACTCTTAGCGTCAGCTCAAGAGCTAGAACCAATTTCTTATCTTTTCATTTCTTTTTCAGTTTCTTTATTGCCAGCTCTACACTTGCACCGTTACAACATAATCAAAAAAATATATATAAACATAAAAAATAGCAAGATTTTCAATATTTCAACATTGAAAAAAATATAATAAAATTACGAAATTTCGTAACAAATAACTTCAGCTTTACATTTATTCTTCGTTTTAATATATTATTTCATAATATTTCAGTATATTCAATTTATGTATAGAATATAAAAATAATATTAGGAAAATGAAACTAAAAATAAAAGTAAAGTAGGAAAATCAACTAACTCTAATTCGCGTAAGTCTTAATCGCGCACGTACAAACTCATACAATGCGAATCACAGCAAGAGAAACACTGAAAATCAAGAACCACATAAGTCTGGGAATTACTCTATTATACTGGATATAATAAAAGTTTAATAATATTGAAAATTTATTTCATAATTTTTTTGATCAAAAACTGTTAATAAATTCGGTTTGATATATCATGTAAATGCATTAATTACTAATTGCTTATTAATTGAATTAAACCATGAATGTAAGCTTCCTTTGACATTTGCGAATAGTGATATTACTAACTAATTGAAAGGAAATTGTATATGCAATGATTTGAAGCGATATTAATTAATATTTTAGTAGAGATTATTAATATTGTGTTTAGGCGTATTTAAAATGTATTAAATTCATTACAAGATTTATAATTAAATAATTATAAGCATAGTATAAAGTCAAAAGATAAATATAAATATTTATTTACATTTTTTAAATATTTATATAGATTTATGTTTTGTGTTACATTAAGTATAAAAATAATCTTAATAACTGATAATAAATATTTATATTCAGAAAATCTTATGTTCATGCATTTCCGAGGTTTTTCAATATTAGAGATTTTTAAATTAAATGAAATGATAATTTTTGCATAATAAATATAAAAGTAATGAAATTTAGGAGATTATTAAAAAATATTTTTTTGAATAGGTTAAGTCATGATGAAGCAGCTGTTACTGACAATCAATTGCAAGCGCTAAACCAAGCCTTAAAAGGTTATGTAAACATCTTATCAACGTCATCGTGAATGTCATGTTTCTGTCAATCGAGCAGGTTAGAATATCCTTAAATGGTTACGTAAACACCGTATTACGTCACGATGAATCAGCTGTTACTGCCAATCATTTACAAATGCAAAATCAATTTCTGTTATTAATTAGTGCGTTTTATTTAAAAATTGCTTGAAAAAAATCATAAAAGATTTAAGAAATAAATTACGTGAAATTGGCAATAATATATTTAGGTATTTGAATATTACTTAAATTAATAATGCCAGTTTCACATAAAATTAATTAAAAAAGTTATACATTACATAAAGTTTTATTTAACATTGATTGTAAAAAAATCTTAAAAAACTGTTTATAAGAAATATATTTAAAAAAATCTGTGCTATTTGAATAAAGTATTATTAATTTGAATTATGTCTTATTTTATAATTTATGCTAAAAAATGTGTTATTAATTTTGTCTCGTAAATTGCAATTTTACTTTGATAAGTTCAAATGTTCAGTAATTAATACAGGGCATAATTAATCTTTGGTTTCTAACATTTCTGACAGCAAAAGTAACCTTTAACTAACATTTAAACTTCGGGTGACAAAAAACTTACAGATACCCAGATGTTGCGTAACTTCTATTATTCATTTCTTTCCCTCTTTTTATACTATGGCTATAAATCAGTTTATGTGCCAAGTAGCGTTTTTTCTACAAGTATGTTATTTACTATAATTATTCCATATAAATTTATGTAATAATAGAATATTTGACAAATTACTTAAAAAATACGTAAAAATAATATTTTTTTAAGAAATGTGTAAATATTTTTTTTTATAATTTCAATTATTTGTTTGTAAATAAATTAAATATTTTATAAATCTGTCTGATAAAACGTGAAGATATGAGTGTTTGCGAGAATCGGAAATAGTCATTCATGACGCGTTGGCACAAGGTAATATAATTCTATTCGAATACAGCAGGATTCTCTTCAATTACATCACTCGTCCTTACTGGAGATGTAGTAATAATGCAGATGAAGGATGCAAATAGAAGAAAAAAGGGTGCAGCGAGGATGCTTACCTAACGCAGACCAGACCCTCTGATCGGTGTCGTCGTCCCACTTGGCCACAGCTAAAGCACTCAGATGTCGACCAGCTGTTCTGGACATCTTGCAGAACACTATGTATTCCCTCGGGATGTCATCACGCGTTCCGCAATCGGAAAGCGGCCTCCCAGAAATCGTTACATTCACTTGTCTGCAAGATGGAAATATATGTGCTTTGTTACTACTTCAATATAAAGGAGTGCCTTAGAGAATTTTAACGTATTTCTTCAATACGTTTTATCAAAGAACATGCGTTGATATAAAAACTATTACGTAACTATTTAATAAACTGTTAAAAATATTATAATATTTTTAGTCCGAACTTAAGTACAAATATCTGAATAAACGAACAAATATCCGAACGAACGTACAGTGATGATAGTAAAACAATTTTGTTGTTGTGTACTAAGATTATCAACATTTGAGTGGAGGTTCGAGTTCGAATGAATAAAGAGATTTGGAGATTTTTTTTCGATAATTTAACTTTAAATTATTTTATGCATTAATGTAAAATAAATTCATACATAAGTATATATCTGAACGAATACCAAGTACGTTTATGCGGACAAAGGGGCACTTGTGTATCAACAATAATACAAACATTTATTTATATGGAATTTCTTTGTTCGGTTAACGTACATTCACTGAGTGTACGTCCGTATGAAAATATAATAGAGTACTTTTATTCGAACAAAGAGACACAAATGTAGAAAAAAATCGGAAAAACTTTTATTTATATGAAAAATTACTTTTCGGTTAACTTTATGTTTTTGTACGCATCATATATAATTGCATAAATAATTATATATAGTTCATCAAAATCGTTAATGCGAACAAAATGACACGTGCGTAGCAAAATTCGTATAACATTAATTTATGTAGAAATTCTCTGTTCGGTTAACATACATTCACAAAACGTACTTTATTATCTATATTATCATAGCGGTAATTGTTTTCATAATCTTAAAATTAAATTAAATTATTATAAGATAGTTCAGCAAAGTGTACGTTCCAATGAACATCGAGAACACATAAGATTAACTAAGCGCTGATTGTATTCATAATTTTAAAATTAAATTAAATTATAATAAGATATTTCAGAAAAGTGTACGTTCGAATGAGCATAGTGTACGTTCATTGAGACAAAGAAGCAAAGATGTAAATAAGAAACGTGAAAGAATTCATTTATATGAAAACTTACTGTTCATTTAACGTACATTAATACTGCATTTTTTTTGTACGCTTTATATGCATCAAGAAAGTAATAATTCATAATTGTATATAGCACGGTATATTGTACGTCTGAATGAACATCGAATAGGTTAATATGAATAAAATCTTATAGCTTTAATGTGTATACCAATTATCTGTTCGCTTAACAAACATTTATAAAACGTCCTGTATTATGTGCATTAACATAGCGCTAATTGTATTCATAATTTTAAAATTGACTTAAATTATACTATAGCTCAACAGAGTGTACGTTCGAATGAACGTTTATTCAGACAAATATGTAAAAAATTACTGTTTCGTACATTTTGTTTTTGCTTTATATGCATCAAGAAAGTGATAATTAATAATTTTATATAGCACGGTAAATTGTACGTCTGAATGAACATCGAATAGATTAATACGAATAAAATCTTATAGCATTAATTTATATAGCAATTATTTGTTCGATTAACAAACATTCACAAAACGTACTGAATTATGTGCATTAACATATCGCTAATTGTATTCATAATTTTAAAATTATAATATAGCTCAGCAAAGTGTACGTTCGAATGAACATAAAGTACATTCATTCAGATTAAGATGCAAAAAAAACGTAAAATAATTCATTTATATGAAAACTTACGGATCATTTATAATTTTATATAGCTCGGTAAATTGTACGTCTGAATGAACATTAAATTAGGTTATAATATAGCTCAGTAAAATGTACGTTCGAATGAAAATACGTTCATTCAAACAAATATATAAAGACAAACGTGAAAGAATTCATTTATATAAAAACTTACTGTTCATTTAACGTACATTCATACTATATTTTTGATAGATAGTAATATATAGCTTTGTAAATTGTACGTCTGAATGAACATAAGTTAATACGAATAAAGAGACAGACTTTCTTATAGTATTATGTATATGAAGCACAAATTGTATTACAAATTTAAATAAAATTTCAATTATATTATTCAGTCATGTAAAATATAAAATATATATTTTTTAAAATCTAAGCTGTAGTAAATAAAATAATTAATTTAATGCTAATTTGCATGCAGTAAATATTAAATATGAAAATTTAAAAATATTTTCTGAAATTATTTATCGCGGAATGTTTTTGGAGCGACCGCTCGCAGTAACGTAACCATTTATTATGAGCTTTGGTTGAGTTCCAATTTGAAATTATAATTTCTGCAGCTTACAATGGTTTTACACGGAAACGAAACCATGCTCTGCGTATATCATACTCGTCCTTTCAATTACATGAAAATACGCAGAATACATTTACTTTTTGAAAGTCCTTCCAGTCGGATGACAAACGAGTTTAATTATGACTGACTTTTTTATATATATATATAAAAAAAAAAGGATGTGCATAAATTGAATAACATTTGTCGCACAAAATAAAAAATAAAAAGATGTTTAGGGTGTACTTCATTATTAATAATATCCTAAAGTTAAATAAAATAAATTTTGAATTTATAATAAAGCGAATTTACTGGTACTTATTACATAATACAACTAAAGTATCATTTTATTAGTCAAGTTTATAATGCGATTAGTCACCCGTCCAAATTTTATCCACCAAAGATGTTTAACTTTCTTTCTTAACTTACGCTATTAAAGATCGTTTTATAAATGTACTGAAGGACATAGATTTATGAATTAAGTTAACTAATTTATTTATTGATTTATAAAATATTTTATAATGAATAGTTAATTACATTTTTAATTAATTACATATAATTTTCAAAATTAAAAAATTACATAATATTATTTCTTTAAAAATATTTGAGAAATTGATTCATCTATAATTATTTATACAATAAAAGTAAAAAAAATTGTTAGAATTAAATTTTTTATTCAATCTTACAGATTTGATATAATGCAAATATGAAGGATAATGTTGGAAAACTAATTCTACTATAATTTTATTACAGAAGTAATACTGATATGAGCAGTCTGACTAAACTTTGTTTAATTTGATTAAACTTCATGAATGAAATCCGAATTATGCAATGACCGGAATAAGTTTCTAAATAAATATATTCTGCTGATTAGATACATATTGTACGTTAGTACGGATATTTGTACGTTAGTTCGAACAGAGAGTAAATAAGCATGAATGTATTTTCAAATTTTTATTTTAATATATTCAAATTCGTTAAATTTATTTAATGAAAGGAAATATGAACTTTTAACAAAATATTTTTATCAGATTTTTTTTTTATGTTGGTTATGATTTACCTGAAGTTGTTGAGAATATCGAGTGAATCAGCCCCTTTGTAAGTGTTGGTAAGTTCAAAGTAAGCGGTGAAGACGCCGCCGCTAATCTCATTCGCACCGGCGTCGTTCGAGGGCGTCGCGGCGCTCAGTCCCCTGAAAATGACATCGGCACTTCGCGCGCTCTCCTCGACGCTCACCTGTCTCTCGTTGAAAACGTCCTCGAGCTCGCAGCAGGCCGCAAAGCCGACGCCGAGCAACACTACCAAATACCACACTGAAACCATCATCCTGAAATCACTGAAACAACAATAACATAGAATTAAAAACACACTTAAACACGTTCTTTTCATTTTATTTCTTTCAAGGTTTAAAATACGTTATTTTTTTGAAGAAAACAAAATATATACAATGACAAAACCGGTTATTACATTAAAAAAAAATTTGGAATTCTTATGTATAACTACAAAATATGTTGAATTAAAAACATTAATATTTTTATACGAAAAATACGGATTGTATAAAATATAACAAATATTATTAAGTATTTCAGTATTATTATACAATCAACAAAAAGTTTATTATTTAATAGTTTAAACCAAAAAATATACAAGATTAATGCAGTTTTAAATGTTATATAAGGATTTTATTTATTTTGTTTAATTAGTTACGTTACAAAAACCGGTTTAAAAAAAATTAAAACCGTTTTTTTTTTAAATAATATTTTTATATAATTTCGTTATAATTTTCTATATGCAATAACCGAATTTGAAAGAACGCTTTGCTTTCCATTTTTTTTTAAATTCTATTTTCATGTATTTGTATGGACATTGATTTGTGCGAGTTTCGTCCACCATTCAAATCAAATAAATTCATTTATAAGCCACAGCGTCCATTCAATTCGAATCGATGATCGAACAGTGTTTTTCATTTCAGTTACAACATTATTTTCAATGTTTCATACGTTTGCAATTTTTTATCGTATTTAATTAAACCGTTGTACGATGCATAACTGGATTAAAAAAGATATATATTTCTAGATAAATGTTGGATTTTTGCATGTTCCAAATATTTGTAATATCTACACAAAAAAATTGATATACAATATATTTTAAAGTAATTGATTACAGTTTTTTAGGCTTTGTTATTGACAGTTTTGTCTATTTTATTATTTAATTGACGTAAAAATGTTTTTTTTTTATAAAAGCTTTATAATTCATTTATATTATATGAATATTTTTGTGTAAAAATCAAATATAATTTTCATTTTTACCATTTTAATTTTTTTTTTTTCAATTCTGTCACGTAATTTTGTATGTGTAATTATTCATGTAATTTTGTAGTTATTTAAATAAATGTTATTCTAATTAGAAATAATTATTAAAAAAAAGTATTTTAATGATTTTCAGATTTTTTATCACAAATTATTTAAGTTATATAATGAAAAAAATATTCTATATATAAAAACTAATTAATTCGCATGGAAAATGTAATTTTATTTAAAAAAAAGTCATGTTAATATTATTATGAAAACGTTTCACTTGGTGTTAATATTCAGCGATCATTTTCACGTACTTCAATGCATCCCACGAGATTTATGTTTATCGACTTTACTATACAGCAATTCCTGTTACAGTCCATATATTCAAATTCTTGGAGATTCTTATAATAATAATAAAAAGTCGATACAATACCTACATACCATTTTATAAAATTATATTTTTAATCTTCAAAATCTTACATAAATAAAACAATACTTATATAATCCTTTATATTATAATAATTCTATGTTAAAACACAAAAACTATGCACACAAAAACTTGAACTATTAAGAAAAATAATTAAGCAAATTCGAAGAAAAAATATATCCTGTACATTTTTTTTTGCATTTTGAATAATTTTTTGTATTATGGCAGAATGATAATTGGTCAATAGTCCTTTGTAATAGTTATAAAGATCATTCATGAATTTCGGTAATTTCTTTTATTCGGCCCTAATATTATTATATAATAACAACTTTATTAACCCCAAAGAGGTCAAAGGGCTATCGACCTAAGTTTTTCTGCCCTAATATTACTATTTTCTTGGATATACAAATAATATTAAAAACTATTGTGAATTCCACGAAATTTAGTAAAGAAAACTTTTCAAAACCCTATAAAATTAATATATTAAAATATTTTTTATATTTAAATTGTAATTAAAACATAAACAATAATATACAATAACTACCAGCAAACAATCGTATAGCGAACTTCTGTATAAACTCAAGAGTTTGAATTAAGCACACAAAAGTTCAAGTAATTATAATTATACGATAATGTATATTTCCAAGCAAAATTTTGTATCAAAAAGTTAAATTGCTTTTCAAATATTCCGTTTATTCGTTATTCAATCAAAATGTAATTTAATTTATATTTATTGTTATGTTTTCTTGGTGTTTTCAAATAAATAATCATAAAATTTATAAGACAAGTTTTTAGTTGTTATTAATATTAGTATTTTATTTATTTCATACATTTTGTAAAGCAAGAAACATTTTTTTTATCAAAATTTAACATAATTATCGTCATTGTAAAAATAAAATCTAAAAGTAAGAAATAAATTAATGGAATCGTTGATATTTTAAAAGGTTTATAAATATTATATTAGGATAATGGAAGAAACATTAAGATTTCATAGGGAACAACAAAACAGGAAATGGAAATATTATTCGACTTTTGGAAAATGAATTACAAGATCAAAGGGAAGAGACGTTATACTAAAAGCATTAATTATTGATTTGGAATTCAAATTTAATTTTAGAAAAAAGCTAAATAGACACTCGTTTTGTTATAAATATATAAATTTTCTTTATTCCTTAAGGAAATAAATGAAATAAAAGATTATCTAAATAAAAAAATAATATTGTATGCAAAATTATATGTTTTCTGAAATAATTATTATTTATTAATTTGCAAATTTTTATTTCCACTACTTTTTAGAATAATAGAAGAAACATGAAGATTTCAAAAGGTATAAAACAGGAAATGGAAATATTATTCGATTTTTGGAAAATGAATGGAAATATTATTCTACTTTTAAAAAATTAATTACACGATCAAAAAACGTTATAACAAAATTATTTTTCTCGGATTCAAAAGAAATTTAAATGAAAAATTCTAAATAGACACTTGTTCTTTTATAAATATGTCAATTCTCTTTTTTCATTAAGGAATTAAATAAAATCTAAAAAAATATAATTGTATTCAAAATTATAAATTTTCTTACATAATTATTATTTATTAATTGACAAATTTATATTAGCACTAATTATTAGTACAATGGAAAAAACATTAAGATTTCAAAGGGAACAACAAAACAGGAATATTGTTCGACATTTGGAAAATGAATTAACAGATCAAAAAGGAAGAAACGTTATACGAAAAGTATTTATTTTGGATTTGGAATTCAAGTGAAATATCAAAAAAAAAATCTAAATAGACACTTGTTCTGTTATAAATATCTAAATTCTCTTTATTCGATCAGGAAATAAATTAAATAAAAGTTTATCTAAAAAAAATAATATTGTAAGCAAAATTATTATTTTTTTTTTAATTTACTTATTTTTATTAGAACTAATTTGGATTAAGAGACTGAAATAATGCCGTTAATTATAATTATGTTAAAATTCTTTATTATTAGATTTATTCGAATATTACATCAATACTTGGGGCAAAAGACTGAGGTCGATAGACCTTTAGTCAATTTATGTTTTCTTTTTCGTTCGTTTAAATTTATTTTGCAATTATTATTTCCTCTAGAGTTTCGTGTTATATTTCTGGACAATAAATATTATTATTAGATCTATAATTAAATAGAACACTTATAAAAACATCAATTCAAAATGTATTTAAAGCTATTCTCTTTATTGACGAGGATTCTCTTTATATGACTTCGTAAAGTACAGACAGCTTCGCTGCAGATCCGACTACATATAAAATTCGATTCAATGTATTCATTTGTTTCTGTACAAATTGATACAAAGCAACCGTGAGAAAACAACGATTACAATGAATATTTAATATAACCCTTGGAGAAATTGCTTTTTGTAAGGTTAAAAGGTTTACCGCAAACTTCATTAATTCGAAGCATGAAATAGAATAAATTATAAGTTTACCATAATTTAATATTAATAATAATATTTTCTAATATAAATTCAATTTAATATACATAATTATAATTAAGTAACTAATTTATTTATATAATTTTTGCATAACATTACTTTTTTTCATTTATTATTTATATTCTATATTTTATTAAAAGTATTATCTTTCAATTATTTAATGCCCATTACGTATTTTTTTAAGTATATCAATTTTATTTCTGTAATTATTAATAATAGTATTTATTAGAAGATTTCGTTTTGTTAAATGCCCATAAATTCATGTTTTCAATATTTTCTGAATGTAAAGTGTTTACATTTCTTACTTTAGACTATAAAGTAAGTAAGATTTACAAGATTAGAGAATCCAACAAATTGCATTATATGTAGCCGAGTTGGCAAAGCATACATGAGATAAATATACAAGAATTATCAGTATTTCTACATGGAAATCATTCCAAATATTACTGGAAACATTTTATGTTATATAAAATATTATAACAAAAAAAAAAAAAACTTATTACATAAGATTTTAATTCTTGCTTTGAAACTATAAAATAGTAGCTATGTAATTATGTATAAAGTAATCCTTTATTTTTTGTACTTGAATTTTAGGATAGTTTACGTTACGTTACGTTGTAGAGTATAGTCCTCTTTTTGGGATTTGTACTTTTTAAATGTTCATTAACTTTATTTTTTAGGACATAAATGTAATTTTCCATTAATCCCCGAAAAGTTGAAACAAATCAGATATTGTATGCTGCTTTTCATCTATTAAATAAACTTTAAAATAAAGTCATTCATTAATCTTTACTTAATTATAAAAAAAAATCAACTGTGATTTCTAAAATTTAATCGAAGTTTGATGACATTTAGAAGTTACTGATCGAAAGTAATTTATGTTTAACGATTGATGAATTATCTGAAAAATTCAATTCTCCTCAATTTTCTGCTGTTGAATATTTAAAAGTCATTGGCAAAACAAACAATAATGGGAATTTGGACACCGCATAAATTGTCAGCCGATAATAAGGAGCAGAAGGTAACAATTTACAATTCTTTGTTAACAAGGTACAGAAATGAACTGCTTTTATGTCGTGTTGTAACGGTTTTATACCATAACACAAAGCAATAACATAAATATCAAAAAATTCAAAATTTAACCGAAATGTTAATACACGTCAACATTTTATATCTTAAAAACTCATACATTTTTTAAAAATGGATTTAAAAATGGGAAACAGTTCCTAAAAGAAAAATTATAGCTTTTCGATAATATCAAAAATAAAGAATTTCTTAACAAAATAGAAAACATTTTATATAATTAAAAATCTATTTTTTTTTAAGTGGATTTAAAATATGGGAAACAATCCTAAGAAGAAGAATTATAGATTTTTGATAATAACAAAGCGATAACATTAACAGCAATAAATCAAAATTTAAGAAAAATGTAAAAACACGTCAACATTTTATATAATTAAAAATCCATACGTTTTTTTAAAAATTAAATTTAAAAAATGGAAAAAAGTCCTTAGAAGAAGACTTTTAGCTTTTGGATAATATCAAAAAATAAAGACTCATTTCTGGAAAATTCACGTTTAAATAATACAATTTAATATTTTATGTTATGAATATTTGTAAATTAATAATTTCGTCTACATTTTTTAATAAATAATATAAATAACTGTTTGGTTCATATGTTTTAACATTATTAAAATGATGATTTAGGATATTTGTATGTAATACAAATTAGTTCATATATTTCATATTTTATTTTTTATAATTATTTAAATATTATAATATATATATAATTTATTGGCCAGACAGCAACATACAACAAAAAAAAAAAACATTCCATAGATAAATACAAATCATAATAATAACAACCAAAATAAAAATAACAACTCTCAAAATAATTAAGTAAATTCTAACATAAATTAAGAAAACCAAAAAAAAAAAAAATACAGTCTACATGCTGGCCAAAGGGCTATCGACCGAGGTCTTTCCGCCCATTTAAATATTATTATGTTATGAAAAATAGTATTTTATAATTATTTTGCGGAAAAATAGATAGGTCAATAGCCTTTTGGACAGTTTAATTTAATTATAGAACTCTTATATAATTTTTATTAATTTAATTTATTTTCTTATTTTTTTATTGATTATATATGAGTTTACTTATGTAACCAATAAATTATAATTATTATTAATATTTATATAATTTATATATTTATAAGAAAATAATAATTATATTTATATATAAAAAGTGAAACATAATATAATAATAATAACATCATTTATTGGCCAGTATTCAGTAAATATAAAATTACAAGGAAAATAAATGTAACTCTGAAAAAACATAAATAATATAAAAAAAAAAAAAACCTAAATATAAAACAACCAAAAATTAATTTAATACAATAAATATACCTGGCCAAAGGTCTTTCTGCCCTAAAACATAATATATTTACAATTTTATTGAATTTTCGATCATACTTTTCCCGCTTACATTATTCAGTATTAATATAAACGATATTTGATACATATTTATTAACTCATTAATTGATTTATATATGAAGTAAAAGCATTAACCTACATTATATAAAATGAGATTCAATTAATATAAGCTCTTACGTTTTTTATTCTATAATATAAATACTAATTATCTAAAGTACTTTAACATTACAAAATATTGAATAACATTATTTAATTGATATTTATTAAAAACTTCCTATATTTTTTTTAGGAATTAAAGGCATTAAATTAATTAATCAAATTGATTTTTCAATATATTTTTTACTTGATTTTCTACTGTAAAATAATGAAAACATATATCAAATTCCAAAATAAAACACATTTTTATTTGATTCAATTGTTTAGTCTGTAAAAAATCAAATATATATGTAAAAAATAATTATTATTTTTTCATTTCACGTTGAAGAATTTTAAACATTGGACATTTTCTTCATAATTATTTAATTTTTACTTGCAATTATTTTTGCATTATTTTATAAACAATTATATTATCGAGATACGAGCAGTATTTTTTACTTTCCAATTAGTTTTCATTAGTTTAATTGACACATATTATCGAAATAATGTTTTTGAAGTGAATTTGAAAAATGAAATTTTTTAATTTTTACTTACAATTATTTTCGCATTATTTTATAATCAATTATATTATCGAGATACGAGCAATATTTAGTTTTCATTATTTTAATAAAATAATTGACACATATTATTGAAATTCATACAAAATTGTTTGACATGAATGATATTATTATTATACGATTCTATAGTAAAAATAATACGTAAAAAATGTATTGTATTCGCATTTATTTCATATAATTGAATGCGATTTTATATTAATATTAAATAAATATAAATTACCAAAAAAATAAATATTGCATTTCAAAGAAATTGCAGTTAAGAACAAAAACTACGTTTGTGTGAATATAAAAAAAAAATATTATTATGTAATAGAAATTGAAATTTAAGTGATATAATTAATTAATTGAATGAATAGACTAAATTAATAATGCAATGTAAAATTTTTGTTAATTAATTCTATTATTAAAAATTAATTTTGCAATTTTATATTAATATTAATTAAATATAAATTACTAAAAAAATAAATATTGTAAATCGAAAAAAATGCAGTTAAGAACAAAAACTACGTTTGTCTGAATGTAAAAAATATACTTATGTAATGGAAATTGATATGAAGTAAAATTAATTGAATGAATAAACTAAATTAATGTAAAATTTTTATTAATTAATTCTATGATAAAATAAATATTTTTTAAAACTTACTTTCTTTTTATAAATTAGTAATTAATATCTTTGAGCACAATAAACTGGATTTGTCGGATCGCGATTTGTTGCAAAAGGATGCTGAGTATCGTAAGATCTGCGTCCTTACGTATTGCGGAGCGTCGCGACGTCTGAACGGCTACGTCGTCTATGTGGGACTGCGCACGAATACGTCCTGGACCGTCCTGTCTACCAGCAGCCGGAGTCCTCCGCGAAGGACGAAAGAGTGTCAGGGCTTTTGACACACGCGCACCGTCGTCCAGCCTCCCGCAGGATCATCATAAGTCCGTCGCGAGTTGAATGTTGACATGTTTTCACGCCGATATCGATCTAACAAACAAATAAACATAGGCTAAATCAAAGCCCTTCGCATAAGAAGACAAGTCAACGCGCAACACAATGTTTAAAACTTCATTTGCATGATTTACAAGCAATTTACAACTCTCCTAAACTAGTAATACAATTACCGTATTTCCCGACGTTTTATACAGATTTTTAAGATAACATTACATTTTTTCATTAATTTTCATAATTACATAACTACAGAATAAATACAAATTATATTAAGATTGTTGTTGTTGTAACTAAATTAAACTCAGTTAATCAAATTGCAAATACAGAAATGCAATTTATTTTATTTATTATATTTATTATATAATAAAATCATTTATAAAAAAAAAGTTAAACATCTAAATATAAATTTAAAAAGAAAATGAAAGTAAATTTTGAAATACATAATATTCAAAAAAGTTCTATAAATCCAAATCGTCGATTAAGAAAACATTACATTTTTTTCATTAATTTTCATAATTTCATAATTATAGAACGGATACAAATTATATTAAGATTTATTCTTCTATGAAAATTAAACTGAGTTAAAAAAATCAATAAAATAATTTCAAATACAGGGCTAAAATTTATTATATAATAAAATCATTTATAAAAAGAGTTAAACATCTATATAAATATATAAATAAAAAACATGAAAGGAAATTTTAAAATAGATAAAAAAAATATTCAAAAAAGTTCTATAAATCGAAATCTTGGATTAAGAATATAATACATTTTTTCAATAATTTTCATAATTACAGAACAAATACAAATTATATTAAGATGTATTATTGTAACCAAATTAAACTTAGTAAAAAAATCTAAATATAAATTAAATAAATTTGAAAAAAAAAATTTGAAATATAAAAAAAAATATTCAAAAAAATTCTATAAATCTAAATTGTGGATTTTGATTACGTAAAAGTGAATAAAGTAAATCATATTTAAAAAACCGTATAAAAGCGAAATCGTGTAAATAAAGTACCGAGTAAATCGAATATAGAAATATACAACTACGTCCCGGCGCATCCACCTAATATTAAAATCAGTGAAAAATTAATAAAATATATTTTTTTTTTATTTTTTAATACATAATTATAATTTCATTATATAATGGAATAAAATATGTAAAACGAAGTCTATAATTAGAGATTAATAATAGGGAGTTTAATTATTATTTAAATTTAAAATATATTCATTTGATTAAATACATTTTTGACTGCTGCTATTCCAGTAAATATTTATTTATTCTTTAAATTATAATTATTATTATATAATAAAATAGAATATATAAGAAAAAGTTAAATATAGAATTAGATAATAAACTATGCGAAAAGGAAGTTTTTACTTGGAGATAAACAGAAGAAAGTTTAATTATTAGTTGAAGCATTCTTTAAAGAGTGTAATCAGTTTTAAAATGGGTGGAAAGTTATTTAAAATGTATCCAACTCACGCACACACAAAGGATTCTTAATTAAGAAAATATATAGTGCATAAAGAGGAGTGCACAACTTTATTGCAAAAAAAAATATACATTAACGTTCAACTACGTGCATTTGAATGCAAAGGAGGGAAACTAATATTATTTTCCTGAAAGTAGTTACATTTCAACGTTAAATTAAATAGATCGTTTCTTTTTAGTAAAAAAAAATATTTAAACATCTGCAGAATCGAGAGTATTTACAAAGCAGTAGAAACACAGGTTTTTTTATTAATGTTTTTATAATAGTTCACATTTTAAAATAATTTTTAATAATTAATTAAATATATATTATTTATGAATGTTCTATAATTGCAATATTTTTATTATTTTATAAACAAGAACAAAATGTTATATTTTATAATTTTCACTCAGTTTTTCAATATTTCAATAATTATAATTAGTATTATTTATAATTTAAATTCTTCCAAATTTTTTAATTAATTTACTTAATATTTATTTTTTTTAAATAGAAAAATACTGATTTTATGTATCAAAAAAAAGTTTATTTGGAAATCTGCAAGTTTAATCTCACTACTACGATGACCAGGACTTAAAATTTCAGTTTTAAAAGCTGATTAAAATGTAAATACTTCTCGCTGCGAGGTTATAATCAAAAAGTAAAGAAAGCAAAATTATTTATGCAAAGAATTTTTTTTAGATGAATCAACTACTAAAAATATAAATATAATTAAACAATATCAACAAAAAATCTGATTCTTATGAAAAACATTTTTATTAGCTTTAATTCTGAGCTTTTTTATTATTTGTAATCATTTTTTCACAAAAAACAAATAAGTAGAAAACCGGGAAATTATAAAAAAAAATTCAAACTGAAATCTTTAAATTAATGTAAATTATTTTAAGCAAACTGAAAAAATAAATTTACTAATAATTTGTATTTTCAGATGATTATCGTTGATAATCGTCGATTCTCTATTTGCTGAAAAGTTCTTTTAGTTTTTGTGCAATTGGAGTTGTATTTACGATATAAAATTTAACATGTGGATAGTAGTACAAAAAATTTTCCTTGATTAATAAGATCGAGGAGATGAGTTGAAATAAATTTTCATGTCCATCCGAAGCTTCGTAGAAAAGCAGTGATATTATTGGACCAAAAAACTTAATCCTCAAGAATCCAGAGATATCACTTGAAAGTCAATTACCGCAATTTATCTGGGCATTAGCAAAAACTTCAATCAACAAATACAGTGAATCTGATCTGTAATGTAAAAATAGATACGATTCCATTAAACAAAGCAGGTTACTATTTATCTTAAAGATTAACTCGCTAAAGTTGGAAATCATCTCCTATCTTAGGAATATGCCTTAGTCTACTAATACTCCGCTCAAAAATTAAATACCAAACATCACTCTCTTGCTTGTTGATTCGCTAATGTTGGAAATCATCTCCTATCTTAGGAATATGCCTTAGACTACTAATATTCCGCTCAAAAAATACATACTCGCTAAAGTTGGAAATCATCTCCTATCTTAGGAATATGCCTTAGACTACTAACATTCCGCTCAAAAAATAAATACTCGCTAAAGTTGGAAATCATCTCCTATCTTAAGAATATGCCTTAGTCTACTAATACTCCGCTCAAAAATTAAATACCAAACATCACTCTCTTGCTTGTTGATTCGCTAATGTTGGAAATCATCTCCTATCTTAGGAATATGCCTTAGACTACTAATATTCCGCTCAAAAAATACATACTCGCTAAAGTTGGAAATCATCTCCTATCTTAGGAATATGCCTTAGTCTACTAATACTCCGCTCAAAAATTAAATACCAAACATCACTCTCTTGCTTGTTGACTCGCTAAAGTTGGAAATCATCTCCTATCTTAGGAATATGCCTTTGTCTACTAACACTCCGCTCAAAAAATACATACCAAACATCACTCTCTTGCTTGTTGACTCGCTAATGTTGGAAATCATCTCCTATCTTAGTAATATGCCTTAGACTACTAACATTCCGCTCAAAAAATACATACTCGCTAAAGTTGGAAATCATATCCTATCTTAGGAATATGCCTTAGATTACTAACATTCCGCTCAAAAAATACATACTCGCTAAAGTTGTAAATCATCTCCTATCTTAGGAATATGCCTTTGTCTACTAACACTCCGCTCAAAGAATACATACCATACATCACTCTCTTGCTTGTTGACTCGCTAATGTTGGAAATCATCTCCTATCTTAGGAATATGCCTTAGACTACTAACATTCCACTCAAAAAATACATACTCGCTAAAGTTGTAAATCATCTCCTATCTTAGGAATATGCCTTTGTCTACTAACACTCCGCTCAAAAAATACATACCAAACATCACTCTCTTGCTTGTTGACTCGCTAATGTTGGAAATCATCTCCTATCTTAGTAATATGCCTTAGACTACTAACATTCCGCTCAAAAAATACATACTCGCTAAAGTTGGAAATCATATCCTATCTTAGGAATATGCCTTAGATTACTAACATTCCGCTCAAAAAATACATACTCGCTAAAGTTGTAAATCATCTCCTATCTTAGGAATATGCCTTTGTCTACTAACACTCCGCTCAAAGAATACATACCATACATCACTCTCTTGCTTGTTGACTCGCTAATGTTGGAAATCATCTCCTATCTTAGGAATATGCCTTAGACTACTAACATTCCACTCAAAAAATACATACTCGCTAAAGTTGTAAATCATCTCCTATCTTAGGAATATGCCTTTGTCTACTAACACTCCGCTCAAAAAATACATACCAAACATCACTCTCTTGCTTGTTGACTCGCTAATGTTGGAAATCATCTCCTATCTTAGGAATATGCCTTAGACTACTAACATTCCGCTCAAAAAATACATACTCGCTAAAGTTGGAAATCATATCCTATCTTAGGAATATGCCTTAGATTACTAACATTCCGCTCAAAAAATACATACTCGCTAAAGTTGTAAATCATCTCCTATCTTAGGAATATGCCTTTGTCTACTAACACTCCGCTCAAAGAATACATACCATACATCACTCTCTTGCTTGTTGACTCGCTAATGTTGGAAATCATCTCCTATCTTAGGAATATGCCTTAGACTACTAACATTCCACTCAAAAAATACATACTCGCTAAAGTTGGAAATCATCTGCTATCTTAGGAATATGCCTTAGACTACTAACATTCCACTCAAAAAATACATACTCGCTAAAGTTGGAAATCATCTCCTATCTTAGGAATATGCCTTAATCTATTAACAGTCCGCTCAAAAAATACATACCAAAAATCACTTTTCTGTTGGTTGACTATGGTAGATTTTGATATCGTCGACTAGGAAATCAGTAAATTTATAATATCGACAATGTCTAGACAGCAATCTGATAAATTAAGACTCATTACTATATCATTTTAATACAAATACTTTCTAGTTGTAGAGCGTGTTTCAGCAACCCTAATTCCAGTTCCGTCAAGAAAAGTACCAAGAATATACTCATGCGACTGATAGCAGCTCCAACAACATCAAATTCATCAAGAATCGGAGTCACCATAACACACTTAAGTGTTCTTCATAGTGTAATTTGAATGAGCATACGGCGTGGAAGACTAAATAACACAAACGGCTAACAAAGTGTGTTCCAAATGCAAAAATTAAATCAATTAATAAAAAACTAACAAAATTCCTAAAACCAATAAAATGTATAATAATACGTACATCCACCTTCTTGCAATAACCCTATATAGCAGCCCTTCAAACTTTGGAAACTATTACCAAAACCGTTACAGATCACATTTACTCTACATTCTTTCAAAAACAATATTTATGTTCTTATATTTAACCACATTACTTACTTTTATTTCATTTTTACATAGAAATCTGCTTTTTACATATTTTCATAAATTTTGCTAGATATAGAATATTATTTTCTATTGCTTCATTATTTATTTACAAAAAAAAATAAATCCTTCAGTTGGAAATGGGTCAATAATAAAATTAAAACAAATAAATATATTTATTAGAGTTTATAGATTATTAAGAAAACTATATTATAGTTATAATATATTATTAAAGTAAACAAAATTGCATGTAAAATGTATAGTTTATTAACAACTAGCAAATCCAGTGCTGAAACCGACAAATAGTGTTGATTTTCGGTCTGTTTCGTTCAGTTTGATCCCAATTTTATTTATTTTTTCATTCCCAGTTTCATTTACTCCTTTTTTTGGGGTGTATGTGTACTGTCGACTTGTTTTCTTTTTAATAGGGAACAGTTTCGTTCGTTCGTTCGTTGGTTCGTTCGTTTCCCCACGGGGAATCCCCGCATTGAGATTAAAGTCCCCGTGTGCATTTTAATCTGTGCAACTTGTTTGCGACCGAGGTGGTAATTAAATAAACTGTTTGCCAGACTCGACAGGAAATTACGTTTGTCCGGGGGCGGCTGTGACGCCGATGATCATTTTTTTCTTTCTTCATTTTCTTTTTCTCTCCTTTACCTCGTTGCTGGCACCCTCGCAAACACTGTAATCTCTTTTAGTGCTCCGGAGGAGACAAGGCTTTCCTTCCTTCGCCGCCGCTGACAACCTTTTTACCAAACGAAATTATATACCGAAAGCTAAATAAATATTCCACCTATCCAAAGAGATTATATAAAATGTAACCTGTTTTTCCAATCAAACTCATACAATTAAATTACATTAAATTTTTTCCGAATTTTCTAAAAACTACTATGTTTTATTAAACTAATACGATTTATTTTCTAGTATTATTGTTGGAATTAGTTACTTAAGTAAGAATTACTTGATTTATAACAATACTTCCACCAGAAGAAAATTACAAATATTGAAATCAATCTCAACTTAGATTATGTTTCATATCTACTTGCATATTCACACATCAAATTTATAGGATTTATTTTATAATGCTGCAATTAGAAAATATTAACTTATTGAAAATATAATATAACTATAATAAAATTTAACTAAAAAAATATGAAATTTATTGTGACGAGTTTAAGTTTGGATTTTACGAGTAATTTCACAAGTTTCTCTATTCCAGATTAATCCTTTATAAATTAAACATAACTGGTGTATAGGAACAAAAATATGTACTAAATTTGTCTGGAAATAAAACAGAGAAATGTTAGAACTTACTAACTAACGAGGGAAAATAATAACTTTTTACCAAAGTTATATTAAATTATGGTATCTGTAGGAGCTTTGGGATATCTGAAAGCATTATTTTTCATAAATGATAAAATTACAGTTTTGTAGCAGTTTTGTAGAGTGTAGTGGACGTAGTTTATTTCTTAGAAAATAATAATATTTAGTGCATTAGTTCTAATAATAAATATGAAGCAATTAAAATAAAACTATTTTTATATAACTTAAATTTTCTTATAATATTGATACCAGACTTATGCATTTATCAAATTTATCAAATACTTTGTTTGTTGTATTTATCACAAACCAATAGAATTTTTGTTATTACCATATTTTAATAATTAGTAGACCTTTGTAGACAAACAAAGTATTCTGTAGTTTATCAAAGAAAATTGTCAAAAACTTTTATTTTAGTTTGTTCGGAAAGTAATTTCGTTTTATCCCAGGAGTCTTAAGAAATTGTATTTTTAACCAGATTTATTATAAACTATATTATCTTTATTTATGTATTTTGGTAAAAAAATGTTTGTTTTTATTAAAAATGATTCTAAATATATATTTTTTTGATACCGTTTTCGGCAAATTTTATTACCTAGTTTCAAGCAAGAAAAAAATGATAATAGAACCCCACTGCCAAAACTGTTTTACAAATTTTATTCTGAGAATTTCCATATAAAAATGTGTTCTGAAAGGCCCGATGAAGCTTTTGAAGAAAAAATACAACCGTTTGGATTTGTTTTAAATCTCTATATTTGGGTTAAAAAAAACGAATTTACTTTCCGAACAATTCAATAAATGTTAGTTTTTTAATAAGAAATTCTAATTTGTTGTCAGTATATCAATATTTCTCAGTCTATGGATCGCTTTACTTTTTTAATAGATCGCGAAATGAAGAATCTCCATAATGATACATTTTCATAATGTAATCAATGAAAAACTACAAATAAAAAGTTGATAAAAGTTAAATTTTAAATTGAATCACAAAAATAAAGCTACGAAATTTAATTCTGTACATTTTCGTTACAAATTTGAATAGATTTCATGTGAAAATAGTAATATTGGGATCTGGAAGATCAGTATCAATTTTGATTTACTTGGTCGCTCTTGATTAAATCACGACATACAATATAAATCAACGAGCGGTGGTGGGGCTTTTAATTCGGACAGAGTGGTTTTGGAGAGGAATCAAATTGAATGGAAACATCACACAAGAAGTGGCCAATAAATTGGAAATCTCAATGGTGGGCGGTCGTCGCTCTGTCTCTTCCCTTCAAAGGGTCGACGCATTAATAACGCACGGAGACCGATAATAAATCCAGTTCGCTTTTTCCTATGATTTACGCCCTTCCGATCCACCAAATTTCAATTACACACATACATTCCCCGCAATTCGCAGTCCTTGTGCATACATTCATAATATTGATGGTTCATCCAAAAAGTACTTCAATGCCACCAACCAAATGGAAGAAATTTTTAAAGATTTATGATTATATAAAGTTAAATCGAAAAAGTTGATAAGAATACAAATGGTCTCTCTAAAATGTAAAAACAATACAGTTATACCTCGATTAACGTTACCTCTACTAACGAAATTGTAATAACAGATAAAAATATCAAAGAAATTGTGTTATAAATAAGTTTTTAAACTGTCGATGAAGTTGATGTTACAAATGTATTAAATGCAAAGACTGAAGGTCATTCAGTTTATTGATGGTTCATCCGAAAATTACTTCAATGCCAAAGAAATGGCAAAGATTTTCAAAGATTTATGATTATAAACTTAAATAGATCAAAAGTTAAATCGAAAAAGTTGATAAGAATGCAAATTGCCTCTTTAAAATATATTCAAAAAATACAGGTATACCTCGATTAACGTTACCTCTGTTAACGAAATTGTACAAACAGAAAAAAAATATCGAAGAAATTGTGTTATTAATAAGTTTTGAAACTGTCGATGAAGTTGATGTTATATATGTATTGAATGCAAAGGTTGAAGGCCATTCAGTTTATTGATGGTTCATCCAAAAAGTACTTCAAAGCCAACGAAATTGAAGAGATTTTTAAAAAGTTGATAAAAATACAAATTATCTTTTTAAAATATACAAAAAAAAATACAGTTATACCACGATTAACAATACTTCTGCTAACGAAATTGCACTAACAGAAAAAGGAAAGGTTGAAGGTCATTCAGTTGAAGATTTAGTTTTTTTTAGCAATGAAAATATATTTAAAGAAAATTTTAATATAATATAATGTTTATTTTTTCTTTAATGATCCAATAATTCCGTATACAAAATTGATAAATGAAACTGAAAAAGTCTGAAACAATCAACTTTAGAATTATGTAATTTCACTTTTTATGTAAGTTGATTGTTTATTTCATTTTCTGTAGGAAGGAATGTATCTACATTTAGGTCGTAGTATTTTTGGCTTTCAAAAAAGTTTAAAAATTTTGTTGAACTTATCATAGATGAAGTTTGAAACATAGATTTTGTAGTTATTAAATAGTAATTTTTAAATTATTAATTTTAATTAATTTAAAAATAGTTTTTGTTAATGTAAATTTTCAATCAACTAATAAGTATTTATCTTTTTCTGTTTCCAACTGAAACTTTCAGCAATTTGCTTTTCACCTTATCTATGAGGTTTGTTTCAAATTCAACTAGTTAGAATTTGTTTCCACCAGAACTACGTACAATATTATGATTATTAATCTCATAGGAACGGTGGCACGTAGGACAGAAGGAAAACTAATTAATCCGGGGTAGTTTCCGGAAAGCCGGAAAGTGATGAATGCGGCCCGACCGTCCATATTACCTCGAACCCAGATCCTTCCAATAAAGGGCCTCTCCTTTCCGGCAAACAAAAACGTTCCAACTTCGGATTCACCTTCCACCAAGATATTGGAACTCCTTCGGTGTAATTATGTCGCGTTGCCGGATGAACACTTAATTTGCGGAATGGCGCCATCAAATAAACGAGAGATGCCTGCCTTTCATTCATTTCGAACTGCACATGAACATTCACAATAAAAGAAGTAGAAGCATCAGAACGAAACGATATACTCTCTTCACTTGAATTAATGACACCATTTGGCACGAGGTCTCATCGCGTTTCTACTCATCCTTATTAATAAACCACCGCACATAAATTTAACTGCAACAAAAAAAAACTATAACACGAAATATGCGCATCTTTCATATTCCAGATGGATCATAGTGCACTTTTATGAAAATATTTTTTTATTAAATTTTATTTTTTTTATATCTTTATTTTAATTGTCTTACATAATTATTAATAGTAACTATATAGTATTATATGATTAGAAAAAGTATGAAATATATAAACTTATTAATCAATGATTTTAATATAAGAAAAGCAGTTTTATGAAAATATCTTTCTGTTAAAGTTCACATTTTTTATATCTTTAGATTACTTATTTTACGTAACTATATAGTATTATATGATTAAAAAAGTATGAAATACATAAACTTATTAATCAAGAATTTTATTATAAGAAAAGCATTTTTATGAAAATATCTTTGTGTTAAAGTTCACATTTTTTTATATTTTAATATTACTTATCTTACATAAATATTAATAGTAACTATGTAGTATTATATGATTAGAAAAAGTATGAAATACATAAACTTATTAATCAAGAATTTTATTATAAGAAAAGCACTTTTATGAAAATATCTTTTTGTTAAAGTTCACATTTTTTGTATATCTTTAGATTACTTATCTTTCATAAATATTCATAGAAACTATATAGTATTATATGATTAGAAAAAGTATGAAATACATAAACTTATTAATTAATGATTTTAATATAAGAAAAGCACTTTTATGAAAATATCTTTCTGTTAAAGTTCACATTTTTTGTATATCTTTAGATTACTTATCTTACATAAATATTAATAGTAACTATATAGTATTATATGATTAGAAAAAGTATAGAATAAATAAACTTATGAATCAATGATTTTCATAAATTTATACAAGTAAGAAAAACGCTTTTACGAAAATATTTTTTGTTAAAGTTGCATTTTTTTTATATCTTTAGACTAGTTGTCTTACATAAATATTAATAATAACTATAAAGTAATATCCTATTAAAAAAAAAATATGGAAGAAATAAACTTATGAATCAATGATTTTCATAAATTTATACAAGAAAAACGCTTTTACGAAAATATTTTTAGTTAAAGTTTACAATTTTTTTATATCTTTAGATTAGTTGTCTTACATAAATATTAATAATAACTATAAAGTATTATCCTATTAAAAAAAATATGGAAGAAATAAACTTATGAATCAATGATTTTCATAAATTTATACAAGAAAGAAAAACGCTTTCATGAAAATATTTGTTGTTAAAGTTTCCAGATATTATTACAGATTTTGATCTTACATAAATATTTAGTATTATCTTATTATATCAATTACACAAATATTAGAGATTTTGAAATATTTTTAATATACAAATATGAAAAGTTAAAACTTTCTCCACTCATATATATTTTGATAAAAGATTTCGTGAAGACAAATCATAGAATTAAATAAAAATCTAAACATATATTTCAAAAAATCTTATGTATTTCAATTTTGCAGAGTATAGTTTCTCTGTAAGGTTTCCATAAATATATATTTTCACGAACGCAACTAACGTGCAGAATTGGGGAAAAATCCGGAATAGAAAATGCTGCGAAGGTTTGCGAAAATGTGATCCAATATTATGTGTCTGGTAACAGCCGTGACGCATCCATCTTTCCTTTTTGCGTTCCGTTCTAGTTTTATCATTATTATATGCGATGCGATTTTTAGGGTTGGAACCGAGAAGAAGCGACACAATGATAATAATCGTCCTGTTCTCCTTCCCTTCATATTTTTTTTGTGTCCGCGTCTGGTCGTTTCCATTATTATTATTATTACTATCCCTTTTTGTCCTTTTTATGCGCCTCCTGTGATTAATCGTGGCCGTCTACCACGGAAAGCACAATGCAACGACCCATTGAAAGTCCGCTTATATACAAAAAAAAACATTGTTAGAGAATGGAATGGAAGACAATGTTATGTAAAAACTTATATGTAAATTCACTATAGTCGATTCACTTTACAATTTATTTATTTTTTTTATACTGAAAACCAGTATTGGAATTGAATAAATTTAGTTGAACTTCTTGAATATATTACAATAATGTTTTAGAAATAAAAATAATAATAAATATTATTTATTAAAATAATTTGAACAACTTTGGCTGATAATTATAATTATAAAATTTTAATAGTTTATATTTTCAAAACTGATATTAAGTTAAGATATCATTAATCAAATGATGTAATACCAAATTTTGACTTCATTATACTTGATTTGTATATAATATAACTTAATTATCGAGAATTACACCAAATTTTAAGTTAAATTAATATATTTGTTTATATTACTTTATTTTATTTATGAAATATATTTTTTATGACACCCTATTGATTATTATTTGATAATATAAATAAAATCAATTGAAATACTTAAAGAAAAAAAATAATTTAAGAACTACTTAGGAAACAATTATAATATTATTATTGTAATTAACCTTAACAAACCTAAAACGATTATAAATATTTGGAAAGAGAAAATTGTAAAGTAAATAAGATTAATAGAAGTATCCTTAAAATAAGTGTTAATTAATTGGAAAAAAAGTGTACAAATATAATGCAATTATCCTTTGGAAAATAAGAGCTATAAGCAAGAATTAATTGAAAATAAACAAATTTGTTGACTTTGTTGCTATAGTAATAAAGTATAATGCAATTATCCTTAAACAATAACAAAATAAGTAATATTTATTAAGCAAAGTTAAACCTTAAAAAAAAACAAAATAATTATAAATTGTTTAGAAATAGTAAAATTTAAAAAAAAGAATTGTAAAAGTTTGTTACAATGGTAATTAAGGATAACGCATTTATCGTTAAACAAACATAAAATAATTACTATCTATTAAGTAAAGCTCTTATGATTAGTGCAATAATTATAAATTACGTAGGAGTAAAATGTAAGACTTTTTTATTATAGGAAGTAAGAATAACAAGTATCTTTGAAATAAGTGTTAATTGATTGGAAGAAAATGCGTATATATTTGTTGCTATGGTAAAATAAAATAGAATACAAATAAAAAGAAATAAGCACGAATTTATTGGAAATAAACAAAATTGTTGATGTTTGTTACCATAGCAATAAAATTATCCTTAAAGAAAAAAAAAACTATTATTTATTAAGCAAGGATAAAGTGATGCATTTATCCTGAAAAAACAAAATAATTAAAATTAATTTAGAAAATGTCAAATGTAGAAACAATATGTGTAGAAGTTTGTTACTATGGTAATTAAGGATAATGCAATTATCCTTATACAAAAATAAAATAAGTACTATTTATTAAGCAAAGTTTATATAATTAATGCAACTATACTTAAAAAAACAAATGAATTATAAATTATTTAGAAAGCGTAGAATGTAAAAACAATGTGTGATGAAGTTTGTTACTATGGTAATTAAGGATAATGCAATTATCCTTATATAGATATAAAGTAAGTATTATTTATTAAGCAAAGATAATGTGATTAATGCAACTATACTTAAAAGAAACAAATTAATTATAAATTATTTAGAAAGCGTCAAATGTAAAAACAATATTGGTAGACGTTTGTTACTATGGTAATGAAGGATAATGCAATTATTCTTATATAAAAACAAAATAAGTACTATTTATTAAGCAAAGATAATGTGATTAATGCAATTATCCTTAAAAAGAGTAAAATGTTTTTTTGTTATATGAAGTAAGAATAATAAGTAGCCTTGAAATAAGTGTTAATAAATTAAATAAATTGGTTTCTTTTAAGAAAAAAATGAAATAAAAACGATTTAATTCGAAATATAAAAAATGTGCAGATCTTGGTTGATGTGGTAATTAAAGTTAATGCAATTATCCTTTGAAAGAGCATGAATGAATTGGAATTAATTAAGGATTATCCAGTTATTCTGTTTACATGTTTTATTTAATTTAAAAAAAAATACATATGTTTTTTACAGATATAATTAAGGAATATTTTTAAAATAATAATTAATTAATTATAATGCAATTATACTTAGAAAGTAAATTATTACGAATTGGAATTGGAAACAATAAAATGTATAGACGTTTATTGATTGGATTTATCTTTAAAAAGAGAAGTAAGAAAAAACATGTTTTTAATGTTTATATTTGTCATAAGTGGGGAAAATGCACTTACTGCAAAAAATCCTTGCACAAATATGATTTAAACATTTAACGATGACGAAAAGAAGGAAACTAATTATCCTTATATTTTAAGTGTGAATTTATTTTAAACAAACAAAAAAGAATAATGAAATTATTATTTGAAGAACCAAATAAATATAAAAACAGATGTTTTCTAATTATGTAAGTTTGAATTAATTATAAAAAAATGATCTAAACGTTATTAATTATAAAAAATACATTTTATATTAACCGGTACTTACTTGAAAGTTATACTAATTAATAATTAATGGATACAATCTTGCCCTAACTTACTTACTATCTAAAAATATCTTAAATTTACTTAATACTCCTTCTGGATTTCCTCTATGTTGTTCCGTCTGTCTCCTATTGTTCATTTCTGGTATCAATTTATCGTCTTCGAGTTTTTGGAGCCGTTTAGCTTAATTAGCAAGGATAACGCAATTATCCTTAAAAACAAGAACAAATTATGTGGAAATGGCGAAAACAATGTATAGACTTTTGTTGCTGTGGTAAGCATGTCTGCGGTATTAACTTACAGAGATTTATGTGTGGTTGAGAAGAGGTGCAAGAAATTCATTTGAATGCGTGAGCTGCGGGCGTTTTTGGGTTGACGGTTGTGGGGGGACAGATGCGACTGTAGAAATTTAATTTAAAATTGTCTGGTACCAAGGGAACAAGAAAAACCGCGCACTGCTTTAGGTTGCATATTCTGTGGAAGGTCCTCGGGCCTTCATGTTTAAAATTCATTCCGGCATTAATGTGGAATCGCTTCAGATTTCAATTAATTCCGCAGCCTTCGGTCTTGGTCTCCCCCTACGTTCCAATGGGCTCACACGCAGCACACCCCATCATTGCGACTATCCTTCCAATCCAGGGGCGGCATTGCTTCGACGTCCCCACAATATACGACCGTTTAATAGTCTTCGACGTCTCTCCATCCCCCCTATCACCGTTTGGGGGGCAAGTACAGCCCCACAGGCTCCAATTCCGAATATATATTGGATAAGTTTAAATCTCGAGATGCCGTTTAAAATCCCCGCACCTAAGCGATTTATACGGAAAGAGCCGCACATATCAAAGCTCAAAAGGGAATCGGAGGAAAAACTGATCAGGGTAACTTTTTTTCTCCATCCAAAATACGAGCGCGCACGAAGGAGAGAAAGAGTCGAGGAAGGAGAAAATAACATGCTTTCCTCAAATACAAATTGGCTTTTTCATGAAGTACGTAGAAAAGCTTTCATACTTTTGATTCGCTCCAAAGTAGGAATTCTAATGCGCTCCCTGAAAGATTTCCTCCCGTTTGAAAGGTCAACGGAGTGAAAGAAGGAAAATTATGTTCGCTCTTTAAAAAAAATATACTTTTTCAACACAAATAAACACAAACGTTACAAACATTTTTAAAATCACATGTAGCTTTTAAAACGAAACCGCATCTTAATAAAACTTCATTCTTCTGCAATCTTTCTAAAATCATTTCATTTTCCTCACGTACTGCAACCTTTCATTAATTAAATAACAATATTAATATATACCATAAGAACAAAATTATTAAATAATATATTAATAAAAAATATTAAGTAATAGTATCATTACTTGCTTGGGTTGTTAAAATCTATATTTTCTTTGATATCATCAAACCTATTGGCCTTCACGTGCCGCAACCTTAAATTTAAGAAAAATTCTATCACTAAATATTATAATTAAAAATATCATAATAAAAATGTAATAAATATAATTACCAATGTGGATTTCTAAAATCTATATTTTCCTTGTTGCTATCATCGAGTCTGTTAGTTTTTCTGTACTTCAAGCTTTAATTTAAGAAAAATCATTAAATATCATTAAAAAATTAATGTTTGAATGTTACCTGTGTGTGTTGTTAAAACCTTTGTTTTTACTATCATCAAATCTGTTGGAAATAATGGGGATTGGTTGCACCTGTTTTGCGGCTTCCGTATGCGTGTAACAATTGAGCTGTGCTTTCGGGATTGCGTAAGTGCCCCTACGGGTTAACATTGCCCCTTTCACATCGGGACCCTCGACTGGTATCATTGCATTCATGGGAATACCCGAGGACACTATAATCCTCTTCTCCAATGGACAATTTTGTTTCCAGTGCCCTTTCCCGTAGCATTTAAAACATGTGTATTTCTCCGGCACTTCGCCGCTGGTTTTCAGAGCTTTTAATCTGAAACAAATCATGTTAAATCGATGAGATGAGAAACGTGAGTCGTTTACTTATCAAGGTGATCTTCCACTTCTTGGATTGAATACTCAGGCTTGGATTTCCATATTGTTTTAACGGACTTTCGTAGAAACAATGGTTTGCGAGCTATATATACGGTGGCATTCTTCATTATCATTGATTTATCATCTTCATATACTGAAAGAAATTTAACGATTTTACCAGATGTTGAATTTTTCATAAATTTAAGATAATATAATTAAATCTAACCTAACATAGGTGAAACAACTTCAGTTTTGATAATATCAAAGAATAAAGTTAGGTTAGATTCACTTAAATATTTATAGGTTAACTTATGTTTGATTTGAAATAAAATGTGTGACTTCAGTTTGAAAACTTTAATTAAGAAAAATATAATTAGAGAATCAAAATTCGGATATAACTATTAGGTCAGGTTCTATCAGGTTTTTTTTTTGACATGTACATCAGCTATTGTGAGGATTTAGTTTGGATATTAAGTAAAGTTTTGATTAAGTCAAAATGTATGTCTATTTATATAAGGTTGGTTTAGATTAAGTTGAGGAAGTTAGTCTTAGATTAAAATAAATATTTGATCTAAATATTTATGTCGTGCTGGTTCATTTTTTAGTGCTCATCCTCGATTTTGAATCTTATAATGCGCATTACTTGACAAGTAACTTCAAATATAATTGATAACTTGAACAAGTAGTTCGGAAATATGAAATAAGTAACAGTAAGTATGGAAACGTATGAATACTAGAAACGCATATAAATATTTACTTGGCAAGTATCGAATACAGCAGTACTTCAATTTGACACAATTTTGACAGCTGTCATTTCTCGACCCATAAATATTTAATATAACTTATAGGTTGAGAAACGCTGGTATTTAAAGTAATTCATATATAAATAATTAATTAATTGATAATTTGAATTAAATATTCTAACCTCAATAATTTGTCAAGTGTTTCATAGTATTTACACGCATTTGCATTTTGATTAAAACATTTACAAATATACCTTCACCACTATCTGAATTGATTATTTGCAATTCGTAATCCTTGCTAGATCCCATGCGATTTTCCACCAGGATAGCTAATTTCAAGTCTCTCACTGAAATATAGCTACCATCAATATTCACCTTCTTGTATTTAGACTCGCATTTCATTTTATAGTGCACCCACATTCTGCTCCTATTATATAAACGATTTGTAACTAAAATATATATATTAAACAAACAGATATTCTCGATTACTAATTCTTACTTATAAATCAAAAATCCAATAAAATAAACAATTTACAATAAATATTATGATGTATTTATAAATGACTTAATTTGTTTATTGATTTCGTGTTTAAGATTATTCTTAAAAATATTTTTCGCGGCGAAGCGAGCTCGAAGTAAATCGCAGTTATTCTGATATGAATTTATTGAAATCGAAGACATTTATTAAAAAAAAAACAGATATAAAAATTGATGAAAAAAATCCTATATTTTTATTTATATTTTCAATACTACTAATTTCATATTTTATTATGATTTTTAGGAGAATTTCAATTTTAATCAAGATTTGTTGCATTACTAATTAATGATTTGTATTTCAGAATGATAAAAATGTTGTTATTTTTTTACTACAAATGAAAATAACACACAAAGACACAAAACCAAAATATAAATATTTTATGGTTTCATATTCCTTAGTTTTTTTTAATACAAATTAAATGTTGACTACAATAGAAGTAAAATATTGATTTGGTGAAAGTCGATTCTAATGCACCAATGAAAACATTGAGTATTAAAATTAAGTACAAAAATTGTTGAAACTTTTGTACTTTACTTAAAAGTTGCTTAAGAAGAAATTTGGATTGTATATTTATTTATACATAAAAATTACAATATGCATCGAAACTGAATTGAATTCAAATGGTGAAAGAGGAATCTACGAATACCGTTGGCTGGATCAATATAGAATGGAATTTCGTTGCATGTGATTCAATACTATGACGAGAATTCTGCATCTGAAGTATAGATTCAAAGCTGACCTGCATTGGACATCAAAGTCCAATGTTAATTGAATTCTGTTTTAAATTTTAATTTAAACTCTCTAAAAATTTAGTGTAACATATTATAATAATTATTTATTATTATATAACTTTAAGATATATAAAGTTTTATTACTGAAAATCTCAATAAATGCAAAAATTAGATTTTCAGATATTTGATAGTAATCATAACTGGATTTTAAAGAGTTTCGAAAAAATAATTTGTAAATGGATTTAATTATTGTTTAAATCAAAATTATTGCTATTTAGGATATTCTAGTTGAAAAAGATTGTTGTGGTCTTTACAGGTAAGTTCCTGAAAGCTTTTTTGTTATTTTCAGTCGACGGAGCGGAGAACTTTTGTTACGGCAGAAATTAATATCGTCCTCCCATTCTGCTCGCTTTTCGAGTCCTTCTTGTACATCTCGGCGCCTTCCTTTTTTTTTTCTCTCTTCCTCCTTGTAAATAAGTTGGGGAAGGCAGAAATGGAGGCATATTCATACATCCAAGCTGGCTGCCGCTGTTACTGTTGTTGCCGTAATATCACAAAGAGGTTCTCGTTTGTTTTAAAGCGAATCCTTTTTACATGTTCCGCCTTTTGTTTCGGCAATAATGGGTTGGCTTCGCTATGGATGTGGATGAGGATAGGTTCCTTCGGCAACGAAAGCCGGGGGCCGCCGTGTAATAACCTCCACTTAATGATATCACAATCTCCACATAAAGCTCAACTTCCTGGAAGGCAAACTTAACGGCGCCGTGGAGAGATTCCGACCTCCAAGCCTAATTTCATTTATCCCGTTCCCCCACCCGTAATTTACTCACTTCGAAATTCAAATTATTTACCTCGCACGAAGTTTGCAAGGCAACAGCACACGAAAAAAGTATGTAAATTTATGAAAACGAATCGCCTCGCGCTGCCGTTAACCTCTGCAAGTAGGAAGACAGCTGTTAAAGAAAAAAAAATTAAAGCAAATTGCCTTCGCCTTAAAATGATGCAGGAATTAAGAAAATGTGTGTGTTCCTCCACTATCATCTCTTCCCTTCGTTCCGAATATTAAGCAATGGTGAAATTGAAATTTAACCACGTCTCAACGAGAGCCACCAGCTCTTTAAAACGTTTCCTTTTCTTAATAACTTCGGTCGCTCGAAATCCGAGTAATTTGATTTTATTTTTTAATAACGCCAGGGAGAGCATGAAATATGCATGCGGACTTCGTTTCGTTGCGATTCGATTTTTATTTATTGCGCATTCCGTCCGGGGAAATTAAGGCTCGTCGGGCCGGAAGGATGATTGCTGTCGTCTGCACGCGTTCAAAGGACAATCCACGAATTGGTGGAAGATGAGGAAGAAGCAGGAAGAATGGAGATGGGGCGGAAAGCAAGAAGTCGGTAAGCCGCGACTCGCGGCAGGAAATTGAGGTCTGATTTCATGGACGTCACTTCTATTTATAAAGATTTACGTTCCCCTATCTCATTCTTTCTTTGAATCTACCAACAAATTGGTATTTACACTACATCATCTCTATTATCTTCCTATTTTCCAATTTATCCAATCTTATTTTTGAATTTTACTATAAAAATAAATCCAACTATAAACAATACTTAGCATAGATACAAAGGCAGTTTTGAAAGCGGAAGTGAAAAGACAAAGTCTTTTTCCACGAATATTTCCGATCCAATTGATCCAAAAGGCTTGTACAATATTCTGACTTAATTCTTTTACCTTTCTCAAGATAATCCTTGCGTCTTGTTCAAAACTTTGAACATATACATCTACTTTTTGATTCTTTTTTAACGTTAATACCTTGGTCTTATACTTTCTTGGAATTTTTTCATGGTTTTTGTTGGGAATTCAGATGGTGACTTTAGAAATCTGCCGACTTGCTATCTAATGGACCATTTTGACAACGAAGCATAGTTCTTCCATAAATGGTGTAGAGTTGCGTCGTGGTCAAAACTTTAAAAATATACATCTACTTTTTGATTCTTCATTAATACTTTAGTATTATACTCATGGTTTTTGTTAGAACCATCTGAATTCCGACTTTAGAAATCTGTTCTATTATACGAAATGCTATCTATCCTAGTATTCCGGAGGAAGTGGTACATCCACCAGACAATATCCTCACGTTGGTAGTTAGGCTCTAACTCTTCACTCTAGAGGCTAGTTTATTGCAATTTTGTTAAAAAATATAAGCTGTATGTAAGTATACACGAAGATGCAGGTTTGTCCCAATATCGCGGTATAAATGGCAAAATCCCAATACTTGTTTCTAACTTGAAGCAATACTACAGTTTTGACTACATAGTTGTAAATTATGTCAATGCATCTAAAATAAAAAAATAAGATTAATATTAATAAGTATTAATAAATAAAATATGAAATACCCGATTGCATGAATTGGACACTGCGATTTTATTTTAAAAAGACCGCTTTACCAAATAAGTATTTTGCTTCTAATAATTGATAAAGAATTTTCTTCATTTTATACTAAATGTTTGTGTAGTCGTGTTATTTTATTATATACAAAATATATTTATTAACGAATGCGTTTATGGGGTATAATGCTTTAATATTAATGGTTTAATGTAATTGCAGATGTGTAATAATGTACGTTATAGTCTTTTGATTACCACACAAATATTACGTTCAAAAATGTTCGAATTGGATTGATGTTCTAAAAAGTATACTACATTTATTTTTTGCACTTATATTAACTTACATTTCCAGATAATATTACTTGAGTATGCTTTTAGAAAATTATACCATGTAGTCAATGGTTTGATAGAAGAAATAAGACATATCTCAGTTCATGACGAAGCAGTTGAATTTGTTAAAATATACTTCTTAGATGTTCAAAATAATATTAAAATGTATCAAATATGCAATTAAATTGAAAATTTAAAAAAAACCGTCAATATGTTTCCTTTGAGGAACCTTGGCCTAAAGTGAAAGTTGATTACGTCCTTATAAAAGTTAAAGACTGGTATCACACGGCCTTTTTTTTCTCTTCACACATTCCTACATTGCAAGAATGTCTTTCAAAACAATACTTCCCAACTAAGATGTTTCGGCACAGTAGTTTGTCACAAAAGGACTGGCAATGTGCTGCGAAAGTTGCTGACGGAGGTGTGCAATGATGTAAATATTTTGGGAAGCTCTACTGTACCATTCCTTATCCATAGTGATGTAAAAATGTTGGAAACCTCTGCTGTTCCATTCTTTATCCACAGTGATGTAAAAATGTTGGGAAGTTTTGCTAATCCATTCCTTATCCTATTCTCCATTATCTCCATCTATTTTTTTATAATTTTTGACGACACTTTTGCAACAAAAATCTTTTATATTAACATAAACAAACAAAACGAGCTGCAATGTTATAATAAAGAATAACAGAGACGGGTTTGGATGTCTGGAATGTAATACCTAAGTTGTCAGATCATCGCTGGACTTTTCATAAACATTATCATTCCAAATAATAATCCTTTAAAAAAATGAGAAAAAAATAAAATTTAATTTGATTTCAACTTACATAACGATTGGAAAATGTCTGGACAAAATATATAATTAATTAAATATTTATTTATTAGAAACACTCATATAATTCCAGTCAAATAAATTATTAAAATGTATAAATAATATAATCCAATTATCGTATATTTTTTTTAAATATTAATTTTATGTATTAGAAATAAACATATAGATGATGTGCGTTAAGGTGAATTAAATAAAAAAAATAAAACATAATAATATTTTGGACTGAAATTGATTTGAATTCGAATATTAGTTTAGTTATAATATTGAATATCTTTATTTTGTAGCATAGAAAACAATTACATGGAGAAGGTTATAGACGACCAGAGGATTTGTCTCTGCTGGACAATCACAAAGTTGATTTTATAGTATCGGCGCTTCAAGCTGCAATGAAGATGATGTTGGTCCATGTTGAAGAGATGTTAAATGGTGGCTACAGAAGATCTGGTAGAAAGTATATTACAAGGGTACCGTTAAAGATTAAGAATGAAATTTGCAGAATATATATGAAAATCATAGAAACAGGAAGATTATGAAAGAAATGACTGAAGAGTAAATATTGCACTTGAACTATAAACCTTAGGGTTTTCCGAGTTAACACTTCTACTTCTACTATTATCAATAGTACAATCATATTTCGGTTATTTCTGTTAACAAAATTTCTATTTAACACAAATTCCGCAATTTCATGCCCTATTTAATATGAAAAAAATAAACCAAAAAGTTTTTTAGGAAGTGTTCCTGATTATTCTATTATTTTTAACACTTTGGACACGAGTTGTGTTTCTTCCAGCAAACATAAATTTCCTGATTTATCCATTACATCAGGGAATAATAGCATTTATTTAAAGCTTATTACTTATGCCAAACATTAAGAAATTTCATTAAACAATTACACTAATTGAAAACATTGATAGTTCTTGAAAATAAGTCAATAAAAATAGTTTAGCACAAAGTATAACCACAAGTGTACAAGAAGAAGAAAATAGAAGTTATTCAGAAATATCAGTCAATAATCATAATGAAGAAATATTAGAAATATATTGAATAAAGATAATGAAGATGTAATTCAGGAAGTTTTGGCTGCTAAAAAAAAAAATAATTATCAAACTTTGAAAAAACTTTAAAAAAAAATTCACATTTAAAATTTTGATTTCACAGTGTGACATTTTTCCTATATTTTTTGCGAAGATATGTATCCCCATTTTTATCATAGTATTAATATTTTGGAAAAATAATTATTTTGATTTTTTAAATTTATTTCGGAGGACAATACACATGTGGTTAAACCTGTCTTTTTATATTGTCTGCATGAATCAACGATATAAAAATTCTTGTCTTTTTGAGGAATCTGTTATAATAGAGTGGAGAGGAATAACAAGAGTTGGTAAATTGGATGGATTGCTGAGTTTGGATCATAAGTTCTATTTTCTATCATAATTATATTTATTGTAACAGTCACAACAAAAAACCATATAAAAATCAAAACATTTCATTCATTTTTTCAATGATTTTGTTTAATATTTTATATTTATTGAATTAATAATTAATAAAGAAATGAAATTTCTTTTAAACTAAGAATGTTACAGCAGATGGCTGAAGCGTGAACAATCTAAAACATAATTAGTAATAATAAACAAATTAAAATTAATAATTTTATATATACCATGAGATAGTACACGTTGTTGAATGGCATAACTATTGCACTGAATTCTATTTGTCCTTGCAACACATTCAAACTTAAACTTTCAATAGAACTCTGCATTTCGTCGCTGTGATAGAATTTTATGTAACTAGTATATACATGGGACGCAAATTGATCTCGCTTTAACAAAAAAAAAAATATTATCTGAAAACACGTTATTTATTACGAATATTTAGAACTTAAGTGCAAAGTATAGAAGAAACTTTATTTGCTCATGATTACGTCAAACAATTTTTTTAATCCTGTTTGTTAAAACTTGTACAAGCTTTCGCTCGAAGTAGAAAAGATGTCAAGTGTTACGAAGAAAACTTTTTGCTTTGATCTACTATATTTTTCAATGAAATTTTCAATGAAACTTAAAACCTATTGCCTATATTACATTATAAAGCCAAACCTGTCCCCTATTACAATTACATTTTTTTATCGAGAGCTACATTTTTTTTTTAACAAAATGTTGATTGACAAACTATATGTTAAAAAAATAAAATTTTAAAAATGTATAAAATTATAGTTTTATTTTCAATTATACTTAAGAGCTACAAGTAAATGGCAAAGAGCCGCAGTTTGCCGACCACTGAAATATTTCAAGTAAAGTTTTGCGTACATCAGATTTTCTTACCATATCCAGTAAAATGTCGCAAATATATATGTATAAAATAGCTCCAACGAATTGTAGTATAGCAATATACATGTAAAGCATATAAACTTGTTTGGGGGAAATTCTGTTAAAAAATGTAAGCTCTATAGAAGCGTACAGAAAAATGCAGGTTTGTCCCAACATTATAACATATATGGCGAAATGCCATATATTATTTCTTACTTTATATAATAGTATACTTTTGTATATATAGTTATAAGTTAGCTCAATGCATCTAAAAAATTAATAAAATTATTAATAAAAAGTATTAATTTAACAAAAAAAAAACTAAATACCTTATAGCATGAATTGGACATAACGATTTTATTGGTACAGATCGTCGGTCGTTTCTCACACACATCGAGCAGAAGGTCACGTAATCAATTGCCTGGACACATTTCTTTAATTTATCCAATAAAGTTAAAAGAATTATTATAATCGATATATTTGTTCCAAATCTGTAGAACGTGAGTATACCAATGATTAGTTTGGCCACAACAATATTAACCACCACACCCGATTGCCAATAAACGAAAAATACGATCGAACCAAATATAATCAAAATTATTATTGTAAGATAATAAAATATAAATGTTCCGATTAATTTAACATCGAAAATATTTATTCCGAAGCGATTGCATAAATTTAGAATATCGTATTGTGAATTGATTAAGGCACAGTGCGATCTTTGATTGAAATACGAGTCAAAGAAAAGTGTTATTGTCACGAGGTTTGAAATAGCGAAATCCATTGAGTAAGCTATATCCTTTCCAAGTTTTACGTCTTCTGGTTTGTACGCATCTGGAACTGTGTAGATAACTTGAAAGCCGAATAAGATAGTAAGGATACATATTTTTAGTTTGCTTATAAGATTGTAAGATGGTGTCGCTTGTTTGGTTATTTTGTCAAGTTTGTAAAATTCTAAAAAGCACGCTTTACCAAACAAGTATTTTGCATCTAATAATTGGTATAGAATTCTCTTCATTTCTAAACTAAACCATTGTATAGATGTGTTGTTTTATTATATAGGAAATATAATTATTAATGTATGCGTTTATGACTTGTAATTATCTTTAATATTAATATTTTAATATACAAACAGATTTCTATTACCGCAAATGTCGATATTCATTATGTTTGATAACGTTTGTTAAACACAACTTTAACTTAATGTTACTTTACTCATAATTATTGTTATTTTATCAAATCGTTGAAAGTAAATTCAATTAATTAGGACTCAATTATTAGAATTTCATAACCGAATTTAACAAAGATCAACCATTGAGATAAAGTAGGACAAATGGGATGAAATGAGAATTATAATTTGGTTATGAAAGCAGAGCAATAATTCAAAAAAATATATACATTCATATACTTGTCTATAAATATACAAAAATGTATTTATTAATAATAAAATATTTGTAAAATACAATAATTTGAATAATATGATTTTTAATGAATTTAATTTTTTTATTTAAAAAAATAATGATTTTCTTTCACGGTCTTATTTTTTATCCTAGTGAATACTTTGTCGTGAAATTTCTGACATGAATTGGTCAATTTATGTTTTACGCATAATATAGATTTTAAAGGAGAGCGCGTATTCTACAATATTATTCTGTTTAAAATGAAGGAATAACTCCGTCAATTTTTTATATGTTTCCACATTTTCAGACAACCAACATTTAATTTTTTCATCTTTTACTAATAACACCTCATGAAAAATATCATAAAAATATCATTACTAAGATTTTTCCACATATTCCCATAAAATCTCCTTTTTTAATGTCACCCAATGAAAATGTTTAATATCCTCGAATTGAACTGTCGATTCTTCAAGATATTCCAAGCAGTTATTATAAAAATTTCCGACTGCTTTCAGGAAATCCGGTCGATTAATGGCACCTTGTTCTTCCAAACTAGTGAGAATGTACGCTGCTCAAACTACTCCAATATTTTTTTGGTTTAAATGTTCGTTAACTTTCGTAATTATTGATGTCTCTTCTACCAAAATTTACGTTAGTGTTATCCGCACAATAAGCAATAATCATATTGTTCAAATTATTCTTTTTTTAAATAGTACTTATTGAATCAAAATTATTTGTGAAGTTTCACCCGGCATTTTAATTCCTGTTTTTGGATCAAAAAATCGAACAATTTTGGGAGATAATTTTAATTCTTTATGGTTGGAAGCAACGAATATGGTGAAAAAACATTACAAATAATTGCTGCGGTTTTTGTCCTTGCACATGCAAATTTTTGTCGTACAATGTTTTAATCATTTGGGACGTACAATTCATCGATCTGAAACTTTGATTGTGGTTTATGATGTAGAAAGCAAATAGCCCTTCAGCTAATGCTACCTGTTTCACCGTATTTCCAAAGCTAGCACTTCGAAAAAACTGTTCCATTTTAGACGAAATAGCGACATTATTCAAAAATCTTCTGTGTCTCACATAATAATTAATAAATAATAGGTAATATATTTTTAAAGTACATTTAATATCAAAATGCAGATATTTTATAAAAATCAGCGGGACGCGGGACTGTACATCCAAAATCGGGACTGTCCCGTCAAAATCGGGACGTGTGGTCACTTTATTATAGATAAATCAGTAATTTTAATATACGTTTTTTTCTCTAATGAACTATATAATTATATAGTTATTACATACATAAATCATTATAAATGACTTTAAATTTCTTCATAAATAGATTCATCATTAAGATTAATTAACATAAATTAACACATATCAACCAAAGTATAAATGGTAAATGTATTTAGATAAAATAGCTTTTTTTGTTGATAATTATTTATGTAATTGTATAGTTCTTGCGTGAATATCATATAGAAGAAAATATCGATTTGTCACTATGATGTAGTAACAGAAATCGACAAAGATCAACCAAAGTATAATTTATAAATGCATTTAGATATAACAGTAACTTAGTTATAGTCCATCAATTCCATTATAAAAAGTATTTTTTTGAGCATGTTATAGATTTTCACTTTCTTTCTAAACAGGATTTAATAAATAAGTATCATTATTTGTCATTTTTTTGAACATCTATAGGTTATTTCGTAAAAGTGTAACACATTGATTTTCCATATTTTGTCAATTAAACAATTGTAAAAACTTCTACTTTTTGTAGATACATAAGACGTTTAGATAGGGAGATTATTTTCTTCAATATTATCAACCACGTTTTATTAGAAAAAATATATTCCTCACATGATTGTATTGACATTTACATAAAATCTTAACAAATATCCTAGACATTATTGTAAACCAGGATGTTTAAGAATTATGTTCTTTTTCAGACAATTTTATTGAGAATTTTCTAATTTTACAAAATTTAAAAAAAATATATCAACCAGACATTACATGACAAAATACATCTCAGATTGATTGGTTAACAATTTGTACTTTTACTAACTTAACAACAGATGATTCATGCTTGGTACAATTTAGTTTTTCTGTACTTCTTTCATAATCGAATTTAACAGAGATCAACCAAAGTATGATGAATGCATTTATAGATAGAACAGTAATTTTAATATATGTAGTTATTGCATAAATCATTATAAATGACTTTAAATTTCTTCGTAGAGAGATTCACGATTAAGATTAAATAACAGAAATTAATACAGATCAACCAAAGTATAAATGGTAAATGCATTTAGATACAACAGTTGATAATTATTTATGTAATTGTAATCACGATTAAGATTAAATAACAGAAATTAATACAGATCAACCAAAGTATAAATGGTAAATGCATTTAGATACAACAGTTGATAATTATTTATGTAATTGTATAGTTTTTGCTTGAATATCATATAGAAGAAAATATTGATTTGTTATTATGATGTAGTAACAGAAATCGACAAAGATCAACCAAAGTATAATTTATAAATGCATTTAGATCTTACAGTAACTTTGTTATAGTCCATCAATTCCATTACAAAAAGTATATTTTTGGGCATCTTGTAGATTTTCACTTTCTTTTAGTTGTTAAATATTTATGATAATTAACTAAACAGGATTTACTAAATAAATATCATTATTTGTCTTTTTTTTTTGAACATCTATAGTTTATTTAGTAAAAGTGTAACACAATGATTTTCTATATTTTGTCAATGAAGTAATTGTAAAAACTTTTACGTTTTGTAAATAAATAAGAAGTTTGGACAAGGAGATCATTTTGTTCAATATTATCAACCACGTTTTATTAGAAAAAATATATTTCTCACATGATTTTATTAAGATTTACATAAAATCTTAAGATTTTATACTTTTACAATATACTAAACATTATTGTAAACCAGGATGTTTAAAAATTAAGTTTTTTTTCAGATTATTTTTATTGAGAATTTTCTACTTTTACAAAATTTTAAAAAAATATTATCAACCAGATATTACATAACAAAATATATATCTTATTGATTAGTTAACAATTTGTACTTTTACTAACTTAACAACAGATGATTCATGCTGGATACAATTTGATTTTTCTGTGCTTCTTTTTCTTTAAAATCATAGACAATATTATCAACCAGATTTTAGAAGAAAACATCTATTTTTCATTATATAAAATATAATAATTTCAGATACTTCTTTTGTCAGAAGTTAATAAGAATCTTGAAATTTTTCCTTGTAATAAATGATAATTATTATATAAAATATATAAAATATTTCATAAATTTAGAAAGTTTCTGGTAACCATAATAAAATACAAAACTAACAAATGGTTTAATAAAGAAATGAAAATCCGTGTCCACTGATTATGTTGCAACATATGACTGCAACATGAAGAACCTAAAATAACCGTAAGAATATTAATATTATTAAAACCATAATTATATATTTACCAGTAGAAAAGAAACGTTGTTAAACGGAGCAAGTAGTGCACTGAATTCTATTTCTCCTTGCAACAAATTCAAACTGAATTTTTCAATAGCATCTTTTATTTCCTTGCATTCACTGAATCTTATATAAATGGAATATACATGGTTTGCAAATTGATCTCGCTTTAATAAATATTAGATAATTATGAATATCTTTTAAATAATTAAATAACTTACCATTTCCAGCAAAATATCACAAATGTAAATATATAAAATAGCTGCTATAACTTCAAGTAAAGCTATATATGAATATAGAATAAAAACTTCTTGTCTATAAATTTTCGTAAGAAATATAAGTTCAATGCCAGAATAAAATATTGAGCAAGTCTGTGCCATCATTATGATAAAAATGGTCAAATGCCATAATATATTTCTTTCTTTAAATAATACTATAATTTTGTGTATATAATTATAAGTTACTTCAATGGATCTGAAAAATAATCATATTACTATTATAACGTTTTAATACAATTTTTTTTTAATACCTGATGGCATGTGTGGGACACAATGTATTTATTTGTATATAATCTTGTTCTTTTCTTAAACACATCGAGCAAACACTTACATAATCTATTGATTGGATATATTTTTTCAATTCATCCATTAGTTTTAGCAGAATAAGTACGACCGATATATTTGTTGAAAATCTGTAGATTAACTGTATACTGATAATCATTTTGGCTACAAGTATATTTACCACAATACCGGACTCCCAATAAATGAAAAACATTGCCGTAGAAAGTACAATAAAAGCTAAGATCGATACGAAATAAAGAAGAAAAATTCCGATTAATTTAACATCGAATATGTTTATACCGAAACGGCTGCACAAAAGTAGAATATCATATTTTGAATTGATTAAGGCACAGTGCGATGTTTGATTGAAATACGAGTCATAGAAAAGGAAAATTGTTAAGAAATTTGTGAGCGCGTAATCCGCGGTGTGAGCGAGATCTTTTCCAATTTCTACGTCTTCCGGTTTGTATGCATTTGGAACTGTGTAGACGACTTGAAAGCTGAACAAGATAATAAAGATGATTATTTTTATTTTGTTTTGGTAATTGTATGATGGTGTCGCTTGTTTAGTTTTTTTGTCGATTTCGCAATATTCTAAAAGGAACCATTTACCAAACATGTATTTGATATCTAGTAAATCGTATAAAACTTGCTTCATTGTCAACTGAAGGCTTGAATCGTTGCGTTGTTTTTTTTATATACGATTTCAAGTTCATAATGTATGCGTTTACGACGTTTAATTTGGAAATTGATAACACGTGTGTACATTATAGCTCAATTACCCTAAATATCTACATACATCATTTTTGTAATGTTTAATTTGTTATGAATAACTTTGTCAAGGATTATATAATCTATGAGAAAGCAAAGCCATTATACTGTATAATACCCCCCAGGCCTCTCAACTTGGTAACTCAATATGTACCGAGTAATATTGTTATTATTAGAAGTAAAAACATATTATGTTTATTTTTTTCTTCAATTTCATTATTTTCATTGTGATTAACATCATTTTCATCGATATTGATTAATTCTTCCAGACTTCAACTTGAGACTATAATTTGGTAACTCAATATGTACTGAGTAATAATGTTAATATTATTAAGAATTAGTTGCTTATAATTTTTCAGGAATTCACGAAATACATGAAAATATAAAAACATAATTTCATTCACTCGAAAAATCTCTGAAAAATCCTGTATATATTTATACATGTATAGTATATCTTGATTAATCAATAGTATGGTTTTCAAGAAATTACTTTATTAAATGAAACTTTTTTTTCAGAAGTAAAAACATATTATGTTTATTTTTTTCTTCAATTTCATTATTTTCATTGTGATTAACATCATTTTCATCGATATTGATTGATTCTTCCAGACTTCAACTTGAGGCCATAATTTGGTAACTCAATATGTACCGAGTAATAATGTTAATATTATTAAGAATTTGTTGCTTATAATTTTTCAGGAATTCACGTAATGCATGAAAAAAAAAACATAATTTCTTTCACTCGAAACTCCCAGTATTAGATTTCTGAAAAACCCTGTATATATATTTATAAACATATTACGTTTATTTTTTTCTTCAATTTCTTTATTTTCATTGTGATTAACATCGTTTTCATCGATATTGATTAATTCTTCCAGACTTCAACTTGAGGCTATAATTTGGTAACTCAATATGTACCGAGTAATAATGTTAATATTATTAAGAATTAGTTGCTTATAATTTTTCAGGAATTCACGAAATACATGAAAATATAAAAACATAATTTCTTTCACTCGAAAAATCTCTGAAAAATCTTGTATATATTTATACATGTATAATATATCTTGATTAATCAATAAGATGGTTTTCAAGAAATTACTTTTTTAAATGAAACTTTTTGTTCAGAAGTAAAAACATATGTTTATTTTTTTCTTCAATTTCTTTATTTTCCTTGTGATTAACATCATTTTCATCAATATTGATTAATTCTTCCAGACTTCAACTTAATAATGTTAATATTATTAAGAATTAGTTGCTTTTAATTTTTCAGGAATTCACGAAATTCATGAAAAAATAAAAACATAATTTCTTGCATTCGAAACTCTCCTCCCAGTAATAGATCTCTGAAAAACCCTTGTAAATTTGTACATGTATAGTATATCTTTATTAATCAATAAGATGGTTTTCAAGAAATTATTTTATTAAATGAATCTTTCTTTTCAGAAGTAAAAACATATTATGGTTAATTTTTTCGGCCAGAATTTCTTTATTTTCATTGCCAATAACATCATTTTCATGGATATTGATTAATTCTTCCAGACTTCAACTTGAGGCCATAATTAGCGCAATTTAAACATTTTTTGGCAACTATCACTATTTTCTGTACAAATTCAGTTTTCTTTACATCGAATCTTCGTTATGAGAAGTAAAGTTAACCGAGGTGTATCAGTATTTATGCAGTGGACTAATTAATTCCATGATTGAATATTTAATTAATCTATTCATAATATAGAAAAAATATAAGTTTTTTTATAATTATTTAAACATTATTATGGAAGTTCTTTATTTTCTTTATATTTTTTGCAAATAAAATCATCAATTGATATTTTCGACATCTATTGATTGATTTAACTGTACAACCTCATTTACATTTTCTTGGATGTTAAATTCTTCTTCCTGACTTCAACTTCAGGCCATAATTTGCGCAACATTAAATTTAATCAGTTCTTAGCGACTATCACTGTTTTCTGTAAAAATGCAGTTTTCGTTATATCAAAACATTGTTATGCGAGGTAAAGTTAATCGAGTTGCATCAACATTTATGCGGTAGAATAAGTGATTCCATGATTGAAATAGATGACATATTTAATAGAAAATGCAAATTCTTTCATCAAGATATTTAATTAACTTATTCATAATATTGAAAAAATATAAGTTTTTTATAATTCTTTTAAATTTACTATGAAAGTTCTTTATTTTCTTTATATTCATTGCAAATAAAATCTACTTCATCGATATTTAAACCATCTATTTATTGATCAAACTAGACAACTTTATTTATATTTTCTTGGATGTTATATTCTTCTTTTAAACTTTAATTTCAGGTCACAATTTACGCAAAATTGAATTTAATCATTTCTTAACCATAATCACAAAAATTATCTTATTTTTTCTACAAACTAACATTATTTTTTTTATAATGACTTTTTTGTCAGAAATTATGTTTGCAATATAGGTGTTACGTAAATTGGTAGTTATTATTGTGAAAAAAATATAGATTTGTCATTAAACACAGATAAACCAAAGTATAAATATTTTGTTTGAAATTTGTAATTATATGTAAATATTCATAAGCGATTTTTAATCAATTTTTAAGAATATTAATTTTAAAATTTTTAAGTAGATTTTAATCAAGATATTTTTAATCATTTGATAATAAAATAAAATAAATTATATTTAAATTATTGATTACAAAAAAAATAATCAACAATATTTATGTAAATGATTATTTTTTATATTATTATTATTAAAATAATTGATTCTAGCTTAATTTCGTTTTTAGTAAAAAAAATTTATTCAATTTATGTATAGAATATAAAATATATAGTATTATATGAATATAAGAAAAGGTCTGTAGTGGAGATACTTTATCTTCCCTTCAGCATAAATGCGCTATGACTTGATAAAATCCATGTGCCCGAAACCAGCTTTTATTAAATATATATAAAAAAAATGTCGTATGTGAATATTTTTATTATAGTGAACTGCGGATAAAAGGATATTCGCATCGTTATTAAGTGTTCATGTGGGAGAGAGAATTTGTTAAGAAAGAAGGCTGTGGGTACGCACGTTTCGTTATCGTTGTCATGGAGAATAAGAACGAAAGAAGAATGACAATGGGGCGGTGAAACGATAGCAGATAGGAAAGACCTCCCCATTTTTACAGCGCATCCCCCCATGAATAGGATGGAATGGAATGAAACATGACGCAGTTTTGCCACCCCGAGTGACCCACTTCATGGGTCTTCGATAACTTAATAACCCTCCCCTTTCCAAAAACCACCCCCCACGAAAGATTTATTAGCTAGATTGTCCAAATGAACGAGAGGAGACTTTCTTACCGCTATAGATAGGCTATAGCCTGGAGACTACACTACACTTCCTTCTCCTAATCCATCCAATTAATCCAATGGCTCGACTTGGAATCAATTGAATTTCTACCCTATGTCGTTATAGTTCACGAAATTTTCGACCACATAAATCCAACTTTACCGTTCTTTCGCGTGATTTCTATATTGCTATTTCTAGATACCATTTATAATTATTAAATTGATATTTAAAGGTTAAATCTTTAGTCTGATTAATAACGAAATCCGCATTTTACAACAAATAAATTCACTTCATGAATTGAAAATGCCTAGGCACCACCACTAAATAGAATATAGCTTACACATATTATAATAAAAAAAAATCAACAAAAATCAGAAGTATACATTATTAATTTTTTTTTTGATTTATCGTCCAATTCATCTGGTCCAATTTAGGCAACCCCATGAAACTATTTTACGTAATCCCAATTCCGAAATTATAGTTGAATAAGTATACTTTACAAAGATATAATAATATATTTTGAGAAATAATTCAGAACAATTTGAAGACGTTCCTTCTTATAATTAATAAAATAATGAGTTATTTTACGGAAGACAATAAGTGCTTAAAAACTGTATCCAGTTATTGAATCGGTCAACTTTAAGTCTAGACGTGGCCCCACAGGGGGCAATTCTATTATTAAGGGTGTAAATTTAGCTGAAAGCTATAAATAATTTCCTGCTAAAAAAAAAATCGGTTGAAAGTTAAGTAAATTGGAACCAGACATAAAATCTCACGCAAGCATCTCACGAAATTTAAATAATTAAAATAATACATAAAAATGTTTCATGAAAATTATTTGAATTTTTAAAAATTAACTTTCCTAGTAATTTTTTCGTTTAAGTTTCTTTAGTGAACATTTCATTTTTTTATTATTAAAAATTTTGTATATAATAGGAATAGGGGAGGTTTCAAGAATTTTAAAAAGGCTTAAGAGGAAAAAAGGCTTAATTTGGAAACTCTCTAATGTGATTTCCATATGAGGCGACAAAAAATTTGCAACAATTTTTTTTTCTTATAACGATTTCTATGTAATAAAACTTAATTAGCTTAAAAACTACTTTGGGAAAAGACTTTCAAATTTTAAGTTAATATTAAGATTTAGTAATGGCACTTAATACCTCAAATTAATTTATAGACGAAAATATGAATAAATAATGGATTAACAAATTTTAATTTGAATGATATGAGTGGGGTAAATAATTATAATTCGATTTTCATAGAACGAGATTTCCATATTTCGCGGCACTAATTAATCACGTTATAAGGGTTGACTATAATTAATTTGTGGTGAAATTTTCAAGCTAATAATATATTCAAAATGTGCAAAACCCAATTTGGTTTCATGCATTTTCTTTAACAAAATTACACATTTATCAACTATTAGGCAGAAACTAATGCAACGATTAAATATATTATAATTACCACATTTTTTTTATTTCTAATTAATTCACACTAGTTTCGTTTTTTTTTTTTTTGGAATGCATATTATTGCATTATCCTCAAAGGCAGCGGTCGTTCCATTTCATGGACAAACAATTTCGAGCGTGATTCTGCAGACCGTGAAATTTATCTGTTACAAAATGCATTTCCGGTTCATTTAATTGCAACAAAATATTATTAACACATTGATGGGCAATTTCGTTTTAACCGTAATATATTTTTATATTGTTGAAATGAATTTTGCGCCTCGAATTTTTGCTCAAAAAAAGTTGATGCTGTATTTTTACACTTTTTTAATTATTTTTATTACCGTGCGGTTTTTATTGCAGTTCGTAAAGTTGAAACGGACGAAGTTCATTTCGAGGCGCTTTGCTTCTGCAGCAAATTCTAATTATTAAGATTAATGTTTATTACTTTCAGTGCTTTCCTGAATCCCAAACGAATCAAACTATGTTTACAACTTTTCTATAGGTAACTAATAATATATTTTTCTAATAAATCTACATGAAAATACTGGATGTTTTAATCTTAAATATATCACAAATATATCACGTAACATCTACATTGTATTTGTGAGGTTTACAAAATGTAAACTATACTATGTGTACTATATAAATTTGCCCAAATACTTAATGTGAGTAAAATGTTCACTATTGTTAAGAAAAATTGTTTAACAAAATATTGTAGGTTAATCAATTAAATTGTTAATTTTCTACGTTTATTAAGAAATTAAAGGTAAATAATCACTGATTTAAATCACATATGGGCAATATATGGCCCGCGGGCCAGATTCAGCTCTTCTTTTAATCTAGCTCTGATACATTTAAAAGAAGTTGGATTTGTGATGTTTACGAACTAATTCATTTAAAAACTTTGAAATTATTGAATTGGATTCTGTCTGCAATTAATCTGTAAAGTTTTCGTTATCATAATTTTTTTTTTTTTAAAGTTACAATTTTTTTCATTAATTTATTTAATATTTGACTAAAACTGTAATGTCATAATTTTACACAGTGATAAGTAAAAATTACAAATAATACACATCATCACTTATATTCTTAACTTTAAAATTATTTTTCTGAAATATAAACTTATTTCAGAATGAAAAAATAATTTTATTAAATTTTCAATTTTCCAAAATTAGGAAGCGTCAAATCATTAATTAAATTTACTTTAATATATTTTGAAGTAATAATCCAAAAATGAAATAATTTAAAATATTTATAACTTTAGTTTCCCATTAATTTGAAACTACTTTACTTTTTTACAAAGAACTTAATATAAAACATATATTGATACTAAAATATCCTATTTTTTAAATAAATCTTATTTTATTCTATTTTATTTACTGCATAAACTGAAAAAGGGCATCATGTTTCACTTTACGGTCAATAAACCAAATCGTATTTATTATTATTGCATAATTATTGCATTATCCGGATTGCGTGTCGGTAATTTTGTTACATAATACCGAAATCATTTGCGGTTTGTATCATGTCGCAACATGAAATTTATCATTTATAAAACGCATTTCGGTTCATTTAAAACCAACCAAATATTATTGATTATTAATTTTTGTAATGTTCTGAAATTTCATACAGAACAAATTATATAAACATAGAACTATATTTTGTTATGAATTTTGTATTAGAACTAAAGCTTTAAATAAACAGTCGAGTGATATGTAAACTTTTTATATGAATATCAAATTTTCTGAATGATATGTTATCCAATTTGTTAAAATATACATATTTTTTTCTATTTTTATTTCCAGTACTATTAAAACACATATTTGAAACTAAACTAAATTAAACTATTATAAATTGATGATTAATTCTTTAAAAAAGTTTGTAACATTGTAAATAAACGAGCAGTAAAAAATAATGGCTCCATAAAAATGGTACATTACGTTTTACTGAGAATTGTCTTCCAAAACCTATTTGTAACACGTACTGAAATACACCTAATTGAGACACAAAAATGTTTACAATCAATAAATCGTATCGAAAATACGTTTGTAAATTTACTAAATCATTGCTAATAACAATTTTTAAAAAATGTGTAGTTTAATGATCAATAAATTTAAATTTAAGTTTAATACAATTTAAATGCATACAGTTAGTGATATTAATAAAATTACTTATATTTGGCAACTTGCACAAGTATTTGTGGAGCTTTATGTTTTAATTTTTAAGTTACTTGTCTAATAACAAGTATTAATTTATCATCATAATGAGCAATGATGTATTAATTTAAAAATTACTTGTGAAATACTAAGTATTTATTTGCCATTTTATATAATGCTATTCGTACAAATGTTTTAATTTAGAATTACTATACAAGTTACTTGACAAATATCAAGTATTAATTTGTTATCATACACAATTATGTGCTTACAAATAACATATATTAATTTAGCATTACTTTACAAGTTACTTGTCCAATATCAAGTATCGATATGCCATCTTAACCAATGATGCGCTTACAACTGTATTAATTTAGTTTTACTATACAAGTTACTTGTCAAATAACAAGTAGTGATTTCCCATCATACACAACTACAAACTTAAGGTGACTAGCTATTATTTAACCTTATTTACATGTTCACCAACTTGTTACTTAGCCTTGTTTCAAATAAAATAAAAGTTACTTGTCAAGTACCAAGTATTAATTTTCCACCATACACAAATACAAACTTATGGTCCTTTGCTATTATTTGACCATGTTTACATGTGTACGAACTTGTTACTTTGCAAGTTACTTGAAGAGAAATAACTAGATTATAAAGTTTTTATATACTCCAACCTTATATATATATAATGTATATAAGCTATTTATTATTACTCAATAAATAATTTTAGTATAAGAATGAAATATTGATTGTAGTTTTTTTATTTATAAACTTATTTTGATGCAATATATAAGTTTTGCAAATCATGGTTTAAAAATGCCTTATTTTTCAAATAAAAATTTCACCAAGTGAGTTTCGTTTAATATAATTTTAGAATTTAATATTTTTCGTAAATTACAACGATTCCTTTTCCAAACAAAATTTAGTTAAGTAATTAGCGTCTAATATGAATTTTCTTCATAAATTACATTTAAAATTCGGTTTCCGAACAAAAATGCCTTGTTTCAAATAAAATACAAGTTACTTGTCAAATACCAAGTATTAATTTATAATACAAACTTAAGGTGACTTGCTATTGCATATTGTTATTTTGCAAGTTACTTGACGAGAAACAACTGGATTCTAAAGTTTTTAAGAATGAAATATTGATTGCAGTTTTTTTATTTATAAACTTATTTTGATGCAATATATAAGTTGCTTAATATTTGCTAATCATGTTTTAAAAATAGGTAGAGTAAAGTATCAATCTTCTGCTACTTATCACGATCACCTCTATCGCAGCTTAAACGATGGAATTAGTTTTATAGCTTAAGAATCTCGCCACTGTTTACGTTCCGTTTACGACCTGAGCAACGCAGTTCCAGTTAAAGGCAATAAAGTCGACAGGTTACCAATAGAAGAACATGTGGTTATCATCCATCCACAATAACTAATTCAATGTTTATAACTAACTTAATTACATAATTTATTGTTCGTCTCATTTATGTAGAATTAATAACATTTTAAATATATTTCTTTTACAGAAATGTGTATGTTATAAAAACAATTTCACAAATAAATTAATACAGCTAAGAATTGTTTCTCTACCAAATTGAAAGTAAATTGAATCAATTTTGCATGTAATTTAATACAAATAAGGAAAGAATAATATTACAGAGAAATTCATGCGATCTTTAAATGTTTTTACAAACGGTGGAAATCTAAAATTAGATTGCGTCAAAATTGTCCCGGGTTATATTTGGAAAAGGAGACTCAATAAAAAAGCATTAAGTGTGGAGGGTGAATGAAAATTTAATTAAAACAATAAAGGGGCTGAAAGGGGCCTAGAGCTCCGCAACGCTGAAATGTGTGCAGTAAGTTGAATGGCCTCTAAATCTTAAGGGTTCCAATACATATGTTAAGCATATTTCTAGAGCACGCGTCACGATCTTATCCCGCAATCTGTTGGTTATTAAAATACATAGTGTTAATGCATGCCTACAATAATTTTAAAATCGTGCCCCTTGAGTTACGACTTCTTAACTGGATGTCGAAGTCTTGTACAGTAACGAGTCACTTCAACTTCAATCCAATAGTTATTAAACTGAGTTCAGCAAATGGAACGCTGTTATCTAATTATAGAAGTACGCAAAATCCATTTACTTTTGTGTAATAATAACACATTAAGAACACAAACTTTTGTTGAATTTTTTGTTCGGAAACTATTTTTTTTTCAAAATATATGTAAATTGTAAAATTATATTAGACGCTACTTACTCATAGAAATTTAGTTTGAAAACTGAAACTTTTTTGTTCGGAAACCGAATTTTTTAAATTAAATGTAATTTACTAAAAAAATACCAAATACTAAATTGTAGAATCGTTTTAAACGCTACTTATTCAGCGAATAGTATTTGTTAATAAGATATTTGTTATTCTTTTAGTTCGGAAACCGAATTTTTCAAATTATATATAATTTACGAAATAGACAAAATACTAAATTGTAAAATTATATTAAACGTTAATTACTCAATGAAATTTTATTTGAAAACAAGGCATTTCTTCAGGTTTTTGTTCGGAAACCGAATATTTGAAATTATATGTAATTTATTTAAAAGAAGCATAATACTAAGTGAAAAATTAATATTAGATGCTACTTGCTATTCAAAAATTAGTTTAGAAAATAAATTACTGTTGGATCTTTCGTTCGGAAACCGAATTTGTCAAATTATATGTAATTTACGAAAGACAAAATACTAAATTATAAAAATATATTAATCGCTAGTTAATCAGCGAAATTTTATTTTAAAACGAACGACTTTTTTTTTTTTTTTTGTTCTGAAACCGATTTTTTGAAACTATTTGTAATTTATGAAAAATGAAAAAAACTAAGTTGCAAATTCATATTAGACGCTACATAATAAGCGAAATTTTGTATAGAAATGAATTTTTTGTTGTATTTTTCGTTCTGAAACCGAATTTTTCAAATTATATGTAATTTACGAAAAAAAGACAAAATACTAAAATATAAAATCGTTTAGACGTTACTTTTGTTAATTTTTTTCTACGGAAACCGAATTTTTCAAATTATATGTAAATTACAAAGAAATAAAAAATACTTAATTGTAAAATTATATTAAACGCTACTTACTTAGCAAAATTTTATTTGAAAACAAGCGATTTCTTGTATTTTTTTGTTCGGAAACCGATTTTTTTTAATTATTTGTAATTTATGAAAAAAGCAAAAACTAAGTTGTAAATTCATATTAGACGCTACAGGCTAAGCGAAATTTTGTACAGAAATTAATTTATGTTGGAATTTTCATTAAGAAACCGAATTTTTCAAATTATATTTAATTTACAAAAAGAGACAAATTACGTAATTGTAAAATTTTAGTAAACTCCACTCCAGTCCAATATCTGTTGAATTTTTTGTTCAGAAACCGAATTTTTCAAATTATATGTAATTTACGAAAAAATATAAAATACTGAATTGTAAAATCGTTTTAGATGCTACTTACTCAGCAAATTGTATATGAAAATAAGAGATTTATTAATTTTTTTGTTCGGAAACCGAATTTTTCAAATTATATGTAAATTGTAAAATTATATGAAACACTACTTACTAATCGAAAATTTTTATTTTTTGGTTCGGAAACCGATTTTTTTTTTAAATTATATGTAATTTACGAAAAAAGCAAAAAACTAAGTTGCAAATTCATGTTAGGCGCTAAATACTAAGTGAAATTTTGTATAAAAATGAATTGTTGGATTTTTCGTTCATAAACCAATTTTCTCAAATTATATATAATTCATGAAAATAAGGTAAAATATGAAATTGCAAATTTATTTCAGACGATAATAAAGAAAGTCGTTATTAGATTTTTATTTCAAAATTGAATTTTTCATATTATATGTAATTTATGAAAAAGAAGGCAAAATATTAAGTTTCATTTTTTTATTAAATGCTATTTAGTGAATGAAATTATGTTCGGAAAACGAATCTTAACATTTTTTATATTGGATATGTATGAATACGATTATCCGGACTATGCATAACAAAATTATATGATAATTAATATTCTTTGATTAATTTTTCCATACAAAATTGATTTTACTGAAGTAATATAATAAATGAGTTATTACTCTTAACGACTTTATTTTGAGGCTGAAAATGAGGTTCTTATAAAGATATTCGATCCCATCTATAAAAAAAATTATATAACTTCATAATCCGAGCATTGTCGTAAAAGTTAAAGAAGCTTAAAATAAATGGATTATCGCAATGACAAGCGAAAATAAACTGTAACTGATCGACATGAATCTAATGGTCCTCAGAGAAATCGATTCGTATGAACTTCTAGACAATATATTAAAGAGATGATAGCCTGTAACTTTTATAAATCTAAAAATATAACAATTTAACTTAATTAAATTATATGTCACTTTATGAATGAATTTTACTACTTTTTTTTATTTTTATTATTCAATTTAATTCCGAATTAATCATCAATATAGAAATTCTTTAAAAAAATTTAAAGGAAAATAAATAATTCTGTATAAAATAACAATTAATAATTTCTTTTCATAATTTCATAAAATTATATATTTTTATATGTAAAAGTCTATTCGAAACCCACATAGAATTTAATATGTTATAATTCAATCAGTTTCATGTGGTAAATCACATATATAGTTTACAGCTTTGAGGTAACGGTGATATTACTCTGCATTTGATTATTGAGCATAATCCAAAATCTGATGGATTCATTAAACGAATATTCTATAATTATATATTCAGCATGTAATATTTCAATTTAGTTACAATGAACTGTTTAATCATTTGAATTCGTGCATAGAAGTAAATCCAAATTAATTTTAGATCCTAAACTGAATTGTAATTATATAATAATTATCTATTAATGATTTTACCAACAACAAAAGTTCAAATTGCTAAGAATTTTTTGTAGTATATATTTTGATCAAAAGTTTTTAGCATATTTTTACAAAATTATTTTTGTTTCCACTAAGGCTACTTATTTAATTTAAGTCAGATAAAATATTAATTTTTACATTATAAAGATTTTGAGATATTATGAAAATTATGTCACCATAAATCTTCGAGCAACAAAAAAGGAACAGTTTTTAACCCACCAAAGGATTATTAAAGACTGCGACACTTATTGCCCTCCAATGAACATTTAAAATTATATGAATAATTTTATAATTGCTCAAATTTTATGAATTTTCTTGAATATTTATTATAAAATTTATTAACAAACTACTTACATACCATAGTTAATTTAAAATTTACACAGCGAAATAGTTTTCAGAAACTGAAACTAGTCGAGGAGATGAAATCAATCTGAGAGATTTAAAGTCATACTTTGGTAAACGTTGCCTCTAATAACGAAGATTTTCTATAACGAAGTTTGAAATTTAAGCCCATCTAAAATTATACAAATCGTTTCAACAATAATAACATTTATTAAACACATCAAAAGGCAACTAAGTCTTTCCGGCCATAAAAAGTTTAAATTAAAGGCCAACGCCCGACAATTGTCCGACAAAATATGTCCAGAAGTTGCACATTCAGGAAATTATAAATTAACATATCCTGGTGGCACAATCAAAAGATTTCGAAAATTACGATGAAAATTAGGTTCTTCATTGGAATATTTAAACAACCTTCAACAAAGCTAAAGAAAATGAAGATGAAATTATAAAAATTCCTACAAATCAATGTTAACAACCAAAGATTCGACCTAAGTTCTTCTGCACATAAAAATTTTCAATTAAAGGCCAACGCCCGACAATTGTCCGACAAAATTTGGCAAGAAATTGAACATTCAGAAAAATATAAATAAATATATCCTGGTGGTACAATCGAAAGATTTCGAAAACGACAATGAAAATGAAGTTTTTCAATGGAATATTTATTAAACCTTCAACAAATCTGAAGAAAATGAAGATGAAATTATAGAAATTTGAGCAAATCAATGTTAACTACCAGAGATTCGAGCTAAGTCTTTACACACTTAAAAAGTTTCAATTAAAGGCCAACTCTCGACAAATGTCCGACAAAATATGGCCAGAGGTTGAACATTCAAGAAATTATAAATGAATATATCCTAGTGATACAATCAAATGATTTCGAAAATGACGATAAAAATGATGTAGATATAGAAAACTTCAACGTAGATATAGAAAATGAAGACGAAATTATAAAAATAAACGTTAAAAACCAAAGATTAAAAACGATTTTTTTTACAGAAGGAACGCAACATCTATTGTATTTTACCGCTGAAAACGAATTTGCGCTTAACAAATTATTTCATGAAGTGCGTTAATCGGGGTAAAATTGTATATTATTGTTTATATTTTAAATCAATCATGTTTTGTGTAACTATAAATAATATAAATTAATTCCAAGACAAAAATTTCAAGAAATGCAAATATTATCTTAGTAGATGCTATAATTAGTCACATAATGTTATTTATAAATCTTTGAGAAGAAAAAATAATAGGAATTAGAACAGAAGTATAATTAGAATATGAATGGTTCAAATTGTTTTGGAATTAATAAAGACATTAAAAATACGCTCGTAAATCACTGAAAGTTGAATGCCCTTGGGAAGGGCAGGGCCAATAGGTTTCTATATTTGACACCCTTTCAGTTTTCAGCGCAAAATTACACACACACACAACACAACGCTGAGTAGTAGCGATAATATTAATATAATTCATAAGTCCGGTTTCAAACGCAATGAATTCGTTCAATTAAATGGAATGTTTGGTGAACGACCCCCACTGAACAGCAACTAGAGCCGTGCAGAGCGTTCGCCGGAATCCGTCCTCCTCGTCGTCCCCAAAACACATTAGCCACCGTGTATTATCCTCCATCCATCCCTCTCTCGCACTCACCTCCATCTCATACAACTCTCCCTTTTTCACATATAATGTATTTTTTTCTTCACTTCCCATGCTAATAATAGCGGCCGGATGGGTAAATATATATAAACATTTATTTGAGAGCGGGCACGAGTTCTTTCCTCGAAGTCCTCCAGTCTTCTGGAGGCTCTGCTAGTGGTGCGATCGTTCTCCTCCTCCTCCAAAAGTCGCGAAAATACAGGCTCTACTCCGAAACAAACGTGTACTTTTCGCGCGTGCCATTTACTTAGTGAACTTTTTAATTAAACAGGTAATTTCTCTCACTTTCAATCACTTCTAACAAAATTATTCTGAATTACTAACATTTATCAATTTCAATCATCTCTGACAAATTGATTCTCAAATAACAATATAACTTTATTGTAGGTAAAAATATATATTAAGATAAATATGATTTGTCAAAAACTCTTCTTAGAATATCAAATATTATTTCAAAAAGATCTGACGTTTGACAAATATGAAATATTTACTCCATTTATCTGCGACGCTATATTTCAGTGGAACGCCAGCTTTTTATACCTCAATGACCCAAAATCGTATTTAGACCAAAGATATAATAAAAAAAATTATAAAATTTATGTGATTATAATCATACACATAGGAAATATATTCTATTTATTGTTATAATTTTCAAACACAAGTTTTAAATATCATTTCTTATTTAAAATAAAAATTATATAATTAATACAAGAAAATTAAATTATTTATAAATCTTGATTCAAATAGTCCGGGAACGATTACCCGCACTATTCGAGGTTAAAATTATGATTCATAAATACATCAGTTGTCGTTAATTAGAAGTTTAACTTCATGACTTAGAAAATAAAGTTTGTACTAATCCAAGGCTTAAACTAAGTTAAATTCAATTATTTTACTAAAATTTAATTGACTTTCTTTAATTTCATTCATAAACTAATTTCTTGTCGTAATTATATAATATTTTGTTATCTCAGTACAAAACTATTTCTTGGAAAATTATTTTTTTGTAATATTTAAATTTTAAGAAAAAAAATAGGGTACACAGATTAATCCTTTATTGAGTCAAGTCTCTTTCTCTTTTTGTTTATTTTATACTTAAAGTACTCGATTAGTCCGGTTTCAAATAGTTCAAAATATTGACGTAATTAATTACACGGTCTATATTAGGTATTTATCGAATTAAAGAATAATTCTTAAACAATATGTTAATTATTAGAAAATGCTCAATTTTCTGGTAATTCGTGTTTTTCTGTTCATTTTTCAGTTAAATAAGTAGATAATATTTTTTTCAATATTTTATGTAAAAATTGATTTTTTAAAACTTAATAAAGAAAATCTGTCAAGATAAACTCTTGAATCAGTACAATTTTGAAAGAGAGATTTCTTCATTCACAGAGTTGCAAATAAAAGGAAAAAGAAAAAATATAAAAAGAAATCAGGAAGAAAAAAAAACATGAATTTTGAAATGAAAACAGTCGTGATTTTTATGGGAGTTCGGCGAAGATTTTGAAATTTTTCAGGACTTTTTTTTCGTACTCTCCTTCCGCTCTTTCAGTGGGATGACTTTAAATTAGATACACGGTTTCCAAACAGTCGGAGGGGCCTAATTTTAAAATGGAAAAGGTGTCTAAATGTGGTGCCTCGAAGGCGATTCTCACCAAAACGCATTCAGCAAAAATTCCAAAAGTATATATATATATATAAATTTACATGAAAGCAAATTACGTTCATATTATAATACATATATTTTCAGTAATTATTTTTCAAAACTAAACTAATTACAATTAATGCAAATGCAACATTTGTAAATACTTCAATTCTGTTAATTATTATTATTACAAGTTTAAAATTAATATTTAATTATATAAATTAATAATTGAAATATAATATTTGATAGACTTTTGTATTAGTTATTTACTAAATTTCAATATTTTTTTGGATTTTTTATAATGGAACTTTTTTTAAATTAAATAAAAATTACCACATTACATATAATTTTGAGTAAAAGATGTTAAAAGATATTTTCAGTCATACCAACTTAGTTGTCATGATTCGAATGTATATGTCTATGAAAATTATTTGACAGTTGAAAGATATTCTGTCATTTTCAAATGACAGTTAGTACTTCTAGTGTGAATGAAGTATAATATATTAATGACTAAGTTAATAATTCAAAACAAATGTCCAATTTATGAATGAATACATGTGAGAACATGAATTTCAGACTTTTATTTGAAAAATACATTGTATTTTATTGTGTGTGTTTTTTTTTGTATCTGAACGTAAGCGCATTTTGATGGAGCAGGAAGCAATGGAGAAATGCTCCATAAAACGAATAGTAATTGGATTTGTTTCGGGAGCGAATGCAGTGTGTATCCATCTTTTCCTCCCCAAACAATCTGGACGCCATTTTTCAAGTGAAATTCAATAGCGCCTTCTTCCTCTTCCTTTATTAAATCCAATATATATATTTCGCTTTTTTCCCAGAGAGCAAATAATCCTAGCATCTCCTGCAAGGACTAACAGAGAGAAAGAGAAGCAATGATTTAGGTTGGAAGTGTATTTCATGCATGTATATATATAGAATACACACGTAGTTCATTCGGAGGGCAAAATCCCCTTCAGATATATTGACCCCAAAAGCGTCTTGGCAAAAGGCCTTTCGCTGCCAGCCACTTAGGAAATCTCCTCTGCCGCTTAATTAACGCCGCTGAAAGAATTATTTAACATCTGTGAAAACACCCCCCTCGTGTCTCATCCATCTAATCTACATCCCCAGCGTAAATTTTATTATATTCGCCATCCAAATACTTTTTACTTATTTTGGTTAGTATTTTTTTTTTGGATACCACCAACGATGCTCTTAATATCTGGAAATAATCTTGGTGCTGTCAAATGCGCTTCGGGTCCGGCCTGAGTTATGGTGAAGTCGACAGATCTTATGGATCGTTACGCCCGCTGTTTACAATATTCTGTACCACTTTAATTAGGACGAAAACGCAAATCTAATTGGAACACTGCATTTGTGACATGGTTTATATAACCATAAAATAGCAGTTTCTTATATAAGTAGACCAAAGTTCTTTTAACTACACTCGCAATATTATTCAAAGAATCAACTGATGAAATTTGTTTACACTTTTTCAAACGCATTTGCTTATAAACTAGTAAATAGATGGAGACACTTGACGTCACATGTCATAAGTAGTGTAAACGTACCAATATTATAGTTGATCAAAAAATTAATGATAAATGTTTCAACAATCATTTTTCATTGCTTGAATACCTCTTATAGTGCAGATTATCGATAGTACGCACTGTTTAAAACCGGACTAATCGAGAATTCTAAAACAGCATATAAATAAATAGCAAAAAATAAACTTTGCAAAAAAAATATACTAATTTTTGAAAATTTGTTTTTATTTTGCTCAAATAATATTTAGTTTGTTTTAAAATTTTCAAACTGTATTATAGAGAATCCGCACTGATCGAAGCCGCACTATGTAAGGTTCTGCTTTAAAAATATGTAAATTTGTTAATTATTTCAATTTATTAGTAAATTTTCTTCATAGTTGGTTATCAAACTTTTTAGTCTACGCAACTTTCCCATTTGAAAGACATAAAAATTATATAATATTTTTTACGTTTCTTAAACTTATCTCAAATAATTGGTCGTGACGAGCTATAAAATATTAAAAGTATAAATAGGAAAGGTTACTGTAATCAATTATCACATAATTTAGAGAATTAAATAAGTTTTTCTATTAAAAAAATACAAATTCAATTAGATCAAATTAGAGAGTTCAGGGAAGCAATACGTGCTTTTTTAATACTTGTAAAAGTTAGGTGAATTTTATGAAAATTTGATTGTATTTATATAATTTTATTTAGAAATTTAAGATTGCAAAAATCTTAATTTTAAAAATATGTTAATTTTGAATTTTGTGTCAAAGTTAGGATAAAAACTAATATGATTTGAACTAAGTACGAGACGTTAAATTGATGATATTTTCGTATCTCATTGTTATGTCAGGGAGACTTGTTAAAAATGTTCTAGATCATCACCGTAGCGCAACTAATCTAATTGTTTAGACAGAGGCTCTTTTTTTTTTGGACAGGGAAAATTGGGTAAATTCGTAAATGTCAGGGATGTAGCGAGGGAATTATTTCCGACAATGGAGGGCCACGAAGAATAGAAAAAAGATCAAAGGAAAATGAATCTCGCTTCAGCTTGCGTGTGTGTTTTTTTTGTCCTTCTGTTATTTGTAAATAGAATTTTTCGGAAGATCCGTCAGCGTTGAGTAATGGGTGCTCGGTAGTAATGAGAATCGGAACTGTCGCAGGGATTAAATCCTCCGCAAGGAACAAACCCAGATTTCCAATGGGGAGTGTTGGTACGCACGTGGTTAGGGAATTCGCAGCTGTGCAACGCTAAACGATTTGTCAATTGATGGGTTGCACTATATTCCCGTTCTTCCTTGTGTCTTCCTCATCCTCATCCACATCCTCATCCGACACATCCTTCCTCCGCAACCACAAGAGAACGTACGACGTGTGTTTTTGTTTCGTTTGGATATCGAACGCGGCGTGGGTTCATTGAACCGGTTTGGGGCATCCCCCGTGCAGATGTTGGGGATCTTTTTCTTCATCCGGTTTTTAAAGGGAGAGGCGTTGACGACGCTCCTCGTCCCAACTAATGCGTGCGGCGTCGCGACGTCCCTTTCAGCCGCTAATCATCGGTAGCATAGTTGAAAGCCTTGCCATGTAGCAACCGGTCCCTTTCAATATTCATACTTTCATATATATATATATCTGTGACAGCATCCACCAGGAATTCCTACTACCACGATGCACACACGCATTCTGAGATCCACAATCTGCCGCACTGCATCATGCTATTATCTCAACATAGATCAACTTACTTGCAGCTACAGTTTATTCAAAAACTTTTCAAATTCCATTTAAAATTTTCTAATTTATTCATACTCATTTTCAATTTATTTATTAAAAAAGCATTATAATTTCAAAAAATTAATAGCATATTACATATCCAACATTGCCTGAAATAGAATTACTCAAATAATAAATCAAAATTATTTATAACTATTTTATTTGTTGACTTTTGTAATTGACAAAAAACAAGTCAAGTCTTCATATTTGAAAATACAGTTAACGAACAGATCAGACAACAAAACGTGTTCGGATGACGAACACCTAATAATAAATTTGTAGAATTGTATTTTACTACTATTTCTATATTTAATGTAAATCCATTAACGAAAATTTCAGGAATCATAGTGATCAAAAAAAATATAAATTGAAGTTTTAGAATTAGAAAATATAATTTAATAAATTTAAAAGGTTTTCAGAAACCGATTTTTTCATAAACTCTACATGCAGCATAGAGTTGTATTTTTTTTTTTTGGAAAGTTTTGTGCCACGTCGTCCTTCCTGAACATTCTAAACTCGATTGCGAATCGAATCCAGCCGCTTCCTGCATTTTCATTCTCCTCCAGCTCCACGCTAAGGAAACTCGATGCTTTTCTTCTGTAGATACGAAAATGTGAATGCCTCTCCCGATGCATTTCCGTTTGAGACGTGCCTTCTTCGTTTTTGCTGCAACGTGTATAAACGGAACACGGGTTCGCAGGGGGCCCCAGCTAAATTTAGACTCCGACAGGAATTCCCTCGATGCACGAGTGTGCGTGTATTTATACACCGTCTGGAGAAAGGCAGAAACTCGCGGCGTCGCGACGCCCGTTGTCCAGAAACCCCGAGAAACGTATAAACCATCAGGATCAGCAGCAACAAAAAACCAAACCTAGGCGTTTCCAGTTCCGTTGTTATTACTATTAGCACCCACTTCCCAGATTTACGCCGCACATAAATTACCAACGCTCGCAAACAGAAACTAAAAGCTTTTAACTATCTAACCCCAGCGTAGAGCTCCAAGGAAGAAGCTCGCATACGACGACCATCGAAACAATTGTTAAAAGATCCCTAAGTGTTTTCTTTCATCCACCGGAGTAACACAAACAAGATGCGTCCCAATTTAGTAAAGTTTAATTACGTAAACCGCTTGAAACTAAGTTTAGTTTGATTCCTAAACCCGTATGCATGGCCGAACCATGTTCCAATTAACATCGGACGCGTTTGTTCATCCAAAGCGGATTGTTTTCGCGAAAACTGTATATGTACATTTTTATTGTATTGCGTGTAATTAGGAGTCTCCTTGTTAGACCCCTTGTTACAGCACAATTAAAAGTAAGGGCCGTTCGTATTATGTAAGTAAGTAAAGCGCGGGGTGGAGTTTAATGAAAGCCGAATTCGTTCCGGCTTAATTGGTTGGAAGTAAGCAATGGAAGTAAAGGGAAAAAATACGTACACACTTTCGCCCTCGGAAAGTTTAATGGGACGACGGATTTCAAGTTCGCACTTTAATTCCATTATTCCTAATCTGGAAGTCGTAATTTCGAGCACGTGGCTTTTCAACTTTTTCCGCACGTGTCTCTTCCTCAGCAGAAGAGGGTTCGTCAAAATGGAATGGATAGGAAAGCTATTTATGGGGTTTCCAATGACGCTTCTCCACTTTTTTTTCTCTCCTTCCTCCCTGTTCGAGTCACTCAATAAAACACATTCAACTTGAAATTCTATTCTACTTTATCTCTTTTAGAGATTAGTGATCCCAGCTATACAACTGTATTAAACGCCCATTATCTGCTTAACCGTTATTTCATGGTTTTATTTAAACCCCAATCTACAAAAAAAACTTTAACATTTGAAACTTTCTAAAATTACGAAATTATCCAATAATCAATAGTTACTAAGTCTTATTCTAATAAAAACTTACAAAAGTTTACATAAAATCATCATATAATTTCATGGGATGAGGTCAAAAATCTTTTTTATAAATATTAAATAATTATACAAAAACACTTTAAAAATCTCATAAATATAAGGAAATAGCAATATAAAATTTTAAAAAAAAATCAAGAAATAATTTATTCAGAAAATCTTCCTGGTAAAAATAAAAATTTAAATTCGAAAAACTGAATTTCAGTATATTTTTTCTTCAAAAACTATTGTATACTGATATGTAAAATTAAACGTTTTGTTATTCCATAATTTATACTGAAATATTCTGAAACAAAATCAATGTTATCAAACAAGGCTATTATAAATATTTTCTAAGTCCTTTTTTAATAAAAACTTACAATTAATCATTATATAATTTCGAGGAATTAAAGCCATAAATACAATAAATATTAAATAATTACACGAAAGCACTTTAAAAATCTCACCTATATTATAAAATTATAATTAAAAAAAATAATTTTTCAGAAAATCTTCTTGATAAAAATATCAATGAAAAACTGAATTTATGCGTTTATTTTTCCTTCAAAAACTATTATATACTGACTTGTAAAATTAAACGTTTGTCATTTATAATTTATACTCAAACAAAGTGTCACATATCATAAATTATATAAAATTATTTGACTTTGTCCTTGTTACTTCCTTGCTAAACAAGTGCTATTGAACCATTTGTCCTGAGGGTTTTAGGGTCGGTTATATAATAAAGAGTAACTTAATACGCTGCATCTTTATGGCCTTTTGTTAGAAAACCCACAGTAGGTAAAACCGCCTTTAGGATTATGTGAATATTATCTAAAGTGTACACACATTGTAAGAGGGTGTTTTTCTGTGGAAGAGACCTTCCTTCGTAGAAGAATAGAATAAAGTAATCTCTTCTTATCCCAAAGATTTTATAGCATTGGGATTTCTTAATGGACTTTCTTCAGATATTATCATTTAAACTATTATTTAGTTGATTTAATTGGATTAACATTAAAAAAAGTTAATATCTAACTAAATTAATACACTTAAGATTATAAAGTAGATTAATAATCAGATATAATTCCAGTATCTTTATATTTATAAGAAAAATTTAAAAAAATATATATTTAAAAATTAAAAATTATTTTAAAAAAATTAGTAACTAGTAATAAAAATAATTTTTTAATTTTATATTTTTTTAAATATATAAATTCTTAAAAGTTAATATTATTTAAGAAGTATAAAATAATTCTTCGGCACACATAAAAATTATGAGTAAATAATATTGAATAACGTAAATACTTGTAGATTTTTTTTATGATTATAAGAGGGTTGATATAATGAATGCGTCTAGGTTTTTTTGCTGGTATAATTTTAGTTCACTTATGTGTTTTTTTTTTAATACTTCCCTTACATAATTCTGGAATGAAGAGGAGAATATTTGAGACTTGAGAAAAAATTCCCCCAGTCAACGTATCTTCCCCTTAGATATTCGCTACGCGGAGAACGGATACATTATCTACGTCCCACACAAAAATAACTTCTTCGAAGATACATTATGAACGCCCATTAACTGGGGGTCGTCGCATCCCTTCACTTTTTGCAGAATTTATGGATTTTACATAAGATGCTAATCAGAATAAAAGGAAATTAGCTTCGAATCTCGCACGCTGGAAAGTAGATATAAACTGCCCACGTTACTCTGCAGGAATTCATAAACAGCTAAGTTCATTGTTTTTGGCATAGTTCGTTGCATGCAAGTTTCCGCGATAAATCTGAATTCACAATTGCGACTGAAAGCGACAAGAAAACAAAAATATGAAGAGGAGAGAGAGAAATGAGCGGAAAGGACACGTGGGAGATGTAATTTCCAGTGGGTTTGTCGCAACTTTGTCAGAGAAAAACGTGCTATTTACGGCGTCGCGACGCCCGTGAGTGACACGTACACGAGACGCCCGGCGTCGCGCATTGTTGATGCACGCGAAGAACGTGAGCCGACGCTCTCCACTCATTACGGGAACATCGAAACTATTTTCGGACCCGGAAAAAAAAGTATATATTCGGTCCCCTCCGAAAATTCCAAAATCTTTTAACCGTGGAGAGAAGAACGAGAAAAAACAACACCTTTTCGAATTCGAACTTATCGGCGGCGTTGCGTAATGGTCGTGACATCTACGGACAATCGCCGGAACCGAACAATTGTGAGTCCGGTTGTATACAGATGTCGCGGCCGGCTTCAACTACTTCGCATATCGAAGAGCGGGAATTTTGAAAGCGGGGTTGGTTTTCACTAAAGCCATCTGTGTTTATCCCTTCAGCTGCAAACGAAGTTATTGGAAAAGGTTCAGTAACCGGAGGAGAAATCAACGCTATTGATGCTGAACAGGCTGCATCCACACGGTAAACATGATTTAATGATTTTTTCTAAGATTTGAGCCATTAATCACGAATAATTCGGCTCGTTACGTAAACGTGACGCGAATAGTGGAGTCGGCAAACAAACGCTGAATAAATAAGGGCTGGAACTATCTAAAATTGAACGTGTTTGCATAAAATATTTGCTGAAGCTAGGTGTACTTTTTTTAGTGTTTGCCGATTACTCAATCCAATATCAATAAGAGCGAGGATTTGAAAACGAATTACGATATGCTATTATTTTAGATTCGTTCAAGAGATGCTAGTATAAAGTTATTATGTAGTCGTTTTGAACTTTTCAACGACAATTACTACTGAGATCGTGAACACTTGAAAAACGTTAAAATCACGAGAGCCTAAACTATAGAAAGCATCTTCGAGTTTCATAACAACAGATCGAAGCCATAAATAAATATTTGATTCGATTCTTCTTTGAAGTGCGTATTGTAAACTAACGACCTGTCCAGCTCTAGTCGTGGAGAGAACAACATCTGATATATTTTATGCCCACAAAATCAATTCCTACAAACGAGAAACAAGCAAATAAAAATAAATAAGAATCAGATTAAGTGGACCGAAGGTATTATGTAAATCGATGTGAATCTTGATGTAAGTTTTTCGGTTGTTGTTCAGCAAAAAGCTAATGTTATGGTGAGCATAAATTTCGGAGGTCGGGTGAAAGCACATTGCACTTTATAATGAGAATGGGATTTTTTAATGGGCGCCATTTATTCTTGGTGCCTTCCAATAAATCGCGCAACAGTTTTGCATTAAAAAAGTTCAACAGTAAACGGGATAAATTGTGGCTTATAATATAATCCCTGCTCGCGCTCGGGGCCCATTAAAATTCAAGAAATTGTTATTTATTGCGTCCTCGCTCCGAGGACCAGATTTCCCTCGAATTACTCCAAATATTCTCGTTTGTACTTCTGCAGCGAAAATAAAAACAGTTCGGACTTTCTACAGGTTTAAGCCAGCCAGCGAGATTATACAGGGTGTTTTATGGATTCGCTCGCAAACTGTTCTTTCTTTTATACGTGCGGATTTACGACGCAAGAAGTTAAATGTTTCACGGGGAAAAAGGATCGCATAAAAATAATTGGTGCGACAATGTTCTACAAAGGATATTTTTTATGATTACTTTTTTAAATTTTCATTTTAAGAAAGTTAAGCAACTTTTGTTGCAGATACTACTTGGATGGATACATTGTAAAATCAAGAATTAACAAACAAATATAAATAGATTTTTATTACTTGGAAAATCAAAGCAAATTTAAATATTTAAACTTACATTTATGATAAAATACCAAAAATAAGTGCTACTTCTTGGAAAAATTATTAATTTTAATTATAAATTTTTAATAATAAATCCATATTCTTCGCAAAGAATCTATACAATACTTAAAAAATGAATTTGTAATATTCTGCATTTAAACTGTATATTTATAATTATATAATAAATAATATTAAATTAGTAATAAAGAATAATTTATTGTATACATAAAAATAAAGTGCTATTTCTGGTAGTCATTTCGCACTAAAATCTTATTTAATTAAATTATTTATCATAAACTGAACATCTTAGATTTGAATTTATTATTGCTTAAATATTGATGTTATTGTTGTAATTAGAATTCAACTACTTTATAGCAATGGCCTCTTTGGTATTTAACGTTTTCCATAAATAGGATCGTAAATTTTCATTTCATAAATATTTATCATATAATCAACAAATCTATCTTTACTGCCTCACGATTTACGATTTGAACAAAGATTTTGTTGAATTGTATGGTTGAAACTAATTGCAACATTATGCATCTACCTTATAACGTCATTTTAAACTAAAGATTATCAGTAAAATTTCTAGGCATTCTATAAATATCTCCTACATCCATCATGAAATATACATAAGCATAATAAGTGTATTATTAATAATAATGTTAAGCATTATTTATTTTAATTTAGACAATAAGTAGAGCATATCTAAAATTGATTTCACGTTTTATGTAAATAGAATTATACAATTTTATTTCAACAAATTTATTTTTTATTTACGTGGTCTCAATGTTATCCATTAAGCATATTGCAACGGCCCCTCGATAACGTTTTGGACCCACGAAATTTTTTTGAGGGTTCTTGAAAAGAAAATTAGAATTAAATTAGATTTTGATAAGTGATCTAATGACTAGGACTGAATTTTAAGTTTCTAAATTGGTTTTCTTTTGTTCAAATTTCGATACATTTTATTTCCTTTTTGTATTTATCAAGTGCTGCTTCCATACTATTCACTTGTCATATAAATGTCAAGCGTATCAACTACTATTAGTTATCATGAAGTCCGATGACAGTGAAACTGAAGTGACAGCTACAGTTAGACGTACATATGGTAGTGACATTTATGTCACGTTTAGTATTGATTTAGTATTAACATTTTGGTATGAGTGACTTTAAATAAATTTAAATTTTGGAAAAGATTAGATTGGCAATCCAAAAAAAACAAATTGTAATAATAAAAATGCATGTTTGAGGTTGAGATAAGTTAATTTATTCAAAGAACGGCAGTGATTTTGTAGGGAATTTTGTAAAATATGTTAATGTAAAGATGTACTCTTTCTGTTTGCAGGAGATGATCGAGTCATAAAGATGCTGACTAGCTTGGACTACGACAGCATGATGGACTGCGCCAGCATCGCAGCGTCCACCGAGGAGATCCTTTGGTCAGATGATGACACAATCATCGCGGAGCAGGAAATCGCCTGGCATGCAGGTCAGTCAGACCTCTCTTTACCTTTACCTTAATTAATCAAACGCCATTTACGCAAACGTCGGTGCAGCAGCGAAAACAAATAAATTACGAAAAGGCCCCGGAGTCCCGTTTCCCGGGAATTAATGTCCGGGGTCCCAGTTTCGGTTCCAGTTATTATTATTATTATTGGCGTACACTGCAAACAGCAGAAACGTTAAAAGCACTAAATCAAACCGTTGCCTCGCTCTTCGTTCCCCGCGCTCCGTTCGTACAACGTTCTACGGGACACGCTGAAATGTATTAATTATCGATTAAACAGCGATTCGGTGATTTATATCGCAGCCGAAAATTACCTGTCCCGAAGTGTGTGTGTGTTATTACGGTCGTACTCTTCTCTTCGCATCTTCCGTTGCTCACAAATTACAAAGTCTCGAAGATGGCGATTGCGATGGTATTCAAGGCCAGAAGATAAGGAACGAACGCACCTAAACTGTCCAGACGAAGAAGTTTAATTCCTTTCCTTTCTTTGTTTTCGTCCTTCGATCTCGATCTTAGTGTTTTCCCTGGGTCCGAGCTTTCTCGCCGTAAATTATTTCGTTGCACTTTGTCGCACTCGATAATTTCGCCGTTCCGGGCACGCTTTCACGGCGAAATTACCGTTTAAAGTCCAACTCCATTCCGCTTCGGAATTAACTCGAGCATTTCCCTTCCATGCGAAACCTTTAATTTGCATCATTACCAGCTCGAAAAAGTAACTGAAAATAATGAGAGGATGAAGCGAGACATCGAAGAAAAGGAACAGTTACAATTAAGAATCCCACAAACCAATTCTTATTTGTAATTACTAATAAAATTATCTTGCTTCCAAAATACTGAAATACAATCTGAAAATGTTACAGTAACAAATTTACAGTTATTTATAGTCTTACAGTATGACAGTCTTAAAAATATGACAGTAATTAGTTGACAATGTATACAATTTGACATTAATAATTTGACAGTTCATAGTGTTAAACTGTCATGAATTTATCAAATTTTATTGACTGTCACAGTCCAAAATATAACCCAAATATATTTACTGTCATTGACTAAGGCATTAATATTATTAAATATTTTAGTAATTAGTTACATTATATAGATAGACTGAAAATGTGACAGTAATTAGTTGACAGTTGACATTTCTTTAACAACAGCAAAAAAAACTTATCTATCCTATTAGTTCGAGTATGAAACATAAATTGTTGGATCTTTTATAAATTTAGTAGCGGACTTTGGAAGAATACAAGAATAAAAATAAAATATAAATATGATCGTACGCGGAAAAATCGTACGGAAATCATCAATGAAACTAAAATTAGTTCATTCAGCAGGCGCCGTGTTTATTTATGATGTTCATAAGCACTTCAGATAAACCACACTTAGTGGTATTTGTCCGATAAGTGATCCGAAGACAGAATTATTGTAAATAGTTTATGTAATCCTCTCTCCATTTTTTTCCTCTATCCTCACATGTAAATCTTTCAGACCCGCTTCCTTTTCATATTTATTTACATCACACACAAAAATGGATAGATTTTTTTTAATCTAATAAAATTACAAAAAAAAAAGTAGCACTTCCGGCACAAAAATCTTATTTATAAATCGTCAAGTTACATTATTATAAATCACAATAATTAGACTAATGTAATTATAGTAATTGTAAAAAAAGAAAGAAATTATTTAATTAATGGTTTTATAAATGAAAAGAAAGTTTTTGTATGCGTTTTGGTTCGTCGAACGACTCAAATAATAATTGCATTGGGAAATTATGTACTTATTTGGGTATATGTAAAAAAAATACATGTATATAATTATCAAGAAATCATTTAGTATTTATATTTCATTCCAATTTTTAATTATATTTTTTCGGTAAAATCCCTGTTTGAAACCGGACTAATCGCACAAAAATGACTTCAAACCAGATTATTGTGATTTTGCACTAATTGAATCTAATATTATGTAATATACAATAATCACTTGAGATAAATCAAAACAAACATAATTCATTTTAAATGATATTCGTATATAATTTAGTTGTTAAAGATCATCTATAATGGAAATAACTGAAATAACGGTATAATTACAGGACGTTTACGTAAAATATTGTTTTTTTTTTTCCTCAAACAAAAAAGTCAGGTCATTTTGGAAACATGTAGAAACTTCTCAAACCCCATGGTTTCCAAGCATAATGACCCGGAGAAGAACCATTGACCACACTGAAATTCCAAAAAAAGCGGTTATTGTCCTTCGACCGTGCAGAACAATTCACAAACTTGCATAAAATTCCTACAATTTCGACCTGTTAATTTTTAAAGAATTAAATAAAAGATTTATTAGAAATAAATACGTTTCCAATAATAAGTTTCATCTTCGTTAAATTAAAAAACCAGTCGTGCTGTAATTATTGGAAATATTCTATTAATTTTATCTACCTAAAAATTATACCTGTAATCTTATTTACACTATAATTATTATAATACGCCATTAAGTAGTTCGGATTATCTCATTTTCTTCATCTACGGTTATATATTTTTTTTTTCATTCATTCACTCACCCGGCACAAATAACTATTCATTTTTCTTTCCGTGGAAAACCATTAGCAGCAAGTCTCATTATGCAAGTCGCAGCTTGAACGCATTGCAACAAGTTTTATTCTTTCTTATATAATAATATATATTTTTTTTATTATTTTTAATTATCGCAGCTTATTACTATTGATACGAAAACAACGAGGCTTGATAACCCATTGACATTTTAATGGTATTTTATTCGTATTTTTAGTGCAATGTAAATTTTTTAAGAGACATAAAACCGTTGACGATTGCCTCGGCCTCGCCGAACCTGCAAATTCTGGTGGTTAAATTATTGGTTTTATTACCTCCAAAAAATATTATATGAACATAATCCAAATACATATATAGTGGATTTTGTCGCGTTTTACATAAATTATATATAAAGATCAGATTTTCGGAAGGAGATGACGCACGGTCTAACATAGCAATTTTTATTAAATTTTCTTACTACGTCTCGCATATGAAATTCTTCTATATTAATATCTATATGCATTAAAGTGATATGCACTTTAATGAAACAAGGTGTCAATCATCATGAAACCAATAAAATTTACATATTTTTATTTACAAAAACATTTTTTTTTTCGTTTTTAGATTTATATAAAATTGAAATAAATTTAAAAAAATTAATTAATTGTATTTTTGTAACAATTTCTTCAATTACAGGCTTTACCTTACGAATGTTCGACTTACGACCTAGTATTTGTCTCTTTGTGGGATTTTTTTACAAAACTCGACTTACAACTTATCTCGGTCGTAAATCAAGGATACGTGTTTGTATTAACATTTCTTTATGTAAAATAATATAAAAATCAAACTTAACTAATGTTGTCACTTTCATTTTGACAGCTAAAACGTAGTATTTTTACGTATTTATTTATTTTTTTACTTTGTTACTTTTGTCGAAAAATTTGACAAAAATTCTCAGCAATTTTACAAAAACATTTTTTTTTCGTATTTAGATTTATATAAAATTGAAATAAATTTTCAAAAATTAAATTAAATCTCTTAGTTAATTCTATTTTTGTAACAACTTCTTCAATTATAGGTTTTGCCTTACGAATGTTCAACTTACGACCTAATATTTGTCTATTTTGTGGTATTTTCCGTACAACTCTTTATTATATATAAGAAATGATTTTTTTTACGAAACTCGACTTACAACCTATTTCAGTCATAAGTCGAGGATACCTCTTTATGTAAAATAATATAAAAATCTAACTTAACTAAAACGTCAAATATTAATCTTTTTTTACTTTGTTACTTCTGCCACATAATTCGTTAATTCCAAATGGGGAAGAAATTATATATTCATTTAAATCAGTTTTTCAGCATTTTTACTGCGCGACTCAACATATTTGTTTGAAGTTATACTGTGACCCAATTGTTTATAATATTTTTTTTTTGACACAAAGTGACAGCTGTCATCATACGATCTATTACAAATTTAAACACGACTCAATTTGTTTATAAACGTTATTTTTTTGTTGAAAATTTATGATTTTCTTCGAAAGTTATTACGTCCTAATTGATTTATATGTAAGTAGCACATTTGCAGTAGTTTATCAAGTTATAAATTAACATGGTTTCTATGCATGTGATGTTAAAGCATGTTACTCTAGTAAATCATCAAAGTATCATTCTGTTAGTCACGAATTGGCGCGAATGCGTGATGCACCTTGCTTCACTTTCATAAGCTGTCAAACATCAAGTATCCGATCGAAGACTTACATAGTTTGCAGCGCAATAATTCCGAAACTTTCTTGTGTACAATAAAAACTGTTAAAAAGGTATCAGGAAGAAAAAGTCGAGGTGTGAACTATGAACTTAAAAATGGGATTAACGACCGGCTACGGAAGAAGAAAGGTAAGAGAATAAAGTTTAAAAAAAAGCTCGAAACAGTGGAGTTATGCTGTTGAGGATGGATCGCTGCGGAATAAATCAATCGGGATCGAGATCGATCGATAAATTGATTTATGTGCGGAAAAGAGTTGCGCCTCTCGTGTACACAAGGCAGTCAGGAATACAGACGTATACATGCACACTCAAACATTACTTGGTCGGTTGAAAATTTCTCATCGGCTGATTTATCGCGGCAATTTACCACGCAAAAGAAGGGCCCGAATTTTTCTCCGACCATCCAACCCGAAGACCCGTTACAGCATATAAAAATCCGGCAATTAAGCCGAGATTCTCGGATTTTTCGCGCTCGGTCCTAATTGGCGAAATGTCGAGGTTGACCAAGAAAGTGGAACGTCCGTTGCGCAACGATTTCCATTCGATCACTGATGTTGTTGTTGTTATTATTGTTAATGCTGCTTGTTGCTTCTGCTAAGATTTGCTGTTGTATGGATTTTCCGAGCAGAGGCCTTAATAAATCCAATTAAATAGCAAATAATAATCCAATAAAGGCCCACACAATAGCGTGGTCGATTATATTCGGTCCGTTCGTTGTGAATGAAAGTAAGAGATATATCCTCCGCCTCCTCGAGATCCTTTTCAGCGTTCGCAGACGAAGGCAGTTCGCGCTCCGCTTCTTGTGGACAAGGTGCACGAAATACGCGAGAAAACGAAACCATCTGGAAGTGCTTTAGTTTTGTTCTCCTTCTAAAGTGTCGCAGGAAATGCCCTCGAGTTGCGCCGATCAAAATACCGATAGCGAGGATCACCTCGATCCAGGTAATCCACATAAATCTTTAATAATACTCAAATATACATAAAAAATTAAGAGAAAACTATCACCACCTTTTGCAAACTCAAATGGTATTCCATTAGAACGAAACCAATTTGTGAGTATTAATACTACTCATATTGCAAAGCAATAATGAACATCTTACATCTTAGAAAATAAAAAAACCTCCTAATTACGATTCAATTAAACATAATTTAATTTTTTTGAAATTACAAAAATTAAAAGTAAGTTTCTTCACTTTATTTTCACTCTAATAGTCATATTTTTGTATCAATGACCTTTTATAATCAAAGTCAATTTATTTCTTCCTTAAATATTATAAAAAATAAATAGAAAAAAAATATATTGATTTCAAATTTTCAAATTACACAATTAGTAGTTTTTTTAATACAAGAAATTTTACAAAAAAAAAATGTAGAAACAAATTAATTCTTTTCAATAAATTTATAAAAATTAACATTTTGTAGTGGTTAAGAAATGTACTTGAGAACTTGTCTAGTATATATCAATCACTGATAGAAAATTCAAAATAAATATATACAGATTAAATGTTCTTCAAAACATGTATAGAAGATTCCAATGAAAATGAGGAATTAATTAATTTCAATATATATTTTACAATAACTTAAGGAAAATTAACATCTTTTTACAAGTTAAAAATATTTAATAAAAATATATTAAATTCTGGAATTGCGTAATAAACAACCAATTTTGTAATGCATGTTGCTTAACACGTAAATATTAACATATTTGTATGCAGTGCTAATGGCTGGAAATTGCTTTAGATTGCAATGCATAAGTGCTGTGTCTTACAATTTCGTGACTTAGTAATTAGGTTTCTTATGAATGAAAGTGCGAGATGTATCCTGCGGCTGCTTTATTTACAATTATAATTAATAATATATAGACGATTTTTCAATATACAATTGGATTTGTACCATTTAAATTAATGTATAATAATTAATTTAAAATCTACTTTTCAACATGTAACAATTATAAAGTCAATGTCATATTACTTCAAATAGTCATCGATGTTAAAGTTTATTAATTATTTTCTGGAACTATTTGAGTTTACTAATAATTTTAAGGAGCTATATTTCTAATAGTAATTGCGACTTTTACGATACATCCATGCGTTGCATCAAAATATAGATTAACCTCGTTTCTGGAACAAATATGTTTCCGGATATAAAACCCAGGTGCATCTATTTAAAACCATAATTTCGTATTGGAAAAGAAAAGTATTAAGCACTTTGTGTTTCATGGTTTCTGTTTCCTATCATAAAATGATGACCCAAAAATGAATCTATTTCCAAAAATAATTTCATATTCCAATAAGAAAAGTAATAATTATATGAATTCAATGGTTTCGGTTTTCGAATAACCTTTAGGAATTATTTAGTATGCAGTATGGGTCCATTATTATATAGTATAACCTCAATTCTGCGAGAATTCGGTTACCGAACAAAAAAAACAAAACACAAAAATGTATCTATTTCCGAATACAATTTGGGTTTCCAATAGACAAAATGAGCAACAACTTTAAAAACTTAAATTGCGTATCAGTGTGGGTGCATCATTAAAAATATATGTTTCAATTTTGGAAGAATTCTATTTATAAAAAGCAATGATTCGGTTTGCAAATAATCATTTTATTAAGTAATTTGTACTTTTACGACACATTTATGCGTTGTAATGTGAGTGCATCATAATACAGATTAACCACGTTTCTGGAACAAATATGTTTCCGGACAAACCCAGGTGCATCTATTTAAAACCATAATTTCGTTTTCCAATAAGGAAAGTATTAAGCACTGTGTGTTTAATGGTTTCGGTTTCCTATCATAAAATGATGATTCAAAAACGTGTCTGTTTCCAAAAATAATTTCATATTCCAATAGAAAAAGTTTTAATTAGATGCGGTGATTTTAATGGTTTCGGTTTTCGAACAACATTTAGGAATTAATTTTATACATTTAACAATTATAAAGTCAATATCATCTTTGCTTATTCGGTTTCGGTTTCCGAACATAAAATGATGACCCAAAAATGTAGCTATTCCCAAAATTATTTCATATTCCAATAAGAAAAGTAGTAATTAGATGCGGTGAATTTAATAGTTTCGGTTTTCGAACAACATTTAGGAATTAATTATATTCATTTAACAATTATAAAGTCAATGTAATCATTGCTTAGCATTTTTTATTTTGGGACAATTCGGTTTCCGAACATTAAACGATGACACAAAAATGTATCTAATTCTAAATACAGTTTGTTTTCAAATAAAAAAAGTAGAAAAAAAGGTACGGTAAGCTTAATAGTTTCGGTTTTCGAACAACTTTAGGAATTAATTATATACATGAATTAACAATAATATTAACTAATGTTGAATAGTTTTTCTAAGTATAATTTCTGGGTCAATTCGGTTACCGAACATAAAATCAAAACACGCACAAAAATTGTTCTATTTCCGAATACAATTTTGATTTACTATAGCCAAAGTAATGTTATTTATTAATTAATGGTCTGTGCATTTAATGGTTTCGGTTTTCGAACAACTTTTATGCATTAATTATATACTAATACTTCGAAAAGTCATCAATGTAGTGAGGGTCCATCATAATATACTTAAACATCAATTCTGGTACATTTCGGTTACCGAACAAATAACCAAAACACAAAAATGCATTTATTTCGGAACAATTTGGTTTTTCAATATAAAAAATTAGTATCTAGGTGTGGAGTGTTTATTGGATTCGGTTTTCGAACAACTTTAAAAATTCGTCAACCGAATTGAAATTGAAACATTTACTATTCATTCAGTATTATGAATGCATCCTCATCCTGTATTTTCCTAATCCTTTTTGGAGCTCAGAAACTGTAGGTAAATCTCTTGAAAACTGTGATGACCCTTTGGAAGTGTCACAGGAAATATAAAACCGATGTAAAGGTCCACCTTCACCAAGTTAATCGCACCTCCAAATACCTGTTGCACGTGGCCCATCTCATAATAATAAAGGATTAATTAATTCCAATGAGCTTGTAATAACAATGGGAGCCGCTCTCACAAAAGGGCTTTTTCATTCTTAATTCGGCCCCCGGACGGAGCAACATTATTAGTCGTTTTGTAATTACGTCCCGATCCTCCCTGCCCCTTCCGATCCGGCCGCTCTTTAAACACACGCCGTTGCGTAACTCCTCTTTAATTGTTTATTGGCCCATTATTCACGTCGCTTCACCTTAATGGATTTTCTCACAGCGCGTATTTTCGTTTGCAGCAGTTCATGAGAGACTTAGACTAGAGAAAATTAAGATGAAGAAAAAAAAAGAGAAAAAGAAAAAGAAAAAACTTTGTTGCCGCACCGCGAAGAATTCCTCTCCTAATTTCACATCGTTGCTGCACTCTTATTAATCTTACCTTGGAAACCCACCCGAACCATCTCATCCTCCGGTCCATTGCGCAATTTGAATAATTCTGTGATTCGGAATTCTGGACGCTTCAGTTTTCGGTGTGATCCGAAAATGGTAAATGGCCGTTCGTGTTTCTGCTCTTGTCGTAGTCATGCAATATTTATAAAGCTATAAACTTAACACTTTTATAAAGCGTTTTCTTTATTTTTATTTTTTCTCTTATTCTTTTCTTCACTACACGCATCATCGAGGATCACGATGAAAAGGTTAATTTGAATATAATTTTGAACATGAATTTATTCATTCACTTACTTTAAGTATTCAACAACAACAACTTCTGGACACCCATTATACATACATTAACTAAATGATTTTCACTCTAACATGATCACTTATAAAATTGTTGTAATTAAATATACTTATCTATTTTTCAGTATTTATATATTTTATTTGTAATTCTATATAATCAACTAACACTAAAAAATAACATCTAACGGTAAATTTAAATATTAAAATATCAAATGAATATTTTAAACTTAAACACTTTTTTATGCAAACATTCACACTGATTAAGATATAAATCATGAAAGAAAATTATCTAATTAGCTTTTCCTGGAATTCAAATTATTTTTTATTCAAATATATTACAAATTTATAATCACATTTTTCATCACAAAATACATAAATAAATATGAATAATAATTCTTTCCTATTTATCTTCAGTAAAGTGAAAATTCGAAATAATTACATTTAAATACATCTTAAATAAGGTATAATTACTACCTTTCTTCATTAAAATCTGAACTATTCTCAGTATTCACCTGCAAATATTTACGAAAGTAGTTTATTTATAAATATATTTTATATACTTTATCAACTTTGTAGTTGTTAAAATTTAGTAACTGGATTCGATGTAAACAAATGGTTTGTCAAGGTCATTTCGAGTGAAAGAAAAACCAGTGTTTCAGCTGTTATATCTTCTTCTTTCACTGCCGCTTTCTCTTGGTCTTTCATAACAAAATGTAAATTCAATTTGTAAATTCTTCATAAAGGTCAACAGTTACATTACTTACTTAAATTAAGCCAATTAAAATTTGAATAAAAAACTAATATGGTTTTCACTTTATTTATAAAAAAAAATGTATTTGTATATTAAATGAAATTAAATATATTTCATGTAATAAATTTAAAATTTCCCTATCAAAATATGTAAATTAGTTGTCATTTTGACATATGTATCATGTTGTAGCTGTCATTTTATTCCACTGACAGCAGACTATAATAATTTATAGTTGGTACCATTGACAAACATTTATATTGTGGATTCAGCATATAATATAAATGCGTTTTTGTTGCAATAGTTTTATAAAAAAAGAAATGTGGAGAAAGAAATTTTATAAAATCATTTATGATTTAAGTTGCTCTTGTCTAAGAATGACCAAGCATGTCTTTTAGTAACCGTTGGTGTATTACAGCCAGTCATGGTGCAGGCCATTAGACATCAATGGAAGGCTTAATCTTCAATTTGGCGTTTACATCTGGAAGTTACCCAAACGACTGTAATCTTCTCGAAGGGATCACCGGATTATTAATAATAAAGTTATAAGTTTTATACGCGATAATGAGAATAAATTAGAAAAGAAACAAGAGGAACATTACATGTAATCCTACACTGGGTTTCGTTCGTTCACATTTCCACCTAATCGTCGGATCGGATGGACGATGGGTATTATATTCTCTTTAATTAAAAATTCATATTTTTCCTTAAATCACCAGTTTTAGTGGCGCAGATCGTTCGAGGTAGATAAAGCTGTATTAACTGAATTGCCGTTCGGCTCGAATTCATAATACATATATAAATATATCCGTTTCGGCCGCCAGGGGGCGAAACTCGGGAGGCTTAGAATTATTCGGCGGTAAATCATACTAATAATCAAATTATGTAATATTATGCTAAATCCTCCGGCCGCCGCAGCCCGAGCCAATATTGAATGGCTTTAATTTATATATTTATGTTTATGGTAATCGACGATCGATGTTTGATTTAATCCAGTATTAAGACCTTAAATCATTCTACCTGTCGTTCCGTTTTCGCAGTCGTTTCTTTTCAGTCGTATTCCGACAGGGACACTAACGCAATTGGGATTAATTAATTTTATTAATTATGCAAATCGTCATTTGCAATTCGTAATTAAATGCACACGCATTTTCTCTTTCACGCAGATTTCATAGCATAAGAAATTTCCAATTTATAAGTTGATTCAACAGATTTTATAAACAACGTTGCCAACATTTAAAATTTTGAAATAAATTTATAAGGAAACTATCATGTCACTTTTAGTGAAAAAGGTGTACCAACTACAATTCCTTGTCATAATGACAGTAAAAAATATAAATACAACTGAAATTTTCTTTACTTTTGATTATAAAAATAAGTTTTTATGTATATTTAATTGTTTCAATGAATATTATTTAATGAAAGCAAAAAAATAATAAAATTATATTATTTTAGGATAAAAACTTGTTCTAAATTAATTCAAAATAAGGACCATAATTTTTTAATCATTTTTAAAGTGAAATTAAAAAAAAACTTTAACTACCTGAAAATATGTTGACTATTAGGAAATCTCCAGTGTTTCTCAAAATTTGATTTCAAAATATTGCAAAAATAAATTCTAACAAATCCAAATACTTACTATGATATAAATTCATAAAAATCACAGGCAAAATAAGTAAACTGCAAATTATTAAAATTATTTTTTTAACAATTTTTTTTTATGAAAAATTAAATTATTTTAAACATGCATCTATTTGAATGAAATACTGATTTTTTTTTACTTTAAACAAATTACTTACATTTACAACAGCAAAACGAAAATTGCAGAAAATCAGATTGTATTTCTGAAATATTTTTTTCAGCGTAACATTTGCAGCAGCTTAAAGAAACTGCAATGCATGCATAACAAAAATTAGATGGACTTCGGAAATAAAACGACTTTCGTTCGCGACTCGCAATTACGAATAAACCGTTTTATAATGTAGAAAAAATAACGATTGAAAGGAAAATAAAATTGAAGATCTGCAGTTAATATATAAACACGCCAATTCCGTTTTACATAAGCTAAGATAAAACATTAAATTATATTTGATTAAGTCGTTTATCAGCTACACGCTCGTGGAATTGCAAATATTTGGAGGCTAATTCAATCCTAATGGTATTTCTATATTAGGTTTTAATGCAGAAATATTTTTGTTAATTTTCTTTAATTAATGTATAAGTAATATGTAATATTTCATTCTTTAGTTATATTTTTTTGTAGCAAATATGGAATATGATTTCTTTGTATTACCATATGAAAATCTGTTACAGAGGGATTGGTTGTATCATTATACCAAGCTTATACTAAACCATGGGTTTATGTAACGTATTTATCTCAGATTTATATAAAGATATACAATTGGGGAGAGAGCGCAGAAAATAATTGAGTTTACTCGAATATATGTATAGAGATCGAAGCAGAATAAACATATGGAAAACAGGTAAGCCTGTCTCGAAAGGCTCCATTTGTTGGTTCTCTCACACTACACGTTCCTTTTGTCTACCTGTGCGTGACGTAAGTTTAATAAAATTTACATCGGCTGTTACGGGAATTATGAATATCATTTGCATCGGCGAAGAGAACCGATTTATTGTAATTACCGTTTTGTGTCGCGGTAATAAGAGAAATGCAATTTCGCAATTTCGCCTCGCTCGAGCTGCATTTCATTTCCAGAAATCGACTGGATTTATAGCGGCGCGCCTTGCGTAACGCGAACGTTTCAATAAATATATAAAATATACCGTAAAATATTGAATACGCACTAATCTACTATGCGCATGTGCGATTTAGTATAAAAGTTTATTTCAAAAAAAGAATTGTTAAAAACTTTGAATACAAAATAAGAATATGTGAAATATGAGCAGTTTTTGAAGACTAAACTTTACACTTATAGTTTTTTCTAATATAGTACAATATTGAAATTGTATTTACGTATTAAAATGAATATAAATTATGCGTAACCTAAAATTGTTTTAATGACAGCTGTCAACTGTCAAAGTTAGGAAGTGATGAAATATTATTAGCAATCGTACAACTATATTGGGTCGAGCGGCAAAAAGGTTGGGATACGCTGCTTTATATAATAATCACATTTTTCATTCTTCAGAGAATTTCTTTTTTTCTGGTTGTTAGTGTCTTTCTTCGTTGTACTTTTTATTTTCATCTCAGTCTAATTCTGTCGGAATTAACCCTCGTCATATCGTCTGACCAGAGAAGAAAGCTTTCTTTTCCGAGTCGCAACCTGATAGGGGGTCTCTGAGGGAAGAACGTTATTACCGAAAGGAATGCGTCGCATCTTCGTCCGTTGATGGATGTGTTACATTCTGTCCTAACCGAAATGGATCGGTCACATCTCCATTATTTCACCTGAGATAAAGTTTACCTCTTTTACTATTTGTTGCACTTCTCGGAGACGCTTCGGTCAAGGAGGATGGAAACTTCCTGTTGCGGTCGAACAGCTAATTTCAGTGGAGGAGTCGTGCGTGTCGACAGGAAGCCCGACAAGATGATGATGATGCTAAAGCTGAAACTGCAATAAGAAACCGAGTAGTATGCGATAACCTTAATATTCCGAGAAATCTATATTTGTGCAATCGGTAGCTCTTCTCGGCTGCCTTCAAGCGAGGCGCGAATGGCTTCGAAAATCTTGCAAATTGATCTTTGCTGACTAATTACAAAAGCAAGCATAATATCGTCGGCGCAGACTAATTAACAGCGCACTCGTCCCATTTAACCTGCCGCTAACGAGTTTAATGATGCGCTTTACATTCCAAAACCATTACTAATCCACAATAACTCCGAACGCAGCTAACGGCTCCGCAAATTTCCCAGATAACACTCGCATATTCCTGCGTCGACGAAATCTGCTGATATCTCCTGCTGCAGACACCGCGAATGCATTCCGCACCTTCGGAACCTGATCTCATTCACTCGCAATTATGTCACACCGCTCTCCGACGCTGCTGTGACATTGTCCTAATGACAAATCGCTCGGCGGCATCTGGCAAATTGACCACTTGATTTAAACGAAACAAGTTCAAGCTCCAAACTGTTTACAATCTCCTTCTTTTCTTTTCTCCGGCCCAATCAAAGCCAATTATTTCAATTATCATCATCTTCTGGCAATTTTATTACAAATTACTTACAATTTTGTCATCTTCACAACCATTCTTTTCTTTTAACAAGGCATAATCCTATATAATGTATTAATTCCAATTAATATATATTATAAAAATAGTTATTTCATAGAATATCTATTAAAATAGTTTAAGTCTTTGTTCCCTCTACTTTTTATTGCACACTAACATTATTTTATATAACAACTAGGTAATGTATAGAATTATAAGTTAAAATATTAAATTAACAACAAAAGAACAATATTTCATAAAATATCTCTTAAAACTTAAACTAATTCTCTAAAAATTTTAGAGTTTTACTTTTTATCTAGGTTATGTAAGTTTCACTTACCACTGTTTGCTTTTACATCCTTATGTTTATCTCTTTTACGCATGCGCATTTAGGGAATCCCCGGAACTATTTCTTATTTATAGGAAATACGATTTTTTTTTTAAACTCAACTTACAATCGATGCAAGATGAAGTTGATTGAAATCTGCTACATCAAATTTAATAATTCTTCCTAACTTATTTAATAATTTTCTATTTACTTATTAAAGTCCATTTTATTAAAATAATATTTTCATATTATCTACTTTAAACAATTTATCCGATATTTCTATTAAAAATAGTTTTCTTTTTTATTTAAATTAAATTATTAATACTTTCTCTAATACTGTAAATTTCTGAAAGTTTTTTTTTAATATTTTTATAGCTCATGTAACATAATCTGTTGATGGATTTGATTTGAGCCGATGATGAATAAACGAAAAAAATTGTTAATCAATTAGACTAGTCCTCTCTCCAATCCGCATTGGAAAGGTCGACTAATTAAATTAAATTAACCAAACTGAAATTAGTGGGCTAATACTTCATAATCCCCGAATCATCAATCATAAAGGAAACGATCGGCCATCAGATGAAAGATTGGATTCCGAGATCCGTATCTTTTAATTGGTGGTAAAAATACCACCAACTAAATAATGGGTTAATCAATTTACAACAGACAAAAAAATAGAGAAAAATTCAGAAAACGATCATTATAAATCGAATCGTGCAGGAAACACTTGCGTCTAATTAATGAAAATACTCGAGTTTAATTATTTAATTGTTTTAAATTAAACTTTTTTTTTATAAAAATTAACTTTTTTTAGCGCAATTTTATTAAAAAATCTCGTTAATGTCACAGTTATTTATAGTCTTGGAATAATTACTACTATAATTGATAGCTGAAAAAGCTATTAGAAAATAACGTCAATTTTTCAATTATATTTTTCGGAAATATGAAAAAATATTAACTAAAATTAATAAAAGTATAAATGTTATTATTATTATTATATAATAAAAGAACAAGAATTTTTGAGTTAATACTTCTTTTTTTGGTCAATGAAAAATTTAATAAAAGAGACTCGTAAAAGTATGCACGACATGCACCAAAAAGAAATAAGTTTTATTTGAATCCACTTTCTTCGCTGAAAACATTAAGTGATTCCAGAAATGCATGAGCATGTCGAAATATGCAGAACATTATTTTTTTATTAAAAAAAGCAATACAAAATTTGTGTTCACAATTCTGAAAAAAAATGCATTACGTAACATTATCATTTCCCGCCTCGACGTTCATTTCGCTCCGCTTATCTTCCATGAATTAATGTTATAAAGTAAAACAATGTTCCATAAACTTCACAAAAAAAAATTATATAAATCACAGCGTTTTTCTACTTGGTTCAAGGTCAAAATATATCATAAGCGATCCATCATTTCGCTCGTGCGAAAACATAAATTAACTCGTGTCGATAATGAATCACGCTTTATAAATATACAATTTTAATGACGAACCTGTCTTTAGAGTCGTTGTTGTTACATTTGTATTTTGTATCCTCGATCTCTCGTGCGTTCTTACATTCGTGCGATTGCGATTTAAATTCCTCGCATAAACTGGCCATTTAAACCGTAATGAAAATTGCAGCCGTAAAAAGAAGTCATGCTTTGTTTTCAAATTGCCATCTCCCGCTCTGACATTAAACACCGCTAATTTCCATGCCCTAACCTTGACCGTTTAACTATCCGCAATCTTGTTTCCTCGACATCTGATACATTTTTTAATATTAATTTACTTAATCTATAATTAATGTTATTTTCGAAAAATTTACAATTTTTATTTCTTAGGTTTAATCGTGTTAAGAACAGATTTTTGACAGTTACGAAATAAGTATAAAATATAAGATTTATGGTTTACTGCAAAAAAAAATAATATTTTTTTTTAAATTTCATAATGGGATTAAAAATTAATATACTTTAACATATATAAACTTTAGCTTAATCTATAATTAGTGTTGTTTTCGAACATTTACAATTATCTTAGGTTTAATCGTGTTAAGAACAGATTTTCGACAGTTACGAAATAAGTATAAAATATAAGATTTATGGTTTACTGCAAAAAAATAATATATTTTTTTTAATTTAATGATGGGATTAAAAATTAAAAATTAAAAACACAAACACAAAATGATAAATCTGTTCATTTATAATTATCTAAGCTTAAATTGTGTTAAGAACAGATTTTTAACAGTAAATCGAATCTATTTTATGATGGGATTAGAAACCACAAAAACACGAACAAATAATGATGTGTAAATTAATATTATAGAAAAGAAATCACAATAAATTTTACTCCAATTTAAAGTGTAAAAATATATATTTAATAAAATATGTTTACTTCCTATAAAACCGGACTAATCGAGCGATTAAATAGAGGAATTCTAAAAATAAATCGCAGATCAGTTCAGATTCACTATTTTTCAGTTTGAAAATTTCAAAACAAGAATTTAAAAATAATTTTTAAAAAAATACTTAAAAAAAAATATTTATATAAATGATCATATTTTTACTTATAAAGTCAATTCTCTCTTTGTATTTATAGAGTTGTTTCAGATTTTCTTGAATAATTTAACATTTTCATATAGTACTTATTAGGGGATTTGGTATTCACTGAATATTGGAGACACATTTAATTATATGCTGTATTGAGAATACTGCTGTGGTAAAAAGGAAAGGTTGATGAAATTATCGATTGTGCTGAATAAAGTGAAACTGGGAATTGGCTTGAGGTACTTAGGGCTAATTACGAGAACGTGATAGATGTAATTTTGAATGCACTTAAGCCGGTGGACTTGATTGGCCTCTTCCTCGCCTTTTGTCGGCGATGAAAGGAAATCCGATTAGTTGGCGTTGAAAGAAGCATTGTGATGTGATTAAAAGAGAATGCACGGAAGGTAGGAAGTTGATTAAGAGGTGTCAAGAGGGGCAAGAAACAATGTTGTGCGTATGCCGAGCGATGGGTATCTCGGTGAGCGATGAAAATTGATGATTTTCGTTCCATCTGGTTTGTGCGAAAGGCCATTTCGGTTTGGTCTGGTCTTTTACCATTGTGGTGGTGCCCTGTTGCAATGGTCGTCGAGGAGAGATGTGTGTGGGTTCATCCCACACGGAGTTAGCCTCTTAACATTTTCGCGATGCCAAATGGAACAAAGAAGACAAACCACACACACTAAAAAAAAGCAAGAGGAAGGAAAAGGAACGAAATGAGAAGAAGTGGAAAGAATAAAAAATAAGCGATGCAAGCGAGGCTGGAAGGAGATCACGAAAACGGTTGAAATTCGACGTAGGTATAAAAGTGAAAGCCGGTCGAGATACTCGATTTGCATTCTTTTAATATGCAAAATTTGCACTGATTAAACACTAAACTTTACGACTTCAGACGATACTTAAAAAAAAATCGTGTCTTCGCGATTTCATTCACAAATATATCAACATGCTTCCAATATATTCACAACATAAAACATCCACCTGTTAAAAATTATCTTTTGATTTTATTGCAATTGTACAAAAAATATACAAAAAAAAATTCTTATCTCAATAATTATTAAGATTCTAATGTTACGTAACCAAATTAATATAAATTAATATAATATCAAATACTAAATCTGATTTTTTCTATTCTTGAAAATACCGTTTGCAAATATGGGAATGCCGAATTTATGTTTCATCAATTTGTGACAAAAATGAGTAAGATGCAAATTTGCATGACTAATCCATACCAAATATTGATATTTAAATATTTGAATGAACATTCTTGAATGCAATCATCATACTTCCTGAAATGTATATAGCTGTACATTTTTTTTTCTATAGAAAGTTTTATTATTTTAGCAAAGATATTTATTAGAATACAACGAAAATATACTGAAAGTATTATTATATAATTATCTATTAATTATCATTTTTATTATTTTTATTCCTAACTAAAATTACATAATTTCCGCGAAAACTAATAGATTATAGACATAGTTATAACTATTACCATATTTTTTATTAAATTTTTCATGTAATGTACATAATAAAATTTTCAATAATTATGTAATTAATTTTAAAAATTAAATAATATTTGATTACGAATAAGGAAATACTATTTTTGTATTAAAAATCTTAACATAAATGTGTAAATATTCAATTATACTAGAATTTAATAATTGAAATATTAATTGAAATTGTAAATAGTTAAAACATGCAAATTGGAAGGATGTGGATGACTGAACCGTAACAAATATCGGTATTTAAGCGTTTTAAAGATATACTTGACCCGAATTGGACGCAAACACGATATTTCCAGAAATTCCATAACGTAGTTACGTGAATTGTGGGCAATTTCCTCATCATATCGTTTAGGTGTGAATTGTGTATAACTGAAAAATTTCCGCTTTCACAAGGCGAACAAACTTTTGTCGGAAAGTCCTTCTAAGAAGTCCCCCTGAGCGGTTGGACCATCAAGATTCATGGTCAGCAGGAGTCGCAGTGCGAAACATTTCGAAGATCGAAACGAATGAACGAAGAGTTGCGTAATGCGTGCATAATGAGTTTCCTTGAAAACTATTTATATTGATGTGTCGCATTCGATGTGCGCGCTGCCGTTTCCTACACCCATGCAGACCATGCGTCCTCCTCCATCCTTGATCCCGTGTGGGACATGCCATGGGTTCGCGTAAAAATGCCCGACCTCCCACGGCTTCCCTCCTCAAACAATTGGTGACGAATTGAATATACTACATACATGCATACTTACCCAAGGCGCATTCTGAGTCGCCTTCTTCATCGCATCGGTTTCTATCTATTGCGTTTTGCCCCGTTAAAGTCACCTGGAAGAAGAGGTTTAATAAACCTCTTCGCGAGCGGTAGAACCGGATGATGATGAGTCCATGTAAGGCACGTTTCACCTCCGGACCGGTCTCTTAAATTAAAAAAAGAGCAAAAGAAAACCGGTGCGAAAAGAACAGAAAAAACGGCATGTCTGCTCGTGTACGAGTGTGTGTGAGTCCGTCCGTGCGTGTGCATCTGTATACGTATGTTCCGAGTTTATATATAGACAAGGCAAGCGCAGCAACGAAACAATGAAGAGCACGTAGACGAGATGTTATTATCTCGATTTTCCCGAAACAGAGGTGGAAAATTTATTATTTTCATTCCACCCCGGTTTGCGGTGGTAAAGCCCCCCACTCAACAAAAAAAAAGACTCCATCGTAAAACAGGTGTCTTTGTCACTTGTCCGATCGCATTGTCCATCAAAGGAGATAACCATCTTCTGTGGGGGGGTGGGACGACAATGGTTTTGTGAACCCTCTTGAGCAACGCACGCGAACTCTCGAAGGGGGACCTTTCCTTTTCCATTTCACGCCTCATTTACGTCCACAGAAACCCGAAGAGTTTCGTGGGACCTCGCGATCGAGATGGATACTTTCGAGTCTGGGAATGCGTTATCCGAACGGAGAAATAAAGGATAAACCTAGGAGATGAAGAGGAGAGGACGGAAGCGTAGGGTATTAAGGACAAAAACCTCCCCAGACTGGAATTCTCCGGCGCCGGAGGAATCTAATTGGAGGCCCACCAATTCTCCGACATCTCTCTGTGGGAACGATTTTTCTATCCGAAATGCACAACACACGCCGTCGTAAAAATTTTAATTACAAATCTCCCGTAAAACCCAAACCTTAATTGAATACTGCATAAATATATATATATATATATATATATATATACTAATACATATATTGAGAGGCTTCGATTAAAAACGATTATTGCTGCTTTAGCGAGACAAAATGCACTCGCCTTTATCTGGGCTCCAACTATTACCGTCGAGGATCATAAATGGGACTTTTACAGCCCACGACTGTTTTCCAATTTTATTTCGTACACTGCATAAAACGCGAATATAATTTCTCACACCCTCGTGACATTTGATAAGCGTTTATTATCGTCTTTATGTTCGTTTTGATGTGCTTAAAACATTAATTAAACGGAAACTCGACTCACTCCAAACGGCCTGACAAACACAACTTTGCATATTACAAAGTGATGAAACGGCAGTCTCTGCCATTTTCATCCGTTATTAAATAAATATCTAAGTATTAAATGTCTCAAGTCTACAGATGGCGCCACCATTTTAGTTGTTTATTTCTGCATCTTATTACTTAGTTACCAGGAAAAAATATGACTTTTTTTTAAATGTATCTACATTTTATTACTTAAAGAAGACATAAATATAAGTGAACTATACATGAAAACTTCGTATAGTGCGGCTAAGATCAAGAAAAGAAAATTTCAAAATTAACTAAATTTTACTTCAGAAAAAATAATTCTAAAAAAAAAAAATTCTGTATAAAAAATAATTATATTTATTCTTGAAATATCTGATTAATAATCAAAATAATTTATTTCTTGCTAATTTAATAAAAAGAAAAAACAATTGCAGTTATTTATTGATAAAAATGTGTATTTCAACTATATAGATGCTAAAAATAGATAATAGTTTGATTTAAATAATATTGAATCATCCTGAGGATAGTTTCCATTCATGAACTGAAAGATTACGTTCAATAATTCGCAGCCCACACCTAGCAGTTTAGTGACACAATTTTGGTGCGTGACCCATTCATTCTTTGGTTATGAAATACTTATCTCTGGACTATCATTTGTTTGTATTCCGAGTGACAAAGACAACTTAAACTCCCACTTGAAGAATATCCGCTTTCAATATTAAGTAACTAAAATATACTAAAAAAAATCCAATAATTGCTGACCATGCATATACGTATTATTTACAATTTAATAAAATTTATTAGTTTACTGAAAAGGTCACAAACTTTTATCAACTTGACTTCATATAACTTACATTTATTCGAAGAAAATTACGCAATTTTCAGTTTTATATAATTTGAAAAAAAATAATTTTTAATTAAATTAATATTGCTTTTAATAAATTATAGAAAACAAATATACATAAAATAGAATTCATCTTCAAGCATAGAAAAAATGTACATGGCATAAAGTAGCTGAAACTATCAGACATATATTATATTTGGAATCTAAAATTCATTTGTAGTGTAAGCACGTAGCCAGTTGATATTTAAAAAAGAAGATGCAAGAAACAGTAGATTTAAACCTTCATATATCTATTTTGTCTGTTGTATTTCGATAAATCAAGCGGAGATAGGTTTCTGACAAAATATTGTTTATATGAGAGGATCCTATCAGATTTATTATTTTCTCTTATCTCCGCAACGGCATCAGAAAAGGAAAATTGGTTAGAAAATATGGGACTTTTTTTTGTATTATTTATGAATTATAATTTATTTTGAAAATTATAATTGTAAAATTGAAAATGAAAATGAAAACATTTATGTATTTAGTTGAAAATTGTTTATTTTTATGAGTTCTTCTGATGATTGAGATGAAGATGGTAATTTATGTATATTATTTATTAATATTTAAGAAATAATAAATAATTTTTCTGTAACTTAAGACTTGGAGGTGTTGTAGAAAGCTTAATAAAGCACTCTCGTCGCGTTGGTAACTTATCAGCGGGTTTTTGTCGTTTGAGCAACTTTATGTATCGTCGACATCTGTTGCGGCTACCTGTAGAGTATGGCCTGATGGTCTCGGTGTCAGTTCGGGTTACTTATCGTTAGTATTTAGTATCGTATTTTATAACCCAAACTTACCGCAGGCTATGGCGGTCTTCCCGGAACTCATCACAATATAAAAAAAAAACATCTAATCAGAACAAGCTATAGAAACTTTTATTGTCTCTTACTATTTCTGAACACAGGAAGTAAAACGAGTCACAAATATACTAAAAGATTAATTACCAATATTGATGAGGTGCAAACTGAATTTTGGACTAAATGGTACCCATCTTTATTTTTTATTAGTTATACTCAAATCGACTATAAAGTTTCGTAAATGTTAATCTAAATCGATTAAAATAATAGAGTTTTCTAATAAAACAAGAATAAAAAAATAATAATATTAAAAAAATAGTAAATTATACTTTGAGATAAGAAATAAGAAACCAATAACCATAAAGTATTATAACTTTCTTAAAGTTTAATATATTTATATAATATATTTAATAAACGTCCTTGATGTTCACAAGAACGTACATTAAGTATTAATACGTACGTCCTTGCGAATATTTGTACGTTAGTTTGGTTAGAGTGTTCTAAATAATTATGAATATAACGTTCAAAAGTATGTACGTTATGTTAGAGTTAACTTTATAGTATTAAATATATTATTCAACAAAATCATACAATTAATGATTTAGGAAATTAATTTTTCAGAATTCATTTTATAAAATATTTCTATTATAATATTTTCATAAATAAAGAAAATTAAAAAAGTTCCCAATCTCGATGAGACGGAAGAAGATTTTTTAGAATATTTTTATAAACTGCAATGCATAAATAAAATTGAGAGTGATTTGTGGAAGCAGGAGCTAAAATGAGAATTTAAGATTTTTGGTTTTGTATACTTTTTTGCTATTATGCGATCGCAATTTAGATGAGACGCAAGGAGAATAAGAGGAAAGGTAAGTGAAGAAAGAATGAAAGAAAAAAGGAAGTAGCATAAATAGTTATAAGCTATGGAAGGAAGGAGCATCGATGGAGCAGGAGAGTGTCGAGTGGCGAAGCGCAGTGTAATCATGCAAATCAAGAGTATTGCCGGTCATCATCAATTTTAATGATTCACGTCGCGCCGTCGTCATCATCGCCGTCATCGGCGACGGCGTCTTTCCACGAGTCTTGTTGCTCTTCGCGTGACCGGTCTCGCTTTTCGTCCTCCTCTCTTCTTTTTTCCTTCTTCTATTGCGAATCTGTTCCTGCGATCTGTGTCCATATTCGGTAATGACTCCTCCGGCCTGCAGACTCTTTGGCTGCCGTCGCCGTCTGAGTCACGGCACCAAAAAGGAGGTCGCGCACAACTTGCCCCCGAGACTCGCTGCATCCGAATAAGAAAGCAAAACGGCACTCTCCGATGCCAACAAAGAGCAAAAAGAGGAGCACAACAGACACACAGCAACAACAACAAGAAGAACGAGATGATGAGGAAAAGAGCGGCGCAAGGAGCGAGCAAGACGAGATGCTGCTGTTGCTGCTGCTGCTATATAGGCATAACTGTTTCTCTATGCCCGAAACGAATTGCTTTCATCTCCTTCGCCAACACAGCATCTCCATCGCTCCCTCTCGCTCTCTTCATATCCTTTGTATTAACTATATATGTATATACACGCTCACACATATGAAATACGTATGCGAGTGTGTTTGTACTTTCTTTTTTTTGCGCTTTGAAAGTACGCTTTATGGTTTATTGATGTATTGGTAACGTAACGTAACGCTTTTATCTGGGGCCCATCTGTGTGGGACGGTTTTCCTTCTTCCATCCTTCGAGCGTAATGGTAATCTTGGCCAAAAGGATTTTTCAAAAGCTGATAACGTCGTTTCCTAACAGCTTCCAGGCCACCGTTTCGACATAACACCTTCGGTCATCCGGGTCCGCTTCTTACACTTACAAAATTTATGTCCGTCGATCTTAACATCATTTGTTTTCTCCTTCCGTTAAACAACAATTCGTTGATTTTTCTTAGTCGAACGAGTTAAAGCCATTTTGGTTTACTGCCCACTTCACGTATAAATTGTTTCCTCTCTAGTTTTTTACCGGGACCGATAATTATTTAAATTTATGTGCTCATTAATTGAACGAGCATCCACAATAACCATAAGTCCTGCACGGAACATCTCGGAAACGATTTTACTTCAAATGTATTAGCCTCATTCCGGTCATCCTCTTTCTCTCTTAACCGATTAATCGACCTATTTTCGTGGACTCGACGAACCATTAAAGCTCTCCATCCCAATTACAATTTTTTGATTAATCCGATTAGACTCTAACAATCCACTTCATTATAATACCGTCAGTGGGGGAAAAAAAGGTAGAATAACACATGGAATTAAATCAATATGGGTATTATGGTAAAACTGACACGGTGTTAAGGCATTCATTCAATTGTAATACAAAGATCTAACGACCAGATACCAATTCTTATCTTCAAGATTGATTCAATTTAAATTACCATCGTGTATCATTAAACATGTAAATAGGAATTATTTTCATTCTAACTGAAAAAAAAAATACAATACAAAGATATATTTTGCCAAATCATCTTAATTATTATATACGATTATAATACTAAACATTAGTTTTAATACATATAGTATTTAGTAAAAAATTATATATTATCTCACAGTTCAAATAAAATCTAACATCTTTTGTAGAAATTCCAATTATTTATCAAATATTTTCAAAACGCACTAAGTGAAACCTGATCAGTCCAGACTATAAGAGGTATTGCTTTACTTATTATTATAAATGATGTAAATCAAATATTTTTTATTAATATACAAAAAAAAACACAACTTTTTACTGTATAAATTTAGTAATTTCATTTTAAAATTGACAATCTTCTCGTCAATCCTATTTCTGCATTATATAATTAGCGTTACTAAATCTATTGGTTAAAGGTTAAAATGACAGCTGTCACTAAATGTCAGCTGTCACAAAATGACAGCTGTCACCATGTGTCAAAGGGAGAAACTGGTAATAAAAGTGTTAGCAATTGGGTCGCACGGAAAAAGGTTGAGAAACACTGATCTAGAGTTTTTTTTAAAGCGAGGAATTGTTTATCTACTTACATATTTCGTTTATAATGATCAGTAGTTAATTGTAATTTAGAGGAAATGTATTTAGTAATCTATATGATATAAGACAATTGATTTATGTAATGACATCAATTAGAAGCGACCTTTAGTGCGTGTGTTAATCAAAATCACATGTTAGTTACTGCAGCAATAAAAGCAGATTGAAGAAGACCGATTCAATATTGCGTTTCGTCGAAACAATAAACGCTGTCGTAATAACAGCTCATGCAGTATCAACGTGAAGGAAGCATATTTCAAAAATATCCCATCCATTCAGAAGAGCCTGGCAATTCTCGGAGCCGACGTTAAGTTAACAACTTATTGAACGCCGCATCGCTTCGTAAATAATGCAACTTTAATGCACCTCTTTTATATGTGCTGGACGTGGTAGCAAACCAAAAACCCATGATGCTAACGCCGTGCGTGCAATTACTATTTATCACTTTTACAGTCCGGAACGTGAAGATTAAGCCGCAGTAAATTTCACATTCAGCCTCCAATAATCGTCAATTTTAGAAGTGAAAATTTGCAATCTAAAGTGTTTTTCTTTATTTTATTTAACTTGTTTTCGTGGGAGAAACAATAACTTTCTAACAAATGCTTTCATTACAACTAACAGATGGAATAAAACTTTTTTTTAATTTAGATAGTCATCGAAATACTCGGAGTGTAACGAATTTTCAATTATCATATTTTTCGGACTTTTATTCAACGTTAATTGAGTTTAGCCTTTCGAAAGAATATCATTAGAAAGTATGCGTATAAAAGTTTGAACTAAATGTACACGATTGTAATGGAATAACACAGTTTAAATTGCTTATGACATTGACATTGGAGACCGTTGCGAAACGCGCTAATAATAGATTCGCTTCATAACTGGGAGTTATATACAACTCGCTTAAGCTCTACAAGTTTCGAAACGTGTAAACAATCCATTGAAAGTGTTTGCCGGTGGATAAACCACAAACAAACAATGTAGGAAATCAAAAAAAAATCGATACATGATTCGACACACTTTTTCTCTCAGTCTAGTAAAAATTGTAACGGGAATGGACGAGAGCAGTTTTGCGATGAATTTCAATTTTTATTTGGAAAGTATGCTTCTAAATCTTGAATAAATCGTAATGTGGTACGTCGTTTCGGTTAACGACCATTTGACCCCTCGAGGTCGAACGAGTAAAGTCAACGAAACTTCGAAGGCAAAAAGGTTCTTGGATGTCATTAGCTGGAGCAGGTGTCTCACCGCGCTCTGTTTGCTCTACAAATCGTACAATATTTGTCTTCGCCGAGTAACTTCAATAAAGCCACGCTGAAGAAGTTTTTAACATGCACGTGCAGAAGGATCACCGTTTTTCACCTCGAAACGTTTTTTCTTCTTCTTCTACAATTATGTAAAAGACCGAATGATTGTTTTAAATCCTTTTTACTTTCGTATAATGTTTTTCATGCTTTCTGAAACTTTCTCCGTCTACCATTTTATACAATTATTTTACATACAAATAAAATAAACGTATAACCATTAAAATGCTTTTTATTATCATAATCCATTCATTACTGATAAATATTTAAATTAAATTACTATAATGCCGACAACATAGTATAAGTGCTATTTAATATAAATTATATAACAAGTTAATTTGCATCAGGCAATCCGATTAAAATGCTTATTTCGATCTCATTTTATCTTAAAATCAGGATTACATTAATTATTAAATTCACGAAGAAAAAGTGTTTACGAAGATCTTAAACTTTCACAACCAATAATAATTAAATACATAATAAATATCAATTTTAATATGAATTAAGTATGTAAATTTTAGTAAACAAAAATTATTTATATAAACGTTATTAATAAATTACTTATGTTAAACTAAAAAAAAATATAGTAACTAAACTTATTTTTTTTTTCAGTTTAACAAAAATTTATTTCTATAAAGAATTAGATCTTCCTTATCCGTGTTTGAAATCAGGGTAGAATTCATATTTAAAGTATTAAGGTTTAGTTTTTTATCATTGTTTTTATTTCTTTTATTCCAAGAATGAAGTATTCTAACTAAATACTGATAAAGCTCTAACATTGGTTAAATACCTTTGAAGAGAGTCTAGAGAGCAATTGCGCCTTTCGAAAAGGATTCTTATCCTGTTTTGAGATCTGGATAGAATTCACACTGAAAGTGTCTTAAGTTTAATGGGTGTTTATGGTGTTTGGACGGCAATAGAAAGGAAAACAAAGAGATACCCATTGCCGGGCGATCGCCGCGATAAATCGCCGACGAAATAACTATTTCACCTCCGACGAGCGGGGGCCGCTACTTTCCTGCGTTTCGGTCACGACGTCCATCCATTCCGTTCGAAAGTCTCAAACCATTATTTTTTTACCTTCAATCCTGGCCAATCCTAACCAATCCTAACCGAAAGAAAGCAAATAGCAACAATAACATAAGCATCAGCAAGAGCAGCGTCGGTGTGTAATTTCGAGGGCAACTTTCGTTTCCGCCGGGCACGGACTCGGGCTCCTTTGTTCGGTGGCTTTGTGCAAGCGCGCGAGGGAGGGCTTCCTGGCCCTAAAAACCGGCAGAAGAAAGCCTCTTCCGCGGAAGATAGCGCATCGCTTAATCGGTTCTCCATTCTGCATGGTTCTGAGAATTGGAAAACGCCAAATTGCCATTACCTCAATCTCATCCGCTCGCAATCTGCAACTCCCATGTAAATTGCTTACCAACAAATTGCAGTTCAAGAAGCGATTCTAGATGGTGCTAACAATTGTAAAAATTATGTTAAATCTCAAAACAGGAATAATTTCAATTTTCATTAATTAACTCGAAAGTCGAATCACATTCTAGAAAGGTTTGTGTTCTAGGATCGTGACTGGACTGTCTGCTTTAGGGCTCTTCAGTAGAGATATTGAAGAACTTGATGGCAATGGCATGTCTTCGCCTAACCCTCGGTTTTCGCAGGTGTGTTGTGCTCGCAATTGGAAATTGCGATTCCGGGGCCCACGCGTTTTCCCTTTCTAACGGAAACGAGAAAACTGTGGGCTCTCGTTTCTTGCCTTCTCGTCCAGCGACGAAACCCACCTAAGTAGAACGCACGCAAATCCGAACCGAACACACACACTCGCTTATATAATCATAAATTTTGCGATCGGTTGCGCAACCCGCGACGTGATATAATCACTTGCGAAAGTGTCTCTCTATCTGCGTTCGACTTCGGATGCATATGCATCTCCTCGCATTTCCTGCTCACCCACCGCCTTCAGCACCATCTCGACTTGCTGCTGATGTTCTTGTTGTTGTTGATGTTGTTGTTATTATTATCGTTGTTGTTGTTATTGCCGTTGCTGGTGGTTTTTTTAAAGAGCACGGAAGAATTATTAATCGGTCTCGGTGTCATTGTTCGCGCGCGTTATGAATGGACCGAACGCTGACATTAAAAGCCATTTAGAAAGTTTGCGCAAACACGGCTACGATTCAATTAGACGGGGAAATTTAAATATCCACCTTATAGGTCACGACCCGAATCCAAAAGGGACCCGAGTAGAACGAAAACAATGAAATACCCGACACTTAACTTCTTTCCACCAGACATCACAAATCTATTAGCGATTTAATAAAAAAAATCCATACAATTAAAATTCACAAATAATTATTTTTGCGAACTACAAGTAGTGCGTATTATACTTAAGACTTTATGTAACTAACAAAATGCGTGTGCGTATAGCAGGAAACCACACGAATTTGCAGATTTCCCGCATTACCAGTTCTTATTTGCATAACTAATCTTATGACGTAATCGACAATAAGGCGTCAATTAATTGATTAAGCATCATTAAAACATCTTGCTTATTACTATTTATAATTCAAGAATGATGGATTTCCTTATTGGATTTTATTGTTGATACTAAAATGAAAATGCATACTTACAGATATTTAACTTTTCAATCATTTTTACAATAAAAACAATTACATAATTGTTTTAAAAAATATTGATATAAACTGTGCACACACATGCACTTAAAAAGTGTTCTTTAGTTTGACAGTTTACGGAAGTTAAGCAAATTATACTTGAATGGATTAACATATTTTAGTGAAAATATTTAATATTTAACTTTTGAATAATATTTACAATAGAAACAATTACATAATAGTTTTAAAAAATATTGATATAAACTGTCAAACGTCAAATTACACATGCATTTCTAAAGCGTTACTTGACGTTTGACAGTTTACGGAAGTTAAGCAAATTTTACTTAAATGGATTAACATATTTTATAGTAGATTAGCTAATGTAAGAAGGATTAACACTGTACACCATTACAAAATAAGTTATTTAGGATAAAAGACGTTACATAAACATACATAACTTCTCTCAATATTCGTCAAAAACTTTAAACAAGGAATCAATTATCTTCTTAGACAAATTCTAAGTAAAATTACGAAAAAATATTATTTCTTCCTTTAATTTTTTGCATGTCGATAAATCAATTCGATTTCCGCGAAGAGCAATTTCTCCTCTTCGAATATTTTCATTTAACATCTACAATATTATCATTACTGTTACAGAAAATCCTTACAATTGCAAATCGTTTACACTGAATGCTTTCCGATGCCAAATCGAATCGATTCATCCTTATTTGCAGCCACGACAATTCAATTCGTTTCGGTTACACGATTTAGATTCGTATTAACTATTGAAAAAAAAAGTATAAAATACTTACTGTTTATTTGATTCAAATAAACAATTATATTTTTTTACAGTAAGAGAATGTACATTGAAAGAAATTGATATAAAAAAGCTTTCAACGATCGAAGATATACGGAAATGTTAGTTGATGGTGGGATCGTTGGAATCAGAAGAACTTGTCTGTTTTGAGAAATTCTATATGTTTAAAACATGTAAATAATTAGTTTTTTAAATGTTCCAGTGATGTGAACATATTATTTTCCATGATACACCCAAATCAAGCGCAATAAGAGACATAAATGACACCTGTCAAATACTATTTATTCTAGTTAAAATATTTCATCTGACAGTTAACTGACAGGAAACTTTTTACATATACAATTAAATTGATAAATTCGATATGTCTAAAACCTGTAAATAACTAGGATTTTTAAATATCAGGAATATGAATATATTAAGCAATACCTGTAATAGTAATAATTATAATGCTGGGTTCATACTCTACATGACATGAGACATAAATGACACCTGTCAAAGCTATTTGTTTTGGTTAAAATATTTCAGTTGAACTATTGTCATATACAATTGAACTATTTGAATTGAGAAATTCGATTTGTCTGAAAACTGTAAATAAATAAATTTTTGAAATTTTTCAGGAATATAAACATATTAAGTAATACCTGTAATAGTAATAATTGTAATGCTGGTTTCACACTCTACATGACATGAAACATAAATGACATCTGTCAAAACTATTTGTTTTGGTTAAAATATTTCAGTTGAACTATTGTCATATACAACTGAACTATTTGAATTGAGAAAAACCAAATTTGTCTGAAACCTATAAATAACTAGTTTTTGAAATTTTTCAAGAATACAAACATATTAAGTAATACCTGTAATAGTAATAATTGTAATGCTGCATCCTCATCATGAAATGACATGAGACATAAATGACACCTGTCAAATACTAGTTAAAATAGATCAATTGAACTATTTGAATTTATTTATGTCACAAATTATGCAGATAGTTTTACTAATTATAATTTACTATCTTTTAATCAAATTTGAATACAGTTATATCCACAAACTGTCAATAGATATGAATCAATTTTTGAATATCAAATTTATTTAAGATTAGTAAATTATCTAACATTGCGATTAAAAACTTTCAAACATTCTGCGTTTATATATGTAACCTTGCGTTGAACACATATTTTTTTAGCTGTGAGCGCATTTTCAGTAAAGTTTCCTGGAATCCGCAGATTGCATAATTCCATTTAACAAAGATAAAGCTGACTAGACTTTCATAACGGCGTACAAACAATGTACGCTTTTTTTTATCTATTTATCCGTCAAATTGATTCCAAAGTGGCGCCGTTCTCTGCAACAATTATTACTAATTATCTGCATGATCAAACGCCGCATTTTTTTCATCTATCTCAGTTTTCCTCTCTCTTAAACTCATAATAGTCAACAAACAACATTCAGTAATCCACGCAGTATCGATGAAGCAATTTGTATTTATAATTATTACGTTCGATCGGAATTTAATTAAACCGTTTAATTATGTTCTTATACAGCTATACCGGTAATTAGTTTTACACGAGTTGTAACGAAACAAAAAATTAATAATAATGTTAGGAATGTACACGTTCATTAGTTAAAATCTTTGGTATTCACTTTTTTCTCTTTATCAAAACCAAAATCTTTATTCATGTAACTCCTCTTAATTACACATTTAAATGCAAATTTCTGATTTTTAATGACTCGACATTGTTAATTAGATTTTTTTGTGTATGCTATAAGAGAGACCTAATTGTGATCCAATCAATAATTTCCAATTTGATAGGCGGAGATAAAATCGGCGAAACGTTTTGTGCTAGTATTAATTTTTTTTTTTTCAAATTATGATTGATTGATGGAAACGTTGCGAATCATGTTTGTTTTTAGCTCGATTGCTTCCTAGGTTATTAGCATAACGCTCTTCGCAAAGTGATTTCAACTCTCTTGAAAATTGAGTGGGAAATCGCGGATTTTATTGAGAAAATCGTTTCTATTTGCACGCAGTAGAAAGTGATTTTTTAAGTAAAAAAAAATATGAAATTTGCTTCCCAGTAATTCGATATTTTTTTGTTAGTATTATTGATACATTGTGAGAAAGAGGATTGAAAATGATACGCGATTTTTCCTTGACTCGCTTGAGTCAACCGATTTTTTTATTATTACTATAGTCACGGTCCATCGGGCTTGGAAAGCTCCAAAACGAGGTTTCCTGAACCATCGTAGCGTTGTAAAGTTCATAGCTGAACGCTCGATTGATGTTACCTCGAAACCGAAGAGAACTTTCTCGTCTTCATTCATTAATTGCAATATCAAATTCGTTAAATCTTTTGATCAAAATTAACCTCTAATCTATGAATAATCGTTAACACCTTAATTTCTCCTTTGAAGTAATTAACAATGATAATCTAACATTGAAGTGGAGGAGAAACTTGAAATATGTTGACGCTTGTACACGTAAACTGGAAACCCTATTTATTTTCCCATTTGCCTATGCGTGATCCTAATAGAAAACAGTTCTAAGTAGAAGCTTTAATTTATAAACCAAACCCAATCGGATTTTAAGCCTGTGGAGGAGAGAGAATCGATTGGACAAGGCTCGGATGTGTTGCATTTGGATCCGACTGCACTCTCTCAGGGATCATTGCTCCCAAAGCTTCGATCGATCTCCAATTCTCTCGATATTTTTATACCATTCCAATTACAAAACAAACTTATCAATCAACAAAATTACAGCCAACTGGAAGTCATCAATTGTAACTTTGTTGCTAATTAAAATGTGTATCAAATATGTCTATTTATGGAGAAAAGGGAAATCTGGTACTCTTTTTACCTTTCTAACGAAATTAATATTCAATAAAATGCTACTTTCCTTTCAATAATTAACGGTTTATATAACAATTAATCATTTATTACTCTATGTACACACGTGAATTTACCACTGTAATCATCCAAGTAAATTGGAGTACTAAACCAACAATCATTTCTAGAAACTATTTAATTTTCTTGATTAAACAAAAACATTACTTATTGCTGCTCATATCTGGCACAATCAAAGACATGAATCAATCTAAATTATGCAAATTCCGCTCTAAATAAGATATAATAATTGATTTAGGTGATGCATCATCAGAATTAATGCATCCTTATCCTGTTATAAATATTTCTGTATTTCCTCTATATATTTCGAAATGCATGCCATTCACATAATTATATTAACTTCAATGATTAAACTCATTATTATAAAAATATTGTCAAAGAATCAATTTATTATCATGAAATTATATATTGCCACAATCCATTAACTAATATTAATATTGATGAATGATATATTAATGTAGAAAATTAATCATTTGAAGATGTAAAGTTAGTAATTTCAATTTTAAGGTCTTGCAAAATTTTCAAGATAAACTATCTAATAAATATTGATAACGAAATATCAAGTTGATTCAAAAATAAATATAAAAGCACTTAAAAATATTTGCTTCTCTATTATTTGAACTATATATAAAAGCAAATAGAAAAGGGCAAATAATATGTGAAATATGTAATATATACGTTCGAATTATAGATGTTGCAGGTATATTTGATCTTGCTACAATAATTTGATAAATTTTTAACTTTTACATGTAAATATTTCTTTTTTTATAACATTAACATTGCATTCACTAAGTGCTTCCTTGCATAATTAATCTAGGACCATAAATTTTATAATTCGGAAAATTATTATAAAAATCGATTAATTTATGCGATCTTATTTTAGAAGTCTTTAGTTTCGTCTCTTTTACGGAACTCCCTGAATCCAATTAGCAACACTATCGAAATTCTATCAACATTTACTTTATTTATCAAGAAGATAAACTGAAAGACACCGCACCTAAAATTTTATATTACAACTTACATTTTCACTATCTGGTATTGTTTATATTTGTATATACAGTAAGCGCCCAATTAATATACATTATTTAACGTACGTTCGATAATACGTACAAAATTATTTACAGGCCCTGAAAAAAATTTTGCATATATGAAAGATTTGATTCTTTTTTGTGTACGTAATTATAAAAATTAAGATATTATTTTCTTTGTGTTTAAAAAACTCGTTTTAGGAATAATAATTGGTAATAAATAAGAGAAATTAAAATAATTGCATTAATATGCAGATTTATGTATGAATTATGTACGTTAACGTGAGCACAGATTGTATATTTTGTTTAATTTAATCTGTTTATCATTACAAAATTTAATGTAAACTGTTGTTCTATAATACAGAATGTTTAACACGTTTGTCGTATGAGAAGTAATTAATCACGTATTACCACATGCGGTGTGCACTTTTGCTGGTTCAATCAAGTGTAAGAACTATGTTATCAAATGGTTGCGCAGAACACCTGGTGCATAATCGTTAATTTCCTCTCGCGAACAATGAGCAGGAGCAAGATTATGGGTATTACCTTAAGAGTAAAAGTAAACGAGTGCAAAATCGGTGCTCCCAGTTCGATAATGTGGAACAAATCTATTAGGGAGAAAGAAGGAGAAGAAGAAAAGGGAAACTCGTTTGGAGGAGTCCACCACTTTCGTTGAATAATTAAGCGGAGATTCAGAAACTGGATACGGCACGATATACATGGTGATGTAATGTGTATCGGAAATCTTAGATAATGTGCGTGCAAAGGCAATTAGCAGTTGAACGACCGAAAGCGTGAGGACAGTGTAGGCGGCCGATTGCAACGTTGGTGATGGCCGAGGTGGTGGTGCAGAGGATGGCCAAGAGTCGAGCCCGAGGCGAAGGCATGCATACATATTCCGGGGTTTGTTGCACCTATCCTCTGGTAATTCTAATGGACCCCGAGGTCTGGTGTCGCGAGACGCGTGAATGAAGTGGCGCGCGTGGGCAGCCGACTTCCCTTTCTCGTTGCATTTGCATATAACATGTAGGAACCCGTTCGCAAAGACGCCCACTCACCCACATGGTTTAACATGAATGAACTGCGAGTGCAGAGTGCACATGACCGCTCACGACCCACAGGGTTCCGCCCGCGGCCTCACCATTCCTCAGGAACCTCAATGGACCGACGACTACAAACCCATACCATTTTGTCGTTCCGTCATCTCCCAACCAAAACCGAAAGAGAAAGATGAAAACAGCAACGCACTCGAAAAAAAAAAGGACAACAGTCGAAGCGATTCCCCTAGTAGTAGTAACCCAGTTCTCTCTACTAATTTGGTGGTGTGACGCCTCGCATTTTTCCATAAGCGTTATGCAAAAATGTTCCAAACAAGTCCAGACTATTTGTTTACATCATTCAATATAAAAATAATAAAAAAACAGTCAGATGCTTGCGAATGAGTATTTCACTATTTTTTTTTACAAATGTTCTAAAAGGGTACAGAATGGGATAATATTAAAAAAAAAAGTATATTACCAAATTGCACCTATATAGTAGATAGGATACACGAGTTACTTTGTAGAAAGACCGAAAGAGAAGAACAAAAAAAAAACAGTCACAGTGATTCCCACTAGTAGTAGTAACCCAGTTCTGGAAACATGTTCTCTCTCCAATTTTGGAGGTGTGACGCAGCCGCGCATTTTCCATAAGCGTTATGCAAAATTGCTCGAAACAAGTCTAGACTGGCGGCGCTTAAGGTTGAATCATGTGCGCCTCCAAAGAAAGCGATTCCTGAATCACCTCCAACCCAAAAACGAAGCCCTAATTGATCTGCTGCTCGAGTGTCAAGGTAAATGGCGGCGGTCTCCTCCCTTTCTGTTTTGATCTCCTAAAATCTTACCTGCTACAATTTACCTGGTCCACCCCCAAAAAAAAAAGGAAACAGAACAAACGGAATGTGTACATTAAAGCCGATAATGTGAAGCAATTCTAGGTTTGTCCATTCACGTGTCTCTCAATGAAGCAAGGTATGGGATTTGGAGAGTGACGATGTGTGTACTCTCCGAAAGGCGCTTTGACGATGCTTTCATAATTTTTAAATCAAACACAGACAAACGGGCTCCGGTCAACTTTTTACTCGAGACAACAGAAATACCGAAACTCGGTAACAATTAAATTTGCAAACAGACTCGCGTCATTTCCAGAAACGTTTCTAAATATTGGCGGTCGATGGAAAACGCAGGAAATCTCACTAACAAAACATTGCTTTTCGATGCTCTTTACTTAACGGATTAACCAAGCCGATTTACTAAGAGCTAAGAAGCGTATTTTCAAATCTTAATAATTGTAAATTGATCTTTGACAGCTTACCAAACCGTAAAGAACAAATATAATCGCAACGTAACTATCATGGTGTTAAAGTTAAATTCACACAATATCTAACGTAATAAATTACAAATTGTAAAGGAAATATCTTAATTAGAGTTAAAATTAGTTAATTCAATTAAATTAAAAAGAAATATATTTAAATCTAAATCATTAAAATAAGTAAGATTTGTGTAAACAATACATTTGACAATATCAGACAGTTGTGCCAACTTAAAATAGTTATGCACATCAATTTATACTTGACAATTGTTATTTTAAAGAGAAATAAACTGAAGTATTTGACAATTTCTGGTAGTAGTGTCAACTCTATATTAACATAAAAACTATTTTTTTCCTCACCAAATGTACTAAAATTGACGAAATTGTATTATACACAAGCTAAGGTTAAATGAAGAAGTAGAAGAAGAAAAACTATTTTCTTAAAAAAATGCCTTTAAATGATTCATTAGTATAAAATTAACTAAATATTAATGAAAATAAAAGCAAAACGTGCGAACAGTGAAAGTTGACTAACCCTTTTCGGTCATTCAAAAGCTGCTTCAGATTAGATCTACGAAAAGAATGCTGCGCATTCTTTGTGCATGTACGAGGGGACGAGCCGTTTCGCATACCCACCACGTGAAGTATTCTGACCTTTTTCAATTAAGACCGTGAGAACGGAACCCCCGTTGCAGATTCTTTGGCGATGATATGTTTCATCCACGAAACTGAACCCGAGTCCAGAAAAGACCGTTGCCGGTGACTCGTTTTACGCACTTCCTTACTAAATTTGTGATTCAGTTCAACTGCATCATTTTACAAATGCTTCCTAATGTAAATTTAGATACGGAGTCAACAGGAAAGGTGAAGATGTATTCATACAAAACCAAATGGCATGACCTTTTACTTTTTACCGACCCACGAGATGGCTCTTATATTTAATATGTTTATTTCTATTATATAATTTGATAAAATTATTTCTTTATTGAAAATGTACTTAATATAAAGATATTACTAATAAATACAGTTAGATAAACAGAAATTGATGGCAATAAAAAATATATTAAATGATAATATTTGATGGTTTACCTTTAAAACGTTATCTAATAACACGTTGTAAATAGAAAATATTTGATGAGCGAAAAATTTACTTTATAGAAAATTCATATTTAAAACGTCGCAAACGACCGTTTCTTACATACAAAATAATAAATAAGCGAATAGATGACTCGGAATAACTAAAAATAATCATTAATCGAAAACCCGAATAAGTTATCAAAACAAAGATTTGTAATATTTGCATTATGAGGACGCCTTTAGTGTCTCCCATTGCCGAAGACGTCTTCATTGGTGGGATTGAAACCGCAACTGCAGACGCCGCTGCTTAGTTTAACGGGGTTCACCGCGTGAAGGTGAGAGTGGTGTTGAGCTGTAAAGCGAAGGCATTGATCTCTTACTCGGTCTATGCTCTATATTCCAAAATTTAACGTAACAATTCAATTGGTTTTGTGCAATCGTAACAAATAATTATACAGGTATGTTATAGTTTAATTAATATATTAACAATAGTAACGAGTCAATTTTGCAATCAATGATGTAATAATTACAAACATTATAGCGTAACAAATAACAACTAGAAAATTGCACTGTTTGCATTTAAAGTATACCTTTTCTTATTCACAATGACTATAATAAATATTAAGTTTCTAAGGTGAAAAAAGTAAATGTTTAAGGTTCATAAAGAATATTAAAGTCAAGGGAGTTAACGAATTTTGGATTTTGGTGCATAAAAGAAATATTTTGACACAAAGATTATACGGCAGAAATAAAAGATGCTAATTCCGTATACCTACTTTTCAGGGAGGTAAATAATTTTGGAGATACTAAATGACAAGTAAATTATAAGCGATGAATGGATCCTAAATTAAGTTTTCAACATGCCCTTGTCAGAGGTTTGGAAAAGGGGGTGGAGATTTTTGGGAGAAAGTTTGTTACTGTTTTTCTTCATCTCGGATTGATATTCAAATGTATTTAAATGTAATCTATTATCCTGACGATGGCTAATCAATAGTACGATCTGGGGAAGAGGCGTTTAGCATAAAATAGCGATTGTGTTTGCTGATTTTGAGCAAATATTTTAGTTGCTGGGATATTCAAATGAGCGCGGTGATTAGGATCTTGTAAATCAATTTGGATTAATGCCGGCTATAGCGGTGAAGATATAGAGTTGGAGAGGGGGGATGAGGTATGAGGATAATGGCATGAGCAAATGGACTTGAAGTGTCTGTCTCTTCTGGATGTGGATGTGTGTGAGTGTGTGTGGATTAACGTGAGCAGTTTTAAATGTATGTAATCCAGTCGCCAAGTTAGTTAGCATCTTCCATAGTCTGCCATATAAAATGTTGCTTTCGTATTCCCCACCACACGCCACCTGATACCCAACCGACCCAAGTCTCTCTAGAACTGGCTCAGCATGTTGCGAGTCAGTCCGCTTGAGTCAATGATTTTGAGCGGTTGAACGCTGAGTGCAGGCAGGAGCGCAGAGAGGCTACTTAACGGTTCTGGGCTTGGAATTATTATACCACAAGATCGAAGACTTTTCGAAGTGATATGTGCCGATTGTGAACCATCCGGTGTGCGCGACGGAAAACTACATGTGATACTTTAGCCTAGCAAATTTTGGAATACAAACAAACACTCTTTGACTCGATTGACCAAAAAAGGCACAAACATTCTCAGAAGATTGACGATGTCGTCGTCCGGTGGACAGCAGCGCGGATCCACGGGAAGCGGACACACGCTCAGCAACAGCTTTCTAGGTAATTTGCAAAATCCGTCCTCATAACATTGCATCCAATTGAAGCATTTAAATGAGCGCTATTTTTAAACGATTGCGAAACCATCCGCATGACTCACGCCGCCGAAGAGCGATGTTGAAAGAAATAAAGAAAGAGCAGGTACAGCTCGGACAGGTAGCGGCGTCTTACGCAACGCGAGGATTCGAGGTCGAAAGCGGTCTCTTCTGGTCCTCTGACTCCTTCCGAGGAGGATGCTTTAATTGGAGCCGCATAGTTCGTCTTTTACGAGCTCTTGTCGCTCCCGTCATCCACTACACCTATTAAATCTAATAAATTGCAACCCGCATTCCTACTCAACCTACATCCGACTCCCAGACACAACAACCACTCGCATAATTTTATAATTACAGAACCCGTCCAGACCAACAAAAGCACACACTCAAACAGAACCTTATCTAAAACCAATCCATCGCATTGTTTACATCTTCGAGATGAAAACCAGTTAGGTCCTACAAATATTTGTTCTTACTTGAAGAGGAGTTGAAAACAAAAGCAACAGAACCACGTAATATATATCCTTTTATCAAGATCCCAGAGCCCGACACTTCTCTTCTCCACTCTCTTATCAGATACCAATGTTGCTTTCAAATGCAACGATTCAAACACAATTTTATTAAACTTTCATAATTAACCCGAATTACCAGAAGATATATGGATCGAAGACTATTTTATCTGCGTATGCAAATGATGTTTATCGGATGGATTCCGTTTGTGGTGGCCGCGCAAGGTCGGAACGTGTCCGAAAAAGGAAAAGTTTTCGTTTCGATTCAGTTGCCGTTCATTTCGAATAACAATTCTTCGATCGCTGATTGCACCACGTTTCTGTGTAATTGCAATCGCCCTTTACTTCTTGACCCAAGCAGATGTTTCTAACTCTGACCTAAAACTGTTAAATCATAATCCACTTTTAGCAGCTTCAAAGTTTTAATTAAATACTTTATCAATTTCGAAAACGATTACTCTATATTATACTTATTATATTTTGACGATAACTTATGTATATAGTGAATGATACAACTTAGCAATCCGATATCGTAATCTACTTTAGATAAAGATCCACATTCTAAGAAACTAACTTGTTCATTCAATACAATATTTAATATAATTTGTTATTTTATCAATTAGAAATAAATTAATAATTAAATCACTTTCGATTTCAACTGTATACATGAAGGTGTAATTTGCGACACTGTACTTAAAGATGAGTTTTCAGAAATGATAAATATTATTTTCTTAAATTAAGTTTATTCACATAAACTGTAAAGTTGCGCAAATGCCATAAAGATTAATGGTACTTTGTAATTTTTTTTTGCAAAATATTTTATGACTGTGTAAATAGAATACACGAATATGAATCAATATAATTTTCGTGACTTTCGAATGTAGCAATTAATGTTACTTTGTTCGTTGCTTTTATGTTTAAAATGCTGGCAAGGTATGAATAGTAGGTCGTTTTATTGTATCTGGACCTAGTTTCCAAATGACTTTACAATAAAATGTAGCATATTAAAAAAAAATACTAAACGGTTCCGATTAATGCGGGAGATGGAGAAATAATAAAAAGCAGAAAGATTTAAAACTTACTTCTGACTTTTTAATGCTCGCTCATAAGATTTACCGCTCTGTGCATTAGTAATAAAATTAAGGTGAATTATCTACGATCGCAGACAGTTTACGATTCGATTCTGATCCGTAGAAGAGTGGCTGGATGATCTTTGAACCCAGAAAACAGTTTCTGGGAAGTTGTTAAGATCGCGTCCGGAGAAATTGATTGCTATTATTACGACTGAAAGGAGCACTTTTTTTGTGAGTGTGTGTGTGTGGAAGGGGGGATTACATTGTGTGCTCCAGATATGGAGAGCGGACTTGGATGGTGTCGGAAGATAATAATGGATAATGGTAGATAAAAGTGGATTGCTGGTCTCTTTATCCACGATCTACCGTTCAGCGGTGATAAAGATCCGAAACGGTCCCCTTCTAATTTCAACAATCAAATAATCCGTGGCCAAGAGAGCAACTCTATTTTTGAGGACGCGTCGCGACGCCGCGTCTATTTCCGCGACGGAATCTTAATCTCGCTGGAATCCAGCCGAGGGGGAACACAGAAATATATCCATCTATATGTGCCAGTTACGAAATCTTTTGTGCGTGCAATGGATAAGGCCATCGGATAACGACTCCTCCTCGGCCTTTCCGTTCGTCTAACGATGACGACTCCCAACATCATCATCATCATCATCACGTTGATGATGATGGAACGGACGGGATTCTTTGAATTTTCCGCCCCGAGGTTTTGTCTTAATTGCAAAGTTCACTGCGCCTCTAAATCAACTTCTCACGTTCACAATATTGCTGCGACGATTCGTTCCGCTTTAAAACCCAAACAAGTCTTGAAATACAATCCTCCTTGTTTCCACTTATTGATATTCGAACCCAGTGAGAATTCTAGTAGTAAAATCAACAAATACACCTTATTTTATTACTACCTGAAATTTCGAAAGAATGCGGCTGATTCACATGTAACATTTGCGACCTTGCGTAGATTGCATAAAAAATATTTACAGTTAAGTCATGTAATTTCTAATTATTATTATAAAACAACGTGTTAAAAGTTTGAAGCAACAATATTTACGCCAACAAAAAAAAATCATAAGCTATACCTTTTATAGTCATGCAATTATTTTGACGTGTTAAACCTTTGAAGCTTGCAATAACAATATTTATATAAAAAAATCATGCTGTATACCTTTTAAGGAATCGAATAAATTTCTTACAACAAACTTTCATTAAAGTAAAATTTCAACATTGATCTTAGAATAATGTAACAAACATTTTAGATGTTGAAAGTAGTGATATGCAATCTAATACTGTCGACCGCAACAATTTTTCTCATATTAATAAGGCACTTTATCTGACATACCATTCTAGACCTCATTAAATTGAGAATCAAGGTTATTGGAGTTATAACAAGCTTATTAATAAGTGTAGAAAATAAAATCAATTACGCATTTAGTTGTTGATAAGTTAAAAATGCGATAAAAATTAAACTTAATTTGAAATATCAATTATATTTCGTAAACAAATACTTTTATAATTTATAACATCACAATTCAGTCTTCAAAAAGTAAGTGGCTTGTAATTATACTTAATTTTAACAGGCTATAATATATTTTACAACTATCATAAAAGTAGCGTTACTGTTTTCTTTTGAGGTTACGTTGACAGTTAGGTATTGTAAAACAGTGTTTCTCAACAATATTCAGCTGTCATCTTACGTAAAAACGTCAAAAAATAATAATTTAAAGACTAATGATAAATTATATCTATATGAAATAGTTTATTGAAGTTTTACAATTGACTGATGATTTTGTGAAGGTCGATACGAGGATGTTATTTAAATTATTCAAGTTATGCATGGAAAATATGTGAAGAGAGTTAAAGACATCACTGAAAGTTGCCCAGACACGAACTAGTTCTTTCAATTTGTTGGGTATACAATTTCATAATTGATTGCTATTTGAAAGGTAATTTATGTTCAGTCAATTATAAAGTATGCGTATATAAATACTTTTTTTTTTCTTAATCAATAACGAAATCAGGATCAGGTCAAGTTGTCAATGAATATTTATTAAAGAGCGCTGGACAACGAATAAAAACTTGATTGATTGTCGTGCGGATCGAAGCAAAAGCTCGAGCAATTGAAGGAGCGAACAATGAGTAAATTGAATGATCATCAACACGAAAGTGGATTCAATTCGCCTGTTTACCACGCGATCCGATAAGTCCATCCGATATAAAGAATCCGCTGGTATCGCCTCTAGTTTTGACTGACCTTTACCACTCGTAGCCTACATACACATCGCGTTTCCTACATCCATTCCAAACGCGACGACTCTCCAATTAATGCTCTCCATTATTTCGTAACGCGACGAACGAACCCTTGCACACATCCATCTCTAACGCAAAAACCATGTTAGCGGCGGTTGCGTAACGCGAAAAAAGAGATTTCCCTGGTGCAGGTGTTCGGAATTAATATGCAAATTGGCCGAACGAATTCCACTCTCCTCCACTTTGGGATTTCGGTTTCATTGTGTGCGATGGTGAACGCCGTTTACTTTCCACAAATGCGGGGCCTCAAATGAAACGAGTTACAAAACAACAGCGACAACAGGGGCCGGATAATATTCGTTTCGGAAGCTCCTTTCGAGCGGTTTTCTTCTTGCTTCTCCTGCTCTCGGACAACTACAGAGCTCTGACCTCGATATTTCCACTCACCTGCAACAGAATATTACACCGTGCACTCTGTGTGTGCACAGTTACACGACGAGAACAAGAAATCAAAAGGGGGAATTAGATCGGCTTGCATAATTTCCAATTCCTTTTTTTCTATTTGCTCCACGGACGAAGCTATTCATGGCAACTTACGGGGGTTCCCGAGCAGGTGTTGAAGGTTCACCAACCGCCCCCAAAAACATATGTTAGACATGTGCCAATTCGTTGCGGCGGAACCGCATTTCCGGATCGGCAAACGGACATCATCTGCTTGCATTAATCCTCCTCCAATTATACTCATTACATGCTAATATTTTGCACGCTCCAATGGTTTTTGCACATCGTTATTCATTGGCCTTCGGAAAATTCTAAACGGTTTAACACCAACTGAACTTTCTTATTGTTTGTTTCGATAACAAGATTACTCAATTTATATTTCCGTCTCCACTCCATATTTTCAAGACAATCTGATAACTTTCTTTATAAAATAAATGTCTTATATAATATTTTCCAAAAAAAAATGGAAAATATACAAGAATTACTCAATAAATCATTTCTACTTAAACATTTCTAGGATAGTAAATTGAATATGTACACACTTATTGATTGTTTCAATAAGAAAAAGTTTAAGTAAGAATTGTTTACTTGTAAACAAAGTTTCTAAATTAATACTAATATGAAAAGTTTTCTTTTCCATTGAAGAAACAAATAACAGAATGAACAATTTCTAAAAACTACAGAATTTATAATTGAATAATTTTAACGTAAATGTAACTGAAATAATATATTTAATGAAATATTTATTTCCAATATGAAAATAATTAAATGAATAAATTTAGAACTTCAATATTTGTAAATAGAGAGTGAAGATTACAAATACCCTTTCGCATATGCCATTCATCCTTTAATAGAACGGCGAAAACATGAAACAAACGTGGGAATCAGCTACAAAACTGGGTTTATTAAAAAGGTTAATGCCTGCCGGTTTTCCTTTCTACTCCGTCTAATTACCTTCTTTCTTTTCCAACTTCTTCTTCTTCTCGATTTGCATTCAAACTAAAAGCAACATTTTACACGTACAATTAAATCGCGTTTCGACACGTCCATGAACCAGAGGCTCTCTTGTTTAACTTATTTAAGTTCGCTTTAATCTAATCTCGTTCTCGCAGACGCAATTAACGTACGAACTACTTTTCGAAACGAACAAAACGTTTAAATACGCAAAGAAAGTACCGAGATTCTTGTTGCAACAGATGGAGATTTTCATGTCCTAAATATTTTTTACATTTACTATATTTTTTCACATTCACATGTAAATTTCTCACGTACTCTCGTGATGAATGAATTTCAGCATGTACAGCTTTTGCAATATTCAGAACTACATTTGGAAACGTTTGTATATTTGGGATTTATAGCAGTTTTCATTCAATTATTTAGTTATGTAAACTCACAACTTCCTTATTAAGTTTTATTATCTTTTATTACTTGCAACTTCATTTATATAATTTCATAAAGAGAAATCAAATATTATTTATAATTAACTAAAATCTCAAAGAATGCTAATTAGAGTATAAATATAAAAAAATACATCCTTTTTGAATATTAATTACAGTGAAAAAACAAGGTTACTAAACTCCGTGAACCGGAGAAAAAAAATATTCGAAAGGTGCGCTTTTGTGCGTGTTCCAGGGTTACAAGGACGAGTTTTATTGTGTCTGAACGGGGTTAACAACACATGTTAATTGTGATCGAATGAAACTGTTTAATTAGTCCAGAAAGATGTCAACTGTAAACAAAGAGATTATTATCTGCTCATAGATATTTGCAACATCCGGAGGAAACGTAAAATATTTCCTTTGAAAGCATCAAATTGTTGGTTAAACTTTGTGAATTGTTTCATTCATTCATTTACACAAGTTTGTAAATTGTTTTCATTCGACAGCGTTTGTTGCCTTGTTCTTTTTAAAGTTATGTTTAAAATCAATCAAAGACAAACATTGAAATGATGCAGTTCCAGGTAGAAGGAACCGAAGGGTCTGGTAAACTAAAATAAACTAGTTGTACGGCACCCCTCCGGCATTTGGAAGAAATCCATTTCAACATGGGGGGCCTCCGAAATGCATTTGGTCTTGCATCCATCACTTTTCCAGATATTAATAATGCATTCATTTATTTTCCACACTTCTAATCTATAGCTGTTACATTAAGAATTACAACTTCTCATTTTGAATTTATTACTAGCATCTGCATTTGTTAGAAGGTTTTACTCACAAATCCAATAAATACAATTACAATTTTATCATCATTTTATTTATGAATTTTGAGTTATTTTTAATAATCTATACATATAATATATTTATTTATAAAGTAAAATAAATATATTATTTCTTTTTATAAATATTTAAAATTTGGCGGAAGTAAAACTAATATTTATTTTTTTTATGAAGTCGGTCCCCACAAACTTTCGTAATATTGTGTTTTCAAATAAAATCCGAACAAGACGAGTAGAGATGAATGCATTCATGAATTCCGATGTTTATTGTGTTTCGACGATCCGAGATGTTTGCTTAAAATTTCAATGGCAGAAGGAAAAATATTGCACAACGTTTATTTATTTCTCGACCGTGACAATAGAAATAATATTATTCGAGTGCATTTTATTTACTTACCTCCGCATTTCCGTGACATAAATAGAATAACTACATTCTTTACATTTGTCTTTGTCTATAATTTCACAAAATATTTGTAGATTTCTGCAGACCAATTCGGAAATTACAACTTATTTTGACATAAATAGAATAACTACAGTCTTTACTTTAGTCTTACGTTTTGTCTATAATTTCACAAAATATTTATAGATTTCTGCAAACCAATTCGGAAATTACAACTTATTTTAACATAAATAGAATAACTACATTCTTTACATTAGTCTCATGTTTTGTCTATAATTTCACAAAATATTTGTAGATTTCTGCAGACCAATTCGGAAATTACAACTTATTTTGACATAAATAGAATAACTACAGTCTTTACTTTAGTCTTCTGTTTTGTCTATAATTTCACAAAATATTTGTAGATTTCTGCAGAACAATTTGGAAATTACAATTTATTTTGACATAAATAGAATAACTACATTCTTTACATTAGTCTCATGTTTTGTCTATAATTTCACAAAATATTTATAGATTTCTGCAAACCAATTCGGAAATTACAACTTATTTTAACATAAATAGAATAACTACATTCTTTACATTAGTCTCATGTTTTGTCTATAATTTCACAAAATATTTGTAGATTTCTGCAGACCAATTCGGAAATTACAACTTATTTTGACATAAATAGAATAACTACAGTCTTTACTTTAGTCTTCTGTTTTGTCTATAATTTCACAAAATATTTGTAGATTTCTGCAGAACAATTTGGAAATTACAATTTATTTTGACATAAATAGAATAACTACATTCTTTACATTAGTCTCATGTTTTGTCTATAAATTCACAAAATATTTGTAGATTTCTGCAGACCAATTCGGAAATTACAACTTATTTTGACATAAATAGAATAACTACAGTCTTTACTTTAGTCTTCTGTTTTGTCTATAATTTCACAAAATATTTGTAGATTTCTGCAGAACAATTCGGAAATTTCAACTTATTTCGACATAAATAGAATAACTACATTCTTTACATTAGTCTCATGTTTTGTCTATAATTTCACAAAATATTTATAGATTTCTGCAAACCAATTCGGAAATTACAACTTATTTTAACATAAATAGAATAACTACATTCTTTACATTAGTCTCATGTTTTGTCTATAATTTCACAAAATATTTGTAGATTTCTGCAGACCAATTCGGAAATTACAACTTATTTTTAAAATAGTTGTATAAGTTGTATAATAAGTATTAATATATTTGGATTAAATTATGCGGTTTACTCAATGTATGCAGTTTTCCATTTATGGGATTGAGATTGATTTAAATAATAATAAACCCTTTTCTTAGTCAAAGTAGAAATTGTGGTTTGGTCATTAACCGCACAAGACGAGCTGTGGTTGAATAAAAAATATATACTTGCATAAGTTACAGAGGTTATGATAAATTTCCTTGGCGTAAATCAAAATCGGAACCGCGGATAATGATCTTGGAAGAGCGTCTTTATGGGCTTCGCCCATTCAGCTTGGGCGTGAAGGAGATGATACGATGGTCGGGAAAAGGTGGAGATGCAGTTACTACGATGACCGTTGTGTGGGTCGAATTATTAAACGAATTCCTACTTGTTGTGGCTTGTATTCAAGCGCCTAATTAGTAATTAAAGCTGGCCGTGAGATAGAGAGGTGTAGACGAGGAACGTGTACGTACAAAAGTTGTAGATATAAGAGAGAAACGAGACCACAGAAATCAACGCCCACGGTTTGTAAACACGGCATGTTTACGAACCTTTTTTTCTTTCAAAATGGTAAGGGTTTCTTGAGGGTTTTATGAAGGGACACGATCGATATTTAACAGCACCACCTGAAATCATCGCAACAATAACTCAAGAAAACCTTATCGAATATTTTTTGGTATTGACTGCGTTGTTGTTTATGCTGCAGCAGTTAAATCATCAGTTTTAGGAGGATGTTTGGACTTCGTGCCAGACGCGTCCATACGGCGCGAACCGAAATGTTGTTATGACAAGATTAGTTTCGCCAAGTCTTCAGTTTCACATTGAGAAAAAAAATATATATAAGAAAATTAATTACTTGTGTTGTTTAATTTATTATTTCTATCGAAGGCAAGGCGTGAAGTTAAACAGCAAAAAAACTATTCCACGATATTTTGTTTACAACATCAACGTCCATCATAAATCCATTTTAATCGCAAAGGAAATTCATGAAGTGTTTATTAATAACTGCAATAATCCGATAGCATAAATCAAAAGGCTGTCTCTTCTCTGGGATCGTTGGATGCGCGTGTTTCGGTTATAAACAGAGAGAGGTCATGAAAAAAAAAATCATTTCAGCAATGGATTTTAGAAAGCATTTAATTTGATTTAATGGTTTCGTGCGATGATTGTACCTTTTGTGTTGTGCGCCAAAAATCGGTGTCGGCCCGAAGCGCGGATACTTGACAATAAGTTTTATTGCCGCATTGTGTTTATTGAATACACGTGTTATTTAATTCGTTTTTGTTGTATTTATTTTTTTTTGGGCCCGGTTCCGGTCTGATTGCCTTTGCTGTGGGTGGGTTCGGTTCTTCCTTTCTTCTCGTCGAGGTTCTCACGTTATTTTTACAGCATGTTTCACGCAACCTCTTTTTTTTTTCTACCTCTCTTTGTTTCTCGCCTGCACTTACAATCCCATCATCATCATCAACAACGAATCTTTGGATTTAAACTTGTACTTCTTTAAGATTTGAAGGACTTCTTAAGCTGAGGATGAATGAATACTAGTAGTGCTTTCTTCGGACAATACGAATCGTGTTTACAACTATAAGATTGATAAGCGTTTTGAATGATCGACAAGGTCGACTAATTTATTCTTCGATTTATAAATAAGCTGATGTATTGTAACTTTATAATATTGTACGAGCGTCGTCTCGACTGATAAGATAAATTGGAGCCGGAGAGGCGGCATCATCCGAACACGACATTAGGTAGTAATGTTTGAGCTCCATGTGGTACTGAAACAAACACTTGCCAAGGGAAACCAGGATGAGAACAAAAAAATAAGCACAAACTGTAAACAAACCGAGTTTACCAACGTCTTTATCTTATCATCCGTCTCCAAAGTTTTATAGCGTATTAGAAAATATTTAGTAAGACTACTCTCACCTTTGAAGCAAATAAACAATATAATAATTCACTCAAAAAAACTGGTTCTTAATTTACCGTATTTCCAAGAAATATCAAGTTTTTAACACTTAAAACTATAACTAATAAATCATTATTTTTTTGCATACTAATTTTAAGATCTAAAACCGGTTTTCAAAACTTTTGAAGTAACAAACATGAAAAAAATCATCCCTAACATATTATTATCTTGTAAGTAAAGTTCAACGAACCGAGGCTTTATAAGGAGAACAGAATTAATTTAATTTAATATTAAATAATAAATTACACAATTTTATTGTCGTCTCGACATTTATGCTTTCAGTTGCAAGAAAGTTGCAGTTTATTTTATGCTACTCCACCAAAAACTATTCATTATTCAAAATATTTTTGTTTTATTAATCTACAATAATTTTATGTATTCTAACTGTGGATTTTAATTGTTTTTATATATTTATTTATTCGAGAAATTAAAATAAACGTTATTTGTTCCAAATGCTAATGCCTTCCATTGTTAATATTTTCTAAACGCAGACGAAAATATATATATAAAAAAAAATCACCGCGCGTTTCATATGCAGATTCGTTCCCATAAAAAGTTTATTTTTAACTGATATTCCTGAAGTTTTTAATGGCGACACTAAATCACACGGAAAGCTACTAACTTTTATTTCCGGTTATCCGATACGTTATTATACCTGTAACTGTATACTATTTTATTTTTTAAATTTTTATCCCACATGCATCAGTATTCAGAAGTGGATTTTGCACACGACATGAATCGATTTATAATTCGGTGTTGTATTATAAGATGAAGAAATATCCCTTTTGTAAGGAGAGTGTCGAAACTTTCTCCTCGGGAATAAAATGGGAATACAATGAGAAAGGAGGTAATGCACCGTGTGAAGCTTATCCGAATCTCATGATTATTGACTCTTGCGCAACTACGAACCGCTGATAGATAGTGAAGATACCATTTCCCATTGATATTTTTTTTGTTTGGTTTGCTTTTCCAAGAAGTGGATTTGTCGCTATTGTCTTGTACGTTTAAATTTAGATGTCTTAATGCCGAAGAAGGACGTTGACCTGAGCAAGAAAGTTTTCGAGTGAAAAAATTGCGTTTCCTGGGAAATGACCAAATGGCTTTTTCGATTATCCTTCTTCGGCTCTCGGTGGTAGCAACATCTGTCATAGAAAGTGACAAATGGCTAGCAGCGTGTAAAAATTGTGTTTATTCTGGCGACTGCTCACGGCCCAAGAGAAAAGCCTGATAACAACTGAACAAATAAGCTAATCTGCTGCACTAAATACATACCTGAAATATGCCTGCCTGAGGCTCGTTGATTGATTGATCTTCAAAATATTCGGAGTATTTTCATTCGATTATTAACAACGTGAGTGCGCACAAAATTATATAATCATCTACAAGTCTGACCTTTAAAAAAAAACAGTGAAATATAAAATTGTATGAATAGCAATTCATTGCTATTTATTTTATTCATCTACTTAAGTTATAACAAAGAGAATTACATCATTTTTTCAATAGACATAACAAATAATCAATAATTAACATATAACAGTTGTTTATGTTAATAATGTCCACAATTTTCGATCAAAAAAAAAATTTACAGTCTATTAAAAAAAACATTAATCAATGATTTACAACTTTTTTGATAAAGCATATTTAAGAAAAACGTAAATGTAAATAATCGATTATAACATAGACTTAAAGTCAAAAAAACATTAATTTCATAATAAATCAATGTTGTTTTTGTATAAAAAGTCCATTAAATTTATGTATAGTATTTTAAATTTTCATACAAATAAATAAAACATTATTGTTAAAAAAATATTTTAGAGTTAACGTTAAAGTTATAATTAATATAATTTTAGTAGTGAATCTTTATTTTAATTTGATCTTTAAATATAAAACATTTATCAATTGTAAATCATAATTTTTAATTCCCAATTAGATTTTACGTCTGCGTTAAAACTAAACTCGAACTAAACGTTAACAAATTCTGAAATGTCTTAAGCGAAAAACGTATACAACCTACATAAGTTAAATTTGATTAGATCTAATCTTCTTACGTAACGCCTCCATCCTTGAACGTAAATTAGTGTCAATACCGCTCGAATTACTTGGGCAAATAAACCAGAATTCTTCATCATAAAATCCATCTTCTGTTGATTATGCAATTGGCTTTGTTTCTAAAAATAAAAATAAGAGCAGCCACCGCATCGACGCCAATCGCTTCCTGCAACAATTTTCTCAGCCAGACGTTAATAATTAAGTCCGATAAATAAATTCCATCTGGCGCCGAAAATAATCACTTCCTTCTGCGAAACGGAAAAAAAATATAAAAAGAAATAAAACAGAGACTGTATACAGTTATAAAACGCCGCTGAACGTGAACTTCGAACGCTCGGTGTTATATAGCAATAATAATAATAATTCTGACCTTGATCCGATAACCTTTACGTGTTACAATTGGCGAACGATGTTTGTTTCGTTTTATTGTTGCTTATTTGTTGCTTTTGTTGTTCATTTTTTTTTTGGGGAGTGTGTTGTGCCCCGTGGATGGAAGCGGAATTGGAATCAATTGCGAACAATGCGATGCGAACCTTTCACGAACGTGTTCAACCTTCGGTTCTCCCTTTTGTCCAATCAATTTCTCTTCACTTCACCAATCCCGGGATTTACACGTAAGCTCGGGCATAAACATACCGGAGGAGCGTTTCATGATATGCCAGGGCCCGCGGTGACGCAATCGGATTAATTAAGCGTTGCAAAATTGTAAATGAATAAATTCGAAGAAAAAAAAAATGCGATGAAATATTATGGTGGATTCGTTCGAACGGGAAACCGCTTCGACGCTCATTAGACTCGCAATTACTGTAATTGAGAGCTGGTTTCAAGTGTCCTTTTATTTTCGATAACGTTATTTATTTATTTCTTCTATGTTTTCTCTTGCAGATCTGGCTGCGATCAGGATGCTTCTGGACGTGGAGACGGGATCAGCGACGTGCCCAAGCTGCGGCATGCCCTTCGATAAGGGCAAGAAGCGTCGTCTGATCGACAACTGCGGCCACGAAAGGTGCTATTCCTGCATGTTCTCGAGCGAGGTCTGCCCTACGTGCAATCCAGAGGCCGCATCAAAGGACGTCGTCGACTATGCTAATGGTAAGAGACACCTCATTCATCCATCCTTATTAAGCGAAATGCAAATCTTCGCCAACCTATAGGCGAGGGAAAGGATAGAAAAACGAAAGGAGAAGAGACGAAACAAAAGGCATGACTCCGAAAGCTAATCCATTATGGGCTTTATGCCTTATTATTTATTACCTTTGTGTTTGAGGATTATAGAGGAAGCAATAACTGCCATGTTCGATATTGCAGCGGAGATCTTCAAGCGCGGTTTATCCTCCGCAACAACCACGACAATCCGTATTTATCACGGGGTCGTTGAGCCGTTTTTATTGCATAAGACGATAATGGATTTAAAAATAGTTTCGCCTTACATTTGTATGCATTCAATAAATAAAACGATTATTATACAAATCATATATAAACTTCAATTATATCTCAAATATTTCAATAACCACAATAACAATACCTAAAATGTTTAAATAGAAAAAATACACTTAAACTACTTTACTTTTTAAATAAAAGATATTTCAACCTTTGTCAATGCAATGTTTATAATTTGCTCAATTGTAACACCTATTTGGCAAGTACTTAGAAAACAACGTTATTGTACTTGTACACATATTTGGCACATACTTGTAAAACAAGCCTTGGCAAGTATTTAGAAAATAAACATTGGTAGTCTTAAAGATTTTATTATACTTGAAAGTTTACTTGTAGATATATTTGGCAAGTAGTTGAATATCAAGCATTGACAGATTTCTTGAACACCAAGTAATATAGATGAAGTAATTTTTATAAATAAAATACAAGTTTACATTGGTTTCATGATAATTTAACTTACGTAACGTTGTGTTTTTAAGTTTGGCGACCTTTATTTGCGTTTCATGACCTGCAATTGTGTAATATCAACATAAAAACATGAGATTATAATTTGCCAAATAAGTTTATAAACATTTATTTATTATGCAAAATAATAATGCACACTTGTGCTAATTAAATCGTATTTGCAGTCTATATAAGTATTAAATATAAAGCAATTAATTATCAATTAAGTACGTATATAGTAGATTTTATTAGTTGCAAATTATATAAGGTATATCTTGTTTTACTATTTTTTAAACCAAATAAACGACTCAATTTGTACACATTAATTGCTTTCATCTAAAATTATGGAAATTTTGCAATGTTTTACAATAGTTATAAAATTTAATTAAACAAAATTTACGTGTAATTTGTTAATTAATTACGTTAACAAAATACAAACAATTTCACAAAATTCTTAAAAAAAAATAATAACCTTAACCTTTGTCAAAATTAAATAACACAAATTATAATTACGTGGAACAAAATTCTATAAATATTTAATAATTTTTATATTGCAGATATTAGTAGTTTATGAATTATGTAATTTATTTTAATTTAGTTAAATGTTGTGAGAAATACTTTTTTTTTATATTTTTTGTTAGTTAATATGGATTAGATTAAATGATAAGATGTAAATGTTATGCAGCGAATGGACAAGAATGTTTGAGCATCGAATCAAGATAAAAAATAAATAAACGAGTCCAAGAGATAAATTGAAGTGGAACAATAACGTCGAGTTTCGTAAATATATTTTCGAGCTTTCTTTCGCATTTGAATAAATTCCGTCCTATTTTCGTGAGAGCAACTTGAAACAATTCCAAATGCACGTCCAATTACTTGAAAACTACAAAATTTTCCTGTTCGCTTCGTTTCATAATAGGCTTTTATCCTACCTCGTTTTCCAACGGATTAAGAAATCTAGGAAAGATAAGGTAAAAAAATAATATGAAAGAAGCTAACAGTAGTTTCCCCGATTTCGCTCCATTCATTAAATTGTGTGTGCGTGGCAAAGTCCGGTACTTTTCGAAGCGCAAATATTGGACATGCATGGATTCGTAAACAGACGGATTTGAGTTTTCAATTAAGACAGAAGTGTTATATCCACGGACGCGACTGCGGATTGATGATGACGTAAACTTAACCCAGAAACGCGGTAAATGAATGAAGGCTTCTGGTGTCATCATCGCATTCCGCGCGGATAAGGCGCCATTTGCGCAAATTGTTTTTAATAATGCGTAGACGTGTCCGGTTCAAGTGGGCATAGGATTTATGTACGAAGAGCGTGGACTGTTCATAACTTTCAGTTAATTAGAACCGAGTTCTAGGAACGAGCGCCGGGATAGAAGTCCATGAAAGCGAGAGCGAAAAGAGGAGCCATAAAAAGATGAAATGGGGTGTCCCGATATATATATAAACTACACAGCACTAAGGTTGCTGTTATCTCATTAATCGCTGAAGAGATTTTTATGCCTCCATTATTCAGGTGCCTAACAATGCGAAGATAAAATTGAGTGAATTATCCGACATCCTTGAAACACACGGAGAAAGTTTTTTTTCTTCTTCATTTGCTACAGGTCATTGGTACTACATTACATACTCCAAGCTGTACGTCTCCCCATCTACAAAGACCTATTGATAAGCGAACATTTGCATTTGCGAAATACTAACCCACTTTAAATATTTATCGAAGATTATTAATTTTATCTCTTTATAAATATATTTATCTGTGTTCAGTTTTCACACTTTGAAAACGCAGCAGCAAAAGTTTCCTTTTTCACATCTTCAGGTACAAGAAAAAATGATAAACTTATTTAATTTTAAATACTTTAGAAAGATAACACTCAATGGTATCTTTTAAATTTAATTTTCAATATTTTCTTATTTAACAAGATTATGTAACATTGACGTTTAAAACGTCAGAAAATAAATTAAAATGTTGACATTGACAACAATTTTAAATTTATTTATTTTTTTACGTAATTTTTTTATATTTATAACATAGAAATACAAAAATATAAAAATATTTTTAAATTGATTTTACGTATTTAATTGTATGAAATAAATTGCGATTACTATTATTCTTTCCTTAGTAAGAAGCTCCTAGTAAAATACACTCGAAAGTTAAAGGTGTTCTATTATATTCGTTTCGTCTCTCTTTCAATTTCGTTTAGAAATAAGAGTAAATGTTTTTTCTTGAAGCTCATCAAAGTGTTAATTAATTTTTCTAGTGTTGCCGCAGTCGAAGAAACTGGGCTGCTCGGAACTGCGAGGCTCGGAGATTACTTTGTACGGCGAAGTCACGTCGCCCCTTTATGAGAAATGCCAGCCGCAGAGCACGAGGAATAAGGTCAAGACGAACGGACATTTCACTTCTTTCATACAAGTAAGTTCTCTTCCGATATTCTCAAGATGAAGAAAAAAGAAGGAGGCAGACACAACAAACGGCAAAAATATAAAATGGAACACGTCCGGTAAATTCGTGTTCTGTTTACATTTTAGAGGTGTTTATGTCATCGACGTGGAATACATTATAAGGGCGAGTTTCGCCCTCCGAGGACACGGACTGATAATGTATTCCGCAGGCGACGGTCGTTGTTAAAATTGAATTTCAATAGGGCCCCACCGTTGGAACACACGTGGAATGCTATTAATTCCTTCGGCTAATACTCCCGATGCATTCATAGATGATACAAAATTTACTGCGTTTTTATGTAAATCCATTCACTGTTTTACACGCAATTCGAAGAGCATCGGTCTTGGGCCAACACAAATTATCATCGAAATCATGGTAATGATAGCCCCAACTGTAAACCTCTAATCGTTAATAAAAACTTAATTAACAATCGCTTTTAATAACGTTATTAGCATCTACGGCAATTAAATTATATATTCAAAATGCTCTTTACAATCGATGGCGTTCTGTAAACACTGCCTAGCTTTTACCTCTCGCGCTTAAATTATTCTAATTAGGCGGTGACATAAAGTCCTGGACTAATCGCGCTTTGTATATTCATGACTTTATCCAACGTAACGAGTCTTAACTTCTTTTATTATAATTTTGTATTTGTGACAGTACGTTGATTCTTTAAACCTTTAAGTGTCAACGTACCCACATAACGCATCGATTATATAAAAACATTTTTTGTAGATTTAAATCTAAGTTATGACTTGCAACTTTTATTCGAATTACTTAACGAATTTTAAATCAGTAAATCAAGTCTAGAAATTGCAAGTTTCCAATAATTGGAATTATCGGTTGCGTTAATCACCCAAGACGGAAACCGATTTCCAATTAACATTTCGAACTTAATTACAGCCATTTTGATTTATTATTGTCTTATGGGAAAACGTTTAAAGCTCTCCGGGATTTGTTCCCTCCGCATATTCGAGCGTAATGTAAATTCAACGTGATTGAAATTACGTATGGGAAAACCACTAGCGTTTTTCGAATAATTAAATTTCAAAGGGACATAACTGCACGTACGGGATACAAGAAAAATTAATTACGAGGAAATTGTATTTCTTGTTTGCTTCGATTGAAGTGAGTGTAAGCATTTTTGCGGTTGAGATAAACTAAACCGATGATCAGGAGCTTTTCTTTTTCATCCTTTTGTTGCGTTACATCACTAGAATTTCATATTGCGAGACATCTAAATTTATGATTCATAGCGCGAGTGCCATCTCAAATGGTTTAACAAATGTTACGAGCAGCTTCTGTGCAGGCTTCGATCCTTAAAGGCAGACAGGAATGATTTATTAGTGGAGAATATGACGTGCCCGTGAGGAGACGGGTACAAGGAAAAATAACGAAGAAACACAATCGTCTGCCGAAGGTAGAAGGACTATAATCATTAAACTCCATGTTAATACTCGCTCCGACAATTGTCTCTCAGCTCGAAACAATATCTCGGATTGTTCTCGTATTACTAAATCACTCATTAAACATGATGGATTTGTGGACGTTTACATGGCGAACGAATTTTTGTATTTTTCTTTTGAGGATTATAAAAAAAAACGAAGCGCTTTTAACACTCTCACCTCTTTGACCCGTGTTCCGATTTCTCAATATTTATTTACGTTGACGGTGTTTAAGTATTCGAAAAAATTAATTAAATTTAAATACGAATCCTGTTTGGGCTGGTCAAAGGCCAGATGAGACCACTCTTAAATCCGAAGTGTGTTTATTTTATTCCAATTTTCTCGTTGTACGGTTTCATTATTGTGATGATGAAGAAAAAGAGGAGTAGTATAAATAAATTGACTTGATCCGATTAAGAGAGCGGTGGCCGTTCGTGAACGGCAGCTTTAAGATCCTTCCATCCACTGAACCGGGATGACGGGATCCTCTTAATTGTGAGTTGTCTCTTTTCTTTCGGGCTCCCTTCTCTTCCGCATTGAATTTAGTTTGGGTCCGCGCATCCCTCCTTTTGTCGGAATTACATTTTATGTACGAGAACATATCCGTCCGTGGGCTGCGCTTTTTTCTTCCTTCGTTCCTCCTTCTACTATTATCATTGTGAGCAATATGTTGTGTCTGTAAGAGGAAGTTGTTTCAAATTAACAGCTTCCTGCAGCCGCTGAAGAGACGACTCGAGGTCCATTCATGCGGAATTTACTGTTACACAAGTTCAATGGATCAATTTCGTCTCACAGTCTCTCAGAGATTCTCATCTTGTTGCATTTATTTCGTTTTAATCGATTTCCAATCAATTAATTGAACTGCGTAAACCGTAATAATAATGATGATGATGATAATAGTAACGAATATTTATGATAATTGTATATAATATTAATTGATTGTTTATATAATGGGATTGTTGCTATTTGTGCGCAGAATCGTCAGAGCCCGGCGGTGGAGTCTGGACATCCGGAGAAACTGCCGAAGACCAGACCATCGAATCCTCGGGTGAGGCCATCGTCGGAGAGAGAGAACCACCAGCAGAACGTGATGACTCAGAGCTGTCCGACACCTCCTCAGTCGCGGAGGAGATACTTCCTGAGCCCTAAAACCCTCCGCAGTCCGTTCGGGCAGCGGGCTGCCAGCAGACAGACATCTGGAGATTCAGCTTTCTCAGGTGAGTGCGTCTAGACTGGTGGGTAGAAGACGGGGCCTCCTCTCCTCTTGCTGGTGAGCCTCGCGCTTCCATCGGGTGGATGGATAATTTGCAGAGAGCTCTTTTGCCGTTTGCCTCTCTCGCGTGCGAACAGGCAGCAGCAGCAGCAACAGCAGAGGTGAGGAGGAGCGAAGAGTTGAGAAAAGAAGGAACGCGAAGGAAGGTTCGTTGCACTCGCCGGCGACGTGCATAAAAGCGGAATAGAAAGAAGCAGCGCAAAACCTAAATAAATATCACACCTTAATGCATTTCATGAACTTAATTCGCCTGCTCGTAGTAAACCTTGATGATGATGACATTTCCTATTTACGTTTAGAACGAATGACTTCATCGACCACATCGACGGACAGCAAATATTGGCCTAGCACCTTACTAGGAAAAATTCGCTCCTTATGGTCGGCTGGTAGCTCCAGTGCTAGCACTGGGCTCAATCAACTCATATCAGGCAGGCATACACCATACGATTTGCAACTGTTTTCTTTGTTTTCGTTGTATTTGCTGTTGTTATTTTGTTATTGTGTATTTTGTGCAATTTTCACGCACGCATTGTTCTCTGCATGACCACTTACAAAACCAGAAATCCCCTAATTACACTAGCACTAGCATTTGCGCGTTCATTTCCAACTTACAAATTAGTAGATTTATCAGCGTCAAGTGCGCCGCCCTATTTACTTCACGTCCCGCCCGCAACATTGATTTATGCTATAACCATTACATATTAGCCAAATTTGCAATTGTAATTTTTAAAATTAAATCTAATCAGTGAGAAAACCCAAACTAATCTAATCGAATTGAATCGATGTACAAGTTTCAGTATTTTAGTGCGATGATCAGAGTGCTGACATTATGAGTAACTCCAAATAATAACGCAACACTTTCTTTGTTCAATTCTAGATGATGATTGCGGCAGCGAGAAGCAACTGGCCAAAAAGTCATCAGATGCTATGTACATGCGTCTGGGATTGTTGCTGGGAGACAACGCAACTCGGAGGTCGAAGAGGTTGATGCCTTCCTCGAGAGCCACTCACGAGTCCTGCTCATCCCTGGCCAGTTACGACACCGGGGCTGTGATGTCGACCAACACGAGTCCAGTATCCACCTTGACTGGGAGCTCCGAAGACCAACACAGAAACAATCCAGGCTCAGATAGCGTGGGCTCGTTAATGTCCATGTCCGTTTCCGGTCAGAGCAATTGCAGCTCGAGTCCAATTAGCAGGAGACATAGTGTGACAAGTATGTGACTTTGTTTAAGTGTTTGCAATTGTTGTTGTTAATGGGTTTGTTCGTTCTTCCTGCAGCTACCCAAGGTGGACAGGTCGAAGATTTGTCTATGTTTCATTCGCGTCGGAATTACGCCAGGAGGTCGGCGAGAAATGGCACGGTGAAAGGTCCGATCGATCCGAAAATTAGATTCGCTCAGTACCGGACGCCTCAATTAACGCTGAAGCCTTTGTTCTTCGAAGTACCGTTGCAAGAACCCGATCCCTTATTCTTGGGCCGACAGTGGCTGGTGAAAGAAATTGGAGAGATTGTCGGTCACTCGTCGCCCGGCGTCCTTCTGATGGGCAATCCAGGAACCGGTAAAACTGCCCTCATCCTGCAACTCGTCGAGTACAGTTGCTTCGGACGCAGGATGAGTCCGCAAAGTATCCATTCCCCCGACAGATCTCGCAGTCCGTTGTACTGCCAAATACCCGAAACCACGGCAGAGAGGATCAAGAGTCTGGCAAACCGCGTCGTCGCATACCATTTCTGCCAAGCTGACAACAACAACAGCTGTTTAGTACCTGATTTTATTCATTCGATCGCGGCTCAATTGTGCCAAGCGCCGCAGCTCTCTGCATACCGCGATCATCTTTTAAGCGAAACCCACCTCCAAGGAGCGTTATCTTTAAAGGAATGTATAGCAAACCCAGATTTGGCCTTCAACCGTGGAATTCTTGAGCCTCTGGCGAGCTTACGCCGCATCGGGAAAATCGATGGTAGCAACTGCGTTATTTTGGTAGACGGTCTTTGCGAGGCCGAATACCATCGTCCGGACCACGGGGATACAATCACCTCCTTCTTGGTAAAGCACATGCCGCAGTTCCCATCCTGGCTGAAAATAGTTGCGACCATTCGTACCCAACTGCACGAAATTTCAAAGCAACTTCCATTCACAAGGATCTCATTAGACAATATTAACACGAACGAGAATCTTCAGAAGGATATTTTGGAGTTCATAAACTACCGCGTCAAGAATAGCTCCAGTATACAGACGAACATCACTGCCAGCGGTGTAATCGAACATCTCTCGCAAACCAAATTCGCACAACACCTACTCACCCTCAGTCAAGGCTCCTTCCTCTTCGCCAAACTTACCTTAGACCTAATCGAAAGGCGACACTTAGTCGTCAAATCCTCAGGCTACAAAGTTCTTCCAGTTTCCCTTGCCCAAATATACATGCTTCACTTCAATCTTCGCTTCCCAACACTCAGATCCTTCGAGAAAGTCACCCACATACTAAGCGTATGCTTAGCAGCGTTATATCCTTTGACTTTGCTAGAAATTTATTACTCCGTTAATTCTCTCTTGGTGGACACATTCTTGCCGTGGGACGAGTTTCTGCAGCGGTTCAAATTGTTATCAGGCTTCTTGGTGAAGCGGTTGGATAACACCTACATGTTTTTCCATCCCTCGTTCAGGGAGTGGCTAATTAGACGGGAAGATAATGAAAACAGCAAATTCCTTTGCGACCTGAGAGCCGGACATTGTGCAATAGCCTTTAGACTTTCGAGAGTTCAAGCACCATTGGACGCTGAAAAGACTCTCGAATTGGGTCATCATATATTGAAAGCTCACGTCTACAGAAATATGACGCTCGGCGATATAAGTTCCAGAGATCTGCAGGCCCAATGGATCATGGACAGTTCAATGGAAGTCTCGGATGCGGTATGCAATCTGAGAAATGTTTACAGCCCGAATGTAAAAGTATCCAGGCTCTTACTTCTGGCAGGAGCTTCGGCCAATCATGTCACGGACTTCTTGGGCAATGCACCGATCCTCTGCATGTACGCAAACGAAGGTATTGTTCCGATGATCTCGCTTCTTCTCGAATTTGGAGCGGACGTTGAGCTTTGCAACAGTCAAGGATGCACTGCCTTGTCTCTGGCTTCGGCCAAAGGGCACTGCGACGTCGTGAGGAATTTGATCGCCGCTGGAGCGAGCCCTGGACACGCGGATACCGCTGGTTATTGCCCCTTGGTGCACGCCGCTCGGAACGGATGCTTGAACGTCGTCGGTTACCTGCTGGCATGTGATTGGTTGCTGAAGACTCCCGAAGACATCGAGCTTCCAGATGCTGCCCAGCAAGCGCTAATTGCCGCCGCGGGTCAAGGTCATCACGAGATTGTGGAGTATTTATTGGACATGGCTGAAGTTAATGTGGATTCTTGCTGCTCGTTAACCGGGGAAACAGCACTAACAGTCGCAGCTTCTAATGGCTGTGTCTCCGTGGTCAATGCCTTAATCAACCGAGGGGCCAGCATTTCCGTCACGAATAAAAAGGAAATGCCACCTCTACTGTTAGCCGTTAAAGAGGGTCATTGGGCCATCGCGGAAAGGCTTATCCAAAACCATGCAGCTCTCGAACAATGCGACAACAATGGTAGGAGCCCATTGATGTTGGCCGCCTCCGAAGGACACGTCGGAATCATCGAATTACTTCTAGACAAAGGTAACCGATTACATTACATTTCCGTTCAATCAAACTAAAATATTTTTTTTGGTATAATTAGGTACTAATTTAGAGAAGCAGGACCAAGAAGGTTTAACAGCTCTTTGCTGGGCGTGCCTGAGGGGCAAAAAACTAGCTACGCAATCCTTGCTCGACCGGGGAGCCCTGTTAAACCACTCCGATAAGACCGGAAGGACTCCTTTGGATTTAGCAGCATTCCAGGGTAATCCTTCAATAGTGCAACTTCTTTTAGAAAGGGGCGCTCTCATCGAACACGTCGACATCAACGGGATGCGACCACTCGACAGAGCCATCGCTTGTAAAAATATCAATGTAGTTCAATGTTTCCTCAAGAAAGGGGCGAAATTGGGTCCAGCCACCTGGGCCATGGCGCAAGGAAAGCCAGATATAATGTAAGTTAATCAAAACTAAATAGAATCAGAAAATGTAACTAACCAATCAAATCTCTATACTCTAGGCTTATCCTGCTCAATAAACTCCTTGAAGATGGAAACCTGCTCTACAGAAAGAGCAGATTGAAGGAAGCCGCCCATAGATACCAATACGCGCTGAAAAAGTTCCCTTCGGAAGACTTGACTGTCAACAATGTGAAGTTCAAGCAATTGAAAATCAACTTTTTGCTCAATCATTCAAGATGCAAACGGAAATTAAAGGTAAAACCACTGATTTTTCTATATATTCGACTTACTTATCCTTATTATTGATCTCAGGAATACGAAGAGTCCATCGAACTGGCAAACGAAGCGCTCAAAATGAAATCCGATTCGTACGAAGCTCATTATGCCAGGGCCAAAGCGCGATTGGATTTGGGCCTCAACGAGCAAGCATTAGGTGACGTTATCGAAGCCCTTCGATTAGTGTCTCCGCAAAACGGAGAAGTGCGTAAAGTTCTTCTGCACTTGAGAGAGGACATCTCTTCGAGCATGTCACCGAACAAGAACAGGATCATGAATAACAAGGACTTCGCTATTTCCGTGGACACGCTCCACGAGTAATAACTAAAAAAAAGCAAAGCATAAAAAAGGAAGAAAAAGAAGACTGCATTTTATTTTGTATAGTTAAAGTCGAGGAGAGAGCGACATATAAGCAATGCAAAGAAATACATATTCGTAATGCAATTATTATTATTATTATTTTTTGTAAATAAGTTTTTATTTTATTTAATTTATTTGTTGACTTTATTGATTATCATTCCTTATACGGATGGAACATCCTGTTATTATTTGTTATACTGCTTATTATAATTTAGTAGCTTGCCATTTGTTCGGTGGAAGTTTTTCTTTTCTTTTTCTTATTAGCAAATTGTTCACTTTCATTTTATGTTTTCATTTTATTTTTTCCGTTTGTTTCACGTTTTCAACATATTCGGTGGAGAAGATGACGAGAGAGAAGATTTGTTTCTAATTTATTTGTATTTAATACTTGACTAGAGTTCTATTTATATCTTCTAATTTAATAATTGTGCTAAGCATAAGAGTGAAATATTATATACACATGCATAATTATATATCTTATATTATATACATTATATATTCCAGGCTAAACTGGATGCAGTTGTGAACTGTGTGCGTAACTATATACTTTTTTTGTTTTCAATTTGTACTCCTGTGTGAATTCGTATATCTTATTTAAAGAAAAGAAATTATTTAAAAAAATGAAAATGTTTTATGTAACCCTCAGAAAGGTGCTGAAATTATTAAATATTAAACAATACTTTGTATAACGAGAAATAAAGAAAATTATTATTATCCACTTTTATTAATTACTCTAAAAATTTATAGATTATGATGAAAAACAAAGAAAATTCTTTAACAAAATGAATATTTTTTAACTGATCTGAAAGATCAATTATAAAAAGAATATATAGGAAACTGTTCTAAAGGTTTGGAAGCTCTGGGCGAAATTTTACAATTACTTTTTAATTTCTTTGATAGTTGGCGCTCCATGTAACAGTAGCTTAGATAACTCTTTATACTATAGTTTTAGTTTGCCTATATAACAACCTAGAGTACTGTGAATGTAAACAAACCAAGAGACAAGAACTGAAATGCGACGTAAAAGTGAAAAGTCATCCAAGCATAAGAAGAAACGAAAGTACTCTTCGTCTTCATCGTCCACAACTACATCCTCGAGTTCATCAAGCTCATCAGATTCGGACTCCTTGTCCAGTCATTCTGAAAATGATTTCAAAAGGAAAAAAATGCGTAAAAAATCACGACGATCTTCTACCTCATCTTCATCCGAAGAAGAGATGAAGAAGAAAAAGTTAAAAAAGAAGGTAAAGAGGAAGTTAAAGCACAAAAAAACTGAGCAGAAGGAATTGAAAGTTGAGGAGACGAAAGAAGATGAAGTTGAAGAATCAGTTGACATTCCTTTATCTTTGATGTCCAAGCCTATGGCACCAATGACAAAAGAGCAATGGGATAAGCAGCAAAGTGTTGTTCGGAAAGTTTATGATGAATCAACTGGTCGGCACAGGTATGAAGTTTACAATTTTATATTTAGAAAAAAATCTATTTTTAATCTTGCAGGTTGATTAAGGGCGATGGAGAAGTTATTGAGGAAATTGTAAGCAAGGATAGGCATAAGGCTATCAATCAACAAGCTACAAGAGGAGATGGAAACTTCTTCCAGCAAAATGTACATAAGAAGAATTGATTTGTTTGAGACTTTGCACTATTTTATTTTCTTAAAATACTTTTCTGTTCATTTACAATTGCAGGTGTATAGATGGTTCTATACTCTATGCATATGTAATTCATTAAACTTGTTATAGAGGCGCTTCTATTTTGAGCTTGTCAAACATTGATGTGGTGACTGGTGCTGACTTTACAATTCCAATTACCACAAAATTAATAAATAAAATGTTGTCTACAGGTAAATTTATAATACTTTATATAATGTAAAAGGTTTTTATATATGATAATAAACTAATAACTTGACAATTACGAAATCGTGCTAAATATTACCATTTGTAGTTGCAGGAATTTTCGAAAATTATGGTTGGTTTTTGTTTGGATTTGGGGTGGTTGTAGCTTTCTCTCTGAAGAAGCTTCAGCCTAGGATTACAGCCTGGAGGAAAAAGGTGGAGGATGATGAATATGCAGCGAAATACCATAAGAGTGAGTAAGTGTTGCACATTATGTGTGGGTTTATTTATGTTTTTAATGTTTAGACCCAGATCTGATAGCTGCAAGACTTGCAGCCCAAGAGGCTCATATAAGAAAGTTGCAAGAAGAACATGACAGGGCTGCTGAAGTAAATAGGCTGAAAATGGAAGAGGTATTATTTAGTATTTAATAAATTCATGTGCAAAATGTGACTTTCTCTTATAACCGTAGAAGGAGAAGAAGAAAAGGGAGGAGTTTTTGGAGAAGCAAGATGGAACTAGTTCGGGATCAAAGTTGGGTTTCAAGTCAAGTATGAATTATATAGTTAAATATCAAATCACATTGTGTAAAAAATTGATTTAAATTTTAGACTACAATCCTTTGATGGGTGACACTTCCAGAGGATATAGAACAACAAAGAAAAGTCCTTGTGGAGGAGGTGGATGTGGCAAATAAATAATTAAATGTCAAAGTACTTATTACAAATAACCATGCATTTATTAAACCATGTTATTATATTTATATATTAATTTGTCTTCAAGTAACTTTTCTCAACTATTTGTTTAAAATGTTTTATGTATATTTTTATATAGGAAATTAATGGGTCTGAAAGTATATTAATAAATTTCATTAAACTTGCCACATTAACTTTAAATGAGTAACCTTGGTAATCTAAGAACCAGTATAGTCTAATCAGTGGTAATTAGTAAATATAAGAATTCCAACAATTATTACTTAATGTGCTTTCCTCGCTAAAAACAAACAATTTTCAAAGAAATCTATGTGTACTTAAACCTAATTCTAATAGAACCATTTTTAAATTTGAACTCGCATTTACCATATTGAATTTTTGCGCTTTTCCAAAATTTAAAATTACATGACTATTAATTTTAAATTTTGGAAGAAATATTATAAAATATTTCTAAGAAATATATACAAAATATCGTTATTTTCAAGATTAAAAAATTCATAATCTATTCAAGAATTTTCATTGCATAACCATAACGTACATAAAACAAATATAGATGTATACAAATATGCTGTATATCATGACTTCTTAATGCTGCATCCACACCACCATAATTTTATATTATATAATGCCATAATACAAATCGACTATGAAAGATAATTGTTTATGCTTTATTCACATATTTCTAAAGCATTTACACAAATATGTTCTTTTTTAACTTCCACACCTCGCTTTTAACCTGTATCAAGCAAAATTATGTCAGCTTCAAATAAATTTCATAATTTTGAAGTTAACAGTTATGGCTTTATTCTTGTATAATTTATTGGTGAATTAGCTACATCACTCCTGGGAAGCCCATGCTACCAATGAAATGTAGAAAATTTAAAAAAAATATTTAATTTTTGAAAACATAATATTGTATGCATCCATACTATTAATATTAGCTATGATAAAATTCCATGATAACAACTTACAACAAATTATGGATTCAGCACTATTCATATTTTTCAATAGTATTTAGTGGAATATGTCTAGTCTATTAAATTAGCTATTGACGTTACAATTAAATAGAAGTCCAAGAACTCATTACTAACCGGTTTCATTACAAAGTTTAACAAATATGTGTTTGAAATAACGTATTATTTTCGTAATAAGTATAATTTTATTTAATTTGAATAATATAATGCTGCATCCACACTATTACTACTAACACTGTCATTTAGTCACATTTTAAATAGAGTGGAACGAAATTTAGGATTCTTCTTTATTTTATATATTTATTTATTAATATTTAATTAATTGTAAACTTTTTTATATTCTAGCTTTCTGTTTGTACCTGATATTATCTGATAATTATATGAGGACACGGCGGAAACTGGCAAAATTGTTCACAGAAATGTGGTGGAAATTAAGAAAAGAAGAAAAATTGTAGATAAATCGATAATAAAAATGTATGAACTGATTGCTAAGGTAACTGTTGATATGTTAATTTTTCTGTGACATGTAACAAGTTTTATTTTAAAGTTTTAGAAAGATGTGGTGATATAATGATTGACATAACGTATTGTTTCCGAAGTTCCTAAATTGGATGCTCTCCAAGACCACCTGCACGTAGAAGTCAATTAATAGATTCTAGGACGTTGCACTCTGCATGTTAATTCACCACGAGCTTAGAATATGGTAAGAAGCCACATAATGATCACGGAAAAAGATTTTCTTTTGCGTTCCTTGATTTTCTCAGTACCAAGAACAAAACAGTTTTTTGTTTATTGTTGTTGCGTAGATTTTTTAAAATTTTCAAATTATACGCGATAGCAATCTATTAAGGTGGCCTCCTTGCATGCCATTCTCAAAATTAGGCTTGACCTACAAACGTACGCCGATGTACACGTTCACGTCCGCAGGACACCTAAAACCGCATCCTGTCCGTGCCTCCTTCCAGAACCTTGGCTTCATCCTGAAGAGATGGCGCGAGTTGCTGTCGCGCGGCATTTTTTTTTACCTCACCTGCCGCCTTCCTTTACCGGTTTTGAAAACGAAACATACGCGAGGGACGCGATAAACCTGTTTCTGTACTGCTCATTGGTGGAGTCCCGGACATGTGACCACGACGGCGGCGACCACGGCGATCGCGGCATGTCCGTTCCTATTTGTTGTTCCTCTTCCACCGTGGAATAGATCAGAAGGAGATTATCGCGCCCCATGTGCAATTAACGCATCGCCAGTTCGCGCGAATTTCCGGAAACCGGAAATAACACCCGCGGCGACTGTTGTCCTTTTCCCGCGTGCATTTACCAAAACAAAAACAGAGATTGCAACTCGTAAGTTCCAAGCACTTTTGAATTTTTAAGCACTTCTTTGTCACAACAACAAGTGGTATTTCAGACCAACTTCTGAAAATTGAAGTCAATTATATCCCATAACTTCATTTGTATTCAATTTAGTAATTATACATATTTTTTACACATTTTACAGTAAAATATAAGTATAAATTATTTAATATTAATAAAAAATTTAATGTAAGTTTTTTTAAAAACTATTTAAAATTATGTTAAAATCCCTTTAAATATTAAAGAATATATTAAATTAGTAACCTTTCGTAAAAAGTCAATAAACTAACTTGCTTAACTTTTGCAACAAAAATTATCAATTGATTATTTTATCTCTCAAATTTTTTAATATTTAATATTAAACATATTTTAATCCACTAAAATAACAGTGCAATATTTTAAAATTACCACATATTTTTTTTAACTATTAGACTTGTTTATGTAATATTTTGTTGTAAGAATAAATTTTACACCTTCTACAACAAAGCGTTACTTACATTTAATGATAATAACAATGCATTACGTAAACTGTATCGATATGTGATTTATTTTCTGTTGTATTTAATAGTCATGGCTCATATTGTTAGAAATAACATTTAAACATTCAACGATGATTCATTCATAGTCATTCTGTTTAAAGAAAGTCAATTTATTTATCACCACATTTTTATACATCCTTTTAAAGATAATGCGCGTGTATCAAAATCAAATATCGATATTATTAACTTAAGTAAGGAACAAATGATAATAACTTTTATGTAAATATTTTTTTAAATATATTTAGTTTACGTTTATTTTTAGATTTAAAATGATTATTCTTTGTTCATTAAATGCTTCTCTACTGTTTGGATTTAAAGATTTTTTTTTGTAAAGTCATGATCTTTCTCAGACTTTTCGATTGGAATCTAATTCTTCCTACGCACGACTTGGTTTCTTTTCCACATAAATTTATTTGACATCAAAGAGATTTAGTTTTATTTTAAATATAAAATGTTTATTTTAAATCTACTAAAAAAAAAATTACGAAACTATTTGAGGATTTTATTGAGTTTTATTCATAAATTTAAATACAATTCATTAAAATGATTTAATTCTATTACATCATTGAAAATATTGCATAAAAAAGTTGTTTTGAGAAATTATTTTAATTCACTTTTTTGTGTGTATGATTTCACTCCAAGAAGTCGTACTCCTAAATAATTATTATAAATAATTATACCTTAATTAATCCCGGGATATTTAAAATTAATTTCCCACAAATCCCGAGAACTCCTGCGAAAATATACTAATGACCAAATTTTTTTTTCAAACGGAAAGTAATGATAATTATAATTTTACGAATAGTGGGTGAATTAATATTCGATTTACTCGATTTCTAAAAACTAAACCTAAATGAAATAAGTATAAAAATATGATTAAATTACTTTTATAACTCATTTTTATTACTTATTGTTCTGATTTATTAGTATTGTAGCAAGAACAAAAAGAGCGATTGTCACGTAAATATTGTTATTGTTAAATTTGATGTCGTTCCAATTTTCTTGGCCAATAAAAGTAAAGCAATTTTGCGGCCAGGAATATTAACCTCAGGCAATAATGTGTACGTCGTGCACTTTCCGTGATATGGAAATAAACCGTGTTGCTTCCTCAATCAAAAAATAAATAATAATCGCGCTCCACTTGCTTACGTTTCATTCGGTTAATTGGCGAGACTCGCCCACGACGACACGTTAAAAATAACAACATTAAAAACGTTCCTATGATTTAAGTCACCTTAATATATTCTGACTAACGTAGTGCTCTATTTTTAAGCTGATTACAATTTTACTCGATGTTTGAATGAATAAGATATTTTATCAAAAATAAAAAACGTTACTCACAGCATTTTTTTAGTATTACAAATTTTCATCAATGAGTTGTTTTTTTTTAAATATTTTCTGTATGTTGTATATCTAATATCAATTTTACTGCAAAGACCTCCTAAAATGTATATGGCTAGGGTTCTTATGTCTACCCCTCAAAAACCGAGATTCTACTACTATTTTCTATAAAAAAATTGAGAAATGTCTCAAAATAGAATGCATTTACCAATTTTTACTGTAAAGACCTCCAAATAATAAAATGCATATATCTGGGGTTCTTATGTCTACTTAATTGATATCTAGGGTCCACGAGACTATTAATGTGGGCCCCTCAAAATTGAATGTATTTAAGTACTAAATCCATTTTTTGAAATTTTTATATTTTGATTTCATAAATTTCATAAAAATATACACTTCCAGCTATAGGGGGTACCTTAGTTAAAAAAATGTTTGGAGCCCTAATAAGATTTTGCGAGCAAGACAAACATTTGAAGTTCCTGTATTTTTCAGCATTTTTTTGTGTTAAGGCATATTTAAAAATGATTGAAATATTTCTGATTAATTATTTAAATTAAAAATTTTGTAGATATTATATGAAATAACTAAATGAAGTATACAAGGTTTTAGTGGTAACATTTATTTATAATTTTTGTTTTACAAGTTTATGAAAATATTTATACCGCAAACCAATTTTATCAAATATTTATTGGATGTGAGATGGTAAATATTTTGTTTAAATCACATTGTGTTTCCTTTAAGTATAAAGGTCATGAGGAAGTTTATAATATTCAATGGAGATGATTACGTATTGTTATGTCGTTCCGTCCTTAAAGATATGCGTTAGTTTACTATTTACATCGATAATAATCTGAGACTTCGTTGCTTGTAGTTTATTTCTGGTATTGGTATCCTTTGTATTATTGGTAAGTCTGTCTGTTTGTGACTACAAAGAGTCACCTTGACATTGATTGATTACACCACAATTGCGTAAATAGTAATTAGTCTCTCGGAAAAGAAGTATTAATTATGCACAATTAGCATATTTAGAATAAATTTAGATCAGTATAATCAACACTTACTTAATTTCTTTCTTTATTACGTTCTATTATACTTATATTAATATTTCAGACAATATATTCGCTCGAGCGTACAATTTTACTTAGATCAATCGGATACTTTGCAAACATCATTAATATTGTTTGTCTTGTGAGCAAGTTATTTTCTAAAATTTAACTTCGGAAAAATGTACGTTCGTGTGAATATCTTACCTTTGCACAAATGAAGAACAAAAAAATGCACACATTTACTTAATGTATTTCCCAAGTTAGTACCTTCGATTATATTATATCTATAATTAAGGTGAACTAACCTAGAGATATTCGCACGAACGTACAATTTTACTTAGATCAATCGGATTCTTTGCAAACATCATTAATATTGTATATTTGTTTTGTGTGCAAGTTATTTTCTAAAATTTTACTTCGGAAAAATGTACGTTCGTGTGAATATCTTACTTTTGTACAAATGAAGAACAAAAAAAATACTTACATTTACTTAATGTATTTCCCAGTTTTGTATCTTCGATTATACTATATGAGTAATTAAGGTAAAGTAACGTACAGATATCCGCACGAACGTACAATTTTATTTATTTTGCAAACATCATTAATATTGTATATTTGTTTTGTGTGCATGTTATTTTCTAAAATTTAACTTCGGAAAAATGTACGTTCGTGTGAATATCTTATTTTTGTAGAAATGAAGTACAAAAAAAATACATACATTTACTTAATGTATTTCCCAGTTTTGTATCTTCGATTATACTATATGAGTAATTAAGGTGAAGTAACGTACGGATATCCGCACGAACGTACAATTTTACTTAGATCAATCGGATACTTTGCAAACATCATTAATATTGTATATTTGACTTTGAAAATAAAATAATCATCCGATTAACGAACGTTCACTTAGCGTACGCACTGGCTGTTATTACATTTTCACTAATAACATTTCCTGAGAATACTAATTTCAGTTTGAAATGAAATTGAATCCTTATTACGTAAAAGTGTATTTAATTGTACGTCTATGTATGAAATAATTATCTCTCGTCCTCCGACAACCGAATGAAATGCACGTGAGTTTCTTAAGAATCCCATGGATTCCAGGAACGTTTGCTAATTTCTCGTATTCCACGTCGACGCTTCGCATAAAAACGGGATTCGTACTTTTCCCCTTAGCATACTTCAAAATCATAATAAATGGCATTATAAAACTCATAAAAGGAAACATTTTCTAAATGAGAGAATGATTACACTGTTAATTAAATTAGCTATTAGAGATTTAATACTGGCTTATTAAAGAATTATAATTGTTTAATTGCATGATCCTGCTTTTTCCCCATCCTCTCGAGACTAAAAGTACGATGAGATCTTGAAATTACAAATTAATTCTTTCACACCTATTATTTTCACCATTTAATGGTGCAATTTTATTTTTAAGTGAAATACAATTTCTTTATTATATTATTATATAATTCATTAAAAAAATGTATTTATATAAATTATTGCTATTTTTTTTCCACAAAAAAAATATTTTGCAAGTGATTTTCTATAAAAATTGGACTGATCTTTGTAAATAAGTCGATTTCTGAATTTCAGATACAACTGAAAATGTATTGGATTGGATTTTTATCAAAACCAAAAATATACTTTCAAAACTCTTTTGTAAATTGACAGAAGATAATAAAAATACAATACAGAATACAGAAATATTTTTTTTTTGGGCAATATTTAAATAAATTAATAATAAACTTATGTAATAATTATAAAAGCAAGCATCGGATTTAACGATTTCTCATAATAAAATCTTTTGTTGATTGCACCAAACGCAATTTCTTCCGGCTGCACTTGCTTTTACCAAATAAAGGAGAAATTCCATTATTAGTATAAAGTCGTTAAGTTATTCATTAAAGCGAAAGAAATTCTCCACCGGTTTTACGACTTGTTTCAGGTTATTATAGCTTTATTTTTCATTGTAATTTATTATATATTTTTATGCCCGAATGGAGGAAAGAGAAAATGCAAATTATAAAATGGAAACTGTGCAGTAAAATTTAATAGTTTTTTTTTTTCATAACAGGAACTAATGAAGAATTTGCAATATTTTCTCTTTAGTTAAAACAATCAGATCAAATAATTTGTGCAATATTTTATTTAGATCAATTTTGCTTATATTGTATGGATTTTTATGTATCAGATCTTATGAAAATTTACAATATTTTCAATTCAGTTTTTACATGCATGTTTGTTTATAAACAGATTTTATATTTTATATATTTTGATGAAATAATACAATAATTAAAGTCAATTTAGGTGGAAGATTTATCAAAGAAAATGAATATTCAAATTATGATATATTACGTAATGCTTGTGTAACTGAGTAGGTGAATGTTTTGATTATAATTGTTATTAGAAGTGAATGTATTCATTATATTTATAGTTGATTCTCCACGGCGATTTTCGTTTAGAATTCCTAACGGATCTCCTTTGTGCCATTAAGGATAGTTCAGTAGTAAATTACATTAAACTGCATGACGTAAATCATGTTGCATTCTCTCTGTCTCCTGAGGTTTCCCGTTTAACACCCGTAAATTAAGAACAAAACGAGGAAACTGGAAAATAATGCAAATAAATGAATGGACAACATATATGTATAATATTTGTAATAAATTAGAAGTGTTTTCAGGAATAAAGATATGTACGATATTTACGCTGTTTTCTTATTGCAGACATGGCTCGAACGCACCGAGGTGTGTTTCGTAATATGAAATATTCATTACATTATTTCACTGTCGATTCGTTTATAGTTTATTGCTTTTATTGAACGCCCCGACGTGTGCATTTTCTAATTTTCATATTTATATCATCTGTGCATAATAATTTAATGTCTGATATTATCTTAATAATTGTCGATAATTTATAACTCTTAACGGTTAATATAAAAATTATCAATTTTATTTTTGAAATGCAATCATAAAAAGCTTAAAAATAATTAAATGTGTACATATTTATGAAATTTTGATTTAAATAAACGTTTTTAATGAAACGCCATCTCGCGACGAAACAATAAATTACATAAATACAAAAAAACCTATTGTTGTAATTGGTTTAATTTTCATATTTATATCATCTGTGCATAATAATTTAATGTCTGATAATATCTTAATAATTGCCGAGAATTTATATCTCTTAACGGTTAATATAAAAATTATCAATTTTATTTTTGATACGCAATCATAAAATGCGTAAAAATAATTAAATGTGTACATATTTATGAAATTTTGATTGAAATAAACATTTTTATTGATACGCCATCTCGCGATGAAACAATAAATTACATAAATACAAAAAAACCTATTGTTGTAATTGGTTTAATTTTCATATTTATATCATCTGTGCATAATAATTTAATGTCTGATAATATCTTAATAATTGCCGAGAATTTATATCTCTTAACGGTATTTTTGAAACACATAAAATTCGCAATCATAAAATGCGTAAAATTAATTAAATCAGCACATATTTATGAAATTTTGATTTAAATAAACTTTTTATTGACACGCCATCTCGCGACGATACAATAAGTTACATAAATACAAAAAACTTATTGTTGTAATTGGTTTGATTTACCGATTGAATAAAGTTAATCAAAACAAATACAAAAATAGAAATTAACATTCGATAATGCAGCGAAGAAACTAAAGTATTCAAAGTATACGTGACGTAATTTTTATGTTTTCTAAAACTCCTGCTTTTCCTATTTGTACTTATTGTTGCTATACATTCATTCACGATTGGGTTACGTAAACCATTGAAGCTAAGGCGTGTATTGTGTACGTTATAGCCTGGATCTCAATCTCCGATGAGCCAATAATCCCATTTAGGATAATTAATATTCACATGCTTCGAAACTTCGAATTTTCGTTACCGAACTTTATTAATTAGATTGCTCAGGAGATCGTTTCAAGATTACTTCACAACTGCCATAATACCAAATATAAAAGCTATTGTGGTTAAGAAATAGTGAAAAAAGAATTTTATTTTTCTTGGGAAAATTTATAATTTTGCATGGTTTTGTAATAAAAAAAAATACACGCATTATTTTTTTTTTAATAGTCTTTAACAAAATGTATTATTTGTTTATAATTTGAACACAAACTAACAGTTTTAGTGATGTTTTTTTTTTATATTTAATAACAATAAGTTGTAAAAATTAAAAAATATGTTAACTATGAAATTATTTAAATTTTAGAAGAATGCATGCAAATTTTTCAGTAATAAAAAAATTACATATATTAAAAAAAAAATTGTTGAGATCTAAAAATAAGAGTTTATGTTGGGAACCGTTTGAAATAGCTTGTAATTATTTATAAAATTGAATATTTTAGAATATAATCACACTTTACATCAATTTAAATGACTTTTAGTAGGTATTTCATGAATTTGAATAGATTTAACGACACGCTTAATAATAATAAATTAGCTTTGATATTTTTTTTGTATGGAAAGCGTTGCGTAACAAATCTGTTGAAGTGCATGGAAACGAATTCTTCTCCGTATCGGAGTATGAAGCACAGTTGGTTCCGAGAAATCGAAGTTACGCATTATTTAGGTTAGTGGACGGAGTTTCGTTTTCCACGGCGCTTATGCCGCTACATTTGTGTGCATTTAAATAAATTCGTAAATAACATCGAACCTGCACAAGATATAAATGAATGAAATACGCGTCGAGTTTTTACATTATGAAAAAAAAAATCGCGGATGAAAGTTGCCGCATTTCAACTAATTGAAAAGGTTAACCGTTGCGCTTGAAGTTTATTACATTGCAATTATTTATAAAATGAATATTTTTTTAAATCATGTAATAAATGTATTTCTTTTATCCACATTTACCTGCAATTCTGTTTTTCTTGTAAATAAATTTGTGAATAGATTATTTACAATCTATTATAACGAAAACATTACGTACAATTAATTACAATTTAAATAATTAAATCCACGTAATTGGTCAAAATGTTTACATAATTCCTGCATTAATCATGTTTCAAACAGTCCGGGATATTGACTAAAACGCACTATGTGAGGTACTTTTTAAATATTTATTTACAAAAAAATATTTCTATCAAATCATCTGTGCTCAACTCGTTAACTTTAATTTTAATGTCTATTTTATGGCAAGTATTTAGAAATAGAAATCATTTAAAAATATTTTGGATTTAGCTTAAAATAAAATAAATGTTGCTAAATTGTATTTAATATTATTTTATCATTGTATTACAAAATAAGACAAAAATTTAGACTTTTTTCAAGACTAAAAATTAAGACAAAAACTAGGTTTACACGTAAAAAGCATATACAATACAAGCATGCATTTGCTTAAGACAAAATATGGTATTGTTAATTGAAAATATTAAAAAATAATAATCCTATAAAACCAATTATTTTACCAAAAATGGTAGAAGAGCCATTGTTTTAGGTATTGCTTATTAAAAAACGTCCAGGGAGCCGCATGTATTATTAAAATTGGTATTATAAGATGGGAGCCGCAATTTCCAATCGAAAGAGCCGCATGCGGTCTTATTGTATTAAATTTATTTGTAATTTATTATTGCCATAATTATTTTATTATGACATAATTCAAATAACAATATTTGCTCCACAGGTTAATTATAAATTTGAATTATGTATACTAAATAATTAATTTTGAAGCTAATTTAAATTAATTAATAATTTATATAATTCACAATATTTTTTGTATAACATTGTTCAATTTATTTTTATTAATTAGTTTTATTCTTTTTAGCTTAATTTATTAATAAATCTCGATTTAATTTAGTTTGATACAAAAAATAATTAAATTTGATTATATTCATCAGAAAATTATTTTTTATACATATTTTTTCTTTAATAGCGGATTTATTTATTTTATTTTACTTTATTTCATTTTTACGATTTCTTAGTTAAGTCTTAATAAATAAGTATGTTATTTATGAATACAGTTGATATAGTTAAATATAAATCTTGAGATCGTGATGATGTGCACTTTGAACTGTTGTGCAATGGATGCGATTTCTAAAACTTGACAAGATAATAATAAAACTATAATATGGAGTCATTGTTTCAAGCACCAGGGGGAGTTAGCTCGAACAACAATAGGACAGGTCTAAAATGCGATGATTCTTATGAAATGTAGCCTTTCACACTTTCCTTAGCGACTGCGTTATGCACTTTTCATATTGAGATTGATGAAGTCTATCGAAAGAAAATGACACGTTTTGAGCCGATTATGGAAATTGATTATTTTTCTCATTCAATTGATGTAACAAGCCCCTTCCTGATTTCGAGCAGGAGATGATGATGCACTTTTCTATACGGAATATTGATTAACTCCACATACACAAATCTTATCCACATATTAAATCTACCCTTTCATAACTAACTTTTAAATTAAGATTAATGATACGAATTTCCTTTTTATGATATATTAACAAGATTATTTTTCATCTATTTATATTCACTATATTTATATATATTTTAATTAATAAATTATGTTGGTAGAAAAAAATATATTGTTATTACATAATTAAATAATACCTTATTTTATTCCAAGATTTGCGAGTTTTCCTATAAAAAATGCATAAAAGTGAAATCTCATTTATTTTTTCCAGATTTAAGGCTTCTTACAACATTATAGAAAACATTATAAAAAATGAGAAATGATTTCAGTCAAAAATTTCAGCGTATAAAAAGAGCATCAAATAAATTTTAATTAGAATGACTTTATCAAAGAATCACACTTGTACATTAAACTTGTCAAACTTGATACAAGAGCAATGATCATTTTTTCATTGTGGGCCTCAAATGGCCCGCGGGCCTTGTATTTGACATGCTTTTCTTTAAATATTTGTATTATAGATGTACACTATAAACCAGACATGTTTAGATACAGTCTAGTATGTAGGTATACATAAATATTCTGAAGTGAGGTCTGCATCATGCCTGTAGCAATATCAAAATCATAAAGCCGGTTCTAATCTTATCGGAGAAATTGTCCGTATGGAAAATATAAGTACATGTGTGAATCTCGCAGTAGATTGCACAACTTGATTCAGTTTGTATCAGATCGTTTTCGCGGAGTGCAAAATTTAATGATTATTTAATCACAGTTCGCGTGATTTTCATTAAAATATTGTTTATAAATATTTATTTTAATTCTAAGTGCCTTTTTGATATTCTTTAATGTTAACGCGTTAGGTGAGTTCAAACCATTATTCCTAATTAACAATCCCAAATATTTTTTATTAATGAGATGCAAACAAAAACAATGTTAGAAATTAACCTCATTTGCATAATTGATTACCAATAATTAATAGTGTTGTTTAGAACTTAAATTAGAGTTTCAATTTCAAGGTCTTTCACTCTAATCACTTTTAGCACTTCTGTTTTTATCGTAGAACAAAATCAGTTCTCGTATACAAATAATAACATTTAAATTACTTAAAACATTTTTTAACTAAACTTATAATAAAAATGAATGTCACTCAGTGTTTAATTTGTAAATGATGATTATTATACAATACGCATTCATAATAACATTTAAATTGTGTAAAACTTTTGTTAACCAATCTTTTAATAAAATAAAAATAACGATTATATCAAATGTCACTCATCTGTCACAGCTATCATATGAAATGTCATACATCTGTCACACAGCATTCAATTTGTAAATGATGATTATTTTTGTACATTCCGAATCCACAATAACATTTAAAATAATTAAATTGTGATAATGTCAAATGTCATTCATCTGTCACAGTGTTCAATTTGTAAAAGCTGATTATTTTTATACGTATATATAATAAGATTTAAATTGCGTAAAACATTTTTGAACAAAACTTTTAATAAAAACGAAAATATCGTTAATGACATTTGACATAGAACAATTTTTAAACGATGATTATTTTTTTAATTATTAATCTTTTCTTTTAAATAAAAATAAATAAAATGAATTGAATATAAATGATAATCTTAAATGTTATTCATTCAAACCTATATATAAATACACACCTACAACCATAAATAAATTGCGTAAAACATTTGTAACAATACTTTTAATAAAGAGAGCAAACCATAATGTCACACTATATGTTCAAATGTCATTCAACTGTCAAAATTTTCAATTTATAAATGATGATCATTTTTATACCTATATATAATACGCATCTAGAATAGGATTTATTAACAAACTAAATAAACTATGATGTTAAATGTCACTCATCTGTCACAGTATTCAAACGATATGTAAATTGCGTATAACGTTTGCTAACAATACTTTTAATAAAGAAAGCAAACCATAATGTCAAATTTCATCTGTCACAGTATATATTCAACGATAATGTCAAATGTCATTCATCTGTCAAAATTGTCAATTTGCACTTACAATAACATTTAAATTGCAGAAAATTGTATGTTTAAATAATAAACAAAACAAACGATAATGCCAAATGTCACATTGTCTATTCAATTTGTAAATGACGTTTATTTCTGTACTCGTATATAATACGCATCAGTTTTTTTGTGATAAAATTAATTATTTATTGTGCGAGATTTTAAGTTATTCAACTTGAATTTAATGAAACGTACAAAAGGCCTATCCCACGAATCTAAAATTCGAACCAGAAACTTTCTACTACGTACAGAGTTTTCGCTTAAATCTAAGTGAAAGTATTTCTATATTATACAATCATGATTTTTTTGCTGCACGTTCGCATGGTAATTCGAAATTTGGATTTCGCGTTTCAGATCGTAGTCCAATTCACACAGTAGTAACCGATAATACTTCCACATATTATTTTTCTCCGCTTGATTTAATGTATTTTTGTTTTTGTTTTCGCATTCAAATCGCGTTGTTGTTATGGGAATTGGCGTTTAAATATTTATGAAGCCATGTGCTTGGCGATGGTTTCGGTGTTCGCTTACAATCGCATGCAGATATGCATGCCAAATTCCAATAAGAAACATGAAGGAAAAATAAAATCGCCACAGTGCGATACATTTTAATGCGTTTTGCGAGGCAGTCGTAAACTGCATTTCGCGTGCCTCTGACCGGCGATTCTGACAGTCGCAAATATTTGATACCGTTCGATCTTGTATGCAGCTCATATTGATCGTGCCACATCGTATAACGTATGGTGTATGTGCTTGAAGATGTAAAATTCTTTGCTTGTTGTAACGGTTTTCTTTTTCAAAAACTGCAGTTTTAAGTATCATTTACTACAAGATTTGTAGATTCTGCCACCATTAAATGCATGGTATTATGAATGTTTATTTTCGTATGATAATTTAAAATAAAAAAATGCAATTATTTTATAACATATGTAAAATTTTATGAAATCGCAACGGTTTTTCAAAAACTGCAGTATTAGGTTCCATTTAATCCAAGATTTATCGTCTACTTCAAGTATATTCCTTAAAGAATTATTTGTACTTCAAAAAACTGGTGTTATTAAATATAAGCGACAATAAATTTATTTTGTGCATCATAATTTATAATTAAAACTTTCAATTAAATTGCTACGTTAAAAATACTTCATTTTTAAAGGTAAAATACTATTACTAAATTACACTCCTTCATAAAAAATTAAAATATTTAATCAAATTTTAAATGATTGTTTATTATTTTTTTCTTCATATTATTTGTCTTAGGCAACATTATTTAAATTATCTATTGGATAAATTCATTCCTCAATTTTTTGCATACTATTTTCTTCTTCTAATGTAAATTTTAGCCATATTTTGCTTGACATTATTTACTTCATTATATCGAATCTTCGTTTTCAGAGGTAACATTACAAAATTTTAAAAAACACTTTAATTCTACTCGTTCTTAAAAAAAAACAAGATTTATGATTTAATATTGAAAATTAAAGATTATTGAAAAGTAGATGTAAATGTGTAATACCTCGCATAGTGCGTGAAACTGAACTATGAAATTTTGAAATTTTTAAACTGATTTTTAATGAATCCGGATTGATAGAATCCGCACTTTGCAAGGTATATTGAAGTGAATAAAAACTTTGCAAAGATTTCTATTTTCGTTTGTGTGGATATTAAAAGTTGAATAGAATCACGCAACAAATCACAAGAAAAGTAATAACGTTTTCCATATCAAATGGAGTGTTTCTAATGATATCGCGTTAATATGTTTAATCATATATTCATTTTGCGCAGATTCATTTTGCTCACTTGCATTTTGTATTATAAAAAAATATATATATGAAGAAAAAGAAACAGTTACCACTTTCGACTAACCGAGAAACCATAAAAGTTTCTTATAATTTTAAATGGAAAACTTTGATATTGGCAAAATTATTTTAGAAAAATTACATTTGTTTTTCAAAAAATCTCAACCTAGTTAATAATAAAAATATTAGTTTGTATGTTAATTTATAATCTATAAATAGATTATTTCCTAGAGATTTACATATAAAGTATTAATTGAAATCAAATTAAATGGAGAATAAACCATATATTTTTTTTAATATATTTTCAACAAGTTTTTATGTTCTTATATCATGAATTTTCTTAAGTATTTTAAACTGTTTTTTTTTATATTTGTACTGAATTAAATAAACAAATATTACTTACTGTGTTCAGAAGTTTTTTTTTAGTAGTCAAGTGAAAAGCAAGTTAAGATAATTTGAAATGTCATTAAGATTATGTAATATAATTATGTACTGTTCACAAGGTGATAATAAACAATTAATTGGTTATGAATACCAACAAATGCGGAACGAAAAAAGGTTAATTATAACTGCGCCACAAGGACGTTTAGGGCAATATCCTTCCTGTCACTTTTACATCAAGATTCTATATTGACTGAATAATGTAATGCTATAATACAATAATCAAGAATTACAAATCTATAATAATAATGTAGACAAATCAAAAATTGACATGTCAAACTGTCAAATTTAGTTCTCACAAATCTCACTTGGACTCAATTCCTTATTTATAAAAATAATTATTTACCTTTTTATTTTGAGGATTTACATATACAATCATACCTCGGTTAACGTTACTTTTAATAACAAAGCTTCGATATAACAAAGTTTCGCTTAACGAAGTTTCCAATTCGTTAATTGATGTCAATTTTTTGAAGATTTACATATAAAATTATACCTCAGTTAACGTTACTTCTGATAACGAACCTTCAATATAATAAAATCCGAATTTGTCCAAAAATATTGATAGTTGCTTAACGAAATGATTTTGTCAATTAATACCATATAAAAAATATGTGCACTAAATAACAAACAAATATTCCCATATTAAAATCTGTGCATTTAGACATGTTTTTGTAATCTAATTATTAAATAATTAGTAAATTGTTAAGATTTATGACTATTTAAAATTATTATTTCTATTAAAAATAAACAAGGATTTAAATTGTATGTCCTAGATACGTGCGTAAACTTAATCTATCATCTTAAGTTCTCTACAACATCCGCTATTCGCTAAAACTTCTTCCGCCAGTAGTAATTACAATTGTATGTTAATTAATCATTCAAATAATTGTTCACTGCTAATATTCATCCTATCTCATTTCCTTACTACACTTTACTTCCTTCATTTGTTCCAAACACATGAGTTAATAGATAAATTGTTCACAGAAGATTAAAAATCTGATAATACTATACGTTATTTGAGATAATCTTTACTTAATCTCAATACAATAATATAGTATTAATTGATACAAGATAAGATTATTTTTTAATTTTGTTATACATTTTAAAATATTTATTTATAATAAATTATAGCAAAAAAATGTTTTTTTTTATTAATATTAAAATAAATTAAGTTTAGTACAAACTACAATAATCCCTCGCATAATCGATTACGCTAATATCCCGAACTGTTTGAAACTAATCAAGGACTTGAAAACTGCATAAATATAACCCGTATTTTTTTAAATTTTTTAAACCGGACTATACTGAATCTTTACTGATCTGGACTATGCGAGGTATTGTTATATAATGCAAATATTCGTAAAGATATAAATATTTTTTTGCAAAAATTATTTAATATATAATAAAATGAAAAATAAAAAACTATAAAATTAACAATTGGAATTTATTAATTGATATGTGAATAAAATTGAATCCCGACCATTCTTGAATCTGACTTGCAAAATTATATATAATTATAAAACACATTTTTTTTCAAATGAAAGCTGTAGTAATTCCACAATAAAAGTGCCCTTTGTTTGTAATTGGTTTTGGGGGGTCTAAAATAAGACACAATTCTGGGATAAACACGACTCCGGAAATGCCTATCTTTATTCTGAGATGAAACATCTTCCATTCTCGAAAATTTTAAACTCCAGTTACAAATATATATATATTACTAACTACTAGGGTCTCCGCCAATATTCTGTACTATTTGAAACCGGACTAATTGAGGTATTAAATAAAAATAAATCGCAAAACAGAAAAAAACGATCATTTATGTAAAAATATATTTTAGGTTAGTTTGTTTTGTGATTTTGAAATCGTTCTGATCGAAGCCGAAGTATTTCTGTATTATGAAATTCCGATGATCATGCAAATAGAAATATTAGTACCACAATAAAAAATACGGTGAGCTCGAGTAACCTTGCTATGTACAGTCTGTTAGATAAATCATAGTTAAACGCAACGCGAGTTTCTCTGATTGCGTTTATTTATATATTCAGGTTTTATTGCATGATAGTTTCTTGCATAAATGGAATTTTATTATTAAATAAATATTTCGATCCGAGGTTAGGTTTTATATCCGAGACAATGCGAATAGAGAAAATTACAGCGCAAGATACGAGCGTTCTTAGAACAAGCACTTTCATTATTTATTAAAGACGAAGGTTCTTTTTTTATGTTCTTGATTAGCCAATACTTGAAGTAAGGAAGTAACAATTATTTCATAATCTATATTTTTGTTAAATTTTTATTTTATCGATCAATTTAGTATTTTAGTATGTGATTAATTTGCATTGAACTTTAGATATAGTAAAATTAATATTAATATTTGGAGTGGATTACTATCAATGATTAATGAAATATTATCTACAAAAGTTTTATCACTATCTAAATAAACATGAAAATATTTGATTATCAAATAATCTGCATTAATAAACTTTGTTTCATCGATAATCTATTTTTGTACTACAAATAATTTTGAAATTATTATAATTATATGTTTTTTTCTTGAAATTTAATTAATATTATTTTTATACAAAAATCATAAAATTAGAAAAAAACTTTAATTGCGAAAATATTGAATAAACAATACTTAATACAAAGTATTAATATACAGAAGATGTGCTTCTAATAAAATAAGCAAATTAAATACAGGAAGTAGTTGCCGTTTTGGTTTTATGTTCAATTAAAGTACGTGACAATAAGAGTCTAAGAAAACTGTTTATTTTCTGCATCAAATTACAGATTTACTGTAATTTACTTTTTTTTAACTTGTTTTTTCCAGAGCTGAGAAATAGTTAAAAACCGTTGAGCTTCTGGATCATCGTTTTTTTTTTGTTCTTTCATTCACAAATCAACAAGCAAATCATTTACAATTATTATTGCTCTGATTGGCAATTATATAATTACCATTCACTTGTGTAAAAAATCTTTAATTTTCTTGACTATTAAAAATATATTTAAAAACTAAGTTGTTAACATCAAGTAATTCGTATTGGGAATGTAATATAAAATAATTTGTATAAAAGTCAAATTTTTTAAAAAAGTATGTAAAATATTTCTATCAGTGTATCTTTTATACAAGAAATATAAATGTTGCGTAATACATAATATTTGTAAATTTTCAATGACAGCAATGTTTTTATTTATACATTTATGATCTATAATTATTGCAATTTTTACATCAAAATAGAAAAATAAATTACGTATTTGCGTTTAAATTTATGTAATGAATACCATTTACATTACTGAATAGCTTGAAGTTTATGGAATATGTAAATAAGTTTTTTAAGGTTTTGAAAAAATTTAAGAAATTTTAATAAAATTAGTTTTGAAATATATTTATATATATTACTATTTTGAAAATATTTTTTTTTATCATTTTATAGGATTATTTTTTATTAAAATATATGATATATAATTATTATTCAACTAATTAGAATAAAATCATTGTTTAGTATTTTGTGTCATCATTTTTTTTTCATTTTTCAATAGTTTTAATAAAAGTATTGATTATTATATTTAAATTAAAAAATAAAAATAATTTTATAATAATTAATTTGTTCTCAAGATAATTAACAAAAAATGTTGTTCCCTGTTGGGATTTGTTGTTAATTAAGGATGTTTCCACGGTGGTAAAAATGCGGTGTGGATGGTAACAAACAAAGAGACATAATGAAGATAATGGGTATAATAAATTTCGGTAGCGGAGATGGTAAATAAGATGTAAAACTTTCGATTTCCTCGGACGAAGATGTCGAGTCGGAATGGGATGGTTGATAGGAGATGGCTTTTATGAAATGAATCCGCTGATAGGTTTTGTTCTTGTTTCTGGTCCGCAGGCCTTGGAGGAGGAAGGAGTCCGAGCGTGGTGCAAGAGACGACGCACCGAAGAGGTGGATGAGAGGAGACACGCACGCATTCCATTGAGTCCATTGCGGTGGTGCGGCATTCCATCTGAGCTCGTCCGCTCACTCATACTCATTACTTTTGTATTCCCCCGTAAACATAGATGGAATACAAGTATAATATGAATCTGCTAGTACGCTGTTGGAGTTAGCGTTACGAACGATCCGAGCAACAAGCAGTGTTAGCTGGCCTCTCAGCCAGACAGGACTTGCTGCTGTTGCTGCTGCTATTACCGTTGCTACTGCTGCTGCTACTACCACAACTACCAGTTCTTCCACTGCTCTCGCGCGTTCTTTTTCCCCGTTTGGTGAGGTTCGCCACCGCAGAGTTCTTCGGTCCGCGTACGCCGAGTGTGTTCATAAATGTGAGTGAAGTGAAGGTACCGTTGCGTGACCGAACGAGCGTGTGAATGACTCGGGGACGTGGGGCACCTCTCCATCACCTACAAAGACATGGAGGACATCGCCTTCAGCGACTGGCCCGGTCAGCATCTGGATCTTGCCGGCAGCAATCCGTGGCTACCCGCCTACGGTTTCCAGCAACCGCACACGCTTCTAGACAAAGACGACTTTCTTGGCAACCCAGGTACTTTAAACAATCCTTCATTTACTTAAACAAAACATCAAAACTCAAGTGAATATATCTACAATCATCACAATAACAAATAATTTAAATTATCCTTTAATTACTACACATTACAACTTACAAAATAAGTTTACAATACTTAAAGGCTCCTCAAACATACAATACAATTTTACTAAATATAATCTCTTTCAACTCAATAATAAATAATATAACTAATTTAAACAATTCTTCATATAATTTAGAAAAAATTCTATAGAACATAATTTTTTTCGATACAATACTCATTTTAGAAAGAAATTAAATTATTAAAAAAAAAATATTTTTAGATCTTCAATCAGTGTAAGATACACAAATCATGGTATTGCGCACTGCTTACTTAAAAATGTAAACGATCAATCTACACAACTTGATCTTGCCACAATAAGCTGTAGAACACTGATCTTAAATCAATTTTATAATATCGTCTATAAATAATATTTTATTTTCAAATAATTAATTATTATTAAATTAATCTATAATTAAATATAAAAACTACAGAAGTTAAAAACTAGTTTGTTACATTATATACAAAGATAGTTTTGTTTACTTTATATAATCTTATTTTTTGATATTTTTAGTATAAAAATCTATTATTTGTTGACATATGTCATATGTCATATTTAAATGCAATATTTTTTTGGTTATGTAACAAAATTAACAGACTTATAATATAGTACAATATTTTTAGATAATTGCATCACTTTCTTAAATTATAATTTATTTACTTAATAAAATTTTAGTTAAATTGATCTAGAGCTTAAGATAATCCGTTTGTTGACATATGTCAAATAAAATAAAATGACAGCTGAATTGGATTTTTTTTAAATGATATTTTTGTAATTTTGTTTATTAACTTTTAATAATGTATACATTTTAAGAAGATTATTTTATAAATTAACTGAAATCAAGATTTTTTTTTTTTTTTATGTATTTTTTGGAAATGTTTTAAGTTTAAACATAATAATAAGTACTTTTTCATAATATTATTTGTTTAGTCTAAATGTAATTATAATTAAATTCCAAGAATTAATAAGTGAAAAATAATAATTTAAAATTCGAGCCTTTAATTGTTTCTATAATTTATACACTGATGTTTTTGATACTTAATTTATTTAAATGATCAACAACAAATAATTTATAAGTTGTTTGTTGTTTTGAAGCAGTTCCAATTTTCATATCATCATTAGTTTAATGCAGATATAGAACTTTAGACTGGTGAATGTATCATTTACTAAACATAAATAAATGGTTGTGATATTGCTTCCATAACCTTGTAATAATAGATCATACATTTTTTTTATATTGAGTACAGATCAATGTCTAAATGAATTACTGCAAAAGAAGTAAGAATAATTTCAATACTGAATTTCAACATAGTTTAAATTTAATTACAATATGCGTAATTGCTACTAACAAACCAATTTACCGACAGACTTAATTTAATGGCAGCTGTTAACGAGAAAAGGTTGGCGACCTCCGACCTTGATGATATACATTAATCATTGTTGCAATACGAAATATTGAGACGCAAAAAATCTGCTTTTGAACACAGCTTTGCAGTCTAAATTTTCAGAAAGTAATGGTGGATCTGAAACTGAAAGATTTAAATTAAGAATAGCTATTAATAAGGTCATCGACCCACGGATCTTTAATATTGCATATGATATCGATGTTGCAAAACGCAAATATCTTCACTGCTCCAGATTGAGACGTAAATGTACGATCTGTTCGCATTCGGAAAGACCTCAGCGTCGCCATAAAGATTTACAACATTTTTGTAAATTCGAAATGGACGTGATAAACGTATTTCCATTATATATATATTTTTTTTAAATCCTTGGACGCATGGATCTGACATGCATTCCTGACATGATTAGCAATTGTAGAAGCTCTATATGGAGAGATTAAGATACCCGAGCGCTCAATAAATGTTTTCTTCTTTTAATAACGCTTATTCTGTTTTACGTTTGAACTGTTGCTTTATCTTAGCAAAGAAATCTGTTGAATATTCGATGTGTACTAATAAAACGAAATTATTACTATGTATTAATATTCCAAGTTAGTGCTAGTAAAAGCTAAAATCATAGAAGTAGAAACCGATAGTTAAAACTATATTTATAAGTAATGAAGATATTTATGACAGCTGTCAAATTTACGATTTACTTAATTTTTTGTTGTTCATTAATCTTCAAAAATGTACATAAATTGGACTAAAATAGATTTTGACTTATTTTGTATTTTGAACATTAATTTTGACTGATGTCAATATTGATTAATTTCCTCATTTTTCATTGGTTGACCTCAGTTATGATACTGAAGTGTACATAATCATATTTTTACAAAATATGATATTAACTATAATCTTGCACTAAAATTAAACTAGCATTTAGTTGAAGCTACATCCCATAGCTTAATTTGTAGTTATAGTTACACTAACTGTTACTTTGACAGTTATCACAAATATCTGTCATAAACACGTCATTTAGATAATCATGATTGATATCTAACTAGCAACTTATTAAGTATATAGATTCAGATTGTGTAGTATCTGGTTATCTTATCTTAAAATATGTTTATCAGTAACTAATATAAATATGAAATAATTAAATGCATAATTTTCATTCAATAACTTTTTGACAATTGAATAACCATGAAAATAAAAACTTGACAGAATAGTCATATATCTAACTGTCAATTATTGTATTGATTAATCTTCAGTTTCCACTTTTAAAGTTTCTAAATCCATTAATAATCATGCTTTCAAAGACAGATCAATTAATTTTTGTAGACCATCAACCAAAATATCCAATAAATCTGCAATTAATTTCTAAAATTATTTCCACGCAGATGGATGGATCTGCCCACTCCTCGATTGGAGATCGTTAATTTTCTATATATAAATTAATTTCACCCACTCCAATTCCTCGAGCCAATACCAGTTTTCTTCCAATACCTTCTTTTATTTCCTTCCCTTGTTTCACCCACTTGCCTTATACCGACTGACTACATGCAACTCTACTTAGTTTTGCTATACAAAAAGCCCATTAGATCTTGTAGGAGAATTAAGTTATTAAATAATAATATAATGACTTGTTTTATAATCTCCTCGCATACAGTTTACGTAAATAAATCTATTTATCTTATTATTATGATTATAGTGTTAATGTTATCCATTTTAGCTTTATTGAACTTTGATTAAAGAAATTTAATTTTTGGACAAGTTAAACTTTTATCTTCTTCAGAATTTATTGAAAAAAAAGCACATGCATCATATAACTTATATAAATATTTTTTATCTTAACTCAATGATTGTGATCTACATTTTTTAAAATAAAATAACTAATTTCCTTCACATATCTTTAAAAAAAAGTATAGTTTAGCTACATACTACATCATAGGTAAATAATTTTTTAGTATTTTTTCTGTTATGTATTTTTTTTCTTTATTTAGCTTTCATTAAAAAAAAACTGTTGAATTTTGAGTAGCCTAAGCGGAAGTTTTTTTTGAACTTGCAGATTGTATTCAGATGATGAATGATTCTTTTCGAAGATTAAATAAAAAAATTGAGAATGATGTTTTGAACGGTTTACTGGATGTTATTTGCATAGCGATTTGGATTGGCCTCAAAACCGTCCGTCGAGTGGCATAGATTTATATATACATATAGTGTGTAATAAAAAATGGCGAAGTCTTAAGCCATAGAGCATTTTATTAGTTTTGCTACAGTCTTCTCTTTCCCAACTGTTCTTAAAAAAATTAAGGTTTAAAAACATCATATGTCTGTAACATATTTAGTTTACTTGTAGAGTTAGAGTTGTTTTTATTCATTTAATTATATTTGTGTAATTTTGTTTATTAACTTTTAATAATATATAAAGTTTATGAAGATTATTTTATAAATTAACTGAAATCAAGATTTTTTTTTGTCATTCATAATAATATTTGGATGTATTTTTTAGAAGTTTTTCTACAGTCGCTATTACTACTCTCTCCCAACTGTTCTTAAAATTAAGATTTAAAAACATCAGATCTCTGTAACATATTTAGTTTACTTGTAGAGTTAGAGTTTTTTTTATTCCTTTTACTTTAACAAATTTTACGGTGTTTAAAAAAAACCTAAAACGTCTGCTGTCTTTAACTATGTAGACTTAATTTTTATCAGCAAAATTAGAGCTAAAAACAGGTTTAAAAACAGATATTAAAAAAAAACTTAATTAGTCAGATTTCTTTAATATATCCTGAGTTTAAGAACCAGAAGTATAGATAGGTTTTACATAGATATTTTTTATGATGATCAATAAAAACTGAAGACTTCAGCTTTGCTTAACGTATTTGAACCTAGTATATAAAAACCAATAGAATACACAGATTTTTTTATAGACAATTTTTATAAATTTCAACTTTCAGTGTTTTTTTCAGTAAAATTAAGATTAAAAACCGGTTTTACATTCATAATTTATGTGACGATTGATAAAAAATAAAGACTTAAGGTTTCTTTAACATATTTATGTTAAATAATAAAAAATTACACAAAACATCAGCTTTCCTTATTGCATTTAGATCTAATGTTTATGTGGCACTAGAATTAGAGGTTTTTACTTTGATAATTTGTAAGACAATTAATAATAAAAAAAATCAAGACGTCAGCTTTCTTTAACTTATTTAGATCTAATGTTTAATCATCAGTAAAATACACAGGGTTAGTGATTGATAAAAAAATAAAGCGTCATGTTTTCCATTGATAATTTATACATTGATTCATAAGAAAAAATGCTTTAACCCACATAAATTATATTGACATGACAAAATTAAATGCTTGAAGGCAATGGTTTATCAGACGCGAATTACGCAAATCCACTATCTACAAAAAGTTTAAAAACTAAACGTATACTCTAGATAACATAGAATAACGGTTACGTTAATTAAGCGAATTCCGCGGATTCTGAAAAAAAAAAATATTAATTTACTTAATTAACCGTTTATTATTGAACACTTTCCTTTCACCACTCGTTAAATAGAATCGCAAATTTTAATCGTTTCCTCTTGATAAAAAGCACCTTTAATTTGTACAAGTTTTAGTGCCCATTAATATTATAATTTGCCTACGATTCGAAAAGGTTAGAAGGGGTCTCATATAATTTTTGTTTGTTTGTTTCGATGAATCAAGTAAATAAAAATAGCTCGACTTATCGTTTCAACGTATTCGTTATCACTGAATATATATTCGTTGCTACGCAGACTTAAATAATTATTATTGATATTGAAAAGACTTGTCAACTTTACTACAATTACTTATATTTTCTTCGTGCTTTTATTCAAACACATTTTTAATATTTGGCTTTTTACGAAAGTTAAGCTAAGAGTTTACTGACTATAATTTGATGGGTGATACCATAAAAAAAACATTTCAAGATCATTTGAAATATCCAGTAAAATCTCGTGTAAAAAAAATATACAGTACACCTTAAGTTTTCACAGACAATAATTAAAATTTTCGTGTGTTTTCTGACATTTTCTTACTTTACAAATGACTATACCGTATTTGTCTAAAATGCGTCTTATGTCTAAAATTTGTGGTTTATATTAATATAAAAATAAATATTCTATAGCATTTTGTTTATTGCGAAAAAGTGGTTTTCATATATTTTTCTGTTCTTTAATTATGGAAATTTATGTAAGAAATGAAGAAAATGTTTTATTTTAAAAAATGTGTATAGGTGGAGCGAAATTAATGTTTGTCTCCTCACGCTAAGTCAAGCATGCGCATTGTATTCAATAAAAATCTAATAAATGCACTAATAATATAAATTAGATTTATGCTAATTCTAAGCTGTGGTAAATTATTATTCATTCGTAATTTCGAAGTGAAGAGCGTGAGAATAAATGTATTTCGGTTGATGATTTGTTATTATAATTTCATGAATAACGAATTGCGTATTGTTCTGGAATGAACCAGACATGTAGAAGCGAGATAGAGAAGTCCAAAGTCACCTTAAATATCAGCTAAGTTTATTGTAATAAATCGAATTGTTTTACAATTTAGAAGAATTTCTGTAAAATATTTATTATTTTTTTATATCATCATAATTCTACTAATGTTATTTTTATTAAATTTACAATATTTTGAATATAATGCGCATTTTTTTAAGATTAAATAAAGATTCTTAATAACTAATTAAAATATTTATTAAGTTTTTATGTCGTCATAATTTTACTAATGTTATTTTTATGAAATCTACAATATTTTGAATATAATGCGCATTTTTTTTAAGATTAAATGAAGATTCTTAATAACTAATTAGTAATAAAAAATTAAATAATAAAAAGTATTATTACTTCTACAATTAGATAGATTGCTTTAAAAAATAATAAAGAAAAAAAATTACTTCTACAATATGTAAAATTTATTAATATTTATATTACGTGACCTCATTTTCGATGACTCTTTTTACATTATTAATAGTAAATTGTCGTCTTAATATTCAATATTCAAACAACACACCTACACGTAATTTTCGAAAATTTTATTTGTAGAAATCAAATCGATTTTTCTTTTTACTACTTAAAGACTGTGTTCTAAATAAATAGTTTGTCCTTGATTTAGTGAAGTTGATTAAAATAATTGTGCACAAAACTACAAAAAAAATTTTATAGCATTTAAATAAAGTTTAGAACATTTACGTATTTCAATTTTCAGTCATTTTTTTATCGAAAAATGTCAATAATTCGTTTTTGGAACATAACAAACTATAGAAAAACTTCCTGTTTGGTCAACAAGAGAGCGACCACACTAATTTAGTCTGCGGTTACTACACATGTATTATAAACAAATTGTAGTTAAATGAAAAAGAGATATTGAAAACAAAACCATAATTGGTTTTATAAGATTTATTTTTGATTCAATTTCCGAATCCAATTTTATTTTTAAATAATATAAGTTAAAAAAAAGTTTTATAAACATAATGAGTTTAATGTTACTATCTTCAATACTTGAAGTATTTCATATATTATTATGAAAGGTATAAATATTTGCATTATATTAATTATTTATTTTAAAATAATTTTAGAGGATTTATTTTATATTCAATTTCCTCATCTAATTTTCTTTATAACTAAAGAAAACTAAATACAATAGTTGTAAATATAATAATACAAATATTTCAACTTAGAAAGACTTAACTTATATAAAATTTCATGTGTTATGTAATTCGTGTGACATACTAAACCATTTGATAATAGAAAAATATATTCTATGGAATTATAGTTAATTTATATACTTTTTTTTGCAGTCTGATCAAATGTCTAAAATGTCGTATAATTATATTTTTACCTTAATTTAAAATCTATGTCTCTTAATTAATGTAATTAAGATAGAATTACCACAGGTGGATAATATAAAGTATACATCTGGACAAAAGACTCATATAGACATCTGGATATAACGAAAGTAGTTAAATTAACTTAAATTCAAAAAATCTGAGAGTTTCAACCAGAATTTCCAACAGTGAAAAATTTCTATGATTGTACACAATGTGTCTAATAAATATGAAGCAGAAGTTTAAAAAAAGTTACATTTTTTTTATAAAAATACTATAGTTAAGAAGCAGATTTAGGAATGGTTCCCGTTCAATCAAAGTCAGGTAAAAATAATGAAAATAAATAGACTGCACTGATTTTTTTATTTTGCCTCCAAATATTGTTTTAGTCTAGGGCCCCAAAAAGTATTAGTCTATGTTTCTAAAATAGTATTAGCACAGGGCCCCCAAAAGGTGATACAACTAAGGGCCCCTAAAGTTAACTGTCCTCCCCTATCAAGAAGTACACACGTAATAATGATATTTTTCATTCACAGAATAATAATTACTACTACGTTATATAATTAGGTTTCAAATTATTACTAAATCTATTAGCTAAATTTGATAAACTAAATTAAAAATATCAACTATCAAACTACAGATTAACATTTTTCTGAGAATCGGTTTATTTTTCTTTTTTCTTAACTACTAATAATTAGTTTTCTTCTAATATTTGTTCTTTTGATAATATGTTTACCCAAATATTTGATATTAGTTTATTTAAAGAGAGTATTTAAAGTATTCAATTACTAAATATTGGATGTACAAAAAAATAATATATTTTATATCTATACAAAAATATATAGTTTAAAAACCTACTTTAAGAAAAACCGGTTTTCGAATTTCAACTTTACCACGAAACCGGTTATTTCAATTTATTTAATTTATAAAAAAAAAGTTAGAATATCACATAAAACTAAAAAAAAATCCATAGAAAACTATAAAGAATAACAATTAATGCCTATAAAATATTACTTTATTTTTAAAAGGCAATGATTTATTCCTTAATCTTGTATTATTAAACGACAAACCGTAAGTAATACCTCGCATAATCCGGAATAATAAGTTTGAAACCGGACTAATCGAGGAATTAAATAAATATACACAAAACAAAATCGATAATTTAGATATATGAATAGTTTTATGTACTATTTTTACTAAAGTAAATTAAAAATATCAACTATATCATAATATCTATCAAACTACAGATTATCATTTTTCTAAGAATCATTTTATTTTCTTTAATTTTTTATAGCGTTGTCTACCAATAATTAGTTTTTTTTTGTTAATATGTTTACCCAAATATTTGATATTAGTTTATTTAAAGAGAGTATTTAGAGTATTCAATTACTCAATATTGGATTATTAAAATATTTTGATACTGATGTTTTGTATTGTACAAAAAATAATATGTTTTATATCTATACATAAATATATAGTTCAAAAACCTACTTTTAGAAAAACCGGTTTTCGAATTTTAAGTTTTTCACAAAACCGGTTATTTCAATTTATAAAATTTCAATAATTTAATAATATTAACTCAACCACCGTATAAATAAACAAAAAATAAAAATGTTAGAATATCACATAAAACTATACAAAAAGTAAAATGCCTATAAAATATTATTTTAATTTTAAAAAGCATTGATTTTTTATATATAATATATAGTAGCGACTCACTCATTTAGGATATGGCGGATATATCCGCCGAGCATTTACAAATAATTAATTATTACTCTTAAGTAGCTTCTTTAAAAAAATATTATGATTATATAAATATTGATTATTTTTAATGATTATATTAATTACAAAGCCATATTAACCAAAGGTCTTTCTTGCTCAATAAATATTATTTTACACTATTACATTTAATTATTTTTTCAGTTATCTCTTTCAATTATACATTTTTTTGAATTATTAATAAATTAAACCAATGAAAATTTCAATTAGTACAATTTTTAGTTACTATTTATTCTTTTTATGAAATCTATATTTATTATTTTACAATTATTGTTGGCGTCAATTGGGTACATTTAAATTTATTTAAATTTACATTGTAATTAATATTTAAAAAAAAAATTCTTTATAAGCCGATATAATAAGTTTGAAACCGGACTAATCGAGGAATTATTTAAATTTACATAGTAATTAATATTAAAAAAAATATTTTTTCTATATAAGCCGGAATAATAAATTTGAAACCGGACTAATAGAGGAATTAAATAAATATACAGAAAATAAAATTGATGGTTTAGATATATGAAGAGTTTTGGGTACTATTTTTTTTTTTTTTAGAATTAATTATATGACTGATAATGATAAGTGTTTTAAAGTAGACAAACTGAGGTGTATTATTTTACTTCCATTATTTATTGTATAGACTATTCAAGTGGGTATCAGGTTTTGTAATATAAGTGATTTGAAGCACTTGATTCCGTTTCCTCGAGGTATTTTATAACAAAAACACTGTGTCGTAGGTTAACGCACTCGCGAGGATACAAACAGAGAGCGAAGAAGAAAAAGTTCAGAGCGTTGAGAGCATCTCCTAACACACAAGTTCATAAAACGAAGCGGTTTTCCAATAACGTAATTAACTGTGCTGCTTTCTATCAAAAAGCGCGTATAGAAAATATAATAAAACGAAAGAAAGAAGAGTGGTAATCAGGAGGAGGAGAGGAAGAATCTCGCAGCAGTAATTAGCCGAGGTCTTGTGGGTCCGATAGAATGCGATCCGTCGATCGGATCGAATTCATTGGGATTGATTGGTCGCAATTCGCGTCAACTTAAGTAGACATTAGTATTAATTGATTTGCCTTGCGCATTGGTCACATTCGCGATTGGAAAGACAAAAGAAAGACAAACAATCACAAAGTGCTTCGACGTCCTCGGTATTGGAGTGAAAGAATATGGTTGTTGTGGAACGTGTAGATGTTTTAATTACCAGCTAATGCAGAGACCCAGACACACCCACATAGTTTCTACCACAAAGGCTGTGCGCGCTCTTAAGTTTCTACCATAAAAATAACCGAGATAAAAGTATATATACGCATATCGTCCGAGAAGAAACAGCATGTGGTGGAACTTTTGGTGATTCCACATTTCGCATATGTCGAGGAAGCTTTCACGTGGAGGTAAACATTTGCTTGATTATGCGGAAGATTTATATCGGATTTAACAGTTAAACATGGAAACTTGTTGGAGGATTTTTATTAAACAAAGGACGTTTCATTAATTAATTTAGATATGCGTTAAGCCTTTTGCGTTATCCTTATAGTTCCCATCGCAGCAGCACTTTTCAATGCTCGTAGAAAGTTTATCTTCGATTCGGTATAATTTTTTTTTTCAACTGAAGTAAAAGCTGGATCGTAATGACAACGTTTCTCCAACCGCAATCTTTATTAACGCATATTCAAATTTTCTCATTTCCATTGATGATGATAACACAACCAGAAAGCAATTAAATCTTTAATCAATGTACCTTCATTTGTATAATTAATTTTCTTATTTGTACTTTTCTTGGAAGATATATTAAATATATAAACTTACAAATTTCTTCTTTCTACTTTTCATGATGCAACAATTAATTAATTCAACGAATCTTCAAGTTGTCATCTTATATAAAAGCATAATCAAATAAAGATTATTGTGGACGTACTTATTAGTAGTCAACTGTTGAGCTCTTAATGAAAATCATTAAGCATACTTCTTAGAATCTTTGAGTGATTTAAATGTTCTTAACTAATTTATACATTACATCAGTTCTTCAAGGTATCTTTATTTAAATACACATATTAACATGTTCTTAGTATCAAATAATCTTAAAAATTTTCATTTTTACAATCTTTATATAATATTCAAGTAACTTTATAGTCTTTAATACCGCTATACCCCGCATAGTAAAAGTAATAGGAAACCGGACTGATCGAGGAATTAAATAAAGGGAAAAAAGGTTAGATTAATATTTGTTGCATAATTTACTTATCTTTATAAATATTGTCTTTATAACTATTTGAAAACCATTCTTTTTGTTTCTCAGGATAGTAAAAGTAACAAGCATCTAATGTATATTAAGAAGTGGTCCTTCTTACATAATATTACAGAAAACGAAATTTTCTTATTTCTACTACTGATAGCACAGAATGAAACTATAAAATCTTTTTTTATAATATAAACATTTTTCAAACATTTTCATAGGAGATTTCCAAAAATGTCACGTGAGATGATAGGACGTGATTTCCAAAAATTTTCATTTGTGATAAACGGAGGTTTTTTTCAGTATATTTCATATATGATAATATCCATCTCCAATATTTTTTCTTAAATACATGTCGGAGCACGCGTACACACCTGATCAAACATCTTATGTGTTGGTACACAAAGAGACAATACTATTGAAACCAAATATTATAATTACTTTCAAATTATTTGCGGACCTTAGCGCGAGACAATAACATCGTTGTCAAACATCATTGTCTTCGCGCTGGGTCACGTTGATATTCCATCAGGATCACGTGAATATTTAGATCTGTCCAAACACCAGATATTTGCTTATTTGCTGTTCTTTTATAATAATTGCGACCCAATTGGGTCGCAGCTCAAGACAATAGGACGAGGATAGAAAGAACACTATTGTCTTCATTATTTGTTTATTAAGTACACGTGTCGAGGACACGCACACATTCGGGAATCTTCTAGAAGGTAGGGGATTCCTCTGGAATGAGTGTGAGGGAAACAAGGCAGCAGAAGGACCGGCAGAGAGACATTCAGATAGAGACATTGAGAGAAGAATGATCAGAGAGTTGCCAGAAGGGTCGCTGGGCTTGGATCTCTAGTCCTAAATTTGTAACAATGACTTCTCCACACGCCTAAATCGGAATCTAATCCTGACGCTCCGACATACATAAATAAACCGAAACCGAACTAATCGAGGAACTAAAAATAATTTTATAAATGATGATAGGAGGTCATTTCCAAATTTGTATATCCAAAAATTATAATATAAGTATTTTTCAATCATTTTCATAGGAGATTTCCAAAAATGTCACGTGAGATGATAGGACATGATTTCCAAAAATGTTTTTTTTTTCAGTATATTTCATATACGATAATATTTTATATAATATTTTTTCCTGAATACATAAATATTTTACTTCTCGCGCCTCTCATAAACTTTTGCTATAAAAAATAAAAATACTATCATTTATATATTAAAAATACTGTGATTTTCAAACCTGACTATATTGAATCTGGACTAATTGAAGCCGCACATTTCGAGGTATTGCTGTATATAAAAAATACAGTTTCACAGATAATGTATTCACAAATTATTTATACTTACAAATATATGAACCACGTAAAAACCAGTATTCCAATGTTTGAATGCATTTTTGTTGTTGCTGCTGTTGTTGTAAATGTCACAAGTATACCTATCTCCATTCAAAAGTTGTCCTTCCTGCATAATATTTACGGTAAACAGCATCGCATTAACTGTTTCAGTTGGATACAGCTACGAATCGAGATCATTTTTATAAAGTGTCTGCTCTAAAATTCAATCAACTGTTTGCACACTTTTTCTGCTGTCCCACTTACGACACCATATCCTATTGCAGAATTAATGACAAATAAAATGTGTTAACGCTCGTTATTACGCTTTTTGCTTATAACTATCAAAATGGAAACGGCACATACACGGCACATTTAAAAAAAAACAATAAACTGTATCATTTCAAAGTGCAACATTTCTGATTAAAGCATGCAATATTTATTATTTTTTATTTACAAATTTTTAACCAATAATATTTATAATAAACGAATTTATGTAAGCAAATAATTTTTTATTATTTTACACTTATTTATGTAATTTTGTAGATTTAATTACTTAATTACTATAAGTATATGAAATAATCATATCTTTAATATAAGAAATAAGTACTACATTCATACCTCTGATAACGACGCTTTTATATAACTAAGTTTAAAATTGTACAAAAACGTTGATATTTCTTGGACAAAAGTCAGTAAGAAATGCTGAAATGAAGTTTGGCACAAAAAAATGTCCAGAAATTGTACGACAGGAAGAAAATATATTCGAACTGAAGTTTGTTCAATATATAGATTTTTAAACCGTCGATGAAGTGAATATTTATAAAATTTATTTAATGCAAAAGGTGATGATTTTTCAGTAGAAAATTTGTTAAACCTTGTAGAAAAGAAGACAAAACTTTGTATGTCAGTTCACTACTTATTTAAGAAAACTTTTCTATGTTCGAAAAAAGCATTTCATATTTGTTCGATCCCTGTTCGTATCTCTGAAAATGAAGTAATTTCGTGGAAGTATTCTAATGATTCAGTTTCTGTTGGTAAAATTTATAATCGTATTAGATTTTGTACCAAAATATGTCCTTTAAACTATTATATAAAGCTATGTTTTCTAATAGTATTTAACTATAGTGGATATTACATGAATGAATAATGGAATGTAAACAAGACATACGCGTACTCTAATATCCATTGCAACAACGTTTTAAATAAACTACGGATGTGTGCTATCTACAAATAACAAATAACATAGCTCAAACAATGTATTTGCTTAACGAACAATGAGGATACGAAATATGCATTTACACTTTTGTTTTTGTTAGCCGCAGTCTCGTTTCGTATTCGAACAATAAATACTTGTTTCGATTTCGTTTTCGTCCGTTGAAAAATAATCGCCGTTGAGCAATGAAATAACAACTCTCATTGTTTCGATAATCATTAATGCATTCCACATTCCGCGAACTGCAAGATCAATTCGCATTTCAATGTAAATATTTGTTACGTAATTGAACTTTTTTTTTTTAAACATTTAAATGTTTTCATAGATTTCTATCAATTATTCCATAATGCAATTGAATAAAAAAAATCAATTCTATAAACAATTATGTTATTGTTTTTTACTTATCGAAAAATGTTTCATTTCGGTCCATTTCGTAATATGAACCACAAATTATCCAATCTTCAAGTACTTTAATCTTGAATCAGTAAATGCACTTAAATATATTTTTTTAATTAATTTAATATTAATTAATTTTCTGTAATTTTTTATTACTTAATTTTCGTAGATATACTAAACAATTATTATATAAATTATAATTATTACAATTAATTGTATTATTACAATTATTAAAAAAGAAAAATGAATATTCAAACTACAATTGTGTAAATATTGATATTTAAAAAAACTAATTTTAGAAACAATTTAAGTTTGTTTTTTTCTATTCTATGATTCATAAACTTATAGCCTTGAATGCACTTCCCACTGACTATACAAACTATTACTATTTTCTTGAATTTTTCTATTTTAGTTTTTTTTTTTAATTAATTTATTATTTTTCTAGTACTTAACATTATTGTTTTTACATCGTTTTATCGTGATTTGCAATGTATTTATAAAATACCTAAATTTAACTGTACTATTTGATATTTTTCGCTGTTCGTTACGTTATCTAATGGATCACGAAATGACAGTTGTCATCACGTTTTATACAATAGTTTTTTTATTTATTTTAAAATGATTTTTTTTACTACTTAAGATATTTTTTTATCGTTTTATTGTGAATTGCAATGTATTTATAAAATACCTAAACTGTGGTACCATTTGGTATTTTTCAGCCCTTGGGTCGCAAATTGACAGCTGTCACCATGTGTCAAAACAATCAATCAGTAAATAACTGTTAGAAACAAACAAATACTTTTTATCTCATGGCCTAAATCATTAGATTACATTCTTTAGAACATTTCCTAGTTGTTTAAAAAAAAAAACTAAGTTTTAACGTAATAATCATTAGAGTTTTCTGAACTTAATTTCAAGATATTTCCTTAAGATTTTTCATAGTAAACATATACAAATGTATTCCCAAATATTTAACTTTCTCTTGTTAATTGTCTTTTTATGTGTTTCTGGATTAAATCAATTTTTTTAATAACAACGTTCATTATTATTGTTTTTTTTTTCTTCATAAAAATCATCTACAAAAGCACAGGAAATAAGGACTAACTTTGGAGTTTGAAATACAGTTTTTATTGAACTTAAAGATAAGGTATTTGATAGAAAGTTGATGATCCATGTGTGGGTAGAAAGTGAAGATTTTATAGTATGAAATAAAAAATCCTGTTATGGACGAGTTAACTCACAAACGCCAATTACTGCACACAATATTCCAAGATTTTAAATTATTATATGCAGTATTTTTCAGACATAAATGGAGAAATTGAACTTTGTCTTCCTTTTTTTTAATTATCTAATAAGTTTTGAGTGCGTTTCAAGTTCGGCTATTTATGCTTAAAAATACAATAAATGCATTATTTAATTTTTATTGCATTTTAAAAATGTACAATGAAATTCAGTTTAAAAAAAATAAAGTAATATATTTTGGGTGCGTCTTATAGTCCAGATTATAGTCCACATTGTTTTTTTTTATGAATAATGATTATTTAGTTTGTAGTTAAAGATACGTTGACCCAGTTTACTATACAATAATCTGTTAAACGTTCGTTGCAACAAAAAAAAAATGCTTTAACGATAATGTTTCGCAATCGGCTACCGGGCTTGAAGTCCGTTTCTTCGAAAGACTTCGCGAAATGGTTAAGTAAAAATAGCCCTGGTATAAAGTAAAAGTTTTACGGTCTAATTGCTGAGCCGAAGAGTTTCAAATCATTTTGCGCACCGCAATTATTATTTTAAGCGCACTCATTTGTAGGTTCGTAAATATAAATTTGCAACTTTGTATTTTTGATGTAAGAGTATCATTAATGTAAAAGAATGAAAGAAAGGAATGGCGCACAGTAATATGCGTATCGATTTCCTAATAATTAATGCAATCAATGATTCGTAATTAATGTCATATGTGTTGCAAATGAACTATTGTTTAATCATTTATAGGAGAATGCAACAAATCTTTAGTTAATTATTAGGTGAAAAATTATATAACTGTAACTTTTTATACCTCATAAAAACATATAATACTTATCTGGAAGTTAAAATTTCTTGGAAATTTAATTTCCAAACTTTGGATCATAAATAATTTCAGATTTACTTATACTTTGACTCAACTCAATCAATCTCACCAAAAAAAAAAAAAATCTTACACATAAAATAAAATAAACCGCAAAAACATTAAAAAAAAGTAGTGAAATTTTATAAAAAATAATTATACTCACTTAACTTAACTCATTGATTATCATGAAAAAGATAAATTCTTACAAATAAAATAAACTGCAGAAACATTAAAAAAAGGAGCGAAATTTTATAAAAAAATATTATTTACTAAGATACAAACTTTATACTATAACTTAACTCATTCATTCTCATGTAAAAGATAAATTCTTATAAATAAAATAAAATAAAATAAACTGCAGAAACATTAATATAAAACAGTGAATTTTTTTAATAAATAATCATTTACTTACACACAAAGTTTATACTCTGACATAACACATTCAATTTCATGAAAAAGATAAATTCTGACAAATAAAATAAAATAAACTGCAGAAACATTATTAATATAAAGTAGTGAAATTTTATAAAAAATATTTTTTAATGTCTGAAGTAATAATTATTAATTATTAATAATAAATTGAATTTAGAATTTTTATCAACATTTTAAAGTATAATTAATATTGTTTATAAAGCAAAGTATTAAGCAACAAATTCCAATAAAAATAATGAAACTTACTTTTTTATTCATATTTTATTCTATTTGGAATAACTACTGAAACTATATTTCGATGATAATAATTTATTATTATATAATTTATTACGTAATGTACGTAATTTAATAATAAAAAAAACTATATAAAAATAATAACGTTTATCTTAAATGTCATTAAAAAAGTACAAATATTTGATATTATAAAATATACTGTAAACATCCATTCAAAATCGGTGTTTGCTACTCGAATTATTCGTTAATCGATCATTTATTAAAGTTGTTTGTTATACCCCAGATTTTCAACCTTAATTAATTATGTAATTTGTAATTAACATTTTTTGTGAAAATTTCTTGGATTGACAATTTTTTGTAAGATAAATAAATAATTGAGTAATTATAATAAAGATATTTGATTGATATTTTACAAGTTAGATAAGCCTTCAGTGCACTTCTATTACTTTCAACTTGTCAAATGTCAATCAACCAATCAATAATTCTATTTTCAATACAAACTATCAAATATCACAAATTAATGAGTAATATTTATGCATCTTTGGATATAATCACATATAAAAATATCATGACATAATATATTAAAACAAGGGGAAAAAAAAAATTATTAAAGGAGTAGTATTAACAAAAAATGTTGTAAACCGGTGGCGTAACGGAAACACAACTGAGAAAATGTTGTTCGGACATGTCGAACGTTAATGGAATCGTCACAGAATTTAATAGATGCAAATTGTATGTTTCCTAAATCACTCCATTTCCATTTAATTTACAATGGAAACCGATTGGAAACAAATCGATCGATCGCTCGCAGCAATATCAATGTTTCCAACGGTTGGTTTGAAAGACCGACAAGAAGTTTTTCGTTCACGTAACCTGCACGTAAGATACTGGCAAAGTGTCCGCAACGGACGCGCAATCAGCCATCCGAGAACAGGAAGTGGTCTGTTAAGACGGACGGAAGTGCACAACTCGCTGCAGGTCATATTACAAAAGCCGACCAATATGAAATTGTTGAAAGTGGAATTGTATATTTTTTTTTATTATTATCCGTTTTTGTGTTTCTCTTTTTCGCATTTTTTATTTCGATGCTTTCAACTTTCAACTACATGGCGAGTCTCGTACGAGCTCTTCCTAGAAAGTTCATTTATTGCTAGAGAAGCTTGTATTACCTTACCTGTTTCGAAGAAGAAATTATATAACTAAACTCATGAATAGTAAAAACTAATAATATATGGGTACACGTCAACTGGGCGATACTCAGGTGGGAGGATAGTCAACAGGGCAATGGATTAAATTTTAAAACTAAATAAAAAGATTTAAAAAGGTATTAGTATAGTAAAATAAAATTACTTTTTGACCATTTCCGTTGTATTATGTTCAGTAATATTCCAATATTTGGACGAATGTAAAACGAATTTTTCCTATCCCAAATTTTATCAAAAATAGGATATAAATAAAATCTGACATAAATAAAATTTTAAAAATAAATTTACTATACGTACATATATTTTGGATGAAACAAAGAAAAAACATTGTTATTAAAAGTATTTAAAATTTTAGGGTTGAATCTTCTGGCAATTCCAATTCTGTTTTTTAACAAGTTTTAAAAAAATTAAGTACATAGATTTTTAGGTGCTATTTCTCGCTTCCTGTTCTTTATGAAGCTGGAGTAGTAGATTATCCACCAATTCTTAAACAACTCCAATCCCATGAATACACCCAGAACCACAATTTCATTAATAAACACGTCAGACAAATATTTCAACAAAAATACAAGAATATTTAAAAACAATGTAAATAAAATAATGGACGGATATTGGAACATATTAAATTAATTAACAATTATCTAATCTGCATTTTTATAATATTTCTAAGAATCCATTTACTATCATCTTTGTTATGTGATAATTATAATTAATGTTTCATTAAAGTAATTTTAAGAGCAAATTTTTTTTATATTCTCACTAGATGGCGATAATGTCAAATCTATTTATTTCCACTATTTATCAACTAAAATTACGAATATTAATATAATTTCATCTATCTTTGTTTATAATATTTACTTACTTACATTTGTGAATGGCACCTCCAAGAGGGAAGTACTTTTTTATAATAAAAATTAAAAAATATAATATAATCTAATTATTATATAATGCAAAAAATGTTTATAAAAAATATCCAACTCTTATTTGAATAATAACATATAAAATCTTTAATGTAAAAAAAAATATAATTTATATATAATTGTACACACATTAATTAAGGAAGTTTATTGTCGGCTTTTAATAACCATATAGGAAGCGATATAACGGTGAAATACGTCATTTGTTTATGTGCTGTGACTAATTGCTTATTCGAGATAAAAAATGTTGTTTGAGCCGGAGGCTTCTTCCAAATATGTTTTGGGTGTGCCAAAAACAACACCTGAGACGTAAATGTTAATAAACCATCGTCCACATTATAAACTTTAGAATATAGTTTTATTTATTCTCATAATTACAAATATTTTTTGTGCTTATTTAATATTTATTAATTTTATTATCATAGCTGAACTCTTTACATGGTATTAATATTTGTTTCATTACAAGGACAAAATAGTTTAAACTTTAAGAAATTAAAATTTGTAAATTGATAATTAAAAAAATTTCAAACATTTACATTCAAATTTTTTTGCTTTTTTTTACATAATTATAGATATTGGTAAAAAAGTGTAAATAAATTGTTATAAAAAATGTCTTAAATATTTGTTAAGTTTATTTAAATGAATGGAATATGTTCTAGGATTTAAATATTTTCTTAGTAAAATTAATTTCTGTTAAGTTAAAAATGGTTAAATTCTTCTTTAAAATATCATCTAGCTTTTAAGCAGTGAACATTTATCTGGGTACTTTAAAAATATATATTTGAATGTTAATCCAGGTTATAAACTGAAGTGAAATTTCAAGCCGTCAGCAATGAAACCCAAGTAGTAAAACTCAGGTAAAAATTATAGTGTCTAGAGTCTAGACGTCTAATAAAACTTGTACTAAGCAGCGCGTTTCACTGGTATTTCAATAATTTCTTAAATAAACGCTAAAAGATTTGAAAACATTTTTAATGAAGTAAAAATAAATTTAAAAGTAAAAATATATAATTACGTTACTACATTTTTTTATATTTCAACAATCGTGAGTTACAAAAAAAGTAACAATATTTAATTCTTGAAATAATAATTTCTAAATAGAAATTGTTTATTTTTTAAAAATAAAATACTGACTTTAATCATTATAATTTCTTAATTTTATAAAACGATTAATATTTATTTTATTTTAATTTAGATTGACAGGAAAATTAGTTAAAGCAAATTTTGAAGGAAATGAAAATATTTTTAAATTATAATATAATTATATAGTTAACATACCAGATTTTATTCAAATTGGTTAAATGAAGTAATAGGTTAAGTTAAGTATACCAAGTTCATATTGATTGACCATAGGCTTATGTAAACATGTTTATTATGATAGCGCCGAGTGCCTGCATCAATTTTATAAAACCATGTATGGAGACGGATGCAATTATAAATTGCGGACCAATTGACTACTTTTGACTTTTTTCTCATTTTGACGCTCCTGATATTCTAATTCATTGCTACGCAAAGGCCGACCGTATAGTTTGCCAATTAACTACACTTGTACAACTCAACTCCAACACGTTTTACCATATGCGGCTACCCTCAACACGCTACAAACGCCCGCAGGACAGGATCATAATCCAGGGTGCGGTCTTCCTCAACAAGAAAACTTCTTAACTTGATACATAAGATACATTTATTCAATTTTAAAAACTTACACGAAACTTCAGAATTGTGTACATTGTATGGTTTTTGACATTTTGACAGTAGAGTAGTGACAGGTTAATGCGATCTAATACTATTTTTGTTATTATTTGACTTCATATAAATCATAGTCATCATTTTATGTTATTTTACAAATATATCTTTATTATCTTTATTAATTTTGGTCCAGGCATTAAAATCGAAATACACAAAATATCGGATTTGTGTTAAAAAAAATTTGACGTTTTGACAGAAATAGTGACATGTTTATGTATTATGTGATTTAATACCTTTTTTATTATTTAACTTCTTATGAATCATAATTATAATTTTAAGATATTTTGCAATCCTGTTTTTGTACACTACTGATTTTGGTCTATTTAATTTCTTATGAATTATAGTTATAATTTTGAGATATATTTGCAAACTTATTTTTGTTCTTTACTAATTATAGTCCACTGCATTGAAATCAAAACATCACATTTTTGTACATTTTTTCAAATTTGACATTTTGACAGAAATACTGACAGGTTTGTGAATTATGGCCTTTTTTTATTATTTAATTTCTTATTAAATATAGTTACAATTTTAAGATATATTGAAAAGTTGTCTTTGTACTCTACTGATTTTAGTTCACTGCATTAAAATCGAAAGGTACTTACGCAAAATTACGCAGATTTGAGTACATTTTTTGAAATTTGACATTTTGACAGAAATAATGACAGGTTTGTGTATTATGTGATCTATTACCTATTTTACTATTTAATTTCTTATAAATCAAAGTTATAATTTTAAGATATAATTTTAAGGTACGTACACAAATTATCAGATTTGAGTAAATTTTTTGAAATTTGACAGGAATAATGACAGATTTGTGCATTATGCACTAGTACTTTTTTTTATTTTTAACTTGAATCATGTTTTATAATATTTCAAAATTTTCATTATTACTTTTTTATTATTTTTATAAAAATCGATCATCAGATTTGTGTAGATTTTTTTCAATTGACATTTTGACTAGTGACAAGTTTATGCATTTATGCAAGTTTATGATATATTATTTTGCTCATTTTTTAAACATAATACTCAAAATATTTTGCAAAAAGTCTGTGTTTTCTTTATTGATTTTGATACAGTTTTTATTAGTTAGTCTTCCAGAAAAATGCATCTACTCAGTTCATAACATAAGATATACACAAAATCAGACTAGTACAGTATTCTTGTAGTTGACATTTTGACAAGTAGATTTTGACAGCTTTAGCAACTAAACAATCCAACTTTTTCTATTATTTTTTAACTTAATAGGAATCATAATTATCTTATTTTTAGTTATTATTGTATAATTTCTAACAAACTTAAGTACCAACTTAAATTGTGATACTCCTTATTTAGTTACTTCTTTAAGAAGCACTTAATGAAGTAACTGGATAACTACATTAAATTACGAAAGTTTATGTGTATGTCTCGCATTACATATTATATAAATTTAATTAAATTTTGATTAAAATTTAAAAAAATGTTGTATAATGAATTTAATGTGTATGAATAGTTCATAGTCACAGGTGAAGAAGTGGACAAAGCGCAGTTAGTTGGCAATTAAAGCCCGTTGGCATTTCGCGTTGAAAGAAAAGCGCACGCTCTGCGTGGAAAATAATATTCGAGATTTCCCAACGCCGCTTTTGTCCTGAGCCGAGTGTGTTTGAATAATTAATCAGAAGTTGCGAATAATTGGCCAACTCGGTCGTAATGAGCTTCAGAGCGTGTGTACGTGTATGTTTTCCACAGGCCACAATCGCTCTCGCATTAATTTATTTATTTCATTCCGACGCATGCAATCCCATTTATTCGTTACGTACACACAAACGGTGTGTTTAATTAACGTACGCGTTATATCATCATCTATACTGCCGCCGCCGCCGCTCATCCAAATATGACATAACACCGAACGCTAATGACTAATTCTAATTAGATGGCAGGAACAATAACAACTGCAAGCGTTGCCGCTCAATTAACTGTTACGGTTAATCCAAACACGATGACGATCGGTTAACCGAACAATTCGTTTATTTAGGACGCGGTTCCTTATTAGCTGAAGTCGACATTAATCTAATCAAAAACAATCTAATGTACATATACTTATTAATCTAAAAGGATTGCGACAATCGTTATAACAATACATTTCGAAATACATCCTCAATATTACATGACTTATTTGTTATATTTGGCAATCCTGTCGTGTATCCCTTAAGTTTAAGCTGCTGTCACACTAAAATACATGAAATATATGTCATGAGTTTCAACATGACAGTAAAAAATGGTTGGTAATACTGATCCCACACATAGTGATATTTCATAATAGTTTTCATATAACGATTAGCAAAAACATACTTTAAATGAAGTTTTTCTATTTAAAAGAAGATAATTTTTATAAATCATGTAAAAATTAGAATATTTTTATTGCAAAAATATACATTAAATGATATTTTTATTCAGTTTTCAATTAATTCTAAAAAAAAACTATGTTCAATATTTTAATTTTAATCCTTGAATAAAGGAAGATAATTTATATAAATTATGTAAAAATTAGAATATTTTTATTACAAATTAATGTATATTTTTGCATAATATTTTTATTCAGTTTTCAGTTAATTCATAAATAAAACTAATTATGTTCAATATTTTAATCTCAGAATAAAAATTACAATTATGTCACTTGAATGAATAATAATATTTGTGTTATGTAAAAAATGTGTTGCTCATTAAACTCGTGTACTTTTTTTTTGTTGTTTTAATTTAATTAATCATGAATAGAATAGTTGTGTGCTGTACCAAATAGAGAATTTCAATTACCGTTAGCAGCTCTTTGTATAACATCACGTAATATATGACTGCAATATTTCTCCACGTATAATTTCACACAATGAAATCATATATCCTTTCAAATCCAGCCGTTACGCCTGGGTATTGACTACAAATTTTGTTATTAACTTTTCCTTAATCTATATTAAATGACTCTGAGGGGTCGGCAACCTTTTTAGGGTAAAGAGCCAGTTTTAAGTGATGAAAAGAGCCACAATTACTCATTCAAAAAGCCGCATTCGACTTGAATAGGGAAAATAATTTATTTTTTAAAAAGTTATTTTAATTATTTTGAATCTAAATTAAATTTGTTGTTAATACTTGCATCCATCCCTGGTCGAACAGAAATAGTCGCAAAACGAGGTTTGCTTTATTTTCTGTCGCGCGGTACAAAAATACTGCCATTGTGCATATACAACATAAAAGTTGCTGCTTCTTACTCATCAGAAAATTACCGTGCGCAAGTAAGGAGGCAACAAACAGGAAAACGAAACGAACACGAAATGTACGACGAGACGATACTAAATTAGAATATATACTAGATCCTTGAACTTTTCATCGGAGCGAAGAGGCAAGAAATCGCAACTCAATTTGGAACAATATTGTATACATTTTATTTTTTTCATTCCTTCGCTTGCATAGTAGAATGTCGGATAGATGGTTATCATCGCGTAAACCGCACGAGATCGCAATTGGAAATTTATTAGAGCGCTTGTCACACTTTTTTATGTTACTATTTACAATTAATTAATAATAAAATTTAAAAAAAACTTGGAAACTATGAAAAAAATCATCATTTAAGTAATTAAAGTCATCGTCAGAGGTAGAACAGGGCCCTTCACATTAGAATTTACATGTTTAAAACAAAATCTAATTATAAAAATCATGAACCATAAGGTAAACATATTTTTACATTAAAAAACAAATATAAAAACAATGTAAATAACTGAAATTTATTGAATATCAACCTATAAAGAGCTGTTTTACTTATTTCGAAGTTTTTGTTCTGAATAATCTTCAAAAATACTATCAAAATCCAACTGGCTCAATTCTTGACTCTCATCATCACTAAAGTGTTTAATCTATCCGGAGACATTGTCGATCTTAGATAGACTTTATAAATTTTAATCTAGAAAAAGACTTCTTTCCAGAACGCTCACTGGAATTGATTGATATATTCGAAGGGCAATAAATAGGTTTGGAAATGCCGCTGCTCTGTCTTTTTCAGATAGAAATTCAAACATTTTAAATGGTTGTTGGAAATATTTTGATGAAAGAATAGATTTTAGAGCTTCCATTTCTTCAACTTACATATTACCATCATTATCATTAATCTTAGACTCTGTCAGAGCAATTTCTAAATCGGCTGCATGTTTTGTTAGTTTTTTCTTTTTCCATATTTGTAAACCTTTCCAAGAACCTAAATAAATCATTATAATTTTATAATTGTTCAAAACGATCTTGTAAATCTAAAACTAAATTAAAAAAAGATATTTTGAATGCGATTAGAGGATCTATAATTGGTTCATCATCGCCTTCATAATTGAAACGTTTCTTTCTTTTCTGAAGCCTTTTATTTCGAAATTCCGTAAATATTTCGAAGTCTTCAGCGAGTGTTTTTGCCTGAACTAAAAATTTGTTCAAATCCAGTGATTCTGTATTTGATCAACCAACTTAAAAGTTTTTTAAATGAAGAAAGTGCTGTTGTCTACTGAATTAGTAAGTAAGGAACTTCAATCCTTGCTTCAGTGGTTTCACAGTAAGTTCTTTCTCATATTTGAGAAGAACTAACCATCTTTTTGTAGATAAATAAATAAATAAGCAAGAACTGGTATATTTGTAAGGGCTGCAGTCCCTCCAGTATAAAATAAAAAATCTTCTCTAATAATCACCATTCTTAAATTTACTTTATTGAATGTAATATATGTTCAATCCATATTTTCTTTGTAAACCAACAAATTCTTACCATTGATTCTCGTGACTGTTCGAAAATTCATCAAAACAATTATATTGTTGTAAAAAAAATGTTATTGAAGCGGAAATTGCGATCGTAGTTTACAAAAGTGAAAGAATCTGGACCGCGAAAAATGAACAACGAAATGCAATTTGTTCGGTTCCGTTTACGACGAATTCATTTCCTTCGACTTTCTTTAATAATTACCGTTTCTAAATTTGCAATTAAGCAACGAAATTAAACATTCCGTTTATTTCTCAATTTGCTGGCTGGCAATCACTTTCCACAAACAGAAACTGTGTTTACATTAATTATGAATTGCAATGCAAATAATCTTCTAGTCGTATACATTCAATCTCAGACAACCTCTTGAAAAAAAAAATAACAATTTTTATAATAATTTTACTGTTAATTTAATTGATGTAAATGTTATTTAAATTTATCATTTCTACATTACTAAATAAATTGAGTTGAATTTAAAAACTAAAATTAACAATTAATTAGGTTTTTTTTCTACTGACTAAATTAATTAATTTTATTTGTTTATTCGCAATTTTAATTACTTTTAGTTTCAGTAAATTATAACAAATATAATCAGTTTATTAAAATGCTTGTAGACTTGTACTAACATTTACTTATTTAGTCTTTAACATTCATTAATACATGAGGAAAGTTAACATATCGAGGATGAGTCTGTTGCAATGGACCTGATTTGCAATCTACGACTATGTTAACACACATCTCCAAGAGATGTCACGTTTTTGACATATTAAGTCAGTTTCAAATGACATGTGTCAATTTAATCTAATTGAACATAGTTTTGCAAACAGCAATATTTGGAAAAAATATTTTTTAGTTAGAATGAAATCTATTTTTTTACTTATATAATTAAAATTATTCTGCGTTTTATTAGATTGGAAAAAATTGAACTTAATAATGTAAAAAATATTCAAAAATGTAAGAAAACTATATTCACTGTCATAAATATTGACATATGTTGTTGCAATAAAAGTTCACCGCTGCTGAACATATTGCTACACAACGGCTCTTTTTTTTTAAATTCCGAGCTTCTCTCGACGCAGTGAATATATACTGTTATGCCGAGATTTTCAACTAAATAACATAAAATAATCAAGGATGGTCGTTGACCTTTAGGTCCTTCGACAACAATTGAAATGTTTTCATGATTTATAAAAAATATGAATAAAATAAATGATTAATTCATGCAAGCAAAATAAATACTTTGCAAAATGTTGTTTTGATAAACATGAGATAGAGCTGATTCAGGTATTTCGAAGTGTTTCCGCTCGGTTATTTAAGTTTTCGCAGCTAGACGTGTTCAAAGGAAAGGGTTTCTGGAAAAGACGCGATTTTGCAGAACTGTGCACTCCGTCGCCCCAAACCGGATACATTTTGTGTCTATTTATCGCATACAAGTGTGTATATAAATATAGGAAAGTCAAGGCTGTCCACTAGATGTTGGGACGCGTATTGTAAGTGTGAAGTGGTGGAGAAGTCGTGCAATTTAAAAGTCGATAAACCGATAACTGCGTAATTCTATGCGACTGCTCCTTCTGCCGAGCGAGATGCCATTAAATTGGATAGTAAGCTGTCACCTACATAGTCATATCTTAGACGAGAAATTGCGAAGCGTCTAATAATTTGAGATTTAATTTGCCGTTTCTGCGGAAATCAACTGGAATTAAAGATGATAGCTGAGGAATGAAAAAAAAACGTAAGGAACAGCCTTTACACGGAGAAGACTTTTGATAAGGCGCTTTCTACTCGAATATAGGTCCTTGCATATATAGGAGAGAAAGTGTCGATAAATGACCGAACGCGTCTTTAATAATAACGTTGCAATTGCGAATTTGCTGCTTAAAAGAACATATCGGATTTATCCTTTTACAGACATGCGATACTAATATTATTATAAAACTAATACTTCCCTAATATTTTACATAACTCTAACAATATTCTAGCAGTTCGAATTTTGATATTCGAACAACTTAAAACTCGAACAAACTGATTAAATTAGAAAAAAAACATACAAAGAATAGAGAAGGTGTGGGAATGTTAATTCACTTTCCATTGAACAGTAATATCACTCCTACTATTATTATTGATAAATTATTATACAATATTTTTTAAGTATTTACAATTTTAAATAAAAAATCAATCAAGTATTCAAATTAAATTATTTAATGAATATTTACTAAAAATGCTGAAATATCACTTTTGAACGAATGAAAATATCATTATTTTGATATAACAATAATGTTTATATTTTTTATTTTGCAGATGCCGAATTATTTTTGCACGGCAGCAGTCCGCCTTATGCCTATTTGGAGACGATTCAGGAAGAGACCTCCGATGATCTGCGGTCCGAGAGTGACCTTTCCGAGTCGGAGGCCTCTCCGGCAGGATGGCTGGCCACCGATTCCGAATCAGGATCCGTGATACGCATCCACGCAATAGGTAATTAAAAGTCTTGATTTACTCCTTGCAGACTTGACAGCCGGAACCTGCAGAACGGGTTCTTCGGATAATCCATCCATTCATGTTGCACGTATCAGGTTTCTATGCACCTACGAAATTTGCAACCCATTATAGCGACGAAGCTAATTATAATACTGCAAAGTCCATTGACCAGACACTGTAGTTTTGTTATGCAGAATCGTATTTGTTGTTTTACACTCACACACATTCTCGGACTACAAGTTCGATCTACTTAATTAAATCAACATGTCTTTCAAAATCGCAAGTTCTATACGTTTCTTTCTTTATTTTTCAATTATCTTATTTTTCGGACATAAATATGATATAATTAGAAAAATCTTTCCTTCTGATTCATATGAAGTGCATTTGGGACAAAAAACGTTTATATTATATAAAAAATAGTTTAATCTAAAAGTTTTCTTTTGATTCGAGTTAATATTTACGATTTTGAAAAGTTAAACTAATTCACTAATTCTGTATAAATAGATTAGAAGAACTTCATTGAAATAAATTATATAACACTTATATAATAATGCACCAGTGTTTCTCAACATTGACGTAAAATTAGTAATGTGTCAGATAATGACAGCTGTCATCTTGTATTAAGAAAGGAACAAGTATTGTTGAGGAACTAAAACATATTTGGTTAGAAGGACAGCCACAAATTTTTCAATATCTATTTTAATTTAGAAAAGAAAAGAATGAAAACAGAGGAGATCTGAGAATGTCTATAAAGATGTAACAAAAACAGTATTATTTTAAACCTGTATTTTCTGCTATTTATGAAGCAATTGTACTTAATTTAAACGGTCAATTGAAGACGAAAAGAGCGGCATGGATTTCTTTCGTCGCAAGCCATTTAACTTTTAGATATTTAAAGCTAATTAAAGACGCACGCAATATGTCTTCGCATCGCGTAACCGAAGAACAAAAGGAAGCAGCGGCGTCTGTTTGACCCGCATTCGTGGCAATGGTTTCAGTCCCTTGAAACTACCAACCAACTTATTGCAGATAATGTAATCAATTTGCACATTGGAAAGTTCGTTTCAGGATTCGAAAGTCGACGTTGGGTTTATCTTGCGACCATCGCTGGTATTTTTCAATGGTTTGCAACGCGCCGCGTAGGGACAACGAGAGATTCTTCTGAGAGCTGTGTGATATAAGAGAGAAAAATGTGTGTACGTGTGTACATCTTTTCTGTCTCCTTTTCTTCTTTTATTTTTCGAGTCTGTGGTCTTCTCGTACAAGAAACCGGTTATGGGACTTTTCCCATCATCGCAACAATCATCATCATCGGGAGCGGCAGCAGCTCTTCGCCCGGTCGTGTTTTATGTCTCTTTAAATCTTCGCGGTGGTGAGGAATAGCGGTATAATGAATGCACATGAATGCAGTACTCAGGCCATGGCGTGAAAGACGTTAAGTAGGCAAAGAGGCATACCATACAAAGAGAATGTGCGAAGCCTCCTCCTAATGATCTAATTGATCAACGTACGTTTGGTTGCATAACACGATGCTCTTCGTACGCTTTTTTACAATCCGCCTGTAACATGATGCAAACTATGGAGAATTGTGGGAATCGGTGGCAATTAAAACTCATTTGAATATTTCCATTATTTTCTCGTGGGAAAGCGATTACATTGAATCGATTTATTAGAGGATCTCTGCCTTTCTCATCTCGTATTACGAATGAAATAATGAAAAAAAATCTGTGTTAAGAATTACCAAACCTAATTACTTTCTCTATAGAAATTGAAACTATCTATCTTAGTGAGAAACTATACTTTATTTAACAACTTATTCATCAAAATCGTTCCATTACAGTCATATGAGAATACTTTTAATCAAGACAAATAATATATTCTACTAATATTCAACTTTAATAGCATTTCGATCTAAAAATACATTGAGTAATATCTGTAATATATTATAGTTTCACAGATCTTGATATGACTTGCTAAAATTATAATTAATGTATATACTATATTATTAGTTGTATTGGCTTTCGCGAGAAGGCTGATTCATGATTTGTTTAATCAAGAATAATTGCGAAACTAATAGTTCTGTTGGCCTGGATAGAAGGCAAACAGGAAGTATTGTTTTATCCGCGGCTGATTTATTAGCTTGTTGACATAATTAATTACAGTTTTATCTTGTATTATTTCATATGAAAATAGAAACCAAGTTCTGGAACGCAATAGATGCGCAATTCGATTATGCAACACACGATGCAGTTGCGTTAGGAACATGTCTAAGTTAAATTTAAGTTTTCATTAATTCTTATAAAATATTGTTAATTCCTTTTCTTATTTTTACTAAATTATTCATTATTTTGCGTTTTGTTGAAAAAAAAATCAATTAAGGTAGAATTTTAAGTTTTTAAAAATAATATAAAAAATATTTTTAAAGTCAATTGTATGTAGTATGTACTTTAACTAAATTAAATTAAGGTGCAATGAATGGATTTAACCATGCGGAGTTTAATCGGATTATCCATTGGTTGAAGGTTGAAGGGTGTTTTAAGCCAATTTGAGCAGACATGCAAATCCTTTGTTCCCTCAGAAGCCTTTGATCTTACCCTAATTCTCTTTGTTGCAGAAGATTTGGAGTGTGAATCTGATCGTGAGGTGGCTTGTCCAGCGAAGAGGCGTAGGCAGGACATATTTCTGAGCGACGACGAATCCTGTCACTCTTTGAGCAGGTCAAGCAGCCTACTGCAATTTGAGAATCTCGAGAAACAATGCCAGGAAATATCGAGCAGCTCGCCGAGCATCTTCTCCAGCTTCAGCTACGACTCACTGGAGAGGAAAGGGAACGTGAGTCCGGATAGCTTAGATAGGGACATCGACTCAGATTACTATAGGACATTGAAAATTGATGGGTTGCCGAAGAAGTGCAACAAGAGTAGAGATTCGTTGTTTTATAACAATAGTAATAATAGCAGCGACTGCAGTGCGGACAGCGAGGAGACTTTGGAAGCGGCTAGGTACGATAGTACTGCAAATCTGAAGACCTGGAGAAGTTTCGATGGGCTACACAGCAACACGCACAAAGTCAAAGTATCTGTGGAGAATCTAAGTGAGGATAGTGGGTACAGTGACCATTTCTATGTGAGGAATAAGTCGAGCAGCATTCCGAATATGGTCGTTGTGCAGCATGAGAGGGTGATGCCAGAGAGGAGTGTGTACAAGACGCAAGTGCAAATCGGCGGTGATTTCGAACATTACAGGAAGAGCAAGGAGCCCGGGTTCTGCGCGTACGACGGAGAAGTGAGCGGGAAGTTCTCGAGTAATTTCGGGATCAGTTATCATGATCTTAGTAATCTCGAATACCGCAGCAGTCCTCTGATTGATAGGTTTATGCGAAACGGTGCGGCCAAAAGGCGTTTAGCGGATGCGGTAAATATAGACAAGGCGTCGGAATGTTGCGTCGCGTCTAAATATAACACTGTGGCGTCGGCGAGTGAACCCAACTTGCTCAGTAACGCGACAGTCGAGCACCGAACAATTGACAACGAATACAACAAACAGGACTACTTCGAGGGTGCCGTGTGCGTGTCCAGCGTCCCGAAGGATCTGAACCTTGCCGGGGATTTGGGCCTGAACTGGTCTCAAAACTTTTCCTCGATCGCTGCAACCAACTGCGACCTAGCCGACATCATCGAAGACAAGATGCCAAAGTTGTCGCGATACCAGCGAGCCGAGTACGGCGACAAGATCACCATCCGTCTGAAGTACGATACGTCTAGCATAAGCTCAGCCTCCGACATCGAACCGTCCAACACGTCTTTCAAACGGGAAGGAAGCTACCTGGAAGCGATGTCAAATTCCATAGACAGCGATGAAGATTTCAAACCGCACAAGAAAAAGATTTTGGGCGACTTCGACAGGCAGATTTTAAAAGCCATTTCGGAGACGAGCATACAAAGTTTTGGCAAGAGCGCGGAAAAGTTGGACACGGTATTCACGTCGACGCCGATTTGCAAGGAAAACAGAAACGTGAAAAGTACGCCAGATCTAGCAGCAATCAATTTCGAGCATAAAAAGTTGGTGATGAATCGTAGCACGAGTACGAGCGGCGTTTCGGAGGATGAGAAAAACTTGAAACCGGCGAAATCATTCAGCGGTTCCAGTGGTTCTAAGGGTGTACATTTCAGCCCTGTTGTTGCGGAGGTTAACTGGAGGGATAGTGTCTCGACTGAAAGGGAGTCCAGTTACAGTTTGTCCAGCAGTCCAGAACCTGAGGTTAAAGTGTCCTCGAGCCAACCGGAGCTGAAGTCACCGAATTGGCGTGGAGCTGAAGAGGTCGGACGCGAAATTATGAAAGAGCTAGCCCGAAGTCAGCCGGAGATTGGCGGAGCCAATGTTTACCACTCTCCCACTCCGCACAATCACGTGGCTGCTGGTAACCAACAAGTGAAGGCAGACAAACAAAACAAACCAGTGCTCGCTATGGAGCCTGTTGTGCAGCAACAGCAGCAGCATCTGCAGTGCGAAATCCCTAATAAGACGACAAAGCCTAACAAATTCGGGGGTTTCTTCTCTCGCATCGCGAGCTTTAGATTTTCCTCCAGGAAGAATGATGAGAAAAAAAAGAAAAAGATCATTGAACATCCAGCGCTGAAGCCCACCGGGCAGCGTCTGGCCACCAAAGATGATTACATTTACATCCCTCTGAAGGGTCCCGACGAGAAGATTAACAACAACATAAATAAAGTGCAAGTTGATGGTTTAGTGCTGGACGACGGGGTAAGCGGGAAACCCCCGATGCCACCGAGGGTAGTAGGCGCTTGCGTCAAGCAGCAGCGACGTCAGGAGGCGGCCAGCACCACATTAGGGGCGGTTGCGCACGGCCAAAGACCTGACCACCGTAGGACTATTGATTCCGGGCTCCCCCGGCCCATGGAGCCGATGGGGTTGATCGAGACGGACCTCGACACAGAGGTGACGGTCATCACAAGTGGGGCCCATGCCAAGACTCGCAGCCTGATGAATCTGGGGGCAGAGGCGCCCCATCAGCACCAACCCCTAAGCCTCGCCGCCCCCGAGCAACATCGTACCCACAGGCCGCACAAATCCATGGAGTTCCTCCTCGACAAACAGAATCTCAAAGTGGTTGAGGTAAGTTCTTTTTCAATATCAATACCTTCGATATTCAACAAAGTCCCACATCCGTCAATATTTATATGCCCTACTTACCGCCACAATATGCATATGATCTGCACCTTTTATCTTGCATCAAAAACACGTTCCCAATAAGTTTACTTTAAATATAGCGGTTTGAGCACGCAATAAATCAATCATTATTTCAAGTAAATATACATCTTTCGCATTCCGCGCCAATCATATATATATATATTCGTTGTCATTACTTCCAAACAATTCGAATCCGAAATGGTATGGTGTGAATATATTTTAAACTAATATTTAATAAATCAATCAAATTATCTGCTGTCAATTATTTTTAAAATTAATTCATTCAGCGCTCAATATTTCCCCTTTGTCATTTTATTAAATTACTATAATTCACTTAACCCTTCTCTCCATTATTGTGAACGGAAAATTGCGCAAAGTAATTTATTTTGTAAAAAAAAACTAATTTTTTCATAAATTATGAACAAGAAATTCGTAAGTTAAAAGTATTCATATACTTTTTTCATTGCGTTAGAAATCTTCAATTAAATTAAACTAAAATTAATATTGTAATAAGTATGAAGTCATATGCATTTATTATTTATCATACATTATTTTTGTTTATTCGTCATCTTTCCTTCTTAGGAATAATCGCTATATTTATTACAATAACTAAAGTTATATTATTGAAAATTGCATTAAAGAAATGATGTTATTAATTGAAACATTTTTCTTCGGTCAAGTAAAACGCGCTAAAAATATGACTTTTTCAATTGATTTTATGCGTTTTAGTAACTCCATATTGCGTGACGCAATAGTACCGGATTTAAATAAAACATTTACGTTTATAAATAATACGGGCTTCGGTATTCGAAGCGCGTTTCTGTTAATAATGACATAATATTTATTTGCGCGTTTCGCATTTACATCGGCATCCTTCAAATATTTATACAGGCCCCAATATTTTCATTGAATTTTGTTGGGAGAATCGCTGGTACAGCAGAATTCCCAAGACATGAAGAAAAAGAAAGGATGATTTATGGGCATAAAGTATATTTGCAACCTGTTTGGGGAAAGTTAGGATGCACCGAATAAAACCAATTTCGTGGGAAGCAATGCTTTTGATTAGCAGAACCGTTGCTTTCGTTTGTTTGCTGTTTCCGGTTTAAAAAGTCAGGATGTTCTCGATCAGAAAAGAGAGCCTCGGGTTGTTGTTGTGATGCTGCCACAAATTGACCAATTGTCGGATGGACCACATAAATCATCCGTCTAATTACAGTACAATGCTCGCGCTTAGACGGATTCCATCGGTCTTTAATTTTCGTCTGGGAAAGGAATTATTCGGACGCCCACGATCATTCTGGCAACAATATCGTAGGAAATCCATGGCACGGAAAGAAATCACAGTTAACCTTTGATTTGGCTTTTGTGGGTCATATATACTTCCATTTTATTTTTTCAACATCCGAAAACAGAAACGCCGTTCCTAGGTTTCGTATCGCTACTACTATCATTCCGTGCGATTCTTTCTGTCGATTCTTGTGCTTCGCAGATAGCGAAGAACACAATCGATAATTTTTCCCATATATAGGGAACGGAGGCTGCAGCACTGACACAATTTCCCCTATTGTGAACGTGCACAATTTCGCTCCACTGAAGACTTGCTCCTCCTCTCCACCTCGCTGCTCACGATCGCTGAAAACCTTCGAAGTTCAACGCAAACACACCCACGCACTTAACGGATGTTGGTCTCGAAAAAAAAAAGGTATTCAGCTCGCACCGGAAAAGACCGACGAAACTGCTTCCGCAAAGGCAAACGTATATCCAAAATAAAAAGAAAGAAGAGAAAACACACCTCCGCATATGCATTGTGTGATATATGTTTATCATTATTTTGTGTCGGAACCGTTCTACCGTTGCTTTTTTTTTCGGTTTCGTGCCGTACTACAGTTTTCCGTGCGTGACGGGGCATAATTTACCATTCATTTTTAGTCCACCCAAAAACGCACAACTCCAACCCAGTACGCTCAAACTCTTTAATTAATTGCGATGTTTACATAACTATTGCAACAGATACTTTTCACTTAACCGGATCCATTCAAAAAAGTTTTAAATACGATAACCGAAACTTTGATAAATCAAATCCCTCAAAACAAATATCGTCTGTAATGTTTACAATTTTATTATTATTAATTTTAACTTACAAAAGCAATTAAATTACGAACAAATGTTACAATATAAAAATAAACTTCAGTTGTAATACATCCGGTTTCCGTAAATTATATTTTCATTGACGTCAAATATTTAAAAGGTTGTATCACTTGGACGTCATGTGTCTAGTTTAATTTTTGCTTTATAAGCATCATATAAATTGTATATAATTGCTTCATATTCTTGTAGCATAATTTGATTAAATTAATTATTCTGTAATTTACAAAAGTTTATGATAGTCCTCCGGTCTTAACGAGTTCCGAAGGTTTTATTGCCTGAAAGTGAATTGCTGTTCTCGGAAGTCCCAGGCCAAAAGGTTACATTAATTAAATATTCATTCCACTTTTCAAAAAAGGCTACTATTATATCGGGGCTTCGTACATAGACCTCGTTCCTAGATAAGTAGGATAGGTAGATTTGTAAGACCCCAATACTATGAACTACTTGGAACTAGGCTTCGCAAAAGATAAAATTTATGAATGAACCAATTCATTGGAATTTTTTTTTAAAGAGTTGAAAAAGGAATGTCAGTTGCAGCAGTTGGAAGCGATATCAATAAAATCAATAGACCTACCTTGAGATATCTAAACAAAATAATTATCTGTTTTCACCATAATCAACGGCAGGTGAAGATGAGTCAAAGTAAAAGAAAGGCATCGGTGATTTCATAGCTACTGTACTTTCATATCCATAAAATAACCTTCTACGTGAGAGAACGAAATTAAAAAAACATGTGTATATTTTTATATTTAAAATGAGTGTTTGATTACCAATAATCTTGACCTTATGTATCGATTCTATATGTGAAATAAAACAGGCAGTATCAAAGTCCTGCAGTTCAAACCAGCTTAAACAAACAAAACTCCAATAATACATGTTTTTTTTTGTTATCGCCGCAAAGTGACTGATTGTTTGGTTATAATAAATGTTTTCACTACTTTTTTTTCGGTTCACGGTCTTCGCGCGACTTAATTTAACAGTTTTATTGAGGAATTTATGCAAGGAATTAATTGTACACTTTCTACATTGTTTTAAAATATATATTGTTTAGTATAATAAATATATTATTTGAGTATTTAAAATGGACGTTCATTTTCTGAGTGTTTCTCGGAAGAGTAATGCCATTATGAATCCGCTGGACGTGGCCAGGACACCCCTAATAATAAAAAAAATGTATTTGTTTAAATGGACGAGTTTTGAATTGAATTATTACCAAATAATCATCCGGTTGTTCGGCCAGGTCGTGCTGTAGGGTTTCACGGTGACTTCGTGGCTGTCCTTGTATTTACTCAGAATCCTTCGAGCGCTGCGAAAAATGAAAATGATTTTTAATGGAAGCACTTGACGTCGGAACCAATTTAGTTTTCCTATATGCAATACCTGCCGTGATTATCGACTGCTATGATGGCTGACTTTTTACCGGACAGAGGCTTCACTTCCACATAGCCGCACGTATCGAGCGTCGATGTTAACTGTAAATCAATTCGCAAAACACAACAAATAAATTCTGGGCACATAAAGAAACTCAACTCCTCTGCACCTTTGTTAAATCCAGAGGCTTATTCGATTTGTTCTTGGCGATGAGCAGTGACGGCCTCAGCGATTTCGGATCGGGTCCATCCAGTTTCTAATTAATAACAGACATATATATATTTAGGTGGGAATATCGTGACGATCTTTATTTTTACCATGTGAGGACTGGAACACCTGATGAGATTTATGCAGTTCTTTAAGTTTGCGACGGCGGCTAAATGCTCTGTTGTAGTTAAGTACCGATTCTGCTGCATCAGTGTATTGGAAGCCAATATATGGGCCATTCTTATGAAGATGTATCCGGTGCAGTAGGAATCCCAACCGGCGTCGTGGAAATGATCAAAAGAGCTGCGATCGATCTGCTGTATGAAAGGAGAGCGCATCGCCAAATGCCTTCCGCCCGAATTCTTGTAAAACTCGTAATAATCCTCCAAAGCCGCCAATCTCAGGCCTTCGGGGATCTTTATTTCTCTACTTATTTTCTTGGTGTCGTAGACGCTCGGAAACAAAGCCACGAACGAGCTTTTGAATTCGGCGTAGCTTTGCGGAAGAGGCGCTTCGAACGTGTTGTATAACAACAATAGGTCCATGTAAGGGTTATGACCTACGAGCGGTTTTTTACTCTGCACCAGCAGTCGGAATATGATCGTGAAACCTAGAGCGCTCTTCATAGTCTCATCCTCCAGGGACCAATCCACTGCCTTTCTGGAGACCATAAATACATCGTCCTTCACGTACGTGTGGATATTCTTAAAGTACTTTCTAATAATTTTGTGTATGCAATAGAGCATCTCGAAGTTACTCCTGTACATCTCGTTGATTGCCGGCAGTGGTAGTTCATCTCCCGAATCCTTCGTGCTCAGCCAGGTTGAAATCTTTTTGACCTCCCCGTCGATGAACGCGCTGAGAGCTTTGTTTCCCGCGTTGTAATCATCCGATTTCATTATCTGCAAGAAGTCTATCTCTTCTTGGCGATTCAGAAACGGCAGCCCCCTGTAAATCAACTACGCAAGTGCTATTAAAGACTAAAGCACACAAGACACGCAGTTTTTTTTGGTACCTCGTTGAAATCGAATTTGTTCTCGCAGAGGAACTGAAAGCTCGATGCGCTCAAAGTTAAGTTGCGGCTTTGGCGGAGGAAAGGCCTGGGCCACAAGTAAAACGTGAAAGTCTCGCATGTGTATGTGCCTTCTTTCACGTTGTTTTTGAAGAGCGATAAACCCACTTGAACGGGAATCACTTGGCTAGCTGTTGAACGGTGCTTAGTATAGCGATCTGCAATAGAATCGAACAAACTGCAAGAAGAGAATATCTCGGTATTAATTAGAGGAGAGCGCCACGGGGTCAGGAAGGTTCCCGGGTCAAGTCATGGGATGCGTTTCGCTTAAAAAATCTTCGGGTGATAGAGATAATCGAGTAGCAGCAGCAGCGGAGCCGATTCAATTGTTTACGCTTCGAACGTGTGTAGCTGGTATCTGGCAGATAGTGCCGGTAGCAATGCGCGTAGATTCGGATCCAAGTTGAGTGCAGGCAGGAGGAGGTATGGTCAACAACTGCGCTGCACTTTGGATCAAGTATAAATGGTATTGTTAAGGTTATGTTAGGAGGCTTGCCTGCGTTTCTCGTTGTCCTCGACGTACAGGGCCGTAAATTCCAAGTCGAATGCAATGAATTTGCACGTGGAAATGGCATCTCGGATGCGGGGATAATTGTCGTTGAAGTTCTCCACTGTAATCCGCGTCATATCGACGATTCACAACAACTCTTTTATTTATAGCAACAAACGCTGACAGCTCTGAGCAGACTGTGGTAAAGCGGCAAACAAGCATCGAGAGGCGCCAAATTCGAAAAATTCTGCGACTTTAACCTACTTACAGATTGCTGTTCATGCATTATTAATGGCCGCATCTGTGTTTGTACACAATCCAATGTCTCCGACCACCCATTCATGCCTCGGTCATGCCATAAATCAAATGGCATTTGCTGATCCAGCTTTTGAAAGAAGAAAATAAATAAAGTGCGGCGCTTCGCAAAACCAGCTTAATTGCTTAATTAAATGTTATCTCTCGATTAAATTATCCGCGATTTGCTCCATTGGATTATTCAATTCCAGAGCTACAGCCAATTACAATTGCGTACTCGCATCTGAGCAGCAGCAAAACGCAAGATGTTTATCTGGTAAATTGATATTATTGATGCGGTCTCCTTTCATCCGATTATCGCTTCAATTCAATTGAGCAGAATCTCCAAAGGCACTTTATTTCAGATCGATCCACTTTTCTGGGGCACGCTTCTTCCTGAAGCGAAAACAAAAGCAAAACTCAACTTTCCAAGAAAAACATAAACTTAATTATCCTCGCCTCTAGCAACCAATAATAATTCTAATCTCAATGGCAAGTAACGAGAGGATCAGTCCACATAAATTGTTACGATTCATTTTTCAACAATCAGAGAACATATTATCCACTTGAGATGCGATTTGTCTGGGGGCTCTTCAAGTGCAAAGAATCTGTTAATAATATCCGAACCTTGCGGGTTTATTTATAAGGACAAGAATCCTTTAGATTCGTTATTAATGCACGGAATTGCGTTTCTTGCATTCCACGCGAAGATTGCTGGCAACTTTATGAGTATGAGCAGGAAATAAAACGGAACTTCAAATCAAAACACTTTTATTACATAAACACTTAAAACCCTATCATTTACAAGAGGCCCGTAAAGCCTCGATATAAATCGAAGTCAATCTTGATCCGAGGTCGTCGTCATAAAAATTATGTAAGAATCATCGGTGAAATTGATGAATCGTGTGAAAATGAGCGCAACAAACAAAAAGCGCGCATAATATATTCACTCTAGTTTTATTTTTATTTATATAACCAAATCGGAGAGAGGAAGATTGTTCCCAGGAGGATGAAACGCGCTGGGAACGGCGCGTTCGATTTCACAAACATTTTCCGGATGTTAATCCGAAGTGAAAAGCCATTAGTAGGTCGTAACCCTTACAAGGATATACCGCTGTTTTACAGCACTTTCGGAGTAGCTCCACCGAAAAGTTATCTCATAAATCTTGTGGTTAAGTACGAAACTTCAGGCGCCTTCGAAGGTGCTAATTAATCATGTTTTTTTTTTAAATTTCGACCGCAATAAAACTTTTTATTACGTGTAATAATCACAAATCTTCATGTAACCACAAAGGGTAGAAAAAAAACAACATTATAAGTAGATTATTAATTGTTAGGTCTTTGCAAATAAAAAACTTATAAACTCTTGTAACATGAACAAAGAGGAGGAAATACTTGAAACAAAATAGAAAAAAGTATGAAAAGAAAATCTGTTACACAATTCTTGGGGCAAATAGAAATTATCCAGTTTCCTGTCTACATATTACATAAAAAAATAAAAGTGGACTTCGAAATGGAAACAAAAGATGAGTTCAAGGAATATGAGAGTACATTTCCTGAAATACCACAGAGTATTGCAATTAATTAAATTGACTTCAGTGTTTCTTCTTTACAGCAATGATTTTCTGTGAAACCTGACCATATTGATCAATACACAACCTTAAATGTCTTTTAATCAAATCTAATTTAGAACTTACATAACCAGTTGTTACAAATAAGTCACCTATTCTCGTAAATGCGCTCAATGGTTTGTTTTTAATTTATAAACTATAAATTATTTTATTAGTAAAAAGATTCATCCTTTGTTTAATGAAGATTTTGAAATAATACTGCCTTGTGATTTTTTAATGATAATTATAGAAGATTTTAATTGGAAACTTAATTTTATCTAAAGTTCAATTAATTAATGATTTTTAAGGTGTATGCAAATATTAATTAGGAAAAAGAAATCGTTTGCGAAGAATAGCCGTGATTCAATTAAACTTAATTGTTTCATCTCGCTTGATTAAATTGATCGGAATGCTTCGTGAGATTCCATTCAATTCGTTTGGGCGGGCGTTAGGTGAAATGGAACAGATTTAAATTTAGTTTTATTTCCAACTGAAAACGAGTTTGCAAACTTTGAGAGGATTCGGATCGAGCGCAGCTCGGCGAGGCGAATTTGGAAATACCGCAGATTTAGCATATCTTAATCCGCCCTTTACCCCCGGCAAGACTAATTACTAATTTCTAAATACCGAACGCAACTTCTCTGCCGATTTTATAATTACAGAACTAGCGGGATTTAGTTTCGTATTAAAAAGAAAGACAGCGTAATTTACATTTGCATTAAAAATGGTTATGACCGACCACCACGTACGATTACCAGACTTTTCTAAACTTTGCAGCCGATGCGTGTGGGCAGCCGCAGGTTATCCACTCAATTAACCCACATCGCAGTGGGCTTTGCGCTAAGTAACATCGGTTACGCAATCACTCCTCTCTGTTATACCATTATTTTCTTCTCCATTCTTCGTCTCCTCGCTTTCTAATTAACATTTCGGGTCTTCTCTTCTCTCATGCGAATTCCCCATTGTCATAGTGGCGTGTCATTATGCGCATTGCTAATACATAATTTTTCATCTCGGGGAGAGAAATGCTCGAGTTCTGTTACAGTTGAGGTGTGTTTGTTGGTGCTTCCATTTAGAAACTCCTCGCGCCGTGCTCGTCCTCTCTGACCTAATTGATGTCACTGCAATTTACGCTGAGTGCTCTCGGGACTTAACGAACTTATCTTAGTAATTCATCATAAGTTAACATTTTCCCCACACGATGAATCTTCGTCGGGCAATGATGGTGGTTGCGTAAGCGATTCCGGGGCAAAACTAATTGAGTTGATCGCCGGAAAGTCTCTCCTAATTTGCGCTTCGATCTCGAGATTTTTCTTAGCAGGATTCGATTTCGCTTCGTCGAAAGGAATTCGACCAAAAATATTAACCAGATGGTTGCGAGCTGTAGAGGAGTGTTGCGAAAGAATGGAATGGTCTATGTCTTGTCTTGTATATATGTGAGTGTGGATTAGTGTGTAGTACTTTTATTGGATGCGGCTCATTCACCCTTGAGGGCAAAAGGTCAAATGGACGGCCGCTGATCCGACACACGTTTAATTGCGAACGGCTATATAGCTGGATGGATGGATGATGATGATGGCGATGATGATGATCTCGCGTCGCTCCTTCATCTCATCGGACCATTATAAACATCTTAGGTACGGAAAACGCATCTGGTTTCTGTAAACATTCGAAACAGATTAAAGCTCAATTAACATTCCGCGCCTGCAGAATTGGAAAACGCTAAATGGATTGAAGCAAGAGAGTGGATTTTATTTTAGGATCTTCTCCGAATCGCTCACGATACGATAGGCTCTGAACAGATTCGCTTCTATACTTGCTGCAAACATGAAATTAATTAAAATGTCTCATAATTCACTTCATATTTCAATTTTCCTAACTTCTTCCTGAATTATTTCACATCATCATCATCATTACTGTTTTAGATAAAAAAATATCTCAACATTTCTCCAAAACTCAACTTTCTAGTAAACAAATTTTACAACTTTAAGATTAAGAAAAAACATGTTTATTAAATTTTACATATCCTTAATTTATTGGAGGAAAATAGTCCTTTGTATATAAACATATGTAGACATACAATGAATTTCGTCTATTAAATATTACATTCTTGAAAATGCTGAAAATTTCATTCTTTTTTAGAATTTTTAAACTTAAACTTCTTCCGTTTTATTACTGCCAATAAATAAATACTATAGAAATTATTTTTATTCTGAATGTAAATATTTGGAATAAATGAAATACTGATAAACTTCTTCATTCCTAAATGTTAAACATTTTTACATTCTAGTAATTTGAATTTACTTCAGCTTATTTTAAATTGTTGCAAATCAACTACAAATAAAGAAAATATGTATTTTTTAAGTACTTCCCTCATGGAAGTACCTTACTACACTTAGCACGTCTTGCGACGTATTGCGCCAGTCAGAATTGGAAAGATGTAAATGAGATAATATAGCTGAACTCTGGCCAAGGCCTCTGCAAATCCCGGAGAAATGCGGGAAACCCCGTCCAGGGATATTTTGTAATGAGTAAATGATATTATTTATTTATAGGCACAACATACAAATCAAAGTCTTAGTTTAAATCAATATTGGTTAAAGAAATATAATATATAAATCTGATTTCATACGTAAAATATTATATTTCCGATATTTTATCATTAAATTATACATTTGACTAATAAACTAATATTATGAAATATTTACAAAATGCGTATTCCAAATTAATAATACATTTACTTATTCTTGGCAAAATATTGCCAATAAATTGATGAAAATAATAATATGAAATAATGTGTTGATAGCTTCTAGTATGAAAGCACAGAGAAAGAAAATTGAAATTAATTGGCGGTTATTTATTGATCGAGACTTAAACGTTAACCTAATAGCCTATAAAATAAATTTACAGAATTGTAAGTTAATTGTAACTTACTACTTTTTCATTTAATTGATACTTGTGAAACCGTGTCATCATCGACTAGTAGTTCGAAATTATAAGACTTGTAAATCATTTTTAAGACAGGATGGAAGTGTCAATGTTCTACTAAAAAGCAATTGCATCATAGCTTTATAGTACGTTCAAAGTATTTTAGGCCACACTTCAAACACTTGTATTACTTTGAACTTTATATTTATGAGGAAATCATTCATTTACTTTTAACCCCAACAAACTATTTAAAGATCGAATAATATTTAAAATTTATTACGTAAAATATACCTATTTTTTTATATTAAATTATGTAATTAATTTAGAAAACTCTATTTTTATTGAATATTGGTAAAATTTAAAGTTTAATAAAGTTAAAAAACGTGTGACTCGAATTGTATTTGAAAAGGTGATTTATTGTACTTTTTATAAACCTTGACAGTATATTAAAAGTAATTGACATGATTTGTTATTATAACAAATCTTAAGACAAAACATTTATTTATCTAAAGTTAAGAAACGTGCTGCGCTGGACATATTAGAAATGGGTGATTTATGCGTTTTATAGAATCGATTTATTTGTTGTAGACATAATTAATAGGTAAAATTTATAAGAAATATTCACGATTCCAAATAGTAATTACATGTACATCTCTTCCATCAGTTACATCAAAATCGTCTGTAAATTTGATGTTTCCTCATTTTCTGCGTTCCGCTTTGCTCGTCGTTGCAAAACAGGGAAAATTAGAGCGGAAATGAAACGAAAATTGAGTTGGATTTTTATCAACGGAGTTTCGTGAAAAGGCATTTGCAACAACAATGATAAAAAATGGTAATAATAACAACAGTGGCGTGTGCATCTGTGTCGGTACAAAAGGCGTGCTCGAAATCCATTTAGGTATCGCTTATCATTGCCTCGACGACACCGACGACCGGAACTTTATTATTTCTCTCCCCATTCCCGGGACATGGAGAAGTTGGACTAAAATACACGATTCGAAACCTTGAATTCCCATTTCACGTTCAAATGCAACCGTGAAATACATATACAACTGCACGTCTCCCCTCTAACCATATTTCATAAAGCATTTTCTATTTTTATAAATACTATATATAAGAAGGGCGAATAGGAAATTACATTTTACCTCAGAAATCTTTTTATTTTTAATAGAAATTTAAAATATTATTGAATTGAATCGACAAAATATTACATAACAGTATTGAACGTCTTTTGACAGTTAATAAATGTTATGCAAAGATTGATAATTGAATTATAGCTGATAAATGTTTGACAGCTAACGAAACTTAAACAATATTTGTGTCACAGATGGAGATTGACAGTTCGTGATAATTGACATAACTAATAATTTATAAATTTGTTAATGTTTGACAGTTAATGAAATTGAATGGTAATTATTAACTTTAATGCAGAATAATCTACCAAAAAAAATATATCCAAAAATTTACTTTTCCGGAATGAATGGTATTAATTTCACCAATATTACTGGGATAGAAATCGATAGTTTGTAATTAATGATATTGCTAATTATTAACAGCTGGTTCTGCATCTTTTCATCGTTTGACAGTTAATAAAAGTTATGCAAAGCTATTAATAAATGATTTACATCTGATAAATGTTTGACAGCTAACGAAACTTCAGCAATATTTGTCACAAATGGTGATTGACAGTTCGTGATAAATGACATAACTAATAATTGACAACTTGTTAATGTTTGACAGTTGATGAAAGTTAAGCAATATTTGCCACTGATATTACTTGAATGGAGATTATTAACTTTTATACAACACTTCTACTAAAAAAAAAACATCCAAACTTTTACTTTTTTGGAATGAATGGTATTAATTTCACCAATATTATTGCAATAGATGTTGATAGTTTATGATTAATGACATTGCAAATTATTGACAGCTGGTTAATGTTTGACAGCTAACAATAGTTAATCAACATCAGTTGGGTGGAGATTATTAACTTTATTGAACAAATATAATTAAATTCTGGATAAATGGGTGACATTTATAATATACATTTAATTAAGAAAAAAATGCATAAATCCAATTCCTATTGAGACAATTTCATTGGATAACCTTCGGTTTAACCTTAACCCGTGAATGCTCATTATAACATGCTAACAGCTCTGTTTATCGAGACCGCAACATATGTCTCCTTTATCATTTTTTTATTGCATATGTGTACTGATAAACGAAATATTTCCATGAGCTTCAAATAACTAAATGTTTCGTTGAATAGTTGTAAATGTGCAACAACGCATTCATGATACCATTTTGTCATGCAATAACTTCGATCGAAATACTTTTCATTATTTGCAATCTTGCACGAAACTAAAATCTAGATTTGAGATTTCATTAATTAAAAGTTTTTACTATACAATTTAGTCACGCAAACTCAGAATATATATTCAATTCAAGCAATTTGTCAAAAAAGATTAAAAAAAAGATAAGTTTCTATACTTATTTACCAGCGAACATGTCCTTAATTACAATAAATAAAGGTGACATCAGTCGATTTCGTAACGATAGTTATAAAACACTTATAATTTTCGCAATTATACGCAGTTTCTTGCCAGGAAAGGCCTAAGGGTATCGTTTTAATAATTAAAATTTTATGAAAAATGTTATTTATATATATTATTAGTAATATTTTATTATTATGTAATAATAGTAATTTTTTTTTTAAATTGAAAATTATAAGTTTTTGCAATTATTGAACTTAGATTTTTGGTTTAAACGTAAATTTGACCGTTTTGTGGGCTTTTAGCAATTTTAATATTTATATAAAATACATTAAATTTACATTTTTTAGAGAATTATTATACTTACAGTATAATTACATTCATATTTTGTTAATTCAAACTTTAACCGTTAAGTTATTTGAAACATAAAGATAATTATAATTATTAATGCAATTATAATTTAGAAACTTTGTTTATTGTACTATTTTCCTTATTTAATTAGAATTTCTATACAAGATGAAAAATGCGATCATTAATTAATAAAAAATATACTATGATTAATTGAAATTGAGAGTTGAATATTTTACTAAAATTACAATAAAAAAAAACTACTGATTTGTATAAAAACTAAAAATAAACTTATTTCTCAAGGTTTAAATTAATAATGTTTTCATAAAATATTTATTGATTTAATCAATATTCTGGTTATAAATTCTACTAAAATAATGAAAAACTTAGTAAAAGGTTAAAAATGATTTAATCAAATTATTCCATATTATTAAAAATAAAATTGGCATCTTTTTATTTTATTTATTTTTAAAGTTTAATATTAAATGTAAATTATTTAACATTTAAATATGATTTAATTATCTTAAAATGTTGTTGTTTGATTAAAATGTATGTAGAAGAAATGCGTGTATTTCCGTTTGCGATAAGTAATCAAGTCTGGATGCAATAGCATTCGCAAGTTATTCATAAATCTGTTCTTGATGGCACAACAAGTCCAATGAGCTGTCCAACATTCGAATATTGATGTTTGAAAAGCGCGATTTTAATTAAAATTTACATGAATGCAAATGCGTTCATTAAAACCAGTTTGCATGCATTATGATTTGTCTGTCGAAAGGAAATCATGTTGTACCACTTTTTTTTTCTTCTAAATATAAAGTTGCATTGGTGATTTGCGCGCAATATTGAATCGTCTGGAAGAATTGAAGAATTTTGAAGCGCTGCTTGGAATGGAACGGGTTATAATTAGTCCCCCTCATGACAAATGCAATGATACAGCTGGCTCAGCAACAAGGCAAGTGTAATCACACAAAAGGCATCTATATTTAGCATATAAATGTGTATATCGATCAGTTTGTGAACAGAATCCTATGGGTTTACGTGTCTGCCCTTTCGGACGAGATGTAAACACTTTTTATTTTAATTATCGTCAGAGATTTTTGATTCGCGCTGCCATGCACTTTTTTTTTAGAGGAGACTTTTCTGTTGCTAAATAGCTGCAGCCCACGTGTCCAATTTTCCTCGTCTAACGGGTTCCATGAATGTTTGCTCATAACCTCGTAGGTTCTCATGAATGGCAATTTTATTCCCATCCGCCTATACTTAGTTGTAGGAAATAGCTGTATCCTCAAACGCGCGCCACCCTTCGACATCCGAGAAATGAAAAAAGTAGCGGCAGGAAGCAGATGTTAACTTCTCTTGCTGCATCGTAACGAAAATTACTATGCGAAATATTTTCTAATTTAAAAATAGGGAGTGTGTATATATTTTTTTTATGGTTATTGGAATTTCTTCTGTTAACATTTACAACCCAATTTGCAAATGCTGCGACTCTCTCGGCAACTGCGTGAGATGATAATTGATTCTCGCAGATTGCGAATCGCATTATTAATATTTTCCTTTTGCGAATTTGCATTTTCATTATGTTTGTCTTATAAAACGATTCCCACGTTTCTGTTGAATCGCTATTGAAATACAGCTTCGGGTGGGATCGGAGAAAGGAGCAAAAAAAAAGAAGGTTTGCCATTCAAATTACTTCCAATTGAAGGCTAATTCAATTTAACGTCAAATTGACAGAAGCCTTAGACGCAGCGAAAGCAAGGGATGTTGTTGAATAGAGAGTTAAACTTTTTGCTGCTCCCCAAGGTATTTTTTTTTGTTCTTTTATTATTCTTATTTCTTTTGGCAGAGTGCATGCTTTTCGCGGATTTACGAGAAACGCTAATTTTAGCGATTATTACTGAATATTGTTTGCGCCAAAGCTCTGCAATGAGTAAGACTCTGCTGCGTTTATTATCTTTCTTGATCGTGCAAACAAATCCGAAGATTTAAATATAGCATTCGCGGATTCCATTTAATCTTAAGTGCGAACAAAATTTATTAAGATTTTGGAAAATTAAAAAAAATACGTTATTTAATTTTCAATAACCGGTTTTTTTATACTAAAATTAAGATATTGTAAGAAATAATATCAAATTTAAAACCGTCATCTACAGTATTTGATGTTCGGAAAACAATTAAGATTCCATTTAATCTTCAGTTCGTGCAAAAGTTAAATTTTAGGATTTTGTAAAAATAAAACCGTTATTTAAATTTCAATAACCGGTTTTTTATACTAGAATTAATATATTGTAAGAAATAATATCAAATTTAAAATTGTCATCTACAGTATTTGATGTTCTGAAATCTGAAACTATTTCAGGAAATCTAAAATAAGAACGATATTATATTTTTTTTTTAGTAATTTTAAACCCGGTTTTTTAAAAAAATAATATTTTTGAACCATATTTTTCTATTCTCGGCATCGTTAACTTTATTTACAATTGCTTTGCAAATACACAATTACACGCCGTAAAGGAAAATCGTTTCAGCTTGTTATTCCGGCTGCAAAGCAATTTTCACACGATTATCGGAGCGAAATACAAAATGCGCAGACAAATTTCGGTTTGCAATGAGTAATTGGACGTACAGCGTGAGTCCTGTCTCCCCGTCCGTAAATGCATCCAATCACCAATCCATACCCGACTGATCAAAGCAGGAGCTTCGCAAAAAAACAGTAATATACAATTTATTCTCGGTAATTGTCACACCCTCCTCAGCGTGACATTCAACAGGCTTTGAACCGTGCACTTGAAATGTTCGAACACTTATGCAAGGAGATTAGATTACCGAATTTAATCCATGCGTAGATAACTAAAAAAAATGTTTGGCTTTGCTCAAGAACTCAGTTTTTACTTCTAGTTATAAATACTCGATGTGTATTCATTTAATTTTATATTATTAATAAGAATTTATAGTTTGTATCTGCACTTATCATTTAGGAAATAATAAAATTTTGGTACATTTTATATAAAAGAAAATTTTCTCAGGAAATTATTTATATTTCCGTTAAATATTAATAAATGTCAAAATACTACCAAAACTATGAAAAACTGAACGATTACTCCATAAATATTGAATGCGCAAGGTTAAATAGTATATTCATAGACAGGTGAAGGTTACTACTATTAATTCTTTCCAAAAGAAATTTCGACTATAAATGATGTGATATTGACGATAATGAAAATCTTTCAAAAATTATTATTTATTTCATAAAGAATTCGGATTAATTGAAACCGGACTATGCGAGGTATTGCATCAACTCATTCCAAAGGAATTATCCCATCTTCCTTAATTGAGTATGAAATTTAAAAAGGATGTGACATTGTCTCATCTTTCACGCAATCGCAACAATCTTAATTGAAACTCTTAAAGAAACATTTTGTTTAACTTGGTTCTCTAAGCCGCAAAAGGCTGTTTGTTTTATATCAAAAGTGATACTATACTCGTTCGTCTCCCGACGAGACCCTGAAACTCTTGCTGTAAACATTTTCAACCCATTCTTCAGGATTTCAGCTCCGTTTACTTTTGGTATCTGAATCATTTGTTTCAATTAGATTAATTGAATTGATGATTATTTTTTCCATTCTTAACATCCAGTTTATTTTTTATGAAAATGGTATACATTATTTTTAAGTAAATTATGTTTATTTAAAAAAAATACTATTAATTATTTGCCATTTCCTGTACTAATTTACAGTTAAACAAATTATATAATCATTTTTAATTTTAAAATGAACAATAATTAGACTTTAATAAATGATGATGACAGAAATTAGCAATAATAAAAAATAATTAAAAAATTTGTTAAAATAAATATTTTTTTTAAATAGAACAGGAATATAAACTTATGTTAATGACTATTATTTAAGATATTTTAAATTATTTATTAAAATAAAATTATAACTGAAAAATAATGTTAACTGAAAATGATGTTTGAATTACATAAGTAAATTAATGAATTTTCCTAATTGCTTTGTTTAATCATAAGTCTGAATTAAATAAAGGGGCAATTAGGTTTTTTATATTATTGATTATCAGGAACGAAATTTTGTCACGCGACTGAATTGAAACACAGTAATGAACGTTCCTTCTTGTGTCATGGTCCTTTCATTCTTTTGTGTGTGTCTGTACGTATACATGTTATATATTCTCTATTTCTCTCATCTTTTATTTTTCGATTCGTACACAGTACTTCATTTAACATCTCAGCATCCGGTTCTCGATCAGCAATCAATCTAGTGTTGTAGTGTTTCGCTTCAGGTAAGAGAGATTGTGCTGAGCTTCCCTTCCAAATCAATCATATTAACCTCCAACCCCTCCGCAACACGAGACAAAGAAAATAATTCTCAAGACCCTCTCAAAAAAAAATGCTTGGGTTTCAATAGTTTCCTTTCCATCTGGTTTGATTTACAAGATGTGTTTGTGTTTCTTCTCCCCCCCGTATTGTTTCTCCGATTTTGCTTGTTTTCATTGATTCGTTCAATGCGTTCCTCAAAATAAACGAAATCCGCTTTTGTTGTTTACGTTTTTCTTTGTTGCCGACATAACACTAAATATAGTCGAAACAGGTGTAAAAGTTTATTCGCTGCATGATTTGCCGCACAGGGAGAGGAGACTGCAATGCGCATCCGGACGACTGTTTTTGGCCTCAATTCGTGGGCGAAATCCAATCCGAACGTCGGTTACGAAATCCCCATCGAAATATATATATTTAGATGGAAGTGTTATGAAATTTCTGAAAATTGGATTAGGAATGCGCGAAGCTACGGCTGGAAATGAAAAAGCGATTCAATTAATAAACTTAGTTTTTTTTTGTAATAGGGGATTCCCCTCTAAATATTTACAGATTGTCCGTTGGGCAATGTTTAACATCTTAGTGTATGTTGCATTTGCTTTACTTTTCCCGGATATACGAGAATAGAGTAGGTGGGAAGTATTTTCATGGAATCCGGGGAGCGCGTTGATTAATCGCTCCTGGATGGAGCGGATCGTTGGATGCCAATATCTGATCTGGTATGTGTTGGTAACATTGTTCCGATTATATTACCTGCCTCTAATTATATTTACGTGCTATATTGCAGGATAACCATGCGAACGCGTTTCATAGCAACAACGTTATCAATAACAAACGGAACTAAGGTCATATTTATAACGAATTATAGCTCATAAAATAAATCCAAAGGAAATGGTTAAACTCTATTTCTGTATTTCATAGAACGAATTCTTTCCTTAATATTAAAACTAATTGTTTTGTTCTATTACAATAAATAATTATAATTCAACATAAAGTTTCAATCAATTAACGAGATGGCGCTTAAATCGAACGTGTATTTTTCAAGTAAATTACATTCAATAAAATAATAAATATTTTTATTTATTTATAAATATATGAAAATATAAATCAAAAGAAGTTTGCGCAAATGTAATCAGTATGATTTGGATATTTTGACGCGCGATAAGTGTATTCGCTGTATTTTTAGATGTGATATACACATCTCGCGATGTTTTGACGTCTCCATGATATACGGCCGTAATTTCGGATGTCCACATTTTGAAAACTTCACTATATTTATCCAGCAGTAATGAGTTATTAAAAAAAAATATTTGTTATGTAAATTGTTTAAACTTTACTATAAACATCATTGCGAATATGAAGGTTATTGTGTCAATTCGAATTAGTAAACAAGAAGATGATTTCCATTTTTGCAGTTTGGATCGATAAGTATCACGATCTTACGTAACGCCGATTGTAAAGAGTTTTGCGTTTTTTTTTTAAATTTAAATTAACTGTAGGCATTTTATTTCACTTTTGAACTAAATTCGTGTCATTTGCATATTGCAAAATGTTGCAATTAACTAATTCGTAACTTTCGTTTTATTTATTTTTTCGATTTATTATTCTCAATGTTATGACAATTAATTACCATCGAAAGTCGCATTCCATTGCAGTTACAACAACATTTATAAATAATTTTATTTTTAATATTTATCGGTTTTAAGAATTTTACTCAATTTGATCATCAACCATGAAGTTTTTCATTGATTTTGTGAAGTGTTATTCTTTGTTATAAAGTCGTGTAGTGTAAACGTAACTAGTTTGAAATTTTTGCTTCTTGATATTCAAAAAAACTGTCATTCGTTATGATGTAATTAAAAATAATTATGTTTACCAAAGCGAGAACCAATATTTACTTAATTACTAAATTGAAAACGTTTTATTTATCATTCCTTAGATAAGCATCTAACAGATAACGAGATAAAACCTAAAGTAAATAAATAATGTGTAGTGATGGAAGTCCAGAAGACTGGATGTATACACATAGTTTAATTAGCAAGGCGAAAGCAACCTTCGTTTCGTGAATTAATTAAAAATGTAAATTCTAAGAGAATAGCGTGATTAAAGTAGCTTTTGTTGGAGAAACGTGGGACATACTCTCCTAGGTATTACGGCGACAATCGATAAGTACACGAAAGTTTTCTATTGTAGTCGACAGTGTTTTTTTTTTTCTTGAACTAAGTGTGATTGAGTGGAGACTGGAATGGCCGTTATTAAAAAGTTATACTTCGGCGTGCTGTAAATGTTCTGCAAATGATGTTCGAAAACTATTTTAATATAGATTTTCCGGTTGGCAGAAATGAAGAAAGCACCACTTACAGATTGAGTGGAATATTTCATGGCTCTTTTAATAACAGTGTTCAGTATTGTTTTCATTTTAATATTTTTCGAAAACCATTTACGTCGATGTAATTAATTTCGCATCCGAATAAGGATGATTCTTAATGGGTTATATAATGAAGCCGGTTGCCGTCTAATCAGTTTTCTCGTTAAAATGCACCGCGGACGATCGGTTTTCCAATTTAAATGTTAAGAGAATATTACGTAAGAGGTATGCGCGACGTGTTTGAACATAATAATTAAATTGAATTCTGTAACATTTATTTTTACATCGTATTCCATCATTGGTACAACAATTTTCTTTAATTGAAATTTGAATTTCCAATAACATTCTCCTTGCGTTATGTCACGACAATCGCTCTTTGTCTCGCAATTCCTAGCATCTTCTGCTACGCAAAACCTTTATTCTCTCCATACAAACTATGAGATTTGTTAACTACAATTGTTACCGTATCACAAGCTCTGTTATAATATTAAATAAATTATATATATTATAAACAAATAAATTTATAAAAATATATTTTTATTCTTATAAAAAAAATGTTGCGAGTTGTACCAATTGTCTATAACATACAATTTTTGACAGTTGATGACAGCTGTCAAAAATGACTTAGGTTGAGAAGCTCTGCTATAATATACTTGACAAGTTACTTGTTGTATTCACCACATTTCTTTAAAAGCTCTAATGCAAGCATACATATTTTGAGATATTCCCTGCAGAAGAAGTCTATTGTGAAAATAATAAGAATTTGAATGCAAATGCAATTTTGAGCGGCATATTCAGATGTAGGTCAATGGGAATCGAGGTCCTAATGCACCTTCTGAGACCTACAATACTAAACAGTTCATATAATGCACTAAAAAAAGAATTTTCAGTTAATGCAGTAAGTAAATGTTTATTGTAAATGTAAATAAAATAAATACAAAGGGCTATTGACCGCAGTCTATTCTTCCTCATATAATGTTTGTTATTTTTTGATAACATTATGTTATATGCAAATATTTGTTGATAATATAGATTTTTCACTACTTACTAATTTGTAGCGTATAAGTAGCCAAATTACAAGAGAGAACTGTAATGTTTTTTTTTTGTCTTCTACGAATGCTTGTTTCCAGTGCATCTTGGCGTGCGTTCGAAAATAGCGACCCGCGACATTTGAATGGCGGATTGGGAATAGAAACCAGGAAATCGTTGAGGATGAGTGGCAGAATGCAAATGTTTAACCCTCCTTCTACTTTTTTTTTTTATTTTGTTGTATTCCTTTCGCGTTTGGCAAGCGGACAAGGGCATTTCTGGCGCGCTAAAAATAATCGCAAAGTACTGGAGAGTGAAACGCATCTACTGAGCGTTACGCAATCCGTGTGCTTTTATTTATTCGTTCGTTCGTTGCGGAACAATGACTTTTTCGAATAAATTGTTGTACGGATGGACGTAATTTATACTGATTGTTCTTTAGAGTCAGGGTCGAGCGCGCGCTTTAGCGAAGTTTATGTTATTAAGGTGTTTCTGTTTTTGAAGCGTTAGGATGTTTGCACCTTTTATCTTGTATTGATAAGATATAGTAGTTGGATCTATTAATACGTTTCAAGTTGAGTATGTGGCATTGGGTGATGGTTGTGTCATTGAAGTAATACAAGTATGACACAAACGACGGTGTGTGTTGTTTAAGTTGTTGTTTGGTGGTTCGATGATTGTAGTTGTAATTTTGCTTGTTGTTACAGCCTCCGGAGAACGAACTTCAGAAGGGCGGCGAACGGGTCATGTCTGAGCAGCAGTTGAGGGTGCAGCGATCACTGCAGAAGCTCAACGTGCCCGATTGGTATAAGCAGGCACAGGTGCCTAGGGAAGGTTTCCTGCTGAACAAAAAGGCGCAGTCCGCAAGGGAGTCGCGCTGGCAGGGAACAGGAGGTAGTAAGACCACCTCGCTTAACAGTTTAGGCTCGACTAGTCAGTCCCCGGTCGCACTCAGTCCTACGGCACTTCACACTCAACCCTTCGTCCGGTGGTCTACATCCAAGTTAAACTCCACAGCATCATCGCCGTGCGCCTCCACGCGCAGCAGTTTCAATGCTCGTCAACCGAACGGATCCATCTCGCCCTCATCTCTGAGGAGCAGCTTTTCGTACAGACAACCGTATTTAGGTTGGCGATCGCAGGAACGGCTCACCAGGACCCCGCGCACCCCGGCCGAACGTCTGGCCAACTCCATACTATCGCAGCAGCCGACGCAGGAGAACCAAGAGATCCAAAGTTCAATCAAGGAGGTCACCTCTGCGATCGTTCACTACGTGAGCGGATTGAGACCGGAAGATGGACGAGAGCATAGCTATGACAGCCAGGAGACGGCAAGTCAGAGGAGCAGATCCGTCAGTCCGCGAGGAAGCCAGAAGCTCTGCTGGGTCGAAAGCTCCTTCGTAGGCACCAGACCATTGGATTCACCCCAAACTCCAATTACCCTAACAGAAAGCCCACCGATGCCCCCAACCACCCTTAGACTCGACCTCCAGCACAACGGTGAGTCACTTCACGCTTAAGAAAATCAAAAAAAAAAACATCATATCTAAAGCAAAAGCCGCCTCTAGTTATGCTCTCTATCTAAATATCTCTCTATCTCACACACACAAAACACTCTCAATGATATTGCAAATTCTTAAAATCAGCCAACTTGAATCTTTGAATCGGTGCTATATCACCTCACGGTTTACCCATTGTCGTAAATTGTGACGGTTCTGATGAGGAAATACTGCTACATCGCATCACTTTCGATTCCTTTACATTGTTCTTTTGTTTTAATTTTGATTTTTCTCTTTCTTTTGTAGATGTATGTAAATAGGGCTTTAATCATAATATATTTAGAAAGAAAAGAAAGAAGTGAAACGACGGAGCCGAGCGAATTATTAATATATGCGCTTTTTTTTAATTAGTTATTTAGTAATTAGTTTATAAAAGAAAACAATCTATATTATTATTATTATTTTTTTTGTGTATTTTCTATCTGTATCGTATTTATATTTTGAACTATTTGCATTATTTATCTTGGAACAATAATAATAATATATATATATTACATTTTAGTCAGACCAGAATATAGTTAAAATTATATACGAGTTTTTGTTATTGGTTTTTATTTCGTAATAATATTTTCTTTTGTTTCGTTTTACGCTAGCTTTAATTTTTATTATTTGTATATTGTTTTTATTTTATTTATCAAATAAATATTTTATAATAGGTTCGTAATGATATTATATATGTATAATGTATGATATATATATACGTTCTACACATGTGCATGTACAGAATATATTTTTTGTTTTTTTTTTTGTTTTCTTTTTCGAAAAATACGAACGAGAACCGCATCTGATATACATAATTTCTATATGTGGATATGATATTTTCTAGGAATAAATTATTTTATTTTTACATTTTTTGTTTCGTATTCTCTTTACATTTTATTTAAATTTTTATTTTTCTTGCTCTTATATTTATTATTTTTGGGGGTAAAATAAGTACCTTAAATGAATACTTTGTTATTATATGTGTGTTTGTGGTAAGTTATTTTTATTTTATGCTCGACATTTTTTTTTCGCATGATTGATATAATAATATTAAATACATTCGATTTTCTACTATAAAATAATTAATTCACATAATTGGTCTGAATCGAATTTATTTCGTAATGGTTTTGAGTAATTTGTCGTTTTACTAATAGAACTTCCTTTTTGTTGGACTAATCTATTTGACAGTCTAATTTTTGTTTTATTAGAACTTAATTCTTTCACTAGATATCTTAGAAGGATAACTTTTCAACCTTGTCCGATATTGCATAACAATATTGTTGTAATATCCGCTTCCCACAGATCGAAATGTAAACGCATAGCATAAAGGTCGTTTGTCAATAAATGCGCTTAATATTGCTCTTAAAAACAAATAACTTTAAGATCAATGCAATTACAAATAGACATATAAGGAATCATTCCATGAAAATTAAATTTAGATTATTTTCATAATAATAAATTTATGATTTTATTGTAAAGTTCTCAATTTAAGTAAAAACAAATATAAATGATTTTGTATAAAAATATTTATTTTGCATTATTTCAAATAATGTTAAAGTTTTCTGGGGAAGTTACACAATAATTTTATGTAATAAATGAATTCTTCTGAAATTTGGTATGAACTTGAATTGTTCTAATTGAATTGTCAAATATTTTATGTCGTGTAGGATTGACGTAAACTGTTATGAGAATGATGACGCTTGTGAACCATGTATAATTTAGATTTAGTGACATTAATTGGCTGATTATCGGACAAATTTCGCTTGACCATGCATTAATTGCATTAGGTCCTTGCCTAATTGCGGTCGATTGTGCTCAGGCATGGATATTTGCAAAAGCAAAGGAAGCGTTCGACCGGAAAACTTGTAGGAAAAAAAAGACTGCTTTTCTCACGATTGATCCCCTCTTCCGTGCACGGAAAACAAAAATTCTCAAGGACCTGCAGCAATTAATGCACACACCGATTGGTCCTGAGCGAAGTGATCGTTACTTGAGCAAATTTCTGTGTAGATGTGAGCTTGTTGAGTACCGGGGGCAGCAGGAAGCCGTCACCTTCTTCGACGACGCTGGAGGACGTTCTGGACTCGCTATTAGGACTTCCCTCTTCGACTCGAGCCCCGAGCCCCAGTCTCCAAGGTAGGAGACATATGTAAGTTTCATTTCGCAGGTTTTATTCAAATTAGAAAACAAGCAGAACGAAGATAAATAACGATTGATGTGTTGTGTGGAGTGGATTTAATCTTGATCTGTTGGACCGCCATAGTTTTTCTTTTTTTTGAAGAGTGCTCACTAAAGCAGCGTGTGCGTTGAATACTTACTTAAAAGTTTTATAACCGTGCACCAAGTATCTTAATTATTATCTTCAGCAAGATAAGAATACACTGCGGTATGACTTTCAGCAGCCTACCGAAAAAACGCGCGGACGTGCATGCGCTTAAAGTAATTTTTACGGAAACCGTATGAGAAGGCAAGCATTTACTATATTTCTATAATACTACTTTTTTCTTTTCATTTAAATCTTAGCGACTAAGTGTACAATTTAATATTCTACATAATACTTAGGCATTCTGAAAAAAATGATTAATTAGGCTTAGTGTAATAATTATAGAATTGCATCTTGTTTGATGTTAGCAAATTTCTGAAACGTAAAATTAAATAAAAATCAACATAACAATGTGGTAATCCTAAGATCCGCAATATTCATATTTACTCCTTATATAATCATAACATTTTACATTCAACGTTTTATATAACTACTAGTTATCGGATCATTATTTTTGTTTATAGTCTGCCAAATTCCATGAGGCATTACACAGAATGACTAGGCATTCTATAGAATATCGAATTATTGTATACTATGTAGCTAACATATACGACACTAGGTTTTGTAGTTTAGTGTTACCTCATTTAATTAAACGCAGAGTTCATGTTCTGTACCTATCGCTCTCTCTTTGTTGCTGTCCTACTAATTAACAAATATATGATATATATCTGTAACAAACATTTGAATGAACGAAACAATGATGCCGAATATATCCATTCACCGCTCTCTGTGCTCTCTCATATGAACTAGTTCTGGCACTCTCAAGTTCCCAAAAGCAATCGATTACCATAGACCGACCGCAGAAGGCTACCAAACACCAACCACATCAGCTGTAGCACCGCTGCCCATCAATCTCATCGTGGCTGCTGTATCCGCTTTGCTCAATTAATTATGAAGAAAAGAATATACACACACACACACAAACACTAAAACAGACACAAAAACGCGCGAGAGCAGAAGCTGAGCTGATTAAAGACCACGCAGAACGCTTCCCACTACTATTTTACGATCGAAAGTCCCTCCGAGATTCATCTGGAAGCAAGAGCTCTCGCTTTTATAGGCGCCAACACTTGAGAACTCTTAGCACGTACGCATAAATCTCGCTTTTATTATCTTTGCCACCAACGCTTTCATTATGTTTTATCATTTTCCTGGACAACTGAAATACGAAAATCTAAATTTGTTAAACTGAAATTGATTTTACTGACAATTAATGAATGACTATTGCTCGCATATAGTTATTTATATTTACAAAGTTCAATAATCTCATAAAGATTCTAAGACTATTTTTTTGGGTTAAAATAAAGGAAAATGATATTAATATTGCGTATATTTATTTCATAAAGAAGTGAACTAAAATTTGAAGTCTTGATAATTAAGAATGAAACTTTTGTTTAGCATTCATTGAAGAAATGTATTATTGCAATTGTCAAGTATTGATATAACTTGTACTAACTGTAAATGTACATGTGGTCTTTAAAGTGTTGAATGTAAATAGGATGGGAAAAGCGTTGTCGTGTCTTAATCACCTTAAGCTGCTTGTATATTCATGTCCTTCCAGTGTAGTCGTTGTTTTCGTTGATTGTTGTCGTTGATCATTACCGTTGTAGTGAGTGACTTCTTGAGGTTGTTGACGGGTTGGACTGTTGCAGAGACGGCGTCAGCTAGTACAAGCCCAGTTAGAAGACAGGGTGAACAATTCCGGCGTCGAAGCGAGGGCAGCGAGCCGACTAGCCAACCTCCTTCATCTGCAGGACGACGATCCAGTTTCCATTCCTCACCTGTTTTGCGATGCAAGTACGGCCGATGCGGACGGACCGCGGTGGCAAAAAGCAACGAAGGGCAGGCCTACAAAAATTGCCACAACTGTTCATACACGTATTGCAGCAGGACGTGCAGAAGGGCGCATTGGGAGAAACACAGGAAGACGTGCTTATTCTCGCGCGTTGGAACACTTTGCCGTCAGGTAATTGCCGCCGCCAAAGAACAAGACGACACTCTGCAGAACCTCTCCGTGATCGCTCGCAGAGGATTCCTGTCCCACGGACCTGGGGCTGTGAAGATCTTCTTCCCCTGTCCAGAAACTGCTGATAAATTTTTGCTCGAGGGTCTGCAAAGTCTTGGGGACCCGACGTACGTGCGCTGGCAGGATCTATTACCATCGGAGATGGGTCCGCAGCTGTACGCTGAGCTGGTCAAAATGTGCAAGAACTACAATCCAGACGCCAAGCTGGTGCTGTACGTTTCGGTATGCGTGATATCCGAAGCTCCGGCAGCTGGCGCCGTGAAATGGGAACGGCAATTGGTTTCCAGATGTGGTAAAATGCGGCTCAGCAAGAACATTCACATCCCGGACAATCCAGTCGACAATCCCGAGACTCTGATCCTCACCTCGCCTCCAATCAAAGAACCGCAGCAAGGCTTACGCGAGATAAGCTTCAACAATATCGAAAGACATCTCCGACAGAGGGGCGTCTCTCTTAAAAAGCACTACCCGAAGATCTATCAGCAGCTCTGCAACTACGTGGACGGAACCTGCAAATTCGCTCCGGTCACCGTTTATCCTCGCGATTCCTCTACAGGTAAAACGTTCATGTGCATCATCATGCCGGACGTGGAGCCTGAATGCGTGGACAGACTGACCACCGCCGGAGTCCGAGTGCGCACCGTGAATTTACTCCAGGACCCCGAACCGGATCAAACTTGAATCGAATGCCCAACAAATTGTGCCAAAAAAGGTTATTATCCAATAATAGCTGGCAAGCAAGATAGTTAGAATGGAAAGGAACTAGTGAAACGCTCTGTACATATCGGCCCCTGCCCGAAGAAGAAAAGGCTCAACGCAACTAAAACAACGGGATTTTTTTAAAGAAAACACCATCGGAATTTTACCCACCACCACCAGAAATTACCACACCCCATCCTGTGATCTACATTAAATAAATTATTAGCTTGTTGTTGGATTTCCGCAGATTTTAAAACAAAACTAAATATTTCATGTTACTTACTAAAAAAAAACTATAATATATCTTTATTGTCGCAACGCCGAAACGTAAATATCAAAATCGCACCAATTTAAACAAAAAATTACTTTAAGCAAACGAAATACATTTTTCCAAAAAATACATTAACTAACGGCAATTTACGATTTGACGTTGCGTGCTATCGTTATGCTTTATAAATAAATATAAATATTTAAAATCCAAATTTTATTTTATTAAACAAGTTCGTGATCAATTTCTACAACTTAATAACACTCACTTTTGCAAACATACATTTCACATGCAATTTGATAATATAATCTTCATCATCTCTTCCACCATCAGTCTCTTCATGGTTGATCTCCAAATATCACGAGGCTGCAACAATTCGGTTGTCGTTTGGGGCCGTTTGTGCTGCTTTATTTCTTAAACGCAATCCAAACAAATCCCTCTATTCTCCTGCAAATTGAATGTAACCCCGTAATTTCTAATAATGAAAATGAACCTCATCATTTTGTAATATGTCTCGATGATATTTGTAACGATAATAAAATTCTGAACAATCGTAATTAAATATTTGGTAATGGAACAATAATCTTGTTAATGTTGTAATTAGTGTTTAAATTCGTTTCGAATATAATTGTTTGTATAAGTCAGACGTTGTAAATCTATTTATTTGTTAATTTACTATTAATATTATTCATTTAAAAAATGCTTTTCGAAATAAAACCAAAACATTCGTACTTTCATTTCATTTACTTTCATCTAATCCATTCATTAAAAACATAAATTTACTCTTTGCATTTAACAATCAATACTTAATTATTTTGGCTGTTAAATATTTCATCTTTTGGCTACTTCATTCATTATATTTTGTGCTATAATCGTAAGCAAATATTTTTTTGGTGTTATTTATAAGATAATAGTTTGCACAAATTTAATGAAATTTAATATCTAAATCCGACTAGTAAAATTGAAAATATCTATCCACTAAACAAATATTTATATTCTTCTTACAATATCTAAAATACTGTGAACTAATTTTAAAATATATAGATTTAAATTTAAAAAAAAAACAACCCCAAATTATTTATTAATAAATATAAGATACAACAATCATGATTAATTGTGATATTGCATTTTTTTATAATTAACCGACAGTAACGAAAATCACATTAAAATTAAACTATATTAACAAAAATATAAAGAAAATTGAAATTTAGGCCAGAAGTAAAATAAATGTAACAAATAATGTTTAATAAATATATCAAACTTTTCCTCTCCAATTTTTATAAAATTACCTTAAAAATGTGTCTTAAACAAATAAAAAAATATAAATATTACTATTAGAATGAACATAAATTAAATAAATTATCTACAAAATAATATTCTTTATGAATTCTAATTCTTCGAAATTTCATTAATAAATTCTGCTTTACAAAATTTTCAAAATTAATAAAAATAATTTAATTGAATTTGTATTAATAGTGTTGATGATGCACACGTTTTTAATATTAGCTAAGGGATTATATGCTTCCATGCATTAATTAGTAACAAGAGGAAACTTCAAAACGAAAGTATAATAATGCGATCAAAGACCATTTCGTTCTTTTGTTATACATGAGGTGACTCTAAATAAAATTTATAAAAGGCGGAAACATCAAGGGTTTTTTTTTAATAATAGAGAGAGTAGAATTGTAAAGTTTATAGCTCTTTTAACAATAACAAGAATTGTTGATGCGCATATTTCCATTGTTGACTCTTATTAGATTAATACCTTAATCAGTATCACTTCTCGACTTATAACAGAGTTCTGTTCCGCAACATCGTGTATAAGTTGAAATTGTATAAATATGATATCAAAAAATAGATTTATTATATTTACATCAACATGAATAGATTTTAATTTTTAACTATGTACAAGTAAATAATATAATTGTATTATCGTCAGGATTTCAGGAATATATTTTACAATTGCAAGTAGTACAAAATTAGAACAACAAAAATTAATTGATTTTGATTTCAGCAAAAAGACCTTGTAACAGGTATACGTTTTTTGCTTTTTGATTGTGTATCTGAGTTACAATAAATATAAGAATTATTTTAATTTTACTTTGAAATTTTATGTTATATAATTTAATCGCCTTATTTTAAGTTGTACTACTGCGCAGATTTAGTATCATATAAGTGACTTAAGTATCATTAAAGTAATGTACCCTGTATTTGTAGATGTATGCAACCGATGCAGCTTCATATATAAAAAATTCAAAAACCTTTCGGAAGTTTGGTTGCATAATTGATTTTGTTTAAAGATGTGTTTATTGTTTGAATCTGAAGATGAATAGTGATATTGTTGAATGTTGAAGCATTGGATGATGTCGCTTCAATAATATCTGAATTATTAAAAATGTGTTCGCGTATTGATTATTCGAACGGACGGTGTAGATGTCGCATGGTGTTCTCAGGAATTGTGGTAGATGCGCAACGCCACCTGCCATGTAAAAAATAAAAAAAAGGACAGCATCTTGGGTAACTAACAAGGTCAACAACACTAAATACTGAGTGCGGAGAGACATAGACAATTTTCGGTGTAAATAGTGATTTGGGTCCTTATATTTGTGCGGCGCACCGAGGATTCCGGGACGCCTTCGAATAGGACAAGGACCGTTATGTAGTCTGCACTGTTGCAGTGAGTATTTGTTTTCAGCAGGACGGAACAACTGTATCCTAGACGGCGGCCCAGTGGTCCGTTTTGATAACCGATAACGATTTTGTTGAATTAAACTCGTTCGCATTGAACGTTCAACATCGAGTCTACGCCCCAAAGTACTGCAGCCCCCGTGTCGCGTCTCCAATCCAAAAATTTCAAACAAAGCCGAGTCGCCGAAAAAAAAAAAGACCGAAAACGAAAAATTGTATATATGTACACACACATATATTTATGAATGTCAATTTTAATTGTTTACCATTGAACTACATATGGATTTCTTGCCGCCCAAATTCAAACGCGACTGTCGCAAGGAACAGCTAAAACAGACTGTTTACTTTCACTTTGATCTCTCCTCTCCCTCCGCAGTAAATGTCACTAAATAGATTCTTTTATAGGAATTCCCATTGACACTGAAAACTTCCACCAAGTGTGCACAACAGCAAACATGTTGCTACCTACTTAATAATTTCCTTCATAAAACAACCCTCATTTTATTTGACAATGGCTGAGCAGAGTGTTTGCGATGGTGAGAGTCACCTGGCTTATTCGACAACCGCATACAATGACAGTAATGGGGTTTCCAAGCATCAGATCCTGCCCAACAACAATGTTTGCACCAATCTAACAGAATATTACAATCCACATCCAGGCAACTTTGATGGAAACGATAGTGAAAGCAAAGAGGATTCACAAGATTCCATTGAATCTGCAATGAGTGCAACATCTCAGAACAGTGACTTTGCAGGTAATAACTATTAAGTTATGATCAATGAGGGTTTGCAAGAACACTTGTATTTTTGCAGGTAAAGATCAGTCTCAAGAGCCAGGAACTTCACCAAAGGACAGTGCAACATGTGTTAAAACTGATAGATTAGTGCTTTGCAATCCAGTGGTTGATTATAACAATGGGGCAATAGGGAAGAGCAATAAAGTGGGTAAGGGAAAGAAGACTGGCACAAGTGCAGGTCGTGGTAGGCCCAGGAAGGCATTGGTTCCCATGTATCAGAGTCAGATCAGTGGGGACAAGAACACCATCAAAATAAGGATTAAGAAAAGCAATCTTTCCACCCATGTACAGGTAATATGAGATAGTTTTTCTTTCTATTTAAATCAGTAATTCAATGACTCCTCCCTCAGCTGACCCCAAACAAAAAGAAAACTGGTAGGCGAAAAAAACAAAAGACTTCAGATACGGACACTTCGGACCACGAATCGAGCAGCAAGCGCTACAAGAATAATAGCAACGATGCGGATTTGGACGAAGAGCCGTACGAACCTGCCGAGCAAAGCGTATGGGGTTCTTCGCTACCCAGACACATCTTGCATTCGGTGTTCCAACATTTAACTGTAGAGCGCGGAGCTTTGCCGACCCTTGTAAGGTGAGTGCTGCTCTACGCCTATAACGCTCTGTTTATTAACTAGGCATATTGATTATAGAGTGTGTATGTATTTATAGGTTGTGCAGGGTTTGCAAATTGTGGCGTGAAGTGGCCTTAGAGCCTACACTTTGGCGGAAGGTCGATCTGAACTGGGTTCGAGAGCGCTACCGTACGGACATCAAGTTGCACTGGTTGATCGAGAACAGGTTGTCACATTGCGTTGATTTGAATATGGGCGAGTGGAAGGTCAGGAACATCCAAACTTCATTGGAATCAATAAAAGCTGCATGTCCGAGGATCAAAGGTCTTAACTTGAGCGGATGGAAGGGTTTGAGTGCAGACAACTTGAAATATATAACTATGGAATATGAGAATCTGCAAAGAATCGATTTATCATCGATAAACGTAACGTAACGTTTCTTTGCATTGATACTTTTAGAATAACGCTTGTTTCGTATTTCAGTCTACTACAGCTATAAATGCTTTGCCTTTGGTAAATCTTGGACAAACTATGAGCAGTCGCCTGACGCATCTGGTGTTGGCCCATAACAAAATTGCCGGGTTTTCTCAAATAATGGCATCGATCGCTGTAAGTTAACCTCTTATAAACAACTTGAATCACTTTTAACACGTTTATTTTGTATAGGGTAATTGTTCAAATCTCGAACTTCTCGATATTTCAAACATTCGAACATTTGCTCATAACACCGCGCTCCTCCACGTCGAAAAATTGCAGACTGGTTGCACCAAGTTGAGGGTATTGCGCATCACCAACAGTCAAATTTGGTTGGCACCTGCTAGTCTCTCCGATCAGGCACGTATTTTTATTAATAATCAATTTTCATACAAAGCTCATAAATTAATTTATTGAAAATATAGGTCGCTTCTCCGGGTTTCCCAGAACTGGAAGAATTATCTTTGGCAGGTATCGAAGAGGACAAGACGACAACGGCACGTTGCGTCGACGACGAAGGCATCGAAAGGATATTAAAAAATGCAAGGAAGCTGAGGCTACTTGATGTGCGTGGATGTATCCGTCTCACCGATTCTGGTTTAGTTAAAGTTCCTGCCTGGGATCTAACGCATCTCTTCCTAAGCGGTAAATATACTTATATATTAACTATCAAATATGCGAATCATGTACTTCTACAAATAACAGTACAATTTGTTAGTTATTGTCATCTAAGTATAAAAGTCCTATGATATTTGTTTCAATAGGCTTTCAAAGCCGGTTACTCATTTAAATAGTATGCGCTAATCGGATTCCTTATCTTCTCTAAGAAATTTATTGGCAGGCAATAATAATACATTAATATATTTATTATCAAAACATACAGTTCGTTTTTACCTTATGTAAATATACAATAATGGAACATTTTATAAAACAACTTTGCAAAATGAACCTCCGCCTTATTGAATGGGTGAAAAGGATGGTCATAAATAAATCTTACTGTAATTACTGCATGTAAACTAATTTAAACTTTCATTTAGCTTGCTTCATAACAAGGGCACATGACTCTGGCCTTGAGTTAATTCTGCAAAAGTGGAGTCACAGTTTGTTGGAGGTGGATCTCGCCTGGTCGACAGCCACATCTTCCCTGGACGCCGCCGTCTTGGCTTTAGCCGAGAAAGGTGCTGAATCACCACTTAGGTACGCAAATATCAACAAAGCAAGAGTTAAAATACTAAAATCCCAACGTTTTAGGACCATAAACCTTTGCGGTTCGTCCGTGAACTTGGAACCGGTGAAGGCCGTGTTATCGAAATGTCCGAGCCTGAATCACATCAACTTACAGTCCTGCCGCGCCCTGCCCAGAGGCATAAAGCGGATGTACCACGGTGACTCCATCCAGGAACTGAAGCTTGCGCTGAAGGATAAACCAAAGACTGAAAACAGTGAATCTGACGGTGAAGTCAATGCGGATCAAACGACCAATTAAACGTTTGAACTAATGCATCCATATTTAGTGAGTGATGAATATCGTTGCCTGATACAAAAAAAAAACAGGATTCTTTCAGCAACATTAAAAAACATGAAAAAACTGATTATTACATTCGCCTTTTCGAATGTATATATTTAGGTTGTATTTTATTTCGTTTTTTTTTTACATATATTTTTCGACTGCAAATTTATTTATTTTATTCGGGAAGTGCTATCCAGATGAATGGAGAGGAAAAAAATATGATCCTTACGCACTCGCACAATTCACCATTTTAAAATACGTCTTCTAATCATGTATTGGATTGAGGCACTTGCTTTTTTTTTGGAATATGGAAACGCCCGAATTGCGGCGCTTTCCTTCGAAATTATTGTTCTCTTATTGCTGATGGAAGAGTAGTTAATCTGAAGTATCAGCATGGCGGGACAGAAACAAGCAAGGACGAAACTCCAAAATTATTATCGTCGTATGTTGTTTTGTTTTGCAGGTTTTCTTGAAACCACAAACAAAGTGTAAGAACGTCGTACTAAAATCAGTTGATTTTCTTAAATGAACGGTACCTGTATTTTTGTGTAACAAATTATTTTAGATACTTGTTGCAATTTCAAATAAGATTAAATAATGATATACATATATATATGAGCGTGGATGGTGTGAAAATGAGTTTGTTCTGGACGAGAGTGTGCAACAAAATAAAAAAAATATATATAAATATATTACGATAACATCCATATTTTGATTCTATGAACGTGAAGGAGACAAAGTTTTTTTATATAAGAAATTGGAAGAAATGAAGGATGAAAAAAAATAGTAGAGTTATTATAAACAACGTTGTTTTTCAATTAATATGGATTTTGTTTTACATATAAAAAATATATATAAAAATACTTGTAAATCTCGATTAATTTTTTGGCAGCCAAGAAGAGGAGAGGATGAAATTGTGCAGTTTCTTCTTGTTGCGGCCAAAATCAGCATTAGTTAAGATATAACAATATATATATAAATAAACATGGTTATAATTTTTATATAGATATATAATATTTATGTGGATTCTTTTATATTATTATTTGTTTTTTTTTTTTTAAATTTTCTTTAAAGAATATGTATTTGTAACGAAGATTTAATAATGTATTAATCTCTTTATTTTTTCATTACGTTTTTATTTTTATTATTTTTTGGGCAGCTTTAATTTATTTATACAGAAGTAAAACACGAATATCCGGATGAGAAAGTTAATTACGTAAGGCACTTCGAAACGACACCATTTATATTTAATCCGAATAACTTACAAAAAAAATAAATATATATATTGATGCAAATAAATGTTAGGACGTACTTATATTAATTTTGTTTTGTTCTCAATAGTGACTTGTAAATATTTTCTTTAATTGTACATTACCGACTAACAGACGCAAAATTATTATGTATGTGAGTGAGTGGCGCGAGTAAGGAAGAGAAGATTGCTTTGGAGATGAAAATCGAAAAGTTCCTAAAGTGTTTTGGTTAGTAGATAATAATTTTGAGTTTGTTTCTCCTCGACATATGTTGATATATATATATATATGAACGTAGATTTTTTTATATATGAAAATATGGATGTGGCGAGGACGGGAGTTGTTGGCTAATTTTGATTTCACAAAGTTTAAGAGAAGGAAAAAAAATAAGTGAAATTATTAAAATTGAGAATAAAAATAATTGAGAGTTATATGTACAGAGAGATGAAATGGCCTTAACGTGCAAATTGGAGAAAATGTTGACGAAGAAAAAAAATTAACTTTACACACAGCAATGTTGTACAAAGAAGAAGAAAAAAAAATAACAAAATTATTTAATTGATTTATAAATATATATTGATTAATGAGAAAAAAAGTGCTAAGTTTATAATACATAATTATATGAATATACTTATATACTGCTTCATCAGTAGAATTGTGATTTTGTCTAGAGCAATCAAAAAAAAAACATAAAAATAACAGAAAAAGTTTGATTAAGCAATTTGTAAATAAAATATATGTTCTTTTTTTACAGCATCGTCTTTCATTTACAACACTCTTCACGAAATCCAATTTGAATTTTCATTTTCATCTAAAATAATAATTTTGCAAAATTCCAATTGTTAATAATCACTGCAAAGGGCCGAAAATAATTTAATTATAGGTCAGAAATCGCCTTCATCTAATTTTTTACAAAAAAAAAATCTTGGGTATTTCTTAAGCTAGAAAATAAATCTTAATCAATCAATAAACGAGGTAATAGATTCTTGTTTTAATTCAATATTTATCTATAAAAACATCAATAAAATTATTAAAGCATCCAAAGGAAAAGTTAACTTTACTCAAGAATGATTATTTAACAATTAAAAATAAATGTAATGTAAAAATAGAGAAGACTAACTATTAAAATAAAGAAGTTTTAAAAATATTTGAATTTCGTTATACAGTGATACCAATTTGATTGCTTTTATTCTTGCACCACATTGTGCAATGAATTTCGCAGTATACGCCATATATGAAATACGAGGATTCCCTTAATAACCAGTGATTAAATATCATAGCATTTATGTATCATCTTCGTATATAGTATCAGAAATGTTAACATTTGGCTATACCATATTACCAGATGAAAGAGCATTGCTAACAATGATTCTCTTAAGTGCATAAAAATCGACATCTTAACCTTGATTAAACGAAGAAGACTTCAGTTCGATATTTGTTGATTTCTTCAAGAAACGTAAGAATAATTGTCAATACTTTTATATGAAAATTTAGGCACCAAACATAGGCGGCACATTTCTTTAATTATTTATTAACAATAATAAAAACCACAACATATACATGTAGTATAAAACTGCTATTGACCGTAAGATAGATATTATTCGCCCTTTACTGTAGAAATGCTCTTCCGACATGGAAGACGTAAATTACAAGGAAGAACAAGAAACTTTTACTTGAATCTTACACTTTAATTTATATAAAAACTGCAATAAATGTTGTCTACTAAGACACTATAATTTCAAAGAAATTATTGTGTCTATTAGAAATCTCTTTGGTTCTAATTGGAATAAATTATTTTTCATAAATGTAAGTTTGATATTTCAATTATTTTCAGTGTTGATATATCTTTGGACTTCTATAGCATTTTAGTAACCTTAATCTATAAGATTTTTTGGAAATATTTTTTTGTTACCTGAGTTCTTTATTATTATACTAAAGTTTTACTACTTTTTTTTTTAATCCGTCATATAAAGTGAGTTAAAATTCGATACTAAAATTATTACTAATTATGTTTTCCAAAATTAAAGGTTTCTTTCAACATTGATATGATAATTTAATGCATTTCACATCTTTTGATGTTTAATAATGGACATTTTTAATGTTTAATCTTTTGTGAGAACAATTAGCTCATAAGGTGAAGTTGTAAATAAAATCAGTATGCAGTCAGATGACACCTTGTTTACAGCGTTAAAAATAGCATAACAAATAATAACATGTTTTCCTTGTTTATGCAGTTATGTCATCCTGTATAAACAACAATAAATAAACTTGTAACCTATTTCTGTTACACGTTGATTGAGTCAAGGTTGTAGGCATTATGTTTATTTATCCATTTGCCAAATCGGTTAGGCTGGATGCGGCTGTCCCTGTTTCATTATTGTGAAAATATACCTGGATGCATTTCAATGCATTCGGTAAGTATTTCAAAAATAGCGATCAGCTGAGTTCGGCGCTGCAGTCGCTGAGCAGCAGTGCCAACTGGGTTTTCCCCCAGATTTGTAAATCCAATTGTCATTTCTTGTTAAATGGCAGATATAATGGCCGCTAGCAGTGGCGGTGTCGATTGGTCAGCCGTTATAAAACCGTTGTTGTCCCAAGAATCGGAGATCTGCGATCGGAAGGAACTCCTAAAGCTATGCTCGACGATAATTAAATGGTAAACTGAGAGGCGAGTTCGAAAGTTTGCGTGCAAAAAATTTGTTTTTTTGCCCGAGTTATACATTTTTTTTTTGACAGACAACTCCGGCGATTGTATTTATAGTAACTCAATTCTGACAAGTAATTATTATTAATTTCTCCGGTGCGCTTCATTTTGTTCTCTCTGCCCAACAGCGAGTCGGAGATTTTACGACACACGCAGGATACGAGCCAGAACTTCTTCCACTCCTTCACCACCCTTGCAGCAGATTTCATATGCAACAATGCTATCAAATGTAAGAGCACCTTTTCTTTTGTGTGTTTTTGTTATTGATAGATTTCCCAGTGTTACCAAAAACGCTGTAAACAAATTGACAATCTAATTGGATCCAATTGGAAATGATCATTTTCTTATAAGAAAGTTATTGTTCCAGTATCCGCTGGTCAGTTGGAAGTGGTGATTGAAGCCTGCCGTGTCCTGCTCAAATTTCAAATTAGTTCTTTAAGTGTCCCAGTAGCTAGTGAGACTGGACACACAGAGAACCACTCCCGCATTGAGAAGTGCATCAAGTCCATTCAGGCTCTGTGCTTTGGCACAAAGAGCTTAAGTCCCACAGAGGTTACCTCCCTCATCAACATTATGAAAGGTGAAACCCCACCCATGAACATCCCAACTCCCACAGGTAAGCTCATCTTGCTATAACCATGATCCTTCTAATACATTATCATTAGATAAAGATGCAGGCACCACCCAGGATAGAGAATCATCCAAAAGCCGATTTGATCTGTCAGTTAGTATACTTGAGCAACTAACTCTGCCCTTATATGATGGCCGGCCTGTTGCTGCAGAAACAATTGCACAACCAGATGTTGGAACCAGTGATCCTGCTGGAGAGATTAATGTTAGCTTTTTGTTTTTTACCTTAGTATTATATATTTATTAACAATTGCAATTGCAGAGATTATTTTTGAAAGCAAATGTGGAGAGTTTGCAAACCATTAAAGGAGGCGAAATCCTTGTTGATTTATGCCTGAGTTTACCTTCCATCAAAAAAGCTCATGCAAAAATTGAGGAAGCTTTAGCTGGTAAAGCTTTTAGTCTTCCTGTGAATTATGTTGAAGCAACAGCAGTTAGAAACAGGTATCTGTTTCTATATTATCTAATTGGAATATACTTACTAACAAATACATTATTTTAGTTTACCTTCAGTGGTGGCTGATGTTACTTTGGCATCGTCCGCGATAAACCTACCGATTTTGGAACCGCTCAGTCTTACTAAATTGGATAAACTATGCAACTTGAGTATGGCTGTTCTATACTGCGCCGTGTCGCAAGCCGCTGCCGGTTCTGTTCTTGCTATGGGTTCGGCTATTTCGCCGAAATGCAGCGCCGTCCAATCGCAGTCCAATCACAAAGAAGAGGATTTGGATGCAAATGCTGTGACTGTAGTCGAAGAGGCTTTAAACATGTTCTCGCACATCGGGACGACCATCAAGAACTCGACAAGAGCGGGCGGGCAAATATTTCAAAATTACTTAATGGCCGGATCCTGGGTACTCATTTCCGGACTGCAGATGCACGTATCCTCTTGCACGGCTCCAGATAAATCGCCGCATTTGAGAGACGAAAAGGGAAGAAGTCCCAGCAAATCTAGGGAGTCAACGGGATCAGCACGATCTAGTCTCTTGAAATTCCAACAGTCATTCGGGGTATTATCCGTCGCGTTAGCAGAACGCGCCCTTACCATCTTATCGGAACTCTTTGAAGATCTCCATTTAGAAGTGAACGGTGGCGGAACCTCAACCTTACAAGTAATTACATACAATAAATTTTATATAGAATAATTTAACAAAACTATTTCAAATTCAATAGAGCGATCCAGCCCCAATATCAATAGCTGGACAATTTACAGCCTTGCAAAGAGTTGCGCGTGTTCTAAACGCAGCTCCTATAAACCAACTATTCTTTTATTTGGCTATTGTCAGTTACCGCAAGGCATGTACACTGAAACGTATACATCCTCCGGAAGGCGATACATTTAGTCAAAGTGATTCGACGACATATTACGAAGATATGATCATTTGTTCCGATGTGTCGACTGATGAAGGTACATACTTTTCCTTGTAATGAAAGCGCATGTTTTAACCATTTATTTATTACTTTTAGATGATGATAGTGAGCCAATTTTAGGTCAATGGTTCGAAGAAACTTTGGCGCCTCCTGAGATAAACGAAACTAAAAATACCAACACGGAGGAAGACGAGGCGAAGCAGGATCAAGCAGACCGTGGAAATTCTGTAGTTCCTGAAAAAGGAGAGGCTAGTGGATTTATTACATTGGCAACTAACATTTTTGTCTTCTTCAATCGGCATTTACTTTCCTCAAAATGTCCTTATATAGCAAGATATTTGAAAACTGGGTTTACCGAACAACAGATAATTATTTTGGCTGCTATCATTAGGGACTTGGACAGAGAAACGTCGAGGACGGAAGTTGGTTAGTTCGTTTATTATTAATAAATACGTTTATATTTTATATTAATCTATTTATAGGTACTATTTCTGTATATTTCGGGCAATCTCTGGGACAATTGTATAGCGAATTTTCCGGAGCCTTAACAAGATTCACTCATAACTTAGTGACTCATCCTAGTCTACAACCACTTCAGGCAAATTTACTTGGACATTTAGGGGTATCTCCATGGAATACGGATGTACCACACGCATGGCCACTGCAAGTTTATCCAAGAACTTTAGCGGTGTTGGCACAAGTAAATTAGATATTTCAATAAATTATATTGTCGGTACTAATTTTTTTTACTGAATTAGGTATTGCTTTTAAGACCGCAGAATGAAAAAGAAGCTTCAGTGATAAGTATATGGCATAGATTGGTCAATACATTGATTGAGAACGTCCTAAGCCTATCAATTGCGATATCCGATGCCGATGTTGAAGGTAAAGTATAGTGAATATTTTAATTTTAACTAAATTAATAAATTCCTTTTAGATTTGAACGTGGAGCATGCACAAGTCCTTGTGTATTTATTCCACTCATTAAATTTGATGCAGAAAAAGTCGGTGGTCTTGTTAATGGCTGGAGGAGTATTAAGGTGTTCAGAGATCGCCCGAGGTCCGCTGAGAGAATCTCAATTACTTCACTTATCAAGGCTCTTGCTTTTGTTCGATTATATTATGAAACATCTATACGATACTCCTCAAATATTATTGGAGCAAATTCAATTCAATCTGTTCCATTCGACTCATTTAAACGTGGACAAAGACAAAGAAAACAACATGTCCAGGATGTATACCCCTTGGAAGGATATTGAAGCACATTATTTGAAGAACAGCGGCGATGAGTTTTCCATGAAACCATGTTTTTACATGCTTTCTAACATGGAAAATAATAATCAAGACGCCCCGAAACTCGATGGATTGGCGTGCAATTTTGTTTTGGGGACTCCTGATAAGTTCCGCTATCCTTTATTATTGGATGCCTTGATTGAAATCCTGAATGTCACTCATATCTCGAAAGAACTGTGCGCCGACAAGATGAGCTCTTTGTGGTTGTGTGCGACACAATACTGTTTCAGTATCTGCTGGAAGCTCCTACTTCTGTTGCCGCCTTCAACGTTATATTTAGAAAGGCTTGCGACAGGCGATAGTCTAACGGCAGGTCCTTTGTTACTTCATTCGTTGATATGGGGACCGCGTTGCGGTAATAAAAACTTTGCTAGGTGGTTGAAAGATTGCCTGATTAAACAGGGTATCTACACTCAGCATACTGAGAAACTCCTGAAATCTGTTTCTGATGCCGTGAACTACCTAAAATACGACGTGACAAACGCAAAGAATTGCATTATTGCGCTAACTCCAGAGATTAAGAAAGGTACAATGAGCAAGGAGAGTTTACCACCGCTGTGGCATTTGTACACATTGCACTCTGTAATTGCCAAAGTGCAAGTTTCTTTGCTCGATGAAGCCGAAACTAATCAAGCAGACGCCGATGGAACGACTACATCTACCGAAGTTTATGTTCAAGATCTTATGCCGCATATCTTACGATTAACCCAAACTATATTGCACTGTACAAGATGGTCTTTATTGTACACTATGGCGGAACAATCTGAACAACATTCCAAGTGCTTAACATTCCAAGTGGCTGATATGGAGTGTATTCATGAAGTGTTAGCAATTTCATCGTCTAAGAATGGTTTAATCAGTGGTTTAGCCAGTGAACAATCACGTCTAATTCCTCGAAACGTAACCACGGTGTTGCAGCAATGGAATAATGGAATCGTTGAAGAAATTTCTTGGGTAAGAAAATCTTGAAAATCTTATTTGAATATTAAGAAAATACCCAGCGCATTCATGTAATTATTTAATTTTTATCCATATTTTCAGATCCCTTATTTAACGGACATAATTGTTTCTGAATCGTTCATTTTAAAAATTATCGATTCACATGTATCAACTCTTTCTTCAAGTTACCCATACTCTATAAATTCGTCGTTGAAACACCTGTTGCAGTGTTTGATGAAATTTATTTGTCAATATGCACCCAAAATAGACAACACTGACACGAAGAACAAGGCCATTGAGTTGTTGGTGGCAATCACTTTGGATACACGCACCGAGTTCTTGTATGAGAATGTATCGAAAACTTTAGATAAAATGATCGGAGACTCTGAAACCGACGAACACCAAAAGCGAGTGTATACACATATCTTGGAAAATACTTACAAACTTATCACCAACTACACGAACAATACAAACATCAATGTCAATGAGAAGATATTGCACAACTTTTTGAAATTTTATGAAAAAATTATTGAGAAATCTTCTGGTCGTCAAGCTCATGAATATTTCTTTACCGGAGAAAATGATTTGGTGAAAGTCCTCATGTCTGTTTCTAATCAGCAAATGTCGCATCAATACAGCACTCGCGTTCTGCACTTCTTCAATAAGCTATTCCAAGCAGCCGAGAAAAGCCCGTCGGACCCGAGCTTGAATTACTTGTGCAGAAGTATGAGTAAACTAGCTCAAGTAGATAGCGATAAGTTGCAGACTTGGTTAAGGCACGTTATTATAGGACCATCTAACATGATAAGCAGTGGCAGTTCAACACCTACTGCTATCAAATGCGAGTGCTCTCTACAGACTGAATGGCCTGATTCAATCACCAATGATACGCCAAGCGCAAGTGATATTAAAAGCTTGGTTCAAGAGAACAGTCAGCTGCTGCAAGCTCTAACGAACTTCATTGTCAAACAAAGTAGCAACGTTAGCGAAGATGTAGCTACAGTGATCTTGAAAGCATTGCTTCCACTTGGTACGCACATATTGGCATCTTCCTTAGAAGGCACAGGGTTTACCGATCTCATGGTTGTGATGACGATGCTCGCCGATGCAGGAATGGGTCGTGGTCATGTGTACTTATTCCCAGAAACCGCAAAATGGTTGGAGAACTGCAATAAATATTTGGGGCTGAAAGAAGTTGTCGATAAGTTGAGCAACGACCCGAAAGCAGAGAAAAATTGCGTCATTTTGGAGGCCGCATGTTGCATGCTAGATTATATGAGTGATGTTATAAACGGAATATTATCTCAAGCGCATATCCCTCTTCAAAGACCCTTGAGTCCGCCATGGGAAAATGAAACTCCCTTGGAACAAGACGTTGAGTTTTTGGAAGAACCTAACGATGAAGACGATAGCGGAGATGAATCTGATGAAGATTCGCTTTGCAACAAACTGTGTACGTTTACAGTAACACAAAAAGAGTTTATGAATCAACATTGGTACCATTGTCACACGTGTCGCATGTTGGACGGTGTCGGTGTATGTTCCATATGCGCAAGAGTTTGCCATAAAGGTCATGATATTACGTATTCTAAATACGGTAACTTTTTCTGCGATTGTGGCGCTAAAGAGGACGGATCTTGTCAGGCTTTAGTCAAGCGTAGCCCACAATCACTCGACACCAACATCAGTTCGTCAGCTACTAGCGCTAGTTTGGGATTCATGGGATCAGATGATATTTTGCCAAGCGCATTAAGGCGAAGAGAATCACCGGTATATAAAAGATCTGATATTATGATTAGAAGGGAGCGTAAGAAGCACAGCAGCGTCAAGCAGTTGGAAGGTTGCAAGGAATGGATATTCAATTATTTAGGCGACAGTACCGTGCCATCCACTTTAATAGAATTGTTGAAAGCAGTTTTACCAGCTGTAGATGCATCTTGTGGAAGAAATTCACCCGTCGGCTGTTACTCGAGAGCTATGAAAGCTTTACAATTACTCCATACTGCTGATAAGAAGTATATGGCCACAGATCAGTTAATGCTTCCAACTTTAGGATCGCAGGAAGGCGCGTTTGAAAACGTCCGTATGAGTTATGCAGGAGAGCAAGGTCAAACCATCAGACAAATGCTTTCTGCTCATGTAATACGTAGGGTTACAATGTGCTGTATGTCATCACCAATGGGAAAACGGCAACATTTAGCTGTTGCACATGAAAAAGGAAAAATTACTGTCTTACAGTTATCGGCTCTTCTGAAGCAGGCAGATTCCAGTACTAGGAAATTAACACTGACAAGATTAGCCTCAGCTCCGATCCCATTCACGGTTCTTTCATTATCTAGTAATCTGTGCAATGAGGATTATTTAGCCGTTTGCGGTCTGAAAGATTGTCACGTCTTGACATTCGCATCTTCAGGATCTGTAACTGATCATCTGGTGTTGCATCCACAGTTAGAATCGGGAAATTTTATTATTAAAGCCCTTTGGTTGCCGGGATCTCAAACCAAAATGGCATTGGTCACGGCTGACTTTGTCAAAATCTATGATTTGGCCAAAGATGCTTTAAGTCCACAGTATTATTTTCTGGTGCCTAGTGGAAAGATTCGAGATTGTACTTTTATGTATGAGAATGGATCGTACAACATTTTATTGATGTCATCTCCTGGACACATCTACACTGAAACCTTGAACGAAGAAAGCTCAGCAAAACACGGTTCATTTTATGTTACAAATACATTAGAAGTGTTTCACTTAGATGTTATAGTGAGTATTATTATTTTTTGTTTATGAATATATATTTATATTAATTACTTCTTATAGGATGTTAATGGACAAGTGGCTGGAGGAGGTGTCAGTATATATTACTCGCATACATTAGGATTACTGTTCTATTCGTATGCTCAAGGAAAGAGCTTCATTTCACCGGTTACGCCACACACCAATTGCTTGACCGTCGTCTACTCGATCATGTTGCCACCAGCATCAAAAAGCAACGGAGGCAAAACACCAGCACCGCAACCTTTATGCCAATGGACAGAGATTCCTAACCATCCAGGACTAATCTGTTGCGCAATGCAATCCAGCAATAACCCAATCGTGCTCATGTTAAAACCAGACTGTTTGGCCATACAAGAGATCAAAGTTGTACCACCGAAATCTAAAATTATGGATATGGTCGCCATTAGGCATAATCATTCCATCAATGAACAACGCACGACTTTAATTTTGCTGTGCGAAGATGGTAGCTTGAAAATGTATATGGCTAACATGGACCATACTGGCTACTGGATGTCTCCTAATATCCAACCATCGCTGCCGGTTTCAGCAGTAGTTAGACCAAAGAAAAAGAAGTTGGTAAAAGCAAATGGCAAAACGCCAAGTGCTGTATCTTTCCCAGTGGACTTTTTTGAGCATTGCACTGTCATGAACGACGTGGATATCGGTGGAAACGATTTACTTCAAATTTACAATGTCGGTCAATTGAAGCATCGCCTAAGTACAAATGGTCTATACGTTGTTTGCACCAAAGCTGTAGGCTTCACCGTAGAAATTACGAATACTGATAATAACATGGTTATGACTGGTAAGTCTCCATAAACCAATCATTAGACTTGATTATATATTCATTATCTGCTTACAGGAATCAGAGTTTTAATTGGAACACAAGACCCCCAGAAAGCTCCGACATTTGTCGATATATTCGGACGCATTATCACGACTACAGCGAAACGTAGTCGTTGGTTTGATATACCATTTTCACGCGAGGAAAGTCTTCAGGCTGATAAGAAAATGTCTATTGGTTTTGGACCATCTCAAGATCCAGAAACTGTTACTCTATTGGAAAACCTGAAAGTGTATGTATTATATAACTTTTAAATAATAATTAAACTAAATACAATTTTGAAATACTATTTAGGTATGGAAAAACGAAGGAATCATTTGGCTGGCCTGAAGAAACAGAAGATGTCACTGCTTTGGGCTCAATCGCCACTACAAATGGAAATGGTGAAGGAGATACCTCTATTTCGACTACTTCGCCGCCATTAACAAAACTTGATAAGTAAATGGTTGCAAGTTTCATAATCGACATCATTTAATTTCTGGTATATTTCTTAGGTTCGTTTCGGGAATGTTAGATGTATTGGATGGAAGCTTTTGTTTGTATGCAAATGATGATAAAATGAAACCTCACGCACCTTCATCGATATCTGTTGCTACCAAATTGCTTACTCTTCCAACACCACCTACATTGCAAATACATTCCACCTCCCTATTGTCAGCTTTGCATCCTTCTAGTGCAGCATATCATAGCTACAAGGTAAACTTGATGTAAAGATGTTTCTAATTTATTTACTTATATTCATCGATATTATAGGATCAAGCTCTTCTAAATCACGTCTTGGCGAGTTTAACAGCGATGACGGAAATTGACTTGTCGAAAAATAAGCACGATTTAGATGCAGAAAGTTACTATAGGTTAGTACTAATAGTACGAGGGATAGCCGTTTCCCGGCCTCAAAACTTGGTCAAGTTTGCCGATTCTCATACGTCAATTCAAGATGTAGTGCTGGATGATCCTCTAGGTTTGTATATTTGGATTTATAGCAATGTACTTCTAATAAATTTGAATCATCTTTAGATGTAAAGACACCGACGCCAAAGTCCGGAAAGAACCAGCATTTACTCCTACAATTAATGGACGTTTTGTGGCTGTTGCATAGTTTAAATCCAGAAAATACAGCTCTAGCTCCTGTCGTTGTGCCTGGATTGAAGCACACCGACCAAGTCATTTTTGCTTTGGTTGAAATCGTGCATGCCTTCAACAGTTGTGATACGTACAGCAACATCACTCTAGCAGTGTACTTGCAACTGTTGTTATCTGAGGATACATTGATTTCGTTTAGCGCAAAGCACGCTCTCAGCCAAGTAATGAAACCTAAAATAAAGAAACGCAGAGTATGTATAACCAATCCACCCGTTTGCGCAACTCCATCTTCGAGTAAGTTATATCAAGTAGTACCAGTGAATATTTAATATTTATGAAAATTTTTAAGTTTTTGGATTGCCTGACCGTAAATCTTCACTCAGCAAGACCACTACACGCAAAGAAGAGACTGATAGTAGTAGCACTGTTGGATCTGAAGGAGCAGCAGTCAGTGTTCCAGCGCCGCCGTTAAGACAAGACCCTCAACCAAATCAAGCAGGTGCTAATAATGTGAATCCTTTAGAAGCTTTCCTAGGTGATTTATTCTCAGATATTCCCATGGAGCCCGACGAAACCGAGACGATGGTTGAGTTTGCTATTGCACTAAGTTTACAAGAACATGTATTCACCGGCGAGCAAGTCCAACAAGCACTGCAAGGCTTACCAGTAATTATTCATGAGTATTTTTTTTAAATAGAAATATTAACCATTATATTTTGCAGGCTCTTGCGGCAGGGAATTTCAGCGACACGACCGCTTCAGCTGGTGGTTCTGATGATGAAGGCAGTACAGCAGCAACAGATGGTTCCACTTTAAGGACATCCCCAGCCGAACAAGTAACTAATTAAGATATGCAATATTATTTATAATTAAATGTCATCAATTAAGGCTGGTAGCGGCGGATCCGAAAGCGGAGGCAGTGGACTTGAAAGTATAACAGGTGAACAAAATGTATCTGGAAGAAGTTCAGCATATGGTGATAATGCCCAAGAATCTTCCAATCCTTCTAGTACAAAGAATGAACCGATTGCGAGTACTTCAGCTAATTACCAGGTTACTTATTTTATATCCTTAAATTACGATAACTAAATTATTATCTTTGTAGCCAACACCTGAATTGGAAAATACTCAAGAATCCGAATCCGACGATATGTATGAAAACAGTGGTAGGCTGCATATTCTACGTCTTCAGTTATTAGAAAGGTTGATCGAGTACATGCCTAAGATCAGAAATATAACAGGCTTACGATCGATACCATTCTTTCAAGTTATATCTCAATTAACAGTCGATTTAGATGGAAACCTGGAAAGGGACAGAACGGCTTTAGATGCTTTATTGAATGCTATCATAGTCGAAATGCAAACCACCAAACCCAATTTTGATAACATATGCCAACGGACTAATCTGCGTGAAGTTCAATTAGTAATTTTGAGATTACTCAGTAAGTTATTTTTAGTTTAAGAAAAACGTTTATTTCATTATATTTTCTTAGCCGTTCTGATGACTCGATGGAAGTCCACGACTGGCTTAAAACCAGTAATATATGACAACAGTTCATATGTTGTTTCAAGAACAGCAACGGTATTATACAAAGCAGATTTTATTCCATTCTGTTTACGACAACTGCAGTCTTTGCTCGACTATTGGAAACAAAGTTCGCATGATGATGGTACGCCAGGTCAAGTGAGCGGTAATTTGTTGAAAGAACACCTACAAGAGTCGCCACCAGATATGTCTCCAATTTTCTTAAAACAATTTGTTAAAGGTATACTCTTTATTAATGCCACTTCTAAATTGTCTGATTAATATCTTATTTTTTAGGACATGCCTCTGATGTTTTCAGAATATACCCGCAACTTTTGACGGAGATGTCGTTGCGTTTACCTTACCAAATACAGAAGCATTCAGAAATCGAAATACCTATTGCAGTAGCGTACGAAACTGCATGGTTTAAGTACTTATGCGAGTACATGATGTACTCGCACGTTCCGTTTATAAGAAGGCTGGTTCGCAAACTCTTACTTTTCATTTGCGGAAGTAAAGACAAGTATCGACAACTTCGAGATATTCATGCCTTAAACGCCCACATGAAGGTATTTTATAATACAAATTTTAAACGGGTTTGATTATTTATCCAAATGTTTCTTTAGTCTGTCAGGCACTGTTGCTTAAAAGGAGGATTCAATCCATCACTTCAATATCAACATGCAATGTCACTATCATATGATACACTAGTAGATATGGTGGAACATCTGAAATGTTGCTTGGAAATTGCAGTTTGCCGCGTTGGAAATTGGCAAAAATTCTGTATTGGTCATACTGATATCATTAGTTTCTTACTGCAAGTCAGCTGTATCCTGGATGAAGGTAATTATTTTATTTATATCTACCTACATAATCAATAATTCAGTCCATGGTATTTTAATGTTTGTTCCTTACATTCCAGGACGTTATCATTGGGTGGTGTATAATGTAATTAGTTCCCGTAATCTGAAAACCGAAGGTCCTTTCCTTTTCCTATATTTATGTTCGCTTTCAGATGTATTACGTAATATTAACCGAATTCTGTATTTACAGGTGTTGCGCCAACAATTCTGCAACTTCTCAATTGCGCAATTGTCTTGCAGACAGGAAACAAGAAGACGGAACTTGCAAAAGCCGCAGCCCGGAAGGATCGCGAAAAGTCTGATGATTCGATAGCAGAGGCATTATTTGAACAGTCCTGCTGTGTGTCCCTAGTTGAGCAAATCAATGAAAACGTATCGAAAGAAACTCTAGCTAGATTTATACGTACATTTATTTTGGAGACGAATCATACAACGCTCCGTTGGCAAGCTCATAGCTTAATACTGTCTCTATATAAAAACTCTAAATTGCCGCAAAAGGAGAGCCTTTTGGAATTGCTATGGAAGTTATGGCCTTTGCTACCTACGTACGGACGTAAAGCTGCTCAATTTGTTGACTTGCTAGGCTTTTTCTCCCTGAAAATAAGCCAAAATCCCGATTCGACAGTGCAGATTTCTTCATTCGTTGATAAAGCCGTAGACGTTCTTCGCGTTCAAAATGAGCTTCTATCTCACCATCCGAATGCCAACCTGTATGCTCATATGGCGCAATACGTAGAACTCGAAGGCTACTACCTAGAGTCTGATCCGTGCTTTGTCTGCAATAACCCGGAAGTACCATTATCCACAATCAAATTGAGTTCTATCAAAGTAGATTCAAAATTCACAACCACCACGCAAATAATCAAGCTGCTAAGTAGTCACACAATAAGTCGAATCACGATAAGAATCGGTGATCTAAAACGCACAAAAATGGTTCGAGTCGTTAATATTTATTACAACAACAGGAACGTGCAAGCTGTTGTGGAACTTAAAAACAAACCAGGTAAAGTAATTTATTTTTAATTATTTATCTTTTACTCAATAAATTATTTGTTTCAGCTCTTTGGCATAAAGCTAAGAAAGTTAATGTGCAGTCAGGACAAACTGAAATCAAAATTGAATTTCCGTTACCAATTGTGGCTTGTAATTTGATGATCGAATACGCTGACTTCTTTGAAAATATTCAAGCATCCAGTGAAACCCTGCAGTGTCCACGTTGCAGTGCTGCAGTTCCTGCTCATCCAGGTATATGTTCGAACTGCGGTGAGAACGTCTACCAATGTCACAAATGCAGAGCCATCAATTATGATGAGAAAGACCCCTTCTTGTGCCATGCGTGTGGCTTCTGTAAATATGCTAAATTCGATTTCACTCTACAAGCAAAGCCATGCTGCGCTGTTGAGCCGATCGAAACTGATGACGATAGGAAGAAGATGGTCTCAAGTATCAACACACTTCTAGAGAAAGCTGATAGAGTTTATGAACAGCTGATGGGAAATAAACCGTCGTTAGAAGTAAGGATTATTTTTGAAATTTGATTGTCAGGAATCCGTAAATGTTGAATATTTTTTTAGCAACTCGTATTGAAAGTGAGCGAACAAAGAACCGATCGTAAACATGATGAACCTCAAGCGACGCCCGCGGCAACAACTGCTGCAGCTGTTGTAGGTGGTTCTATTCCAGCCGCAGCTCAAGTTAAAGTTAACAAGACAATACAAATGATTGCTCAGCAATACTGCAATGAATCCAAAACATCCTTTGAAGAATTGAGCAAGATCATTCAAAAAGTATTGGTTTCCCGTAAAGAATTGGTGGCTTATGACCGGAGGCACCAGGACTCGGATGATTGCACGTCAATGAGCTCTTCACAGGTAAAACTAATAAATATATCAAGATAGTCATATATAAACATTATCCTTTCAGATATCCGAAATGCAACAAACGACAACTTGTTCCGTAACTAGATGTTACGGTTGCTCGACAGCAGCGACTGAACATTGCTTAACTCTGTTGCGAGCTCTTGCAATTAATATTACTCTAAGACAGGTTCTATGTTCTAAAGGTTTAATCCAAGAATTATTGACCAACAATTTAAGAAAGGGGAGCGTGCAGGTAATATACTCGAAATTGTTGAAATTAAGTATATATATCGATTTTTTATCTTTAAGATTCAAGAGGAAGTGCGTCAACTTTTGTGTATATTAAGCAAGGATAATTCTTCTGCTACTGAAGAACTGTGCTCACTAATTACAGAGCGAGTGTACTTGGGCTTAAGTGGACAAACAGGAGATTTAGGTATTAGGCACGAGATTGCTCTGTTGGCTTCTCTTCAGCAAATCCAGGATAATTGCTGGGAAACACGCCTTAGATGTCTAGTGCATATATTCCTAAAAGCTTGTAAAGATGCAAAGAGTCCTCTGGTCATTGAAGCTATAATTTTACCGTGTCTGCAAATTTGGCATAGCATCTGTAAACCGAAAGGCTCTGATAGCAAATCTAAAACTTTTGTAGGTTATTTAAATATTTATAAATTATTTACAACTAACTATTTCAATTTAAGGATAAGAGCAAAAATAGTGCCATTTATGGAATGAACGAATATGAATCGATGCCTATTGATGTATTGAAGTGGATTAATAAAGATACAGACGTTAGTCATATTGCGTGGTCTGCGAAAATGACGAACAAGAAAGAAATAATGACTATTCCAACTGATAAGACAGAAGTGAGTAATTTTTCATTTGGAGCACATTTCATATTAATGCATTATTAACATTGCAGGTGAGAAAACTATATTTACTTGAAAAATATGCTAACAAATGGCGCCAGAAGACTATGTGTTTGCAACTTCCTTATACGATAGACTTACAAGATTCATCGTGGGTGAAGACGGTTCTTTTCAATCAAAGCTCTGCGTTAGCGCGTAAAATTACTTGTGATATTTTACAACTTTGCGCTTGTACGTTTTCTAGACGAAAGCAAATAGTGTTGATGTTGACTAGCTATTTGAGTGAGCTTAGTATAGCAGGCGAAAACGCCAAGGAATATGTTGATCTATATTCTTTATATATGAACGAAATTCCTTGGAAGCAATTCCTTGTTGTTAAAAATGTACATATAACCTTAGCGCAATTAATTACTCAGCAAATTGAGCAGTTACACAGACTAGAAGAAACCTCGTTAACTACAGACTTGACGCAAGGCTTTGCTTTAACCCAACTGACAGAACTACTGGTTGTGTTCATTATAGATGAAGTTATAAAACGACAACATAAAGGCAAATTGCTAGGGGCAGTATTGAATGGATATCTATCTCTCCGACGGTTAGTCGTTCAAAGGACTAGATGGATTGATCATACTCAGGAGAAGCTACTCGACATATTAGAAGAACTAACGAGTGGCACTGAAGAAGAAACCAGAGCTTTCATGTGCATTTGCATTGAGACTGTAGAAAAGTGCACCTTGCAAGACGTGCTGACGCCCGTTTTTATATTCGAGAGGCTGTGTTCAATTATTTTCCCAGAAGATAATGACATCGGTGAATTCTTTTTAACGCTCGAAAAGGACCAACAGCAAGAGGAATTCTTGCAGGGTCGCATGCTGGGAAACCCATATTCTTCACTGGAAGCTGGCCTTGGCCCATTAATGCGTGATGTGAAAAATAAGATTTGCCAAGATTGCGAGCTAGTTGCGCTTCTCGAAGATGACAATGGAATGGAGTTACTGGTCAACAATAAGATCATGAGCCTAGATCTCCCCGTCAAAGATGTCTATAAGAAAGTGTGGATTGCAGAAGGTGGCGAGGCTGATTCTATGAGGGTTGTCTATAGGATGCGTGGTTTACTCGGGGATGCCACAGAAGAATTCATAGAGACTTTGAATAACAAGTTGCAAGCAACTGTCGATAATGAGGAAGTTTATAAGATGGCTAATGTTTTAGCGGAGTGTGATGGTTTAAAGGTTTGTTGGATTATTTTTATATTTGGTTGAAATATAATAATCGATCATATATTTATAGGTGATGGTTCGAAGGCTTGGCGCCATACAGAAAGTGTCGAGGGCGAAGCCATTGCTTCAAGTATTGTTAAAGTTATTTAGACTGAGTGTTAAAGTCGTGAAAGTCCAGGAAGTTCTGACAGATCCAGAACTCGGAGCTATGGAAGTTTTCCTCCGCACACTTCAATTATGTTTAGAAGGCGAATCAGATTCTAGTCAAGCAGCAGTTACTGAGCAACTTCTAGACGTAAATATTTTCCAGCAAATTATTTTATTGCAAATAATATTTAATAATTATTTTAGATTATGGAAACGGTTTTATCTAAAGCTACCAGCAAGAGCCTAGAAAGTTTCATGAAATTTTCGCAAACATTTGGTGGTCCCGAATATGTACAATCGTTGTTGAGTTGCACCAATCATACCAGCGTGAGGAACAATCAATCCGTTTTGATACATCTAACACGAGTATTAGCAGCGCTAGTTTACGGCAGCAGTGATAAAATGATGATTCTCCTGGATCATTTCCAACCTGCCTTACATTTTCAAAAATACGACTACGACCACACGACTGAAGATCAACAAAAGTTGGAAATGTTTTGCGTTCTAACCGACGGCATCGAAATGAATGCTATTGGGAATACATTGAAAAATAAAATCATTGCTCTGGATATTGTTAAGGATGCACTGGATTATATAAGGATAAACGCGTCCTGCGTAAAGCCCACACTTTTAATGCGAACGGACAGCGATGAACTGAAAGCGTTTATATCCAAGCCAGCTTTAAAGTATATCCTCAGATTCCTCACCGGCATGGCGAATTCACACGAAAACACCCAATTGGCCCTTTCGGAGGCAAACACGATTCCAATCATCCATCGTTTAGAGCAAGTTTCTTCCGATGAACACGTGGGATCTTTGGCTGAAAATCTTTTGGAAGCGCTGATGACAAACGAAGAAGTTGCTACAAAGATCCAGGAAGTTCGAGAATTCACTAGATCTGAGAAGAAACGTTTAGCGATGGCAATGCGTGAAAAGCAATTAGGTCAATTGGGAATGAGAACAAATGACAGAGGTCAAGTCACGGCGAAGTGTACAATCCTTCAGCAGATGGAAGAGCTTGGTGAAGAAACCGGCTTGATTTGTTGCATCTGCCGCGAAGGCTACAAATATCAGCCTACCAAAGTATTGGCCATCTACACATTCACCAAACGTTGTAACGTTGAAGAAGCTGAAATCAAAGCACGCAAAACAGTAGGTTACAGCACTGTCACGCATTTTAATATAGTCCATGTGGATTGTCACATGAGCGCCGTCAGGTAAATATTAAATTTTTGATTAGTTACAAAAAATATTTTTTAAAATTATTATTTAGACTGGCAAGAGAGAGACATGAGTGGGAATCGGCAGCGCTACAAAATGCAAACACAAAATGCAATGGCTTATTACCATTGTGGGGTCCGCAAGTGGCCGAATCGGCCTTTGCCAGTTGTCTTGCGCGACATAATAGCTACCTTCAAGAAAGTACAAATCACAGAGATATTGGACATTCGTCGACAATTCACGATCTGAAACTACTACTACTGCGATTTGCCCAAGAAAAACCTTTCCATGAAGACACGGGTGGTGGTGGTCCCCAAAGTAATATGCATATGGTTCCTTATCTCATTCACATGGCCCTTTATGTAGTAAACACGTAAGTTCCTTATTTATCAACATTGAAGTACGTTATTATAAACATTTCGATTTCTGTATTAGGACGAGAGTAAGTAAAAAGGAGGAGACCAACCTGAATAGTTATTTGGAACAAACTGCGACTGAGAAAATAATTGAATCTTGCTATGAACCTGATGGACCTCTATACTGGATCACAATGTCCATGCTGCTACAGTCCGCCCAGAAATGGTCCCAGAACCGTCTGGCTCACTTAAGACGACTGGTTGTTCTAGGCCATGTGCGTAGCTCAAATCCGCTGGGCCTGAAAAATATTTTTGATAAAACTGTAAAGGAATACGTCACGTACAGGCCTTACCTGATTTTCTTCGGATTGATCGATGGCATTTACAACAATTTCTTCAAAACCGTTAGCGGTCCCGATGACCTGTGGCCGACAAATCTGGCTGATTTTATAAGACACAACGATGAGGCCCTGCTGAAGGGATCCGAAAGACTTCTAGCGATGTACATCGAAGAACTTTTGCCATGTGCCTCATTTAGCGAGTTCTGTGATGTAGCTGGTAAGTTTCATATTATTGATAGTAATTGTAACATTACTTTAATTTAAATCAATTTATTGCAGGTTTATTGGATGTAATTAGTGAACCTGAAAATTACATCAGTGATGTTATAAAGGGCATATAGTAATATATAGAAAATATCTTGTAGTCCCACAAATAATTTATTCTATTAAGGCTGTAAATTAGAGACAAATTATACTGGCTTTATATTAATCTTATATATATATATTATATTTAAACATGTTCATTGGAATGTTCTTTTTATTCGTTCTTTTAACTTTAATACTTTTCTTTTATGTAATTTGCTCTCGTATTTAATTGAATAAAGGATTCTGGTTTAATTTTCTTTTTTATTGGAAGGACATTCTACAAATACAAAATGATACATTTTAATTGGCTGCTGCTACAGCTTCCACTTCTTCAGTTTTACTCTTGGTTTCTGACTGCTCTTGCTGCAAATATACATTATGATCTACCTTAAACTTCTCGCGTGACGGAGGACTTGTCACTAAACACCTAAAAAATCAAATTCGTAGTGATATAAAGACCTACTTAATTGTAGTAGCCAACCTTTTAATAAACTCTCCAGGTCTCTTGGGTTTAGCCTTCATAACATCTTCTACCAAAGACGCAAAATTTTCTTCCAAATGCTTCTCGTTCATATCGAGCTATAACGAAAATATTGAATTACTTCAAATGCTTCAAAAAAGTTACGGATAATCTTACAGTTCCAATAACCGTTTCGATAATGCCGAAATCTTTCTCGAATTCATCCTTAATTCCGGTATAGTTAACACCATTCATGAACTTCTTCACCATAGCTGGAATGTCCATGTCTAGAGTTCCCAATTTAACGTTAGGGAATTTGCGACGCATCACGCCTCTCAATACAACCAATTCAGCTAATATTTGTGGCTCAGCTAAGATGAATTGAAATTCTTGCAAATCCACAGATCCATTTTGCACTTCTCTGATCAAATCAAGTCCACCAACTATGGTAGCTCCTAAAGCTTTAGCTTGCTCTTGATATTCCTGGTTCTTTGTGAAAGCAATTATTGAACGTTGTTCGCCATGGTCAAAACCATTTGGCATAGGCGCAATTCTCGTAAAGTTATCAACAAAACGGGTCTAAAATAATATTTACACATTTACAAAAGCTAATTTTAATTTTACAAATATTTCTATATACCTTTTTTTCCCCTTCCATATTTAGCTCAATTGTAATGTGCACATTAGAATTAGGTTTATTATAAACTTCGGGATGGTGAGTTTCTCTATGACATAAAATTGCCTCTTGGAAAGGATAAACTCTCCATTGATAAAACCTTTGGGGGTAAACATTGTCAATGGGCAATTGTTTCCAAGAGTCGTCAAACTTCCTTTTTGGACGGGAGAGCAAGAATTTCTCTCGATTTCTTTGATTGTGTGGAATAAATCCAACTTTCTCTACTTCAACTTTAACTTTGCTCTTGGCACGCTTATCCCTAGTACCCTTACGAGCTGCATAATCACGAACCTGGGTGACTGCAGGTAACTGAATCCTGTTTATTAGATTGAAACCTAAAATACCGGAATTGTAATAAATGTATTTAATAACAATACTGCATACCTCTACTAATCAAAGCCATTTTCTACAATTATATTACAAGTATTTTAATAATTATGTAGTGTTCTTATTTGTGAATTGAGGTTACATTACATTTTCTCTAATTATAGGTTAATAAAGTTGCAACCAAATAAGCATAGTAGTATGGATGTTAGTATACGCACTAAGCTGTCAAATATTTTGTTTATCTTTTTAAATGTCAAAAGTATGAGTCAATAAGTGATATTATTAAGTACTTTTAAGAATAAAATATAAGTTCTAAAGTTTCACCATGGATAATCAACAACCTGCCTCATTGGAATCACCTTTATTTCTCAGAAGCCAATCTACTGAAGGCACCAACAATCTCCCTTTAAATGCAGTACCTCTTTCCCGATCAACTTCCTTAACAACAAATAGCTTAGCTCGTGCCAATTTCCAAAGAAGGACATTCGAGGGAGCCAGACAGCTCAGAGATAACTTGCAAAATGTAATGAGAGAAATCCAGCCTTTAGTGGAAACAGCTGCTGCTGTAAACATAACAAGCTTCCTGAACAGGCCACAATCTGAGCCGAATATGCAAAACGCAGCAAATAATAGTATTATGATAAATGTTGATGTCCCAGACATTCCTGAGCCTGTTCCAAACAATGCAATTAATCAAGCAGAAGAACCTCCAGAAAACAATGTGAACAATGAGGTAGAAGATGAAGAAAACAACATTGAGGGCCAACAAGCAATTTCCATTTTGCAGAAGTATGTACCATATATACTCATTTTGCTGGCAAAATGTTTATATGATCACCATGAAGGAATCTTTAATGGTATTGTATTGTACATCATGTTTACATATGCAAACTCGACAGTGGTTAAAGAAGCAACCAAAAGAGGTTTCAGGAACATAACAAAACTTTTATGGACATTACTTTATATAATACTTGGCATAGTATCTTTCCACGTGTTCTTTGATGAAGAAAAATTGTATTTGAATTTAGTATTTGTCAATACATACAAAAGCCCTTTGAAGGTGTGGGATCTACTTTGGTTTGTTGGAATTACCGACTTCATCCTGAAGCTAATAACTGTAGCGGTGAAGGTAATTTTGACGTTGATGCCAGAAGTGGTCGTCGCCTTTCAGAAGAGAGGAAAGATTTATTTGCTGATTGAGGCGATTTCACAAATGTACAGAAGCCTGGCGACAATTCAACCATGGCTGTTTTATTTGTTGGATTCATATCAAGGCACAGAGAAAATTGTAGGTGCTTTTTTGACTGCAGCTTATATGGTTTCCAAAGGAACGGATTTATTGTTTAAAAGTAAACTTCTTAAAACGGCGATGTACAAGTTATTGCAGAATGTGGTAAGTCTTTTATTTGGATTACCCATATTTATAGAATATTAACTGTGTTTACTTACATTACAGACTGTTGGTTGCTCACCTAGCAAGGAACAAATCCAGACTGCAGGCGAACATTGCCCTATATGCCATGACGAATACGATTCTCCAGTGTTGCTACAATGTAGACACATTTTCTGCGAAAATTGCGTGACCACTTGGTTTGACCGGGAACAAACGTGCCCATTGTGCAGATGCAAAATTGTAGATGATCCTTCCTGGAGGGATGGTTCCACATCGTACTTTATACAATTGTTTTAAATCGCTCATATAATTTAACACATTTCCTTTACTGAAGTAATATGTATAAATATTTATCTATATTTTTTATTAACGTACTATTATTACATTTTAAAATAAATATTTAGTTATTATCGATGGCTTTTGTCGTGAAATTATACAGTTTGTTATATTTGAAGAATTCGATAGTGTCGTTACATAAACTCCCGATAAAAAAAATATAAAAATAGTAGTTGTTTGTATTATCATTTTATTACCATTATTAAAAAAAAGTACATAAAATTAAAGACAATGTGTTTTTTTTTGTGGAGGGTATTTGGTATTTTACATAATATATACTATACAATATTTAAATTTTTCTTTGCACAAAGACTATATGTTTGTTATTAGCGTGATTGTACAGTGGAAACAATTTTAGAAGAAAAAAAAAACGATTTCCATAAGACCAAACCTAATACGAAATATTCAAATATAAATCACAGATTTATTAAGTCCCGGAAATAAAGAAAGAGAACCCTTTTTTTGTTAATTTAAGCTCTACATCAAAAAAAAAAATCCAAATCAATAAATCACATTGGTGGTGCTCTTATTGCTGCACGTAGATGTTACGGCCTCCTCCAAATTGCAGTCGAGTTTATGATAGTTGGCCGAATTCGGTCTCCGCCTTTGACTTCTTCTACCTTTTCGTCCTTCCAAAACAATAGCCAAAATCTGTAAATCGAAAATGATAAATAAATATCTGAAAAGAACAATACGGTTGTTTATACCTTTTGTTTGTTATGGTATCCCACATATCCTAACACGAATGCTACGCAGAGTACCATGAAGTAAAAGAAGAAGTACGAATCATCTTCGTTAACTGCAGTGTCATTAGCGTATGGAAACATGCTTTCCTTGGTTTTGATCGGCTTCAAATTACTTTCCAATTTTTCATCCTGTTGTTTTTCTAAATACAAAATTAAAATTAATTTTTGCAACTTCTTTTAAACAATAATAATCTAAGTATTTTTTAATATTTTCCTATTCCTATAAATCATGAAAAAAATGTTACCTTGATCTGGATATTCCAAACCTAAAAAATAAACAAAACTATAATTTCTATTACAGTAATTATAACCAATATTTACCATCAAGATCATTTTCAGCATTACTATCTTCAAGATTATCATCAAACTGTTTATTGCTCTGTTTTTCAGGAGCTACAATAGTTGGAGTGGTTTTATCTTGTGCTTTCAATGTCGTGGAAGATATCGCTTGAACAACGGTCGTGGTACTGACTTCATCAATATCGCCAAGTATCGGTTTCTTATTAATTTCCTGTGTAGCGTTTGGCGCAGCTTCTACAATTGTGGATTGTTTTTTGATATCAACCGTAGGGGCAGTCTGCTTTGCATCAACTGGTTTAACATTTGTTGGCAACTTTTCTGCAGTATTCATTGTCATTTTTGATGCTACCTCTGGCTTGATATCATTTAAAGTAGCTTGAGGGTCTGGTGTTAATTTTACCTTACTAGAGGCTTCCTCAACAACAGGTTTTGATACGGTTGGAATGGTTTCTTGTATTTTATGTTCCAATTTGTTTGGTGATTCTATAATTGATAAATCAAGCTGATCTCCTGAGACAACAGTTCCAGGAATTACAGCTTGGACATGAGATGGCAAATTATCATTTAGTTGTACAATGTGATTTGAAAATTCAGCAATGTATTTACATATATTGTAAAATTTGCCACTGAAATCTACACACATCTTCTTGCATGTGTCCATGTTATGAAAATACGGGTATAAACCGGTGTTCTTTAAATAGCTGGAGATGCGGAGGCAAGATTCCTCAGCTGGGACATCATTTTCAAAATTATGATCTTTCAGCAATTTGATCAACTCGGAATCGTTCTTTGCTTGGCAGAGAGTGTTGAATGTTTCATTTAGAAGACTGCATCGGATAAGTTTGGTGTTCTCCTCTGTGGGTATCTTAATGGACATAGATAAATTCAGATTTTCGCATTCATCAATAACAATTAATTTGGAAGAGGCAAGGCACTTGTTGTTTGTGGTAAAAAGGGGTGCTGCAGAAATACTCCAAGCATTTACTACCAATAAAAATATGTATAGTAGCATTTTGGTGTAGTGTAAGTATAAGGAATTGCTTATAGGTTATGTGGTATTGTTCTTCTTCAGAGATATCCACCTACGGGAGTTAACAATATTAGTTATGAAAATTATGTTATATAAAAACATGTACTTACAACGTAAACCGTTTGGGCTCCTGTTACATGAAACTCACATTTATTTATTATGACGTTGTTTACGCCGAAATGTTTGACAGATCATCCACGAATGTCACAGGTATTTAACCCAAGTTTTACCAACATAAAATTTAAATTCCTGAAACTCAATAATTGTACTGAAAGAGAATAAACAAATCATAAACAAATTTCCATAAATTAGCTGCAACAATTATAAAATCCCTCAGTTTTAAAAAATCTATCTATTAGTTAATGATGAATCTTTTGCAATTGGATGCACTGAGTCTTCCCCACCATAAAATACAACATGTGGTTTTCATCTGACAGTTCTGCGTTTGACTTGTGTTATTTTAACCAAGTCTAACCAACTTTTGCGATTGGTGTCCTCCTCTTGTTTGGAATTACTTTTATGTATTAATTGCAGCAGGAAGCGTACGGCGGCAGGACAATGACGAGGGGTGCATCAGTACCTGACATCGATGATCTGAAGTACAGGATAACACCTATGCAGCAAGTGCTTGCTTCCTGCACTGGAGCAATAGCTACTTCAATATTTGGTAAGGAACTTGAAATTCCTCATTAAAGTTAGTGCATTTTTGGTTTTATTCATATTTCAGATACATTTCTAATCATTTTCATTAATATTCTCATTCATCAGTTTCACCTATAATTGTTACAGAATCAAACAGAACTTTTATAGTATCAGATAAATTGATTGCAATTCTGAAATTGTATATAAATTTACATTTCATGAATATTTAAATAATATTACAAAAAGTATTTTTACACAAAGGTATTTTATTAAATACTCTAATAATTGCTCATATTTTGTATTTATTGTAATTTATTAACTGTATTTTTCATATAATTTATTATTTAAAAAATGCTAATATAATTATTACATATACTTTCTTTCTATAGTTTTATATTTAACAACGTTATATTTTTCTTATAAGAATAATTTAAAAAAAATGAATGAATTTAGGTTTTTCTAGTAATTATAGGTAAATATAGGTTTGTCAATGAAAATACGGAAGAAATATAAAGTAAATAAATTTAAATCCACCACTAAAATTCAATCTAAGAATTTACAAGTCACGATATATAACAGTAAAGATTTGTTTATTATTGAGATGATTTGTGGGAGAGAAATTAATTAATTACGCAACTAATGATGACTGCATGATTGACGTATTTTAATACTTTGTAAAAAAATCATTTGATGTTATCTCGCACATTTGTTAGTTACGAATCTTAACAGTACGAAGGTCATATAATTGTACTGTTTAAGAATATTATATATTTGTATGTACAAGCTACAAAATATATTGTTATACAAATACTTAAGTTTAAATGAAGACATTTTTTTAATTACCGAAATTTTGATATATTTTTACGAAGATTTATTTTACGATCTTTATAGTAACTATATAAGTAATTTTTTTATTTGAGATTCATGTATTGTTACTCAAATAGGTACTTATCACCCATTGCTTAACTTTTGAAAACTGTCATTAGCTAAATATACAATTTACTTACCTTATCATTTTTTTATTGTCTTTTACTTGAATCTAAATCCTGATGTAAAAAAAAATCATGAAATCTAAATATAAGATATCATAAAGCTTCTTTTTTTAAATTATTTATAGAGAAATAATTTGGAATAAATACAATATCTGCGTTAATTGTCCATAGCTCGTTATTAATTAATATTATATGAAAGGTGAACCATGAATTGATTAAACAACATTACACTTGTTCGATAAATGTTATCATTGGTTTATCGAAACTAATGTTTGTTTTACTGCGTAAATTACCTAATTTTTGCCTGGCAATGAATGAATTTCATGAATAATATTTGTTTACAGTTACACCTTTGGATGTGGTAAAAATTAGATTGCAGGCGCAGAGGAAGAACGTGACGAAATGCTTTTTATATTGCAACGGATTGATGGATCACTTGTGTGATTGCTCGGAGAATTCCAAGTGGATTGAGAAACCGTCTCATTTCAATGGAACTTTGGTATATCATATGGATTTTGTATAGAGGGAATGTCTTCATTTATGTATTTTGCAGGATGCTTTCATGAAAATCAGCAGATATGAAGGAGTTACATCACTGTGGAGCGGGCTGAGTCCGACTTTAGTACTGGCTGTACCAGCGACCATCATCTATTTCGTCACCTACGAACAACTGCGACTTAAACTTAAAGATAATTACAACAGGAATAGACCAAAAAATTTGCCAAAGACACAGCCCATGTGGATACCGTTGATGGCCGGAGGAACGGCGCGCGTCTTCTCGGTGACCATCGTCAGCCCATTGGAGCTGATCAGAACAAAGATGCAGTTCTCTAGGCAAAGTTACTTTGGTGGGTATTGTTTACTCATTATAGGCGGTAATTAATGAAATGCGTTTAGAAATTGGCGAAGCGCTACAAGTTTTGATTAAAAACAACGGCGTCTTTGGTCTGTGGAAGGGCGTTTTTGCCACCCTCCTTCGCGATGTCCCGTTTTCGGCTCTATACTGGTCCACTTATGAATCCATTAAAAAATATTTTAATCCTACGACGCCTTCATTCGGATTCAGTTTCTTCGCAGGCGCCGTTTCCGGAAGTGTAAGGATTTAATCTATTATTTCTTAATATTCTGAGGATAATTGTTAACATTTCAGATCGCGGCGACGGTGACAGTGCCCTTTGATGTGGTGAAAACGCACCAGCAAATCGAGATCGGCAACAAAGTATTTTCAAGTAAGTCTACCATAGCTCAGAGTCGTGCGATTTCTGGATTTTTGAATAATTTAGATCAGCCGCCACAGCACGATTCCACGATGTCTATAATTAGGAAATTGTATACAAATTTCGGCGTGAGCGGATTGTTTACTGGTCTCGTGCCTCGTTTGATAAAAGTCGCTCCTGCCTGTGCTATAATGATAGCCACTTTCGAGCACAGCAAGGTGGCTTTCAACAGGTATAATACCAATAAACGCTTTTCCGAATCCGAGTCAACGGGAAAGGACGATCAAAAGCTGTTGGAAACGGCGTAAGAAACGGTTATTAATTTTTGTCCATTTTAAGGAACATTAATATTAAGGGATGAACTTCTCGGCAGGCCGCGCGACGTATCCAGTATATTTGTAATATCAGAATTATAATTTAAATATTTTTAAATTGTGTATGTATATAGAAGAGAGACCTTTTACCCGTAATTATAAGTTTAGTTACCAGTTTTGTTTTCTTCTTCGAATAAACAATATTATTTTATTTTGTTATTTTTGTTCCGTAGCGAACAACTTTTACATACTTTATTCTTAGTTATTTTTATACTTATAATATAAAAATTTAAATTTCATATATTATTTCCGATTTTTCTTTTACATTTCCTCACATTTAACACACAAATCCATTCTAATTTTATGGGCCATAAAGGTTGGACACACCTGATGTAGAGTTTATCGATCTAGTCTTGCACTAAAGCATTTTTAACGTAATTATACAAACAAACCTGAGGTCAAGTTGCTAAGAATTAATGACAACTATTGCATAATTGACGTTTCCCAAATATAGCAGTTAACCAGTTGGAGGTGCATAAAAGATAACGGGAAAAATATTTTCTATTTGTGGAATCCTAATATATATAAACTTCTTATCGATTTAAGCAAAACAATTTAATTTATTTATATCCAATAGTTATAAGAAATGACATTAAAATAAAATTTATTGATTTTCTTACAAGCGTTTATACTTGGAACGTTCTGCTGCTTTGATGCTTATTACGCGCTTATTGTATTCATAATTAAATGATACTACTACGAATAATATCTTAATTGAGTAAATAACAACACTTATCGCAACAACCATAAATAATTATAAAAATAATAATAGAAAAATTACATGAATCTTTGCTACGACTATTGACCCTAGATCTTTCTGTAAATATTGTCAATTATAAGTTGTAGTCTACAAATACTACTATAGTGTATTAGAATATATAATATGTTTGCATAATTAATCATATTTAGTTTATACCGAAAATCTTTTTTGTTTTACGCTCATTTTTTCTAATTTTAGAAAAAAAAAGATGAATAAAAGTAATTCAAATGAATAGTACAAAAGCGCACACGATTACAGGCTCAGCCTAATACTAGCTATAGACGATCATAAACAAAGGGTGTAGGTGTGATTCCCCCGCTTATCTTGCGTCATACCATATTTTTCGGACTATAAGACGTACTTTAAATTTATAGACGATTTATTGAAAAAAATATTTTAATGTTACCTTTGGACCATTAGACGCACCCATAATTTGAGTCCATTTTTCTATGTAAAAAGGTGTTATAAAGTCTTATAGACCGAAAAATACGGTAATTCAGTAGATTATATAAAATTAGCCGGCGCTTAAAAGATTTCAATTGGTAACATTTTTTTTAAGGCTATCAACTTTTTTCGCATACCATAACGTTACCTCTGATAACGAAGTTTCATTATAACGAAATTCGCAATTTAACAAAACAAATAGATTTAAAGCCAAAATGCACTTTTAAAAACGCATTTGAAGACAAAAACATTGAACATAATAATAATTTTAGTATATTCAAATTCTTTACATCAAACATAATCTCATTTTAGACATGATTTTTATATTTTTTTGTAGATGTAAGCACAGATATTCTCTAGTGGCGCCTATAATATTTGACTGTTACTTATCTATTAAATAGTTAGATAATATATTGCCAATAGGTTTTCATTCGAAATTCGAGATAAATAATTCCACGAAATTTCAACAAAAAAAATGTTTAAATCGCAATTTTGTTTATTAATTTGAATTTTTTTATTCTAGTTCGCTTTGTGTTACAAATATACATATATGTTAAATAAAAAGTAATATATTTCACGTTTAGACTAAGAGACTTATGCAACCTGCGTTTCGTTTTAATATTTAATTATTTGGTGATTAGGACATGCAAAATACGATCGAGATGCGTCGAAAGGTCGAAAAATGTCGATTCAGCAGGATGCTGTTATATGCAGGATTCTTGCATCATCCATCTGTCCGATTGGTCCTCAGAACATCCCACCAATTATTTCTAGAATATTCCACGTGTATTTCAACCAATAGCGCATCGCTTGGTGGCCCAGCATCAACAAATGTTCCAACGCGAACTTTATAGTTAAAGTGGTGCTGCTGCTATTCACCAGTTAAGAACTTCCACGTAAAGGGAAACACATCCCAATCTAGTTCAGGATCATTAGCAAATCTTCCTGAAGATTTTTTGCTGATATAATTGTTGTTTGTTTCTTTATATTTGTTTAAATAAATCGCTTTGAAATAGTGACAGTGTCCTTTTTTAATTTCAAAGCGCTCCTTCGTACTTTGTATTATTAATATGCACATTGCCAATATTAATAATATTAAAAGCATCAAGAATAACAACACGAGAACTTACATTTGCAAAACTTTTATGTGTAAAAAACTGTGGAAACATCGAAGATTTCATCACGTAATGGCAATGTAAGAAACTTAATTAAATCCAATACATTTTTTTCTTTTTTATTATTTTATGTAAATACTTAACAGAAAGATTTTGGTCGATTTGGTGTAATACAAATTGTAAATAAATTAAAGTAAATACATGTTTATTTACCTAATGATTATATATATACAAGGGTTCATAACAAAGCTTATCTGTTATGTGACAAGAATTTACGGAAAGCAGTGGCAAAACCATTATACAATGCTTCACCCGCGATTTTTCGCACCCGTCATCATCATTTTTTTAAAGGGTATTTAGCAGTCATGAGCGTATTTATAAATATTTTGCGAATTTAAAATCCCTGCGAAAAACATTTAAATTTATTTTCTAAAAAAAATCCCTAAAGAATATTTTGCATTTTTCATGTACTGACTGAAATATATATTTTTGCTTATAATATAAAGAAAAAAAATGTACTAGTTTGAAAAATGTTGAAAATTAAAAACGTCTTTTTTCATCCAATTGATCCAACAAGCTTGTATAACATTCCGAGTTAATTATTTTACTTTTCACAAGATAATCTATTAACAATATCGCAAAAAATACTGATGCAATAATATTGTGTCTCTTTCAAAACTTTTCAAACTGCCCTTGTATTAATATGACATTTCGCTACATTATTAATAATTTAAAATTAAATATCGGGAGGTCCGAAACTGCCTAGGGAAACCGGTGAATCTAATACATTCACTACGATTTAAACAAGCTAAGCAAGAAAATTAAATATTATATAAAAATATACAAACAATTATATAATTTTCAAAATATTTGTGTTTTTACTTTTAGTATATTCTTTATTTATTTTGTAAGTATTACCTAACAATAGATTAAACACTATTAATTATAAATATTTACATTTTATTCTATTCTTTCTATAATTTGTATATTTACACATCCGCGTTATGTGGGAGGTCTACTGTACATTCTATAATTGTATTTTTTCATTAATAGATAACGAAGTCAAGTAAGACCAAATATTAATTAAGATTTGTTCAAATATTTGAACAGTGATAAGGATAAATACGAAAAGCAAATAGTTGTAATCTACGTCATTCATTTTATTATTGATTATAATTATAAATGGTTAATTCTGATTATTTCTGTTTATCAAATTGCATTTTAAATTTTCAGGATCAATTTTATGTATTTTCTATCTACAAACTAAAATATTTGTAAGTAAAATAGTAATAGTAATTTTTCAATATCTATAATTGATAACTTGGTACTTGTTTAACTACAAGTAAATAATCAGGTTTTACAATAATACTGAAGTATAAATGATGACGTGTCAAATATATTTTTAGTACATTCGATAACATTAATTCCATGAGTTCTAACAGGAAGTACATTGTATTTTTTTTGCTTATCACCTATGATTACTGTTGATATAAGCAAGTTAAAGAGATGGACACCACCGGTTTAAAGCTTGTTCAAAATAACTGATAATACCTTGTTATACAATATTAGTAAAATTCAATTTAATTCCGTTATAGATACATACAGGTAATAAGATTACACAATAGATATGAATTTTATTATATAGCGCAATCTCGTGTAAAAGTAAAAACTGAAATTCATATGAATCGCTGAAAATTTACTAAATAAACTATAAATAAACAAACTAGAAAGTTTGTTAACAATAAATGATTTTGATACATTAAGAGAAATTTCGATTTAACGCTTCTTTCAATGGAAGCTACATTGTGATTTGATACATTGTGATTTTCTTGAAGGTTTAATTCTAGTATTAAACTTACAACGGATTAAAGTTGTATAACTGTTCAGAAAAATTAAATAACAACAGATTAATGACTACATAAAAATGTTTAATTATGAGGATTTCATTTAATTTAAAAGCACACGCATATTTCGCGATAACCGCGACGTGAGGTTTTGAATATTCTTATTTTTAGATTTTGACTGTATTGAGTTTAGCACTTAAAACAAGTACATGTGATTCGACGAGTTTTCAAGTGTCATTCACACGGCTAACTTGTGTTTGTTCATTTGCAACAAACAGCGAAAACATCAATTTTCTATGAATCATATCGGTGAATTCCCGGAATGGGATTTCTCGCCGCTTCACCATTGGCACATGATGACCTAATCATCGAGGCCACGTGATACGTATGTGAGAGCGAGAGATATGCGGCAATGCGTTTGCATTGGATGGAGGGAGAAAGGACGAGTCAGGTGCCTCATTTTTGGTGGGGATAGGACGAAGCTGTAGCTCAGCAGGACGGCTGTGCAGCAGGAGAAACTATTTCACAACTTGTGCAACCAGACGTGTTCTACAGGCACGTCTTTTCATTAGTTCGAGCGTCGGTTTCGCCTTCTGCACAGTTTCGGAGCGAGAATATTCCAACTTGGAACACGGTATTCAGCGATTGAAAAGCTTTTAGTGTACTGCTTATTGGCGCAAAAGCCAAGAAATCATTCGTTCAACCCGTGGTTGAAACACCTGCTCCATCTGCAAAGCGCATCTTCTCGTTTTATAGAGTAAGTTCATGCTTTTATTTATTTTTTTTAAACTACAAGCATGTTGCTATTAATCTAATTATTAGTTAAGCAAACTTAAAATCAATAAAGACTAATTCTTGAGCACAAAATTTTAGTCCAAAGTACAAACAACGATTGCCTATTATTGCGCCACAAATTAAAATTATTGCGCAATCCTTAACACAATATTATCACGATCAATATATATGATTAGATTATATATTAACACAATTGCTAATATATTTTAAGGTATAATATAATGAGTATAATTATTTTTCCAAATTTCGTAAAATTCCTTCAATCAATTATTTCAAACTTTTTAAGTATCTTCACTAAATATTTTAAATTACAAGTTATGAACATTGTACATAAATATCAAGTTTTAAAGATTTTTTAAATATTTTGTACAGTTATAATTAATTAATTTGCTTTAATAATATTTCACAATTAATATATTTTAAAGTAATCGTTTTTTGCTAACTTGTGAAATAATACTGTTTTATATAATTAATAAAAAAAAACCTTAAAATCATTAATTTTTAAATCAAACGAAAGTATTAATTGTTTTTTAGTAAAATCTTAAAAAAAAAAAATAATCAGAAATTGTCAGAAGAAAATAAATTATATTATAATTACATAATTATTTTGTTTTCATCTATATTTTTCAATAAAAAATATTTTTGTTAATTATTTAAAATAACAATGAAAACGTTTTTTTTTAATCTCTGTTACATAATTGTAAAAATAAATTAAGTGGAGCCACGAAATTAAAAATAATATGAAGTAAATTAAATGTTCGAATTTATAAATTATAAAAAACACCGAAGAAACTTAAATAAATATACTTATTAAAATTAGAACAAAAAAAAACATACATTATGTAAATCTTAAATGCAGCAAATTACACAAACCGTTGGTTTCTTGGAAATAAAGTTTACAGAATTGATTGTGGGTCGCGTTACCTTTTTTTCTTGAATCTCATTTGCTCGGAATTTATTGGAAAGAGTGTATGAACTTTCCAATGACTTGTTTAATCATGTTTATTCGAGTCTTACTACTTTAAAATGCATTTTTTATTTAGTTTTTTTAAAGCGTAAATATAGTAATCGTTTATTGCCATCAGCAAATGCATTATTGAACGAACGTAACAAGATCAAGGATTTTCCAGCTAATTAATTACATTATTTTTCTAAGAATATTTTACTCGAGGAAAATCCGATCATAAGTGATGTTTTCCTGAAGTTTGTTTTTATTTTGACCAAATCATTAAATACTTAATATTTAATGGTTAAATACGTTAAATTTTCTAAATATAATTAATTTCTTCTAACAAATATAGGTATTACTAATTTCGACTTAACTTTTCATTTAAATTACATAGTAGAATTGTATAATTATTGAATTTACTTAATTTAAGAAAATATATATTGTTACATAATGAAAATTACTTGTGAAACAAATATAGGAAAAAATCGTACACAATTTGTAAAATTCGTACTTGATTATGCAATATGTTGTAATCTCAGTTAAAAACTGCTAAAAGCACTATTTTTGTCATAAAAATTGTTCAAAATCTAAAATTTTTTAACCAATACATATTTTGTACTATTTTTATTTGAGTTATATATAGATTTGTAATTAGTTAATTACAAGTTTCTTTACTTGATGATCACGTAGAAAATTGTTATTTGTATCATTTATTATGTACATTCATGTTAGATTAAATGAGTGAGTAAATTAAGGAAAATTTTCACCTGGTGAAGGTAACGTTGAGCAAGGCCATAAGAACGTATTCAATTTATTCTATTGCAAACGTTATCAAATTACTGTTTTTTGCAGTATTTTGCTGGTATTATTATGAGCGTTGTAATATGAATAGATTAATAAATTATCTATTAAAAATATTCAGGGAAATTTATGTAATTTATAATTGTTTGTATTTAACAAAAACGCTGAAAATAATGTCTATTCGAGCAAATTTATATTGATTTGAGCTAAGTTAATTTATAAGAAATGCAAATCATCAGCAATTATTTGATTTGTTTTTCTGTGCAAAGGTCGAAGCAAATATATTCAAAACGCTGAAACATAGTTTTCGACGTTATCAAATCTAAATTTAGATTGTGTGGATTTTCGTTTATTTTCGGGTTGTTTTCGTGGAAATGAAAATAATTAAATAATGAATTGCTGACGTAAGGAGACGTCCGGCGCTGATTGTTGTAAAAGCGCTAGATCGGCCATTTTGCTGTAAGAAAATGTTTGTGTCGAGATTGGGGATTCCCCTGTTTCACTGATCGCTCGAGGCTCGTGACTCATGGGAATCTGTTGCTTTCGATCTCGAAATTCCAGGAAATCTCGCGCCAATCGTTATAATTAAACATCGTGAACTTTACTGTCGCCATTTGATAATCTTAAATAATGCAGATTCTCTAGATTAAATGTTACGAAAAATTTCGACATAGTACAGGTTACAAAAAAATTGTGCGTACAGAATAGGGGGGCAGCTCTGTAGTCGCAGTTTGGATCCAGCAGGTCCCGACAAGTTCAAGCATGCTCTTTTTATCACCTATAAAAGGCCAAGCGTCAATCGCGCGCAATCAGTTTGAATCGTCGCGCTCAGTGACTAAGTGCACCTCTATTAATTAACATAATTAATTATTATACATCCAAATTATATAATAATAATTATTATTTATTTATTGCAAACATGTAGGATTTATTTTCTTTATTAAGTGTTTTAGAAAAATTAGCAACATTTTTTTTTTCAATAAATTTTTCTGTTTATGTAATTCAATATTATACCTTCTCCAATATTCATCAATAATTATTTTATGAATCACACTTTATTTAAGTTTATTCTAAATAAGTGAAGTGTTTTTTTAACTGTGATTAAGTTAACAAATATTTGTTATTTAAATATTGTAAAACGAAACAAATATTTATTAACTTGATTTATTACTAGTCGCTATTCTCTTATTAATTATTGTATGTCCGTTCATCAGATTCATACAATGTTTCTGTAAGTTATATGTTTATTTATATTTCCATTATTTTATTTAATTTAGTGTATTTATACAAATACTTAAATATCTCCATTATGCAATTATTACTCAACATCTTATTTAACGGAAGCCTTTTCAGCTGTTTCAATTTTGTTAAATATAAATATTTATCAACACTATAGTTTTATTATGTAATATTTTTTATTCTTTCAATCAACGTGTTGTTATTTTTTTAATGATTACGGTCTTATTTTTGCTTTTCGACTTTCACAATGGAATTCTTTTGAGTTTCGAACTGAACTCTGATTTAGTTTGCTCTTTTTTATATTATAAGCTGAATTTTCTTTCAGTATGTAGCAACAATTATCTAGTATTTATTGATTTTTTTTTCTATTAATAAATGTAATTAATTCGAATTTCCATTATCTTTTCTAGGTTGAAGGTTCGTGACAATCAACTCTTATCCAGTTGAGTGTCCAGAAGTCAACATTTTTGCAAACAGTTTTGCAGACAATACTGTAAGTCATTGAACACAAAAAGCACGAGGAATGCAACTGAAAGTGTCTTCTTCTTGCGAATTTCAGACAAATCCACGATGGCCGCCTTTGCCGCTCCAGTCTCCTGTACTACATGGCGAGAATTTGAAGAGAAGCCAAGTGTTAAACAGCGCTATGTTAAAGTTCGACCAAGATTTGGAGGATTACCACATGGTGGATCCTCATCAGGTGCAACCTCAGAGTGCACAATCCCAGAAAGATTACACCTACGATCAGGTATGTACGAGAATTGAGGAGGCATGTGGATGATACTTATTGTTCGGAATCGTTCGTTTCCTGCGAGATTCTGCCTTCAATCTGGATGGGTTTGGTTATTCACAGCAGTTCTCGGTTTCAGCTTTCCAACTCGAGCAGCGAAATACGGGACGATTCAATTTGTCAGATCAGTATGGAGAAGTGTATCAGTTTGGAACTCTTTTTGACCGAAATGCCAACAAACATTACGACAAATTTTTCAGATGAATTGAATACGCCGTATTACGGTAAGTCTACAAAAGTTATTCCATCGATGACTGATAATTCAACAGATTTTTCGTTTAATACGACAGATTCAAATGAGGAGCTTAATGTTAATAATAACATATACTATTCACCGGGGCATAATCCATTCATTTTTGCCAATGAATTGAAAAATGAGGAAAGTCGAGTGGACAACAACAACTTAATAAACTGTGATGAAAATAGTGTAGTTCTAAGTGATTTGCATAACACTGTGTTGTCGAGTGAAGAAATTGCGGGTATGGACGATATTAATTTGGAAGAGTATGATTTGCTCACGGATTGCGAAGATCCAGATTTATGGAAGAATGTTACTGTAAATGATGCTACCTCTCCAATAATACCGGTCAAAAATGAGCCAACAGAAAACAGCAACACCAGCGTAGCAGACTCTCACCTTAATTTGGCACTTCATATTAACAACAATGCATCAATTTTCGAACAAGTCTTACAAACACCAGACGTCATCAACACTATTTACTCTTTCGAGAACGATTATAAATACAAAATACAAGCAGAAGAGGTACTTAAAACCAACCCCATTACAGCCAAACAAATAGCTAACCGATTATTACTATTTTTCAGGTAAAACCTTCAGCGATATTAGCCAATCTCGAAAGTACATCCACCGGAGACCATAGTGTATTCTCTTGGCCCATTTCCTCGACTTCCAATAGCCAACCACCGAGTCCCGCCCAGAATCGAGTTTCACGTAAACGCAAGTCTACGTATATCGATGAAGACGACGGCGACGAAGATTATGTTCCACCACTTAAACATTCAAATTATTGCGAGTCTGACGAGGAGTCCGAGGGTTCCCCTAAACCCGCGAAAAAACGCGGGCGACCATCTAAAAGAGCCAGCGTCTCCTCAGAAAACTCCGAACCCTCTAAGTATCGAGAAATGCGCGACAAGAATAACGAAGCTTCAAGGAAGTCGCGTCAGAAGCGCAGAGTGCAAGAGCTCCACCATGAAGAAGAATTAAACGACCTCGTCGACAGAAACATCAAACTGAAAGCACAATGCTCTGAACTTGAAGCTACCGTTAACAGATTTAGAACTAATATTATGCAGTTACTGATGAGAAAGTAGATTTTTTAGTTTGGTTTAGATCAGATGGTTTATATTATTTTTTTCAATGCTGGTATTTTATAAATACTTGCATACAATGTTTGTACTCTTAATTATAATTACTTATTTCTTTGTTATTGTTTCCAATTTACGTAGGTTAACTAGAATTTTCATGTATTCAATACAAAATATAAATATTCTATTTTATAAATTTATTTAGTTAGAATTGTTTCGTTTATTAATGAACAATTATTTATTGTTTAATGAAAATATATTGAGAAGAAAACGTATTACTTATAATTTATTAACCTTTAACTCCTCTTTCCTTGCTGAATGGTATTAATTTTTATTTCATAAATCGTGGATGCAACTATTTATATTTTGAGTAGTCTGATTTGCGATGATGAGGTAAACTCTTAAATATACTGTAGTCATCAAGAACTAGTCACCCCACCCTCCTCCTCATCGACTTGATTAGTTCCAGGTCCACGAAACTTGACCAATCATAAAGCCACCCGCCCCCTGTTATCATTGTTGTCGCCAATCATAAAGCCAGCCTCCCCCCCCATCATGATTTTTGACCTGGTTTATATGAATTTCTTTCAAATGTCCGTAAATGTGTCTTCCAAAAATGGTAAGCTGTAATATAAAATAAAAACCAACACAAAAATAGAATTCATCATTAAGTTTTAAAAATATAACCAGTTTATTAGTTTCAAACAAAAAAAAAAGTATAAGATGAACATAAAACACCATACTTATTACGTATTACTTATTATCATGAGTTTTTGAACTGTAAAGTGTAGATAATTTAAATTTGTAAAGCTAACATTTTCCGAATGCTAATTCATCAATTACAATGTAAGATTAATTAAAATGTAATTTCATTAGAAATAAAATGAATTCGCCTCGTCACAAAATACAAAAATTATAAAGTAATTGAACTAATGATAATATATCTTTATATATTTTTTTCTGTTACAGTCTAGAAAAATAATTCATTCATTTTAAATACTTCGAACACATACGTAGTCCATTTTGTATAAATGAGAAACGAAAATGTAACAATAATACCGAACACTAAATCGTCTTCAACTAGTCTTGGTTCTTGTCGTATTTACAATTGAAAATACAATTATTTCATTACAATAAATAATCTGCTTCTTATTATCTCTTCCGAGTATTATTGCGTTTAGAAAAGTGATGCGCTCTGTGAATAAATGATTCCCATCAACCTGTCGATCGCGCGGGGAACGGGTTTCGTATGTATTTGTGTTAATAATAACGATTGAAATAAACGTGTATGTTGTGCAGTTCTAACGGCAGTGATCATAATTATTAGTTTCAATATCATTATTATTATCATTAGGCTTTTAAAGATATGTTTGGCACGACGTCACACTAAAACCTCCATTTTGTTCCCCTTGCGAAGCACACGAATCTGACCTGGTTGCACTTCCGGAAGACCCATGCACTTGAATATGAACGTTACTATTTGAGCGCCGAAGTTCGCTTCGAACCTGAGATATAAATTTGCATAAATGGATTGAGAAGGATTTTTTTGCTTAATTACTCACTCTGTTGTTATGTTAACTTCCGGTGCTTTACCAACTGCATTCTGGACTACCAGAAACAGTTTTGTCACGATTTCTATGACATGTCCGGTCTGGAACACGAAGTCGCCCTTCTTCTTGCTCAGATCGCTCTGAAATAAACATCCCGTTGTGTCTGAGGTTGCGCTCGCCGTGTCCGCATTCGCTAGCGATGACTAAGGGAAATTATCCATTACAGCAAAAAGTCTAGCAAACTAACGAATAGAGCATAAGCATTTGGGGATGCTGGAACTTACGGCTCTGACGTGGACTACGGCGACGTCGTCCAAGAATGGAGACAAAGACATGCGGTATATTTCGGTGGCCGGAACGCGGTACTTGATCTGCAAGGTGCGTTGATCCAGTATCAACATGGATCGAGTCGATAATACCAAGAGAACAGGAACGAACTAGGTAAAATACGATTAAACATCATCAATCCTTCAAAATAATGTTGAGCTTACTTTCCCGCTGGATCTCGCGATTTTATTCACAATATCGGCGAAAACCACGTACTGGTCATTAGTTTCCACGCAGATTTTCTTCCATTGCACGTTCTGCCTAAGCCTCACATAGTCACCTAAAAATGGATGAGACACGCTTCGTGCATAGGACGATTTGCGGTCTTTGAACACGAAACTGGCCGTGACCTTCTCCCTCATTCGATTCCGTGCAGTTTGATCGAATTTGATGCGATACTTGTGACACCTCCACCGATGGTGAATCTTCCTTAGTAGCAAATTTGTTTCCATCAGTATCGGGTGACAAGTCGGCCACTCACGGCACATTGGAGAAGACACGTCTTCCGGTAAAGCGTACAAGAGTTTCAGCAAATATTGTCGACGCTGAAACGAAACCATCAATAATTTTTTCATTCAAACACTTTTATATTGATCCTACCTTCCATTGAATATAACGCCTTTGAATTATTTTTGCTGCCCATTCCATTTGTTTTCTGTGCTTTAATATCCTGAATTCTTCTCTCGCCTGTAATTTATTTTACGTTAAATTAGAAATTATTGTTGTTATTACAATAAATAATTTAAACAATCTAATTAGCTCGTTTTGGATATTAAATTATATATTGAATATATAATGACTAGCAAATAGTGGATTGTTGGCACTAGCATACAATTCGTACCATATGATAAAGACACCAAAGATGCCTGTGTCCATCAAATTTAATTCCCAACTTAAGTTCCTTGAAGGCGTTCGATTTGATTTAAATGTATTAAATAATATAAAATATGATGGATTAGTACTCACCCTCCAAGTGCGCCAAGCTGATGCAATTACTTTCTGGCTGCGTTGCATCTTCTTGTAGCGATTCCTGAGTGTGTAGCCACGCCAGCATTTCTGGATGAGAAGTGCGAGGTCGTGAAGTCGAGCCTTGCGGAAATCCTCGAGTTCGAAAACTGTCCTCGGACTGCGCACGAAGAGTTTGGTCCGGCCGAATGTGAATTCGGCATTGGGTATGGGCACAGAACGAAGAAGAATTGAAACGCCCTCGATGGGAGAGCCGCGCCAACGAGGCCAGGTATTGATACAGAGCATTTTGTAACGGCATAGGAATTGAGGATAAGGAAGACGATAGCAATACCCTTGCCGCCAGATCTGAACAGTCGCTATCAAACATAAGTATCGCACCTAAAAATATTTAAATTCTGGTATCTGTAAATATGGTATATTTTATATACCTGATGTTGTACTAAAGCCAACTCAAAGATTCTGGGCTGTTTCAGCTCGTTGGGTTTGAGGCATCTAATGTAATGAGGCTGCCTGTAACTCAGACTCTTCAGTAAAGCGTTTAGAGCAACTTGTAGTTGGGTAGACGTCGAAGTTGGTTTCTTCATGGTACAACGTTTGGGGTTTCCTTCCGGGAAAAGGGCTTGCATCAGAGGGTGGTCGCACCTGAACATGGCTCTCGACAGCTCCCGAGGTAGATAATCGCGGTTCTTCTCCAGAAAGGTTCGCGCGTTGTACGTAACAGGCCCAGCGAAATGCCGTATCCTAAAATAACACACATAAATAATAACAACTACAAATTAAGTAATAAATAATACGTACTGAAAAGAGTAAGGAGGCAAGGAAGGATCACCGGCTAAACAATGCGAGTGACCAGCACAGCACTGTTCCAAACGCGTTAAATAAGTTTGATCACAGTGGACATGGGGTTCATCCAGCAATGATAAAATCCCATGGTTTTCATGTTCCAATAATTGACAAATTCCACTAAAATATTATTTTTTTTAAATAAATAATTAACAAAATTGATTAACTTACAAATTATTAAAAAATTCTATTCTAGTCCATTCTAAACCCTCTTTAACAATTTCTTCTTGTTCCTCTTTCAACGACACCAGCGTGATGACTTGTTGCAACCTCTCGTTGCAGTAATTAATCATCAGCTGCTCGAAACCGTTGTTCTCAAAACACTCGAATCCGTACAAATCAATAACACCAAACAGTTTTCTTTTTGCGAGATGTCGAGCCTGCAAAGATTAATGTTTAAAGCAAACAATAGTAAAGCGAATCAAATTAAACCTTAATCAGCTCATTGATTTTACTTATGAGCCAAGTGAAGAAACGGCCGTAGATGGTTCTGCAAAGTGTGTCTCTGGTCTTTGTTGCTTCGCAAGAACTCAAATCTGTTGACATTCCATCGTCGATTTGTCGACTGGTCAAAGCCCTTTGCAACCACCTGTGCTCGGCTCCCAACAACTCGCAAATATCATACAGTTCTGAAACAACCATAACTTGATGGATGGATGCTATACATTATTGCCGAAATATTACCATAATCATTATTGATGGAACATCCCTCCGTTCCATCGATATTATTACAAGGCACAAACTCCAAATTACCTAACTTCAATACAACAGCGATTACCCTAAAAATATTAACAACTTCCTCGACACTGAATCCGAGAACATCGAACGCACTTCTTGTATATACATAGAGGTTTCTATCTTCTTCCTCGCTTTGTGTACATTGTCTAGTTACTGTGTATAAAATACTGTAATGTTCCACATTCCGTTGCAGCTTCAAACCCTCTAAAAATAAAAATAAATCAATCTTAATTTTGAATATCTAGCGTTGAGTACATTTTTTATGTAATAAATCAAAACTTACTTAATAAATGTATATCAGCCCCAGATAATAGTTGATAAAAGATGTGGAAGTTCCGGTCGCCCGAAGCCAAATTGGTAATCCGCGACTATAATATTAATTTAATAGTATAAAGCTTAAGATGATCAATGAAAAAATTAATTAAAAATTAGATATTTTACCTTGTCTAACAAATCTGAGAGTACATTTAACATGAATTAAATTGTATTAGTAATAAGTTAGAAATTAAGAGTAAATCACTTACAGTGCATCAGGTGACCCCCAATAGGATCTCCTTTATAATCAAATTCAATATCCAAAAATTTACCCTGAAAAAATTGTTTTAATGGATGAATTCTTATAAGATTATTATTTTTTTGTAACTTACAAATCTTGAAGCATTATCATTCTTGATTGTCTTGGCATTGCCAAAACTCTCCAATAGAGTATTGGCTTGTACCAGTCTGTCTTTTAATTGTTTCACCTCAGGAGTTAAGCTGGAGACCAAAACCAGAAATTGCAAAATAATCCTGGCTGCTTCAGTCTTGCCTGCTCCACTTTCACCTGAAATTGTTCCAATTAGTCTCCTGCATAGAATATTTATTAATTTACCTGTGATTATAATGCATTGATCTTCATTCCTATCATTTAACCATCGGTATGCTGATGCAGCTACTGCATATCTACAATAAAAACATTGTTTAAATGGTATTGGTGGTGTTTAAAGTAGTAACTTACATGTGGGGTGGTAACTGAAAAGGTCCTTTTTTGAAATAAGTTTCAGCCAAATCAGCTGAGTACAGGGCTAACTTCTTGTAGGGATTAACAGAAAGCAAAACATTGCCAATGTAGGTGTAGATGTGGTCTCTTTTGAACCTTAGGTGGAGGTTCGATACAAATGTGTCTTCTGTGAGTGGCTCCAGAAGCACTGAATCCCAAGCCCCAATTTCCTGCTCAAGCATCGCACCGCTCCGCACCAGAATGCCGCGTCTGCGGCATTTAGCTGACCCTCTGTTATACACTTTGGCCCCCCAACTGCACAACCCCACAGACTGCTCCCATTCCACAAGAAACACCCATAATAAACAAACAAAAAAAGTCAGTGGTCAAATAAACTTCCAAAAGCAATTTAAATCAGGGGGAAAAATAAATACACTTTTTTGATAAATTGACAAACAATTTGACGTTTCTTCAGGGGGTTGTCAGTTGGAGGTTTGCTATGGGGTTGATTGGGGGGCAGCACGACTATTTCAAATCGTGCTGATTCTGTTGCCTAACTTCCATATGTTTTGACACACAACTAACAATAATATTGATAATGGTGTATAGTGAAGAACTTGTAGTATTTTTTTTTTGGTTAAGTAACTTCAAATTTGGTTTATCATGGATACGAGCAAGGTAGCTTCGAATATTTTAAGTCGCGGAGTGAAATTGGACTTGGAGAAAAGGTATACTGAAGCATTGGTATGTTACCAGGAAGGAATAGAACTCCTATTTGAAATGGCGAAACGTAATTCATTGATCATTAATTAACCATCTGTTCTAATTGAATGTTTTTCAGATGAGTCAGGGGAAAAGGGTAGTTACCTTAAGGAGAAGGTCAGAGAATACATGACTCGAGCTGAGAAACTTAAGGTCATTGTAGCTAATCTGAAAAAGAGTGGGAAATACCATGAACAAATTAGGATTAAGAATGATGATACTGGTCATAGCTATGAGAGCTTGTTCAGTGAATATTTAAATAGTGAAGTCAGAAAAGTACAAATAGAGGATCCTTATATAAAGGCACACCATCAGATACAGAATCTGGTAAGATTTTGTGAATTACTTGTGAGCAAGTGTAAAAATTTAAAAGAAATTAAATTACTCACAAAGAAGGATGATGCTGAACAGAATAAAGGTTTCGAATTACTAAAAGCAGACTTGTCTAATCACAATATAGCATTTTTAGTGGACTACTCAGATTCTCTCCATGATCGACAAATAGAGTAAATTTTTCAACATTTAAGTATTTAATGAAATTAACTTTACTATTTTTCAGGTTATCAAATGGTTGGGTTCTGAAGATAGGAAGGGGATTGGACATGTTCAAACCACCAGTTTCAAAGTTTAGTCTTGGTATATTTAATTTAAAATTTAGGAAGTGCCATGAAACAACAGTTGATATCTACCAAACAATAAAGTAGCTTACATTTTACAATACTTATTTTATATAAATAAAAATTCGCAATTGACTTTTAATAAATTAAATAACATAAAATAAAGGTAACTTTTAAGTATAAAATAAAGAGAAATAAATTAAAATCACAATTACGAAACAGAAATATTTACACGAAATTAAATTGCGAAGACATTTTCATTCCGAAAATGTCTTCTCAATTTTTACAAAAAAAATAAAAATTAATAGAAATATATTGAATCTTAACTGACATTACTTCCTTACTAAAATATTTTTTTTTAAATTAGTAATTATTTTGGTTTAGAGCTGCTTATAATAATGTGAGTTAAGATATTTTTGTTTAAAAATCTTATATCTATAAAATGGATTGAAAATAATCCATGAATGTTGTCGCAGAGTTTAAACTAAACTTTCGTTTTGAGCTGAATAAGCCATGAAAGAATCCAATAATTTGGGTTGGATAAGCTCCTGTGCGTCTTCTTCATTTACGACTGAAACTCCGCAAGCTTCGGTAATCTTTCTCAGAGTCGCCTGGAAATTAAGATTTAATTTAATTCGTGTTTTATATTTGGTTTATCAGTAACTTACGAGTGCTGCTACAAGGATGGCATCACTATCGAAGCGTTCTTTCTTGTCTCTGCAAAGATTAACCAACCTCCTTACGCCTCCCATTTCAACAATTTGCTTCGCAGCGTCTTTTTCTCCGCATAATCTGGATAATCCTATGATTGATTTTTGTTGTAATCGCTTCAGAACTTCATCGTCTAAGCTGTGGGATTGCAAGAAGCACATGAGAGCGGTCGGAGCTCCAGCTTTGGTCAAACTAGTTCTTGCTTCAAGTGTTGAGGACATGTTGGCTATCAAATTAGCTACTTGCTCCAGCAAGTAGATCGAAGCCCTAGGTCCGTGTCCTTTAATAGTCCTCAAAAGCACATCGGCAGTATCATTGTGCAGCAAATATTTAATACTTTTAACATCCATTGCTGTCAAATTTGCTAACGCCGCTGCAGCCAGCAAAATGCTCTGGCAACATTTAGTGGATTTCAAATATCTCGTTAGATATTTGATCAACTTTTTGGTTTGAGCGTTTAATCCGCGTACAGAATGATTGTCTTCGATCCACGGCGCAGTGATCTGAGCGAGAAGGGCAATTCCTTCGGTTCTTTCAGGTTCAGGTCTAGTTTCATCGCAGATGATTTCACCTAGGAGTTGTACACCTCCGGCAGATTCAAAATCTCTTATAGCTCCTGCGCTTACGCATAGTGTACTCAAAGCTCTCAAGCACAAACCGCGCACTGAGGAACCATCGCATTTCTCCAAAAGTATGACAATAATATCAACGGATTGCGCGTTTACGAAGAGTTCAACTAAATCTTCGTTACGCAAAGTGATGGATGTTAGCGCGGTGAGATTGGCACGAACATCGAGCTCATTGCGAGGCGCTTGCAACGATTCAAGTATCTTTGCTAATTCACTGTTCAACTTCTGTTTGAAGAACGAATTCCAGTCGACGTGCATTTGTGCGGTTATTTTTGGAATAGCTTCTGCAGAAGCCGTGCGAAGATCGTCCGTCAGCTCAAGCAATTTGCATTTCATGGGGAATTTCAGGAAGTAGTCCAGGACGATTCCGACTAAACTCTGCGCCAAAGGTCGTTGATGTTTCTTTTGGCTGAAAGAGAAAATAATTTCAATTAGTATCTAAAATATTGTTGTTTTAAAAATCTATTACTTCTTCAGGCTGTCGAATTCCTTTTCAACCAATCCATTGTAGTGAAGCAGCTGCCTTAAAGGATAAGTCAACTTGCTGGCAATTTGCGAAACTCTATCTGCTAAATCTCCTGCGATTGATTTAGTTTGTAGTGTTATCATACATTCCGGTTCGTACATCCGCCGCATGTCGTCCATCCATTTCTTCAGTGCGGTACCTTCCTCTACGCTTTCCACTGTCGTAGGTGGTACTCTGTAAATACGTTTAAATTATTGTTTGATTTTGATTCGAAATTGAGTTCGGTAATTACCTTTCGTTCTTGTACTTTTCCAGCAAATTCCTGGCGTGGACTCTCCGCAACATGTTTACCTCCGTGTCTTTCTCGCCTGGCATTTTCGGCGTGGAAGTATGCTGAGGCGGCTGGAACAGTCCATCGAGTTCGCTATCGCTATCTGTGCTTTGGTTGAACGAAGTAACAGCTTCGTCTTCAACTTCGTCTTCCTCTTGAAGTATTGCTGGTGCCGAGAGGTTCGGTGGATACGATGCCGTTGGCGAAGAGGCCAATGGTAATGTTTTAATGCACTCCGGTAGCTCACTATCACTCGATAGCCAAGAAATACTTTCGTCCGATGTGACTTCACTGCTGATGGAATCGTTACCTGCATATTGATTAGCATCGGCACTGCTCGCCTCCATTTGTATGCTTCTGAACAAATTCCTGCTCACACGCGCGTAATTATTTCGGTTCTTCGTGAATCTTCCAGACGGCTCTGATTTTGCTTGCTGATGCTCGATCTTCCGGACGGGCGTCGCCTGGAGGCAGTAGCCGTTCTTCGGGGACATCAAGTCCTTGTGCGGCGTGCTTTTTTCCACTATATTCGAAGTCAAATTCGTTTTCTTAATGCTGTCCTTCTTGTGCAGCTCCTCCGGGATGTTCTTCGCGGCTTTATCATCACCGTGCGGAGATGTTTCTGTATCGGAGAAACCGGAATCTTGGCTTCCCGGACTCGCTGAATTCGCCCTCCAGTTCGATCTATTCACGAGTTCTTCACCTCCGGACCACCAGACCTTACTGGGACTCCTCTGGAACTCTCCCATCTGAAAATAAACACCAATAAACTTGAGTACGCTCCAATTTTAACCGCACTTGAGATTCAAATTAAATAACTATTAATAACGTCAAATCAATTATGTTCACTTACATTTGCAGTATTTAATTCATAAAACACTTAATGTCTTAATTTTAAATTTTATGTAATATATTAAATAAAGAAACGCGTAGCATTCAAGTGAAGCGGTCGTTCTTCTGAATGGAAAGCGAATTTGTAACTTAAGTAGACTTAACGATCGTTCGGAAGCCGTTTAAAGGTGATTAATGCGTTTAATAAGAGCCACTTAATGAGATTATCCAAAGCGCGCAGATAGCAATCTCGGTTCTTTGCCCCTTCTCTCGCTCCGTCCGCGGTCCGACCGATTCATTTAATAGTGATTTCCTCTTGTTCCAAGTGATTACCACTTAATTGTTAGGAATGATTGAAAATTTTACACTTTACTGTACGAAACAGTAAACGTCATTACGAAATGGCGTATTGTGGAAAATATAAAAAAAATGGTACAGGTGAACGCAACGGTAATCCCGCATCAGAGGTGGAATTGTTTGGGACCGAGTAAATGAAATGCGGGTGTCCATTAATTGTTGGCTCGTGCTTGTGGAGGGTTGGGAGACGCGTGCCGGTTTATGGTCTTATGGTCACCTACCGGAAGGATGTTAGACCTTATTTTTCATGCACTGATGCTGCCCACACTCATGATTAAATATAACCCATAAGCTTCCCCCTTCAAGTGGTGGTGATGTACGCCTAACGGTCAAACACACGTCCCCTTTATCTCTACCATTAAAACCAACCAAAATAATAACGCGTAACAGCAAAGTACGTTTGAGGATGTCATTATAACATTTAAAAAAAACTGGGAATCAATTGCACAACGAGTTCGAATAAAGCTCGCTGTGCATTAATAATAAGCGATGACATCGACAGTTATAACGATCGAGCGCATTTTTGTGTTATTCGGTTCTTTCTTTATTTATTTATTTATTTGGGTCGGTGTAGCAGTAAATTAAGTAAATGCTAAGATCGATCCAATTAATTAGATCGAGTGGAGTATGGGTGTATCTTCTGCGTCCGTTACGCAACGCCCGTGAGAAAGGTACCATTAAGTGGGTACCCCACCGAGAAGCGCACCCCATTTTCATCCGAATTACCGTTGAGATTTATTCCTGTTTCACTTCTTCTATATTTTTTTTCTTTTGTTGGTAAGCAGCTGCGTTTGCACAATTGCCGAGGCAGACTCTCACAGAGAGATTAGATAACTTATTTATAAGCGTCGAAGAGGAGCGCGTTTAAATAGATGTTAACGATTTTCTCGATGTAACCGAATCATCTTGAAATATCAATACAAACAAATCAACAATTTATATTATACATAGAGAATATAATAAATTTACTGTTCAAAAATAATTTCGCAGTTGGATGTTAAATGCGCGGATTTCCTTATATAAGTTATTAAAATTCCGATTGATTTGATCATGAAATTGCAGGATGAATACATCTCGAGGTGATTTAGAGGAAACGCATTTGAATCATCGTCCGCGGAATAAAACTTATGAATCACGCGTTTCGAGCGGTTTCGGCGAAGGAGAAATGAAAGTGTCTCCATTGATCTTACACTGTTAGTTTTCAAATTATGTAAATTATATCAACCCCAATCATTATCATTTAATAGTTGATTTTATGAATTAAATTCATATTTTTTAAAAATTAAAAAAAATTCTTCAGAAAAACTTTGATTAACAAATTAGTTTTTTTCCAGTTTTAATGTAAAAAGTAGTCATTTTATGTAATAAATTTAATTATATAATTTTAAAAGTTTATTTTTCTAGTTTATCAAATATTTCAATTTTGAAAATTTTCCCTATAAAATATGTTTTGTTGCTGGATTTTAATTTAGGTTTTGTGTACCGATGTATTTAGACTATAAGTGTTAAGTACTGCAGCTATTTGCAAGTCAATGTTTGTAATTTACATAATCTTTCTAAATAAGAGTAGAAAAACATCTAAAAAAATATTTCATCCAACATTTTCATCTTAATTTTTAAAGTATTTTCATCATCTGGTGTTAAAAGTTTATAATTTGCAGTTAATTCTAAAGTAACTAATATGTAACAAGTATAATTATGTAATATAATCTATGTATAACGTTAACAATAAATAGACTTATTGACTTAACAAAGAAAAATATTGTTTACAACATTTTTCTCTCTATATATTTTGTGTGCATTTTCTATTTTAATATCGTAAAGTGCGTCATTTTCTCAGAAGTACTGCTTACAACTATTACAAAAAAGGATAACAAATTTAAAATACGTTTTATACATTGTAATTGCAGAAAAACTTGCTTAGAAACTTACTAAGAAAAACAACATGCAAGGAAAATTAATGTTTTTTTTTCGCTTATCTATAAATATTGTTTCTTGTTATTCAACAAATTATTCTTATAAGTAAAAATGTTATATAAATATAAACTGTTAATATTTTTTGATTGTGAAATTAGGAAATAAGGAAGTAAAACTTGTAAATAAAATAAGAAAAATAATATATTTTTTTAAAGAAAGTAAAATATTTATTGGTACGTAGTTGTACGTTATTAACTTATGTTTTTAACTACTAATTAAAATATCTTTAGATTACCGCAATTAATTGATCAATAATATAATAGAATTTCTTAATTACTTACTAATAATAATGAATTTGGTGTAAGTAAAAATATAAAATTTGTCCTTGATTTAGAATGAAATATTGCGTAAAGTGACCGTGTCTCATTGTATAATATTTGTGTTTTTCAAATACATGTTGACACATTCTGAATCAATCAATTAAATGAATCGGATTTGGACTCCTTCAGTGCGTACGTTGTGGGTAGGATTAAAATTTTGTAAACATGCAAGTTTATTCACACGTACGAATCGCAAACACACCGCAACACGTGCATACATTATACTTATATGGGATTGCTCGTGATTAGATTAACATTATGCTTGTGTCAAGTTTCTATTTTGTACCATTTTTTAAAAATATTCATATTGCACATCAGTTGAATCATTATTACCATTTATAAATTTGTTAATATATTCACTATAATAATCTGGATTTTTTTAATTAAGATTACATTTTTTAATAATTTTATTACATCAGTTATATCAGAGGTTCCCAATCTTTTTCGGTTTGCGGCTCCCTAAATAATCGGATTTTTTTTGACTTTCTTGAAAAATTATAAAACTTTCCTTTTTAAAAGCGACTACGCGGCGCCCTTATTATTGTACAAATATTATAAAATTCTTGTATATTTATTTACTTAAGAAAATAATTAAAAAAGTTTTTATTATATTTTGAATTATTTCTAATTTCTTTCATGAAATGTTGTGTTTTCAAAGTTATATAAATTAACTAAATATTTACATTATTCGATAGTCTACTTATTTTATGTATTGATTTGTTAATTTATAAAATAACGTAATAACACAATATAAAATATTAAATAAATAGATATTTACACAAGATTATAACTTGAGGAATCACTACAAAAATCACTGATATTTTGAATATTTTTATAAATTGAAGTATTTACTAGTTATATCATATATAAAAAAAATTTAATTGAAATTATATACAAATATTCGAATTTCGAAATTTTAATAATCATTATGAATTAATTAATATTTAATATATTAATTGTAATTATTATATTACGATTAAATCTAATTTATGTTCACACTATAAATTATAATTTTATTTTACCAAAATGAATTATTAATATTTATACGACTTTGCGGCAAGTCCTTGTATAATTATTATTAACTTTTATGAATATTCCTTTTTAATTAAATTATTTATACATTTTTTTTTTCTTATTTAAATTATATAAGTTATTAAGTTTACACTATATAAAGAGTAATGTTAAGTTATATTTTGCTTTAATTAATTAAAATTATTTATAAGATTTAATTATCGTCGTTTTTTATAAATTAATTCCTATTTGCTTTACTAATCTGGATTATATTATTAGGTTTATATTGAGATTTTATGAAATTAAAATTATTTATAAGGTTTTGCGGAATGTATGAATGTCAGAAAGTCCTTGCATCATTATAATTAACACTAATTATCCTTATATGAATATTCCTTTTAAAATCAACTTCTTATACTAATAAGGAAAATGCGCGCATTCGTAATGAATACTGAAAGTGATTACGTTTGTATTAACATTGAGATTGAAATGAAATTCTGTACGATTGGACATTGATTAGTTTTATAATGCAATCAGAAGAAAGTAGCGAATAATTACTTTCTCTTCCAGATTTCAGTTAATGATTCTTCCATAAAAGTTTCCGTGATTTGTAGCAGCTTGATGGATGAACATCCGGAGCCGGATATTTGGACCCAATTCCCACAAATCCGACCGAAAACTCTGTTCGAATTCACATTAAAAATGTGTACCAGGTGTGCGTCTGCAAGAGCACAATATGGGAGGGCACGCGTCTCCCCCAATAACAGCAACAACCCCTCGAGTAACCCAGCCGGTGGTTATAGCAGCTGCACGATTCACATATATCACGCATGCATTTCGCGCAATCCGAAAGGAAGCAGGCGACAAGAATGAAGACGAAAAAAGCAAGCAGATGCTAAAGATCTTAAGAAAAACATGCATAAAACAGGAAGGAAGAATAAGTGCATTTTCGGATTCTCTTTCAGGCGTGCGACACCTCCAGATGTTTCAGCTGATAGCACAAAGAACTATGATAAAAAAACGCTATTTTTAAGTGTTATATGAAAATGTTTTGGACGAGAAACTTTATAAATACTTTATCAGTTTTCTGTATCATTTTGTAATCTACCTACGAAAATGTTCTACTTTCACAATTTATTACATCTTACTTACGATAAACGTAATATTAAAAAATAGAAACGATTTTATAATTCTATAAAAACACAATTTTTAAAATTCAATTTAATTAACTGATTTTTTCTTCAATTTTTAAGAATCGAATGTTAATTAATAAAAGTAATTACTGATTATACACATATTTTTGATAATAAATCAACTATGAATTTTCTATTAAAATTCAACTTTTATATTAAAATTTTAACCAATTTTTTTTTTTATAAAAATCTTATTTTCTCACATGTGCAACGATGCATAAAATATGTTCGTAAATTTATTTGTAAAGGAAATTATTTTTTTCATAATTTAGAAAAAAAATATTGGTGAAATCATTGCGGTTTATATTTGATAAAACCACAAAATCCTAGTTTCTTTATAGAATTATAAAAAAAAACTAATATTGCAAATAATATTAATTATATATTTTTGTTTAATTTATAATTTATATAACGGTAGAATTTAAGTGAACTTTGTTTAAAGTAACGTAACAAATGGAATTATCACTAACTGTTTTTATTGGTTGTTTAATGACGTTCACAAAGCAACAGTTACATTTTAAACTTAATTTTAAAGTAAAAATAAACAAATTGATTTGAAAATGAATAATTGCAATGATGTGTTTGTTTTTAATGTTTACAAGAAGTGAGATTCGCGAAAAACATTGCCTTGCAAATTTTGCGAACCGCAACCTTGAGGTGTGTAATTGAATCTGCGTGCTGCGATGATGAATTTCCAGCACTGATCGTATTGTGTCTACGACTGAGTCAGATCAGGTAGCAGTAGAATTGCTCCTTGAGCGTGAGTCAAAGTCACCATGAGTACAATTACAAAGACTCACGGGGTAAGAATGCCCATTCATTAAATTCGTCCAATTGACCCAAATCGATTGAAACACTTCAAATCCCCGCAAGAAATCGCCCACTCAAGTTCCGATTAATAATTCAATTGCGAGTAACGAAACGCTTTAGGCTTCTCCCGTATTTATTATTTAATAATAGAGATTAATACTAACATTTTGATACACAAACAATGCACAACAGTTACTCGTTGACCCAAAGATTGTTGTTGTTATTGGAAATAAAACAAAGCTGTTTTTTTTTAAATTTAGTTAGTAATTAACAAGCTGTTTTTTTTTAATTACCGGGTGTAATTACTTTGAATATGTAAATGAAATAAACATGGGAATTATTAACAGATCGTTAAACAGAATTGTAATTGAAATATGCGGAAGTACTCACGTTTGCGACTCTTCTATAATCCAACTAAAATCGTATAACAACTAATTATCACTTGATTATACGCGACTTATTTATATGTTGCTATTCAGTAGTTTCTTGTTACCATGGATATTATTACAACTTGGAGATACGAACGCGACTAAATTGAGGGAACAAAGTTTGAAGTTGGTCGCGCGTTTGAACGCAATACTACGGCTCGTGCGTTTCGATTGGTCGAGTGTGTTGATGGATGGATGGAAGGGGAAAAGATGTATGTTTGTGATTGGTGGGATTCATACAAAGATATTATACATATGTAAATAGTAAAGTTATACTTGTAAATTAGGGTAAATTAATCATCGATTAGCATTGATGTTTTATATCGTTTTTTTATTCATAAATAAAGTTTTTTAATATTTATATTAATATTTAAAGAATAATCAGATTAAATGGCTATTGACCGCAAGATTTCACCCATATTTAACGATTATATAAAAAATGATAAAATAATAAGCATAAAAATAAATCAAAATATTAAGAAAAATTTCAAAATACATTTTATAATATAATAATTTTCCAAAAAAAAAATAGAACTCTATTTGTTACATAAAATAATTTCAATTCTAATGTATTGGTAATTGCCATTTGTAGAATTAAATTTTATGATATTAGAATTATGTCATCAGAAAATTTCATATGAATAATTTAATGTTACAAGATTTAATGAACATGATAATATAAAGATAATTAAAGATAATGATGAACTTATTTGTTTATTTTTATTTTTTTTAAACAAATCGATTTTCAGAGATTTTATTATCTGAAAACATATATTTCAGTCAGCTTTTAATAATCTTTTTATATAATTATTAATTCATTGATTTGTAAATATAATGTTAGTTTTTCGATGGTTTTCCAATAATAAAATCAAACCTGTTTTAACAATATTTCTTCGTTAAGCAAAACTTTTAGTTAATTTAGAGAATAACGTAATTATACAATATTAAGTGTAAAATATGTAGATATGTACTTCAAGAATCATTGATATTTTGAACATTTTTATAAATTGAAGAATAAAGAACGAATGCATATTTTGTGAGATATTCTATGAATTTACTAGTTATTTCATATATAACGAATTTTAACATTATCCAATTTTAATTAAAATCATTTATAAATATTCGTATTTGGAAATTTTAATAATCATTATGAAATAATTAATTTTTATTATATTAATTGTGATTATTATATTACGATATTAATAGTAATTATTATATTATTATTAAATCCAATTTATGTTCACATTATTAATTATAATTTTATTTTACCAAAATTAATATTTATAGAACTAAATTTTATATAAATAGTTTAATCTTAGAAGATTTAATTAACATGATAATATAAAGATAATCAAAGATAGTTGATGAACTTATTGGTTTATAGATTTTTTTTTCGAAATCAAATCGATTTTCAGAGATTTTATTATCCAAAAACATATATTTTAGTAATTGAAAATCTTTTATATAATTATTAATTAATTGATTTGTAAATATAAAATATAATTTAAAATATAATTTTTCTATCAATTTTCAATAATAAAATTGCATTTATTACAAAAAAAATGTTTTAACAAAATATCTTTGTTAAGCGAAACTTCATTTTTAAACGCAATACTATTGCTAGAATGAGGATACGATACTTCGTAAATAAAGTTTGTAAAAATTATTGAATTTTAAGTTTGAACATTTAATAATAACACTTCTTCCTAAGCAAAGTTATTTTTTTTTTAATCTTTGTTTGTTAACATTTTTTTTATTCAGAACTTCTTTAATTTTGGCTTTGTTGCTAACAACATTTTTCACTTAAACCCATTCTAACATCCTCTTCATCAAAACCTATTGATTGAGTCATCTGGATAATTTAATTTCTACTATAACATTTTCGTTTGAAATACTATATTTTAAGTTTCACCTGTATATAAGTCTGTTATTTGATTTGTTTCCTGTTTTTATGAAGAACAAATATTAATTTAATTTAAAAAAAAATATATAGATTAGATAGTCTTCTGCTCTATTTTTATTGGAATAATGTATAAACATGACTTTTTAAATTTTTTTAGTCTACTGCATTACATGCTCGGTAAACCAATATTTAACGGAGCAAAGATAACAACTCGTTGTTTGTATATTCAGGGCGTATGCCTTCAATACTCTTTTACAAATTTTACGTCACCTGCTTCAAGCATAATCGACATATTTTCTCCGCTTTTCTCTCTTATCAATGTATGATTAGTCATGATTGGAAAATAAATTCAAAATTATGTTTCTTTCAACACGTTGCGAGTTGAATTCACAGTCAATATTTTATACTGAGATTAAGATTAATTAATTTAGAGACCATTTAAATAACAATTTTATTTAATGTGTTAATTTATAATATTTTATATACTGATTGTTCTTACATTAACATAATTTGACATAATTTGTAAATCGATGATAATTCGGAAAACACGTGGAATTTATAAAAATATTTCAAAGTAAATATATTTAAAAAAAATTAGTAAAAAACTAAAATATTGTAGAAAATGAGAACGACAGTTATAATTAGGGTAGAGTTTGCTTTTTTGAGTATATCATTAATTTATTGAAGATAATAAACCATTAATTGGTAGAAATTACCTGCAAATGTGATGGAAAACCCAAAACTTCGTTATCATATGGAGCAAACATTTTGGAAATACCCAGTCCTTTCCAATTAATGTAAATCCAGTAGGGTTCATAAAATTGATTCAATAATAAAATAAGTATAAGATAAAACATTATTTCCATGTGTATATTTGAAATAGTTTTGTCAATAATTAAGTAAAATTTATTTAATTATCTTAATTCAGAAACAAGTCAATTAATTTACATGTTACACGTTTCTTAACTTTAGTAACTTGTGGAACATCATCCGGTGTTTTATTATAAAGTATAATTTATAATATCTCCTTTCCCTTATTTTTATAATTATATAGGTCGTGTAAGGAAGGAAATACAACCCTACCAATAAAACCCTATATCCGCTCTTTTTTTACTTTCTCCTATAAGTAACAATGGTTATTAGTAACTACTTAGAACCGAGATTTTAAATGATGTTATCAGATAACTTTCTACTAATAAGTAATATATTACTTAATATTTATTGTATATAAGTACTTAGACAATCTAGTTTTATTTATTAGTAGTTAAACCAATATACAAAATGTTTACATAAGTTATATAAGTTAAATCAGGATTATATAAATATTCTAGAATTATTCTTTTAACAAATATTAATTTAGTTAAAGAAATTTAATTTGTTTATATAAATAATGTTTAGTAAAATCCGTTAGTGATATGTTTTGTAGGCAACCAAAACTTCATTTTAGTAATTGATGTAAAATACTTAAAATATCGCTATATTATAAGAAAATATTTAATAATTTCATTAGTATTTATATATGTAGTTTATTTTTTTTTATTGTATGGTAATTTTTAATAAAAATATAAGAAACCAAATATTATTTCTTGAAGTTGGTAGTTCTTAGATTTGACTAGGGTGGTGGTACTATTGTGGGTTTCCGCTTGTAGCCGCCATTTCCGTTCTTTTCTAGACAGACATCAAAATGCAGAAGGTGGGTTTTGGCCTCCGTTGTTATTTTCTATAAATTTTAAGGGAATTTCTAACTTTTTTCTTTCAATTTTCAGTCAAAAAGGGAGCCTATCCACTGCGTCCAAGTTTTCGGCAGGAAGGTAAGCGTTTTCACATATCTAAAACCTTCTAAATCACGCACGTGGATTGCGAGACTTATGTTGTCGTTTTCCATATTCCAAAATTTCAACGCCTTAGTTACATTATACATGTTTTTTATAAAATTTCATGCTTTTTAATAATATAAATATGTGTATATTAAAGCGGCTTAAGTTGAGATCGTTTAATGTTTTGATTTCACTTTGAGGTTAACTACTTGTATAATGTTTTATAACTTCACGTTGAAATGCTGTGGATGGTAGTGAAAGGTTATAATGTGTTTTGTTTGTTATAGAAAACCGCAACTGCCGTTGCTTACTGCAAAAGGGGACATGGAGTTCTTCGCGTAAATGGACGTCCATTGACCCAAGTTGAGCCTAAGATGCTCCAGGATAAATTACACGAACCAATCTACTTGTTGGGAAAAGTAAGTATTTTTATTCTTGAGACGAACTTCATTTTACCATTTAAGCATTATATAAACAATGTTGGTAAACAAAATGATGAACTTTTTATCCCGAATATGAGGATCACAATGAAATTAAATTCCTTCTGATTCCATTCCAAACTTAATACTTTATTTTATTTGTGTAGAATGAATACTAATGTTGTCATTACTTTTCAGGACAAATTCTCTGCTGTAGACATCCGTGTCCGCGTCAACGGAGGTGGTCATGTTTCTCAGATCTATGCCATCAGGCAGGCCATTTCTAAGGCTATCGTCGCCTATTACCAAAAGTATGTTGACGAAGCTTCCAAGAAGGAACTGAAAGACATCCTCATCCAGTACGACCGCACATTGTTGGTAGCCGACCCACGTCGCTGCGAGCCCAAGAAATTCGGTGGTCCAGGTGCCCGCGCCCGCTACCAAAAATCTTACCGTTAAAGATTTTTTTTATATTTGTTTTATCTATTGACTAGGTAACACAATAAACAACTAAATTTATAAGTAATTTTGATTTTTTTCTTTAACCCTACTACAACCATTACAAATAATCCACTGCCTGAGATTTTCAATTTTCTTGAAATACTCTTGAGACTAAAATTAGTTTTATATTATGAATGAAAAGTAAATTATTTTTGTATTGATTTTCAAATATTACTTTTATTTAAAATTTTGAAGAATATAAGGTTTGTTTTGTTGGAAAGTTCTATCCAATTTGATAACTTCTTTCATTTGAATGTGGTGTTCAGTTACTTCAAGAATCTGTTGCCAGATACAGGTTTAACTTTTCAATAATCCTTTGTTGGTGTCAGAGAATTAGTGGGAAGTGGTAAGAAAATTGTGTTGCATTAAACATTAAATATAATTTTCAAATAGTGGTATTATTAAAACAGTTAATCTCATGATAATCACAGACAGGATTTTAACATATTCATAATATATATTTTTGAATCCATTGAACAAAGTAATTTGAGTTAATTGAAAAGAATGAGTCGTGATTAAATATGCGTAAGCTATGTACAAATAATAGAATAAAAGCTAAAGAAAATAACTAAAATAAAGAGTAAATAAACAGAAGGAAGGTTCATTCGATTAAGCCGGCATCGATTTTGGCGCCCATCCTGTGGAGAGCTATGATCGTGTTTACAGCTTTAATCCATCTCTTCTTGATAACGTATCTCTTGAGCTTGCTTGTATTAAGCTGCTGCTCTGTATGGACCATGGACACGCACATCCATGGATGGGCCATGGCCTCGACGGCCGACAACCTCGCACTAAAAAAATGCATTAATACTGAATGTTTCTTTAGCAAAAATAAAAGAAAAAATGAAAATATATTTATAAAAAAAAGAGGAATAAAACGAAAGAAATGCAAGCGGGCGGTTTAATCTTTTGATTGCGTATGGAAATTGGTGACTTTTTTGTTAGTAGAACGCGACTGGAAGAAGGTGTTCAGGGAGCTGATGGTTCTCTGTCCCAATGACTCGTTCTCGCTCCATTCGGAGGAGACGGAGTTCTGTCTTGGACGGTTCGGGCCGTCCCAATGCTCTAGCAGTTTAAGCAGCAAATTCTTAGTGCCATCCGGAGAGTTGTGATTCGTAGATTGATTTCCATTGAAAGCAGACAGTTTCGAGTTGAACTGTTCTCTGAAGGAGCTCGAGCTTTGGATCTTGGGCGCTAATGGAACGTCGCGGTTCAAGCTGGTCAAGCGAAATTTGGTCTTTGTCCTCCACGGAGCGGCCATGTTCTGAGCCGCGTCTCGAATTGGGATTGGATTGGAATGGTTTTCGCATTTGAAGTCGCCCAAAGTCGGCATTGTGGACAGCTGGAACAGCTTATCGGATAGTTTTCGGATCTCTTCGGCGAGATTGACGCGTTCAGAAATGTCCGCAGCTTTGACCACGTAATTGGAGTCTGAGGCCCTCCGGAAATGATCCATGTGAGGCAATTGCAGGTAGTCGTTCATGTCTTGGAAATGGCTATCCGAGTCCACCGAAGACGAAAGCGAGCCGCACGGAGATGGAGACAAAGCTGTTAGCGAATGCAAGGAATTGTTCCGTCGCAAATTTGTAACTGAATGTGAACTCGCTTCGAAAACGTATGGCGAATTCGGATGTTCGTTCCATCTTTCCACGAACAACTTTAAATTATCTTTCGCCATGTCCATCTGAGATATCGACGGCTTCTTCGGAGGAGGAGGCGGAGACTCCTTCTTCAATAGCCACGCATGCCTCAGACACTCATCCGCAGTTAATCTTTGGCTAGAAGGCAGAGCAAAGACCCAAAATTATTAGTCTCACTAACGCAATCATTCAAAACAAAAGCGACAAAACGTATAAACAACTCCCAAATTAGTTAAAATAACACACAAGTTAGTTTTCTTTGGTTTTCTTCATATTTTCTTTAATTCAAGACTAATTTGGGTCTTTGCTTATACCTTTGGTCAATGATCTTATCGCGCTACTATTTTATATACTCACCTCATGTCTTTGATTAGCAACTTTTTTATAAAGTCTTTTGCACCTTCCGATATATCCTCGAAAGCTTCATCGTCAAAATCATATTTTGCTACCGTCACATTCGCCATAGTTTCCACATCCGTATGTCCCATGAATGGCGATAAACCTGATAATCTGGAAATTAAATATTACTCAATGAATTCAATAGTTTAGTGAAAAAAAAATCCAATTTCAATACAAATATAAACTTATTTTAAGCTTAATTTATGACTTATCTTCGGCACGAATATATTGTACGTAAAATATCAAGTACTTATTTCGTCTATTTTTCACCTAATGCAATAATTTATTTTAAGTTATATTACTGACTATAAGTAAAATATTATATTTATGGAAACTATTAAAGAGTTCGTGGTCTATGTTACATTATTCTTATAATATTGTTTAGTATGTAGATTTTGTTTATAAAATCTGTAGTTTTATAAATTATATGTATAAGATATATTAGAAATCCTATTTAAAAGAAGTATCTATTGCAATAATTCAAAACTTACAGAACATAGCAAATGACTCCTACGGACCACATGTCCGTTCCATAGCCGATTTGATCGAAATTTACGACTTCCGGTGCCACAAACTCGGGCGTCCCGAAGAGCACTTGCAGCTTCTTATCGGGATCAAAGCGTCGGGCCAATCCGAAATCGATGATTTTAATGCGGTTTCCGGTTTTCGTCAGGCACAGAATGTTCTCCGGCTGAAACGTGTCATTTCAATTAACCGAATTTCGACAATTAAATCCATCAAACCTTCATATCCAGATGGAGGATTTTCTGTTGATGGATGAAACCGATGCCTTCGCAAATTTGTCGCATAAACACCGTGCAACTTTTTTCAGTCAGTATAAAATCATCGTCGATTACCCGTTCGAACAGTTCTCCTCCTTCGATGCTAATTTGAAGAAAAAAGTTTGTTTCGTACATTCTCAATTCTGTTTATTTTTGTTGGTGATGCAGATACTTACAGTTCTAGGATGACGTACATCATTTTGCCGTTTTCGAAGGCATCGTAGAGCTGGATGAGCCTGGGATGCTGCAGCTCGCGCATAATCTCGACCTCGCGTTCGACATTCCTGCGATCCTCCTTCTTCGGGATGCTCACGAATTTCGCCGCCAATTGAAGGCCGCTGGTCTTCTCCTTGCATTTATACACTGTCCCAAATTTGCCTCTTCCAATCTCAGTCTCGAGCTCATATAATTCCTTGGGATCGATGCCTTTGCGTATTTGAACATCCCTATAAGGGAAACTGAGCTGCACCTCTGAAACCCGAACAATAGGCTCGATTAGTGAATGAAAGAATATGAAGTAATATGTCGGGGCAATCGGCCAAATTGGAACGTTGCCTGAGCATTTTTGGGTGTAAATTCGCCACGCCGAACGGACGAAAAATAACAATGAAAACAACCCATCAACTCGGACTTGCACAACAACAGGAACGGTTCGTGCCAAAGTAAACACGATATTCTTTTTATTTAGTCTATTGCCAAGGTTAATTAGTTGGATTAATTGTAGGTGTTCCGTATGCTTACCTCCGACAGGGTCGCTCTCGTCGACGCGAATCATTGCAGAATCTGTAGAATGAGAAGAAAACAAACAAAAATTTACAAATTGAAACAAACAATAGGCAAAATGTTGTATGCGAGTCAGCTTTATTCTAAATCCATTTCGAAAATAGCCCCGATGTAATAATAAAGTGTTATTGCCCTTGAGGAGCGCTCCAATCCATCCAAACTAGATACCAGGGGGCCGCGAAAGGAACGAAAAAAAAAAATAAAAATAAAATTTGAAAAGCACACAAAAAAAAAATGAAAATCAGCTATATGTAATAAAATAGCTCGCGTATTTCTGTCCGATCCGGCGGAAAAACAAGAACGGGAAGCAAACTTTTCTAATTTTTACTTAGAAGGGAAGAGAGACCTGTGGATGTTGCATGCAATTCGGTGCTGATGGCGCGCCGGAACCGGAAGTCCGGAAGTGTTTTGCACTCTGGCCGGAAATGCGGATGGAGGTCCACGGAAATCGGTGATCGGAAAGCGCGAAATTCTGCAGGTCCTGGTATTTACACGCACTCAAAAACACACACGTTCAGCGTCTCGCGCTCCGGGGCGAAGGCGTCGCGACGCTCCCGAGTACACATAACAAGCGCCGAAATTAGATTTGGCCGGCCGCAGGCACGCGGTCACGTGGCCCCCCACTAGCGAGGATGAATTTTTCATTCGCGATTTTGCCCCAAATCCACGCCCGTTCCTCAATACAATAATGAACCGAATCACCTTTCAACGAATTCCATACAATACCAAAAAGAAATATCAAACCTTCAAAAAACTTCCTTCTACTTCGACTTGTTCTCAATAACTCTGAGAGAAATTACATTAATTGAAATTATCTTATCATGTTTATTAGATTATGCATTAATTAATTTTAATCTTATATTTAACAATAATACTCAAGTTATTCAATCACTGATAAAAGAATAGTGCATTTCTATAAATACAAATAAAAGAATGAATCGACTTAGAAATACGTAATCTCTGTCGATTTTACAAATTATATATAAATATTGTATTTACTCAACGCTTTGCAGAGTTATTAATCATCCGCAAAGATTAAAGACGTGACTATTTCTATTCAATTTTGTTATTTTTTCTATTTATATTGTTTTGTCACCTATTTTCACTTAATCTCCACTGCGCCTTCGAGCAAAGGAATTTCAATATAAAAACAGATTTAACCAGAATAGTTTTAGTACAAAAAATCAATTTAACCTTCCCAGACTACCCATGCCATAATTTAAATTGATTTTTTATCATTCATTATTTAATTACATTTATTAGTATTTTTACTTTATTCTTTTATCCTGATTTAAGAAAATTGATCATAAATTAAGTTTCCTCGGGTTTTTTATTTTCAATGTTTATTAAGTAAACTGAAATTCATTGAAATTTTCTAAATAACCGTTAGAATTCTTAGTCTTAATTAGAAATTCACATTGAATTTACAATTTATGTGTGTCTTAATGCGTTTCTTTTAGTAAACTCATTCTTAAAAATAAATCTAAAAACTAATTTTATGAAATATATTAATATTTTTTATAATATTGATAACTAAAGTAATTATTTTGATTTAAATTATAGAGAAATGTCTGAAAGAAGTTACTAAGTTTACACATGAACTTCAAAAGAAATGTATTTAAAATTGGACCCTATTTTTATCTGTCCTCTTTTCGAAATATTATTGGCTTTCTTAAAACAATTGTTAAAATCTTTGTTCTTATTGACACATAAATAAACAAGATTTTTTAAGACTTAAATCATCATTTCATTCAATTAGTTATTATTTTAGTAAAATAACAATATTAATTTTTGTTCAAAATTGTTTGATTTCTTTGATCGTACAAAAACTTCGAAGAAACATTAATCGGAGGACAGACGATCTTTCTTAGATCAAACAGAAATAGAACAATCTCGCATTGAAGATCATACGGACGAGTAGAACAAACACATCTAAAACATGATTTGTAACAAACTGAGATACATTTCCTTGAAACTTTCAAAAAGCAAACATTATGTTTGAACGATGACGAAACAATTAACACGCAATGTCTGATGCTTCAAAAAATAACTACATGGGCTGTCAGTTAGGAAATGCATAAACAAGAAGTACAATTTATTGCCCATCGGATAATTACAGGCTGAAAGGAACTATGCTTAAAATAAATAAACTTCGACGAGAGAGCGAATCAATTCAGGATAAAAATAGATTATCGTATAGTCTCTATACGGTCTATATTCATAGCTATGAAATATTTCAAGATTTGTTTCAATTAATACAAATTTAATTAATATTATTATTATTAATAAGACAATATTTAGGATTAATTAACTTTATGTTATAAACCAATAATTATTAAAATTTTAATAAATTAATAGATTAATTAATAATAAATAATTACAGTATTATGTTTATTTTATATGCAGTATATTATGTAATATATAATAATAAATAATAATTTGAATGAGTTTAATAATAAATATATTTAAATAATGTAAATTTGGTTGCATATAACTCAAAAAATAAATATAAAAGTTGTATTGTTTATGGGAATTAAAAATTCAATTATTTTGATATATATTTACAAATTACTAAATAAATTACATATTTTTATTTAATTATTATTAATATCAGTAATTAATAAATCAGGAAATCGTTTTACAAGCCTACCAACATCAGGTCTTTGTCAAAAGAGAATCCATTTTGACATTAGTACGAGCGGTGTGGTGAACTTGTGATTAATTTTCCTTTCTTGGTGTGAATCGTTAAAAAGCGTGAAAATGGTAAATATACTTCTCACATTAATTATTTTCACACTGTTATAATCTACTGATAGTCGTACGAACGAAATCTTTACGTTTTGTAAGAGTTTTAGCGAATTATAAAAGCAGGTGTGTCATGGGAGGTTGGGTTTTAGGCCGGCGTTAAAAACAACCCACGTGCTTTTCTCTTTATTAATTCTAATGAAATATCTTGTTATAGGTTTCCTTAAATCCAGTTAGGATATTGAAAAATGAGGCTGAGGAAGACAAAGCCGAATTGGCTCGTATGTCCAGTTTCATTGGTGCAATTGCCATTGGAGAATTGGTCAAGAGCACCTTGGGACCAAAAGGAATGGATAAAATTCTGATTTCATCCGGTCGCAGTTATGGACAGGTGGAAGTGACCAATGATGGAGCCACCATCTTAAAGTCTGTGGGTGTTGACAATCCTGCTGCTAAAATCTTGGTGGACATGTCGAAAGTTCAAGATGATGAAGTTGGTGATGGAACCACATCTGTTACAGTATTGGCCTCTGAGTTGCTGAAGGAAGCTGAGAAATTGGTGGAACAAAAGATTCATCCTCAGATCATTATTGCTGGATGGAGGAAGGCTGTTGATGTAGCCAGGAAAGCTTTGAGGAATTTCTCAATGGACAACAGTGCTGATTCAGAAAGGTTCAGGGAAGATTTAATGAACATTGCCAGGACTACTTTGAGCTCGAAAATTCTTTCACAACACAAAGAATATTTCTCCAAACTGGCTGTAGATGCCATTTTGAGGTTGAAGGGATCAGGAGAGCTCTCTGCCATTCAAATTATCAAGAAGAAGGGTGGTACCTTAGAAGAATCCTTTTTGGATGAAGGTTTCTTGTTGGACAAGAAAGTTGGAGTGCATCAACCAAAGAGGATTGAGAATGCAAAGATTTTAATTGCAAACACACCCATGGACACTGATAAGATTAAGGTCTTTGGAAGTCACATCAAGGTTGATTCTATGGCGAAGATTGCTGAATTGGAATCAGCAGAAAAGGAAAAGATGAAGGACAAGGTTGGCAAAATCTTGAAGCATAACTGCAACGTCTTCATTAACCGTCAATTGATCTACAATTACCCCGAACAATTGTTTGCTGATGCTGGAGTTGCGGCCATTGAACATGCCGATTTCGATGGAATCGAAAGATTGGCTTTGGTAACTGGAGGTGAAATTGTTTCCACTTTCGATAATCCAGAATTGGTCAAATTGGGAACCTGCGATGTTATCGAAGAAATCATGATCGGTGAAGATCTCTTGCTGAGATTCTCCGGCGTCGCTCTTGGTGAAGCCTGCACCATCGTGATTCGCGGTGCTACTCAACAAATCATCGATGAAGCTGATAGGTCGTTGCATGACGCCTTGTGCGTTTTAGCCGCTACAGTCAAAGAATCTCGCATCGTCTACGGAGGTGGATGCAGCGAGATGCTGATGGCAGTCGCTGTCCAAGAAGCTGCCGCCAAGACACCAGGCAAAGAAGCCGTAGCAATGGAAGCGTTCGCAAGGGCCTTGCAACAGCTGCCAACTATCATCGCCGATAATGCCGGCTACGATTCAGCGGAATTAGTCAGCGAGTTGAGGGCTGCACACGCCAACGACCCCAAGAGCTCCAAAGGTTTGAACATGGACAAAGGAGAAGTTGGTGACATGAAGACGTTAGGTATCACCGAATCTTTCGTAGTTAAAAGACAGGTCTTGCTGTCAGCTTCAGAAGCCGCCGAGATGATTCTTCGCGTGGATAACATTATTAAGGCCGCACCCAGGAGACGCGTAGAAGACAGAGGACACTGCTGAAGCGCCATTACAATAATTTTTTTTCGTTCGCATTTGAAACTCATCTCATTTTTAAAAATCACTTATAAAATATAAAGCAAAAAATGAAATAAAAACACTAATCACTTAATACTACTTAGATTGCTTTTTACTCACTTGTTGGAACCCTTTGAACAATCCCTCTTCTACAAATATCTTTAATAAAATTCACAGTTCCCAAGAGTTTTCATCTAAAGGTATTTTAGGAATTGGGGCAGGAGGTGACATAAGTAGTTTTGTTTAATTTAAATGCAAGTTGTCAAAATTATTTATTTACTTTTTATTAAATATTTCCAGCAAAGTATTTGTTCTTTATTCATTCAAAACACCAAGCAATTCATCAGATTCTCTCAATTCCTTTACAACATCCAAGCCTCCAACTAAATTTCCATTGCAGTAGAGTTGTGGATAGGTTGGCCAATCTGAGTACTCCTTTAATCCTTGTCGAACAGCCTCATTTGTGAGAATATCAAAGGTCTTGTACTCAATTCTACAAAATAATAATAATATTAAAATGTTAATGTACAATTTCAATATAAACTCACTTAAGATCATCTAAAATTTGAATGATTTGTCTGCTGAAACCACATTTAGGTTGGACCCTATCTCCCTTCATGAATAACATGACTTTGCTTAAATTGATCAACTGCTTTAATCTGTCTTGTAAGGTGTCTGGAGCATTGGCTAACTCTGCTAACTTCTTTGTGATTTCAGCCGGATTGGCTCCATCAACCCTACCTACAACTTCATGGAACTTGTAGAAAAGCAATGTAGGCACAGAATCAATTTTGTTCTCTAAAGAAATATCAGACAGCTCTTCAGCAATGCACTTGCAAAATTGCACAGAACCATATTTTGTTTTGTCTTTGGCAATGGTATCAAGCAAATTATCAATGTCTTTGCATTGCTCTGCAAAATCAGCAGAGAAGTGAATCACAGTGAGATTAGCACTCCTGAAAAACTCGTAGTATTAAGATAAAACTATTAAAGCGTTGAACAGAACTTACTTAATTTTCTCGCGGAAAGTTTTAGTATCATTGATTAGCTCTGGCATTTTCGATGACTTTTTAAGGTTACTTCAAATTTATCACTCAAATCACGTTATTTCGAGTAGTAGTAGTAGGCGGCGTCTGATACGATCCTGCAGCTGTTTGAACAAAAGGTGAATACAACACTATCTTTTATTACATGCACACTTAGGTAGTTTCAAGTCGTGATGTTTTCTCTTGCTTTATCTACTCTAATCACAAGATTAACGTGAAGTTTTCCTTGCACTTTGTATTATTATAGGTGCAGGATTCCTATAAGGATTACTCAGAATTAAAATGAAGTCAGCTTTGAATGAATGCAGGTTTAAAATCAATGATTGAATCATTGTAAAGTTAGTTATTATATTATATAATGCATTTAACAATGCAATTTTTATTAAAAATCATAGTTTTATTTTGAATATTAATTATAATAATATATTTATTAGTTCAGGGTTGAATTAATTATATAAACTAAGTGATTAGTTGTGTATTATTATTAGTAATAATTATTATTAATAATATATCAACCTTTTAAGTGATCTAACTATTCAACTTACTTAGTATTTTATGCAACTTACATAACATATAAGTAAGTTTGTTTGCATTTATAAAATTTAAATTTCTAGAAATTTCTATATTTTGTTTTAATTTGTTTTTTTAGTTAGTAGAAGTATACTATTTTATCATTAAATTTGTAATGTTGCGTTAAGAGAATGATGATTGCTTGCTAATCATAAAGCTGATTATATTGACTTAAACTCTTTTCAAATAAGAAACATTTTGCTACTGTATTTGATAAGCTTATGTAAATTTTGCTTTACAATTATAATTGTTGTCATTAAAAAAAATCTTTAGATGAATTCATTATATTTATTTTACATATGTTCTTTAAATAAATACATTCAAATAGGTTTACAATAATAAAATTAAAAGACAATAATTAAAAAAGTTTGATTTTTTTCAGGACCTGAGATGTCTTCGGCAATAATACAATATGTGGTTGTGAGAGGAGATCTTCTGAGGGAGTTGAAATGGCCAGTTGGGGCTTTGATTGCACAAGCTTGTCATGCCGCCACAGCTGTGACTCATTTATACCACGAAGATGAGCACATGACAACATATCTAAAAGATCTAGATAACATGCACACTGTTGTTCTCGAAGCGTGCGACGAGAGCTCTTTGATGAGTCTTAAATCTAAGTTGGAGGAGGCCGATGTGAAGCACAAGCTGTGGTTCGAGCAGCCCGAGAATATTCCAACTTGCATTGCGGCCAAGCCGTATCCCAAAGAGGAGATCCAAAAATATTTTAAGAAATTTAAATTGTTTAAGGCGTAGACTTAATTCGCAATAAACTTATATTATGTTTACACTTTTGGTTGTATCATCTTTTGCTTGGATGGTGAAGGTAACAACACAATTATTAGTATTAGCACTGTAATGAATTGATTTTTAAGATATTGTTCGAATTTTGCTTTGTTTAATACTTACGTAAATGATCAACGGTGAAGACGTAAAATATGTAATCGCATAGGTTGTAGATCAAAGGTCCGGTAGCGTTTGATCCAACCACAGCGCCGATACGCCCCGACATCAAGGAGATTGCTAAAGCCATAGCTCTTAATTGAGTGGGATACAGTTCTACGACGATAGCGTTTATTATACCAACGCATGTAGCTACTGTTAAGAAGATTCCTATTAAGGCTACGGCAGGTATTTCTCCTTCGATATATTGGGCAGCGAGTCCACATGCCGTGCCTATGGTGATCAACGATATTAAGAGTTTCTTGCTTCCAATCATATTTATTACGATTCCAATGAAAATGTACATGACAGCGAAAAGCACTGCGACGATTAAAGTTGTTAAGAAAGTATTTGCATCCACGTAATCAACGCAAGAATCTTTCAAAATCTAAAATAAATAATTTTAATAATTACAGTTGAAAACGCATTTTAAATTTGCGTACGGTGGCGTTTGTTACGTGGTTGGAGTAAGCTACTGATGTGCATAATTTAATTGGAATACCAGGATTATTAAATGCGAAAATAGTCATTTGATTTAATAATTCTGGAAACCACATTATTAGACCCGCTGACCTGTAATGTGTAAATTAATGAATGTTATCGAATTTTTGTTAATATTCTTACGAGAAGAAAGTGCCGAATTGTAAGAAGCAAACCATAAGCGTTTTTAACAGGTACGGTGTTTGAAATAGCGGCGCCGTTTGTTTCCACATTGTGGTGAGAACTCCATCTATCTTCAGATTTCTCTCCAAGTCATCCTCGGATTCTATCTCTAACACAGGAAACTCGTCCCGCGGTTTTCCCGTGTTCACAGCGTACATCGTTTTTAAGATCTCCAGAGCTTCCTTACACTTTCCTCTAGCCGTTAAGTATTTCGGGCTTTCCGGTAAATGCAACAACCAGAAAGCGAAGAACAGACTCGGTAGACTATTGCAGATGACCAGTAACCGCCAAGGCCGAAAGCCGTTTTCTAAGATGAAGATATCATAGCGGAAGTCTAGCGGAAGAATCAGCCAAGCCAGACCTGGGATTACCATGTTTCCAAAGGCAACGAACGTTGTTATCCAAGAAACCACTTTGGGTCTATATGTTTTATCATGGAATTCTCCGACGTAGGCGTAAACCACTGCTGAGCCTCCACCCACACTGAAAGCAGTTATTTAATAAGCGAAAATTGTCTCACTTTTGAAAGGTAAACTAAATTACAAGAATCCATTTATGAATCTGATCAGGATGAATAACCAGTCATATGGGATTATGCTGGATACTATACTAGTTATGCAGCTCATCACCATGCTGATGATGAGCACGTTTCTTCTGCCCTTGGTGTCGGCGATGAAACCCCACATGTGCGAACTGGATACAGCACCGAGGTAGCTGATAGCTGATAGAACACCTTTCGTAGTTAGGTTTAAATTGAGGTCGCAGTTAGCAGATGGGATTATGAACATCATCGACATCGTTTCTATTATTACCATCATAAGACATCCTCCGGACGCTACAAGAATCTGTATGTTGAACCATCCATATCCTAGAAGTTTATCAATTGATTGGGTATCGAGTGAATTGCGAATTATTTGCTACAAACCAGTGAGCGACACGGCATCTTCGAAGGTGTGCTTTGCAAGTGGTATTACTTGGAAACCCATCTTCCTTGTTTGACTCTTTAAAATCTACTGTTCATCGTGGAATATTCACTTTCAATCTTCAATGCCCTATCACTATGTACATAAGGTTTAGCACTGCAAAGCTCAATGACGAAAACGTGACTAGCATAGTATTCGGTGATTCAGTTAAAAATTATGTATACACACACACAGCAAATTTTCTTAATTACTTGTGGTTAATTAAAATATGTATAATGTAATGATTTTTTTAGTTTTATGTGAATTGTACTTACGTTTATCGTGTAAAATTTATTCCACTAAATGAATGGATATATCAAGGCATACAAATATATCAAAAAACTTGTGACAGATAAATATTCGCATATAAAAAAAAATGTATAAAATATATATTTTTCAAGATACTTTGACTTTTCAATGCACTTGTATTCAATATAGATTATAAATGAATAAGGTAACAAACAGTAGGTTTAAATTATTCAATAAATATTTTTATTTCTTTTCTAAATATTAGGTTGTATCATTTTCTTGATGCTAGGTGGAGATGGTAGCAGGAGGACCGTTATGACTAACACTAAAAAATACATCAATTAACAATTGTTTTACTTAAAACAGTTGTGTAACTTACATAAATGATCCACTGCAAAGATGTAGTACATATAATCGCAGATCGAATAAATGATTGGACCTGTGGCATTGGAACCAGCCACTGCTCCAAATCTTCCGGCCATCAAAGAAATAGCCAAAGCCATGGCTCTGAGTTGAGTGGGAAACAGTTCCACAACTATGGCATTTATGATGCCAACACATGTAGCTTCCGTCAAGAAAATACCCATTAATATTTGAGTCGAAAGTTGATCCTTAACGTTTTGCGCAGCAAGACCACAACTCGTGGTTATTATCAATAATGAAATAAGCAATTTCTTAGCCCCAAAAATGTTGATGACAGCCCCAATGAAGATGTACATAAAAGCGAAAATTATTCCGATAAGCAAAGATGTTAAAAACGCGTTGACATCAACGGTATCCAAGCAAATATCCGTGGTAATCTAAAATTATATCAAAGAGTATTAATTTTTTTAATAAATTATTTTATTTAATTACAGTTGAATTGGCTGTAATTTCGTTGTAATACTGTATGGATTTGCACATTTCCACGGATTCGTTGGGGTTCGCGGCGCCGAAGCTCGCCATTCTGTTAAGAACCTCTGGGTACCACATAATCAAACCTGAAGATCTGTTGGATAAATTGATTAAATTTATTTAATATGTTCTGTGTGATCTTACGAGAAGAAAGCTCCGAATTGCAGGAAGGAAACCATTAAAGTTTTTAGTAAGTATGGCGTTTTGAAAAGCGGCGCTGTTTGGGACCACATGGTCTTCAATACGCCACCCTGCTTGAGACTTAAGTCCTCTTCAGATTCAATTTCAGTTACAGGAAATTCGTTTGGATTTTTGTTGTTATTTCTCGAGTACATGTGCTTAAGTATATCTAAAGCCTCTGCGCATCTTCCTTGAGCTACCAAGTACTTCGGGCTTTCTGGTAAGCGCGATAAAAGGAATGCGAATAATAAACTGGGAAGACCGTAACATATCACCAATAAACGCCACGGGCGGAAGCCGCTTTCCAAAAACGCTATGGGATAATTGAAGTCTAAAGGAAGGATTAACCATGCTAATCCTGGGATTATCATATTTCCGAAAGCTACGAAAGTTGCGATCCAGGAGACCACTTTCGGCCTGTAAATCCTATCGTGGAATTCACCTGCGTAAGCGTAGACTACGGCGGAAGCTCCTCCAACGCTAATATATCATAAAATTAATATTTTTATATATTTTGGTAAAACAATTACTTACAAAAAACCATTTATGAATCTAATGAAAATAAAGAGCCAGTCGTAAGGGATTATGCTTGATAGTAGACTAGTGATGAAGCTCATGATCATGCTGACTATAAGAACGTTTCTTCTGCCTCTGGTATCGGCTATGAAGCCCCACATATGAGAACTCGAGACAACCCCTAAGAAACTGATGGCTGACAATAAACCTTTCATTGAAAGACTCAAACCAAGATCGCATTGCGATGCTGGAACTATGAACATCATCGCCATAGTTTCTATGATCACCACCATCAAACATCCTCCCGACGCCAGAAGAATTTCTAAATTGAATTTTCCATACCCTGCATAATCTCAATCAATACTTTTACTGACCACTATATAATAACATTAAAAAAAAACCTGTTAATGCGACTGCATCCTCGAATTTATGCTTCCTGACGCAAGCATCATAGTTTCGAAAGCCCATTTTTCATTCACAACTTTCACTCACTCATTACTTCAAACGTAATGAAATACTGAAATTAACGCAACTAAATTTGTTATCTGGACCAAGTTTGCATTTGGATTTATTTATGCAAATGATGAGATTTACGGCAGCTCTAAATTAGGCAGCTGATTTTCAAATAATAAAGACCGTGACTTGCCATGCGTATTTGCTCATTTTCATCAAATTAAATTGAATCAACACCGAAATTTTATCTTCAACTTGTTAACTAACATTTGCACAGCAGCGTTCTCAAATACTGATGTTCAATATTTGCAACGGATAAATATATTTGTAAAATTGCTTTTCTCCCACTTCTACCAGACAATTGCCATTGTATTCAGCTACTATCAGCCTGAGGTCATATTGATTGCATAAAAAGTTCATAAATGAGTTACTTAATCGACGTAAATTTTCTTTAAAAGTAAACGTAAATTACTTACAAAAAGAAATTGCAAGTTGTTTAATTATAATCACATTATCAATAAGTTTGCAAGAATCCAATGAATTAGCAAAACGCTTTTTAATATAATAATCGAAATTTATCATTTGTTAGTTATAAAACGTGACAGTGCTCGTAAATTGTAAGACAATGTAGTTTCATTTTTGTGTAAGGATAAGTTTTCTTTACTCTCTATTTATTGCGAGTACAAAACTGTTTAAAAAATAATATCACATGTTTGTAACTAATTAGGCAGCTGATAAAGTAGAATTGATCATTGAGATGCAGTTCTTTTATATATGAAGATGGAGAGTATGGCACATCCTGTAATAGAAAGAAAAGGTATGAATAGTATTGTTTTTGTTTTAGAGATTAGGCGACTTCAAGTTCACGGTTTCGCAATATCAGTTTTATCTTATCCATTTTTTTTTAATTACGTAAAAACGACTACTATGTGAATCTAGTAATTTGTTATTTTAAAGAATTAAATCAAACATAACTTTGATTGTGTGATTTTAGGTGAGATATCGAATATATCGACGTTTAAAGGTTAATTTTTGGTCCCTGATTTTTGAGGTTTAAATTAGAAAGTTTTAAGGATAATTAAGGGAAACTTACCTAGCAAATTGAAGGCATAAAGGAAGTATGTGATGTTGCAGTTCCATTGTAGTAAGTGTCCAAAGATGGAGCTGGATATGACGCTTCCAAGACGACCACAGAATATGGTAACGCATCCAGCCATGGCCCTTAAATGCGTTGGGAACAATTCAATTACAGCTGTGTTCACCAAACCAACGCAAAGACCGCTTCCAGCTAACACAATTATATACAGGATATCGATTGCTAACTTGTCAGTAATCCAATACAATAAAGCAGTGGCCAAAGCAGAAGAAATCAAGTACAACATTAAAAGCATCCGAATTCCGAGCCTCTTCACGCCAAGGCAATTGATGACGAAACCGATCAAGTAGGCGACGCCAATGTAAATGTTCTGAGTAAATATTGACGTCCCGATTTCGTTGCTGCATTCGACCTGATCATCACCAGAATCCAGAAATTGGTTACCCGAACCAATAGCTTGACACACAGTCGCTTCTTCCGTGCTTTTAGACACCTGCAGAAGAATATCAGGATACCAAAGCAGAAGTCCACTCGAAGCCACCAAAGTTCCAAACTGTAAGGTGCAAGTCACTAAGCTGCTCTTCAAGTATTTCAACGTGAACAGTGCGTAGATCTGCTTCAGGAAACCGATTACAACGTTATCCTTTCGTTCCACCATTTCGGGCTTGTTCAACTTTTTAACCTTGAATTTTTCGTTTCTAAAATTCCAACTGTGAATAGTCCTGAGCACTTCCAGAGCCTCTTCATCTCTTCCGACTTGCAGAAGGTATTTAGGACTTTCCGGAAGGAAGAAAAGAGCTACGCATGCTGATAGAGTCGGCGCGGAGCTGATCAGGATGAACAATCTCCAAGGTAGGAACTCGAAACCGAAGATGTTCCAAGAGAATTTAAGAGGAAGCACAGCCCAAGCCATGCAGGGTAGCAGGAAAATGGAGATTCCGATGAAGATGCAGGATACCATTATGCTAGTCTGTCGATGTTTCATCGCCAGGAATTCTCCCATGTACGCGAAAACTGTACCAGAAGCGCAAGAAATCCTGCGAATTATAAAATTTAAATAATTTAATTTAAAAGATTGAAACAACTTACGTTACTCCATTCAGGAATCTGAAGATTAAGAATAGCCATAAATATGGGGAAAGGCAAGAGCCTAAGCTGAAGAGAACAGTGAGGAAAAGAGTGTAAATAAGGCAGTTCTTGCGACCTTTGGTGTCGGAGACGAAGCCCCAGACGAATTGCGTGGTCATCACGCCGATGAAACCAATGGACGTTAGTAACGATTTGTCATCGACGGATAAATCTAAATCGCATTGTGCTGCTGGAAGTATGTAACCTATAGAGTAACACTCGCTGGTTACTGCATACAGGATCAATCCGCATGTTAGGATGAGGAACATATGGAATTTGCCGAAACCTTTAAAATAATGGTAAAATTATGAACGAATTTAAAATAACTAATTTAATTTTACCAGTCTCTTCAAGAGCATCTTCTATATCGGTCGATATGAAGTCAAGTTTGGAGTCTTCGTTTTTGGGATTACTATTGACTACGTTTAATTGAATAGTGGATATCTCCGATTTCTTATCCATCCGACATTCGATGCTGAGACCATCCTCTTGATTTCCGTCATCTTCCGCACCTGAAAATATAAATTATTGTTAACTAATAGTTTAATGACACATTACGAAATAATTTTACTTTGGCCCATTTTGCGTGCCGACTCTGTGACGAATGCTAGAAATCGGTCCCGGCTTTTCAGACTATTTAAGATATTTGAGACGCTTGAGTGACGCGTTTAGACTGTTTGTTTATAGTAAATCCGTAGTATTAGGTGGTCGCATTGAAGATAACAATTAGCGTGGCGTGTAGAAACTTTCGACGGTATCTTTGTAAGAATGTAGGCGAAAACTGTATCGGACAATTGTAATATAAAAACTTATTAAAAATAGCGCGACTCGCCGTAAACTCTTGGCAAATATTTGTGTATCTAAAACCAGAATTCAACAGGTAAAGAAAAGAGGAATTGTGTATACGTTGTGAGATCTTTTTTTTTCGTTTTGTAATTTGATGTAAGATTAAGGTGGAACACAACAAAATGCAATATTTTGTAAGATTTTGATACGGCGAAGTCTAATTCCAATCTGTTGTTACTTGGGAATGCGTCTACCTTTATATTCAACTGATATTTACGTAAAAAAGTATTACGTCATTTTTTGCATTTAACGCAGTTTCTATACTTTCTCGTTGCGTTAGTTTGCACATGTTGACCTAAGTCCTAAGCTATTTTTGTATATGCAAACACAAAGTATATATTGTCTGTTTAATGCACGTAGTTAAACAAAAACATATATTTTTCATGTTATTTTAAATTTTCCGCAATTTGCATAACGCAAAATAATAAACATTTTCATGGTAAAACTAAACTAATTTTAACTATTTTTTTATTTTGATATATATTTAAGAAATATATATTATTTTTATATTCGCATTATTGGATATAATTGTTATAAAATAGATTTATATTTAATTTTACCTTAATTTATAAATCATATGGATTGTTTTGTTAGTGATTTACTAAATATAGTGATATAAAACCGTTTGAAAGTATATTCATTTTGGAAAATCTAAAAATGTAAGTTTTTAAATGGGGGTAGTTCGTTTTCATCCCTGTGGTTATAAGTGAAAACGAGGGAACATTCCAAAAATGAAACTCCTCTTTCATGTCCTGCTACCCTGCTATGCAGGCTATTGACGCTCTATCTGTGGGCAATTTATTTCCTATAAAAGGGTGGAGAGCTATTAAAGATAATAGTCTAGTTAATGCAATAGTCGCAGTATCAATTCCGAGCTAAACTTAATTGAGGCCGAACCGTTTAAAACGTACCCACGTGCACGTTCGTATTGATCCGTCGGGGATGGAAAGCTCGCACCCTGCAAGCACATCCTGCCGGGTGCTGCAATCCTGCTACTCGAATTTCCCTAGAAGATACCTAACTGCGACCTTTTTCTCAAGTTGGAAAAGGAAAGCGTCCGACCATTTTCTTCCACCCGTCTATCTATATTTTTCAACCCACGAGTATTTTCCCTTGAATTATTCTTATTGATTTTGGTGCGCACCCGTTGTTTCCTTACGTCCCTCGACATCATCAATTCGACAATAATTGTTGTTTACATTCCGTGCCAATAACCTTGATTTTCTAGCCGTTACAGATGATTTATCTGGATAGGAAATCAATTGCCGTTTTTACCTTTCCCACCTGTCCGAGCGATTCCTATATAAATGAGTCCCTGCAATTTTTCCCACTCATTTCAATCCTCGCCCTTTGACAGCTATTATTGCTTTTATAACGAGAACCTTCATACATTAACGACTGATCAGTAGTGATAAAAATAACATAATATACTATTATAATTAACTCAAGGATGAATACAAAAAACATGTATATATCAAAAAGCTTCATAGACAAAGGGCACGACTACAGGAGCGTCGATTTAGATACTGCATTAGAGTTAACAGGTGATTAAACCAATAATAAATTAAATATCCTTTAAAAAAAATCTTGCAGGATATGGAAAGTTTCATTATAAAGTAATTGCTGTTAGTGCAATCTGCTTATTAACGAACGGATTCCAAAACGGTCTCCCGTCGTACGTGTTTCCATCAGCTGAAAGCTCTCTGAAAATAACTTCCGTGCAGATCGGCTTTTTGAACGTGGCTTTCCAACTTGGCGGTATTTCCAGTGCTTTCCTTTGGGGATCTTTGGCCGATTCTTATGGCCGCAGGAAAATCCTGATTATGACATTAATCAGCGATTTCCTTGTAACAACAGTATGGTCCTGCATCTCCGATTATCGCGTGATAATCGTTTGCAGATTCTGCAACGGTTTCTTAATTGGAGCTCCGGGAACAATAGTTTTTAACTATTTAGCTGAATTCCACGCGGCGAGGATTCGTTCCAAGAGTGTTTGCTATTTGGGAGCGGCTTTCACCTTGTCCTGGCCTTTGCTCCCCGCAATCGCATATTTCATCCTGCCATTGGATCTTCAATGCGAGTCGTGGCGTGTATTTGTTTTCCTGCTGGCAATACCTGAGCTGTTAACCGGTTTATGGTTGATTCGCATGCCGGAAACTCCGAGGTATTTGGTTAACACGGGTCAAGCGGAAGAAGCTTTGATTGTTTTGAAAGCAATGCACCGGGATAATCGGGGATCCGAGTTTAGTATCAAGTGTTTGAGGAGCGAGAGCGAGGTGAATGATCGCGGTAAACTTTCGGTGATTTTTAAGAATATGCTGAAGCAGCTGAGAAGACTTTTTCGGTCGCAGACCGCCAACGTGACCGTTTTGATAAGTTGCATAATGTTTTGCAATATGTTTAGGTGATTAATTTATAAGTTAATTAAATATAAATTAATTCGTTTATTTGCAGTTATATTGGTTTGGGATTGTGGCTTCCTGAATTGTTACTGCGCTTTCAATATTTTGAAGCGAAATTTCCGAACGATACTTTTACGGTGAAGCGTTTGGCTTCTATGACGTTTGATGAGGACAAAGTGTTTGACTTGACACTGTTTGAAAGCACTTTGTTGATTGGCGCTTGTTGCGTGATGGGCAATTTTATATCTGGTTATTTTACTGGGAAAGCTCCTCAGAGGTTGGTGCCTGTGCTGACGATGGCTTTGGGAGCGATTGCTTCCGGCAGCATTTACTTTTTAAGATCGTCTTGGGAGAATTTGGTGGTAGCTTGTCTATTTCAAGGGGCTATGGCTACGGGAAACGTGGCTGTAGGTAGTGTAGCTGTTGAGTTAATTCCGAGCAGCGTAGCCGCTGTAGGGCTGTGCTTTGTTATCTTAATTGGAAGAATTGGAGCTATGGTTAGTAATTTGATATTTGGATTATTCATGGATACGAGGTGCGAGCTGCCGATATTCCTTGTGTCTGGGATATTGCTTTTAGGCACAATTTTATGCTTGTTTATACCGGGAAGGAAGAAAAAGGTGACGTGGCTGGGGAGCAACAAGTTGCACATCGACATTGCTGTTATATCGGAGGACAATGTGTAGCAGCTGCCGTTTGTAAATGGGGCGAGGGTGGTTTTGGCCTCTTTCGTTTCCTATCATCCTGATGCAATTTTTCCATGGCGCCGCGACGCTTCGCCCCAAAAGGTCAGGGTCAACGTTGGTCGGCGTCGTTCCAACCCCATCGCAGCTCTCACCCTTCATAAAATCCTGATAGTTTTGACCAAATGCGCCGCAATTTTGCGACTCCTCCCGTTTCAAATTCAACCCTTCGCACCAACGCCTCTAACTTCCACGTATCTTATTTAATCCTGATACCATTTTCAGGCGCGCCCTGAAACCGTGGCCCAAAGGGCTGACATCTTGAAATCGTTGTAAGCGGACGAAACGCGTTCACGCTCTTGCTTTAACCATTTATATAATAACAATGAAATATAGAATATAAATCAAATAATTTATTTTATTATTAATACAGCTGTCATTAATTATTTGATCTTTTGTATATTCCTACATTTTAATTTATTATTTGTAAATATAAAGCAGACAAGGGTATTTTCTTCACCTGCGGTGCATTCATAATTTCCTGGTCCTGAAATTTGGGGCGTCATGACGGAAATTTTCTCATTGTTCCGGTGAGCGCTCTTCCGGTTCCTGGTTTCCGGGTTACAAATTTAAATATCGAGACGATGCTGCGGTGGAAAATTTAAATCCCCCATCCCCAATTTTAAAGTCTTGAAAACGTGGAATCCGGGGGTTGCAACCCCAGCGACCGATCCACTCTTCTGCGCTCTTGGTGACGTTTCACCCTGGATATCACCCTTCGCATTCCGCGCATATTTTAAATTGCCTCCAACACTAGGGATCAATAACCACTGCAGAACTATTACATAATTTTATTTGATTATGATTTGTCAATATATTTTAAATAAATAATAAATATAAAAATGTATACTTAATTTTGTTTATAAAATCAATACGTATGCTTTTATTTCATAGAATATTCCATAATCTAAAACTTTAAATAAATAATATTAATAATAAACCAAATTCATTTTTCTTTAATTGTTTAGAAAATTTAAAAAATGTGTGATATTAGATAAAATTGAAATTAGATTAAATATCTAATAATAAATAAATCTAGATTTACGTCACTTCGGTTTATTTAAATGCAAATTACAATTATAATGTTTAAATCAACAAAATAATTATTATTTTAAAATTTAAAATCAAATAATATTTCTTTTTTTAAATTTATTTATTTTATTATTACATGTAGATAAATACAAATATATACATGTAAGCATTTTGAAACCTAAAATAAAATATTTTTTATATTTTTTTACATCTTCCAATTTTCATCATAAATGTATGTTATCTAAGCAAATTCCATCCACTGCGAGGATTTCTTATCAATATTTTGTTGGTAGATTGCTGCACTTGAAGTCCCATGAAGTGGACTTGATGAATTTAGTAATCCATACTATACTATAGTATTAGGTCTATCAAACAAAGTGTTTGAAAATTCATATTCATATTGAAGTTCAACTTAATTTAAATAATTTCCCATTAACAATCTCTGCTTCATGGGCTTTAACATGAAGTCTGGGCTATAATTTTTTTTGTAGCCTACATTATAGACTTTTCTCATCTGTGCCCTGCTACATGGTATTTCATACCATCTTCTCCCGAATCAGTTTTACCTGATCTTCCTTCATTCCTTAAAAAATACACAAATTGAAACCATTCTTCACTCTCACTGTGCTCGCTCTTGAGCATCTGAAATAGAGTCATGAGTTGACAATCGTAGAAAACGGTTGAAGTTGGTAGAAAGCAGCGACCAAGAGGTACAGTCAGCCGAGGTGTTCGCTTAGAGGAAAGCAATAAGTAAGTTCGGATTTTGCTGTTGAATTCAGGAAGAGTTCTTCCAATACGTCCAAAAGGAAGTGGCGTCCAGGATCTCACACGTTGAAACCCACACGAGTGGTACTTATATAACTCGATCTACACGTTTGTCGTCTTATAAATTGGTGCACTTGAAAGATTGATTAAATTAACAAAGAAATTTTGAATTCCACGTGGAAGTGCAGTGTGAAATCTTTTTATCATCGTGTATCACGTTTTATCGGTACTATAGAATATTTTATTTTTTCTTTTCTTTTGAATTATTATAATATTTTTGGGACTATAGTATTTTTTTTTTCTTTTTATCAATTTTGAATTATAATTTTTATTTGCTGCAAAAATGGATGCACGCTTACTCGCAAAGCATGAATTGAAATACGAGTTAGAAGTTAGTTTTTGAGCATTTAACTATTCGTGAGCTCTGTTAGCTCTGGAAGTTAACGAGGAGTTAAAAATGATAACTTTTTCATCATTTAACTGGTACGAAGTTGAATGAGTTGGTATAAGATGGTGTAGAAGGAGAAAAGGAAGAATATGTAGAAGAAGCAAACAAAGAAGATGGAGATAAAGAAGAGTTGTTTGTAGAAAAAGAAGGGAAGGAAGAAGGAGAGGAACTTGAAGAAGTGGATGTAGAAGAAGAGGAGGACGGTATAGAAGAAGCATAGGAAGAATATGGAGAAGAAGAGTAAGTTGTAGAAAAAATATTATTATGATATTGATGACAAAGTTAGAGTTCTTCCATCTCGTCCAAAAGGAAGTGGCGCCTAGGATCTCACACGTTGAAACCTACTGTGAGTGGTACTTATATAAGGCGACCAACATTCGTGTCGTCTTATATTCTTTAAACGAATATTTTAATTATAATGTTTAAAAAACAAAATAATTAGAATTATAGTTTAAAAAATAGCTTTGTGAATATAAAATCAAACAAAATAAGTTTATTTTAAATTTATTTATTTTATTATTAAATGTAAAAAAAATACATGTAAGCATTTTAAAACCTAAAAGAGAATAATTTTTGTGTATCTTCCAACTCAGAAAATTCTATCAAATGCGAAGATTCCTTATCAATATTTGGTTGGTAGATTGAACTTGGAGCCTTTTACAGTAGAATTTGTAAATTTGTTATACGTATAATTCTTAAATCGATAAAATAATGTGTTTGTAAATTCATAATTCAAGCGACTTTAGTCATCAGGTTTAACATGATTTCCCATTAACAATCTCTTCCTCATAGGCTTTAAGATGGAATCTGGGCTATAAAAAAATATGTATATAACTTACATTATAGATTTTTCTGCGTTACAACTTGTTTGTTTTTTTTTGTTAGTTTTTTTTTGTCAATTTTCTTGCTAATTATTGGCATCGTTGTTCTAGATAAATGCATCTAATTCAAATGCTAGTCCAATACTGATTTAATTTTTTTTGCACATGCATTGTATATATTGTCTGAATACTTTATTCAATTATATAATATCCTTTGGCAGCTGCACAAAAAAATGTATTAATTTTATTACAGCCAATTAATTAATAGAATTTGCGAAATTCTAACTAAAAGTACTGTTTTATTGCTCTAATAAAATAAAAAAAAATCATTTTTACCTGAAATTGATGGATTGATGAATGGATTTATTGTATATTTGTTGAAATTAGTATATAAATAAATATTAAAAATTGTGTATTTAAAATTTGAAAGGGTTAGTAGTTAATTCGACTAACCCTTTCAAATTTTATTTAAAAAAATATATTTGAATGATTGAATATATTTTTTAAATTACAATATCTCTAAATTTATGATTGCGGTTTATTGTTTTTCGATTTTAAAGTCCTCGATTTGTCCGGTTTCAAACAATCTGGGATATAAGCTGAATCGATTATTCTAAACTTTTAGTAAATAGTCTTTTGTAACACTTATTATTTAATAATATTGTAACAATAAATAACAAAAATAAAAAATAAACTTAATGTAATATATTTAATTTATTAATTAATAAAATACTTAATTATAATAACCGATGCTTTGCAAGGTAATGCATCGGTACTTGAAAGTTATACTAATTAATAAATAATGGATAATAAATACAGTCATATCTTAAATTAACTTAATACATAAACCACCTATGTTGGTGGTTCGTTTCCTCCTTCAGGATTTCCTCTATGTTGGTCCATTCGTCTCCTATTGTTCCTTCCTGGTATCAATTTATCGTAATTGAGTTTTTGCAGCCGTTTAGCTTTAACTTAATATAATAACACAATAATTAAAATAAAATAGTATTTAACTGCTGCAAGTTATTATTTTTTTATGAAGATTATATAAAAACGATTTATTTTTGTATGTGTTCAATATCATTATTATTAATATTGATATAAACACTGCGAGTATTCATGAATAAGTGCTGAAAATCAGAGTTTTCTCCTGAAAGTTCTGCTCTTCTGGTATCGACGTTTCCCTAAAACGCTTAAAACTAAATCGGCGCAAATTTGGAAGCTCTCTCTAAATGTTCACCGTTTATAACGTAAACTGCCTTTATAAACCCCGATATAATAATATAGCCGTTAAACGCATTACGTATAAACCTGCACCAATTGTGAAACAATTAGTAGCAACAATAGCGTCGAACCCCTCGGTCTCGATGAAAGCGCCGGGCTCGATAACTCCTCGTCTTTCTGATCTCTTGTTACTCTCGTCGGAGCAAAACGCTTAACGCTGAATTATAAAAGGCATTTTAACGTTAATAGTTGCTAACAGCCAACAACGCTCGAATGGATTCTAAAACGTTTTCAGGTCTTGGACATTTCTCCTGTAGAAGCTGGCATCTTGGTAGCTGCGTAGCCCAGAAACGCTTAAGCGAGAATTTAGTTCCTACCCTCCACGATGATTGGTTTTTAATAGGTACGGTGGATGCGCCGGTATCTATAACAATTAAGTTTAACTAAACACTATGAACTAAATTTGTTTGTTAAATGCCTTTTAAATGACTGCAGCAGCAAGATTCCTCTTCGTTCTTCTGCTTTCTTGGTAGTTCTGCTTCCCAGAAACGCTTAACTTCGAATTGACTGACGAAATCCTTCACTCCTATCAATGTTGTTAGCAAATTGAATCATTTAATAATACATTTTATTTAATACACCGTACCGACACCGTTTGGTAGAAACGTTTAGGAATTTCTATCCACCTACTCTACTTCCTGTTGTCTTGGTACCTTTGCTTCCCCCAAACCGCTTACTGTTTAAAACGCTTACTTACAAAATAAATATAATTAATTCTATATCTTAATTTATACATAAATTATAGAAAATTATTTAAAATGAAGTTTCAATTAATTCAAACATTTTATAATTAAATTTACTAATTTCGAATAATTAATGTAATTAAAAAAAAGTTACTAGCTAATATAACTATATATAATAAATAGTATTAATTAATACCATTATTTATTAAAAACGATCCTGAAAGCAACAAATTAAGAAAAATGTAAAAAAGTGTTTTTGGTATTCATTTCTAATAGAAAATTATTTACTGCATGTTACAAGGAAAATAGTTTCTGTCAAATTTTTATTTTATGATGAACACAATATTAAAACTTAAAAAAAGTTAATTCACAATTGTATATTTACATATTACTTGCCAAGTACTTGTGACTTTGATAGAAGTAACTCTTAATTAAAAAATTAAGTATAGTAATTCTATACATGTTATTTTTTACAAAAAAATGACGTTTATTGTGATAAGAAAATAATATCCGTTGGGACGTGGATAATATTTGCTGTTAAAAAGTAAAGAAGTCGTTTAGGGTAAAAGTAAAAGTGTAATTATTTATATTTCATGCATTATTTGAAAATAACCAGTGGTTTTGTGTCATTAATTATTTGATTATTTATTATAATTTCTAGAATAATCAGTTTAATTTACAGATCTACAAAAATTAATTATGTTTACTATTTTTTCCATTTGGCTATTGACAATTTTTGTACAGAAAATTATTTATTTTATAACCACCGAGGTATGGTTACTTCTGATAATAAAGCTTCAGAGTTTGTATTTGTCTGAAAACTTTGATGATTTTTGGAAGGAAGTTATTATGAAATGGTTAAATGAAATTTAGCGATAAATATAGACAAAAGTTGTAAGAGTTAAAAAAATAGTAATCTAGTATAAACATGTTGATGAAAAGATTGAAGAAATTTATTGAATGCTGAAGATATATAAAATCTTGTTAGCTAAAAATTAAGACGAAATTATAGAATTTTTTCAGAAAATCTAAACAATCAAAGATTAAAAAAAGTGCAAAAAACGTTTCTTTAAAAAAATATTCTTATTTGATAATAAAAACGTCCTTCAGAATGTGATGGTTTGGAACCGATCAATACTGTTGTGGGTTGGAAGGAGCATCACGATTTTCACGCGGAAAACTGTATGCCTCCTGCATATCATGTTATCTTGGTAATTTCGTTTCCCCCAAACGCTTAAAACTAAAACGGCGGAAAGCTCTAGCTTTAAATATACCCACCACTCCCAACAATTTACGTAAATTCGATATTAAGAGCAATTGGAAAATAATGCAGAGAATACATTTCACCGCCTATCGGAAACTCATTTTCCGTTCCCCTCAAATGATGTAAAATTAATTGTTGCATTAATTATATAACAGCGCTTTCGTTGCACAACCATCTCTTGGAATTTCTGTTCACTTAGTACTCGGGTTTTCCACAAACGCTTAATATTGAAACGAGGGAATTTAAATGTTTTCGAGCTAAATTTTACGTTTAAAATAACATTTGTATGGCACTACATAGTGCATTTAGAGTTAATTTGTATTGCGTGGGGTTAATAGAGCTCTGGATATGCATAATTATCGTTTTTTAATGATTTATAAATTGAGGGCGAAAGCAGGATTTTCCTGCGTTTCCTCCTACATTTTCTACTGTCTTGGTAGCGCAGTTTCCCTAAAACGCTTAATTCTGCATTGCGTTGGATCCTCATCAGCAATGCGGAAAATGGGTTTTCCTCTATTAACTTTAATGACTGCTGATGATACGGATATTGTGGATGCGCGGGGTAATTTGTAACTAAACGGTCGGGAAAAGCTCGTGTATGCCTCCTGCAAGTTCTGTTATCACGGTATCCCGCTTTCCCTAAAACGCTTAATATTGAAACATTTAAAGGGAAAAGCTCTGTTTTTCTCCCAAAACCATTTATAATATTATCCTGGCTTCAGAAACCACCTCAACATCATGCGTTCCCGATGACGAACTTTCACTGCACTTTCTATCTACCCTCGGCATAAGGGAGAATGTTGAAAATATGGGGTTGCTCCCTTCGGACAATATTCACGATACTCATTGCAAGTCCTGCGGTCCTGCTCGAAATTTGGACCGGCGTTCTGACGCCCCGCTTACGTAGACTTTTGAATTAATTAGAAACGTTTTTGTTTATAGTTTTTAAAAATTTGTGATTCATTATTATTTAAAATAATTTTAGTTGGCTAGAAAAATGTATTAATATATTATGAAAATTTCCAAAAAAAGTTGAAGATATTCGTGATCTCATGGTATAATATTTGCTAAAACATATTTCTAACTTTTCTTTTGAGATTTACTGTTTAAATAAATAATAAAGTTTCCGTTGTTATTTAATTAAATTTTTATTATTTCTAATTATTATTATCCTATGAAAAATATGCGTATATAATAATTTCAGATTCTGATTTTGTCCATTCAATATAGATTTTAGAGTATTTGAATTAAACAAAATATTTTTTACATTGTATTTATATAGAAAATATACTTACTTTCCCGAAATATGTAGGCCAACGGTCCATGTTTTATAAATATATGAGATATAAATAACAAGCTTTGTGTTGACTTTTCAGTAACTTTAAATTTTCCAGAATTTTAATGGAATTCAACAGAAATAAACGTATGACTAGGTTTATTTGTGTTTTCAAGTGGTAAATAATATACGCGTTAAGTCGAGTTCGTCTTTTCAGTTGAAAGAAAATCTGACGTTGATGATAATAATAAGTTGTGAAATGACTATGCGTTTCGTATTTTAATGCTTTAAAATCTATCAATATAAAATCAAATTCGCTTAGGCTAAGTTAAAAATTCTTTATTCTTCTTTCTTGTCGCTGCTGGAAGCTTCCGGTGTCGTGGATGTCTCGGAGGTGACCGTTGTTTCCGGAGTGGCAGCAGGACGATTTTCGTTCAGGATGTCTCTCGCCAATTCCCTTTCGCTGTATCTCTCTCTTAAAGCGTTGAAAAGACACAGTTGAGTCTCGTATTCCCTCTTCAAATCTGCATTCATCCTGATCATGTTTTCCAGCTTCTGGTGAACCAACGTCTGACGCTCCTTCTCAGCATCTACTTTGGCATTCATGCAATCAATCTGATCCTGCAAATGCTTGACTTCGATACTCCTGATTTCCAGCATGTTCTTCGTGATGGAAACAACATCACGCATAGACGCCACCTGCGCGTTCAGAGCTTCGATCTGCAGCTCTTGGTTTTTGCAGATCTTCGTCTTCTCGAAGATCATGGCCTTAGCTTTGGTCAGGATCTCTTCGCTGTGTATTTTCATTTTGTGCACCTCGTTGGTCTCGGAGTTGTGCTGTACCGCCTTCTTGTTGGCTTCGGCAAGCTCCAATTCCAATTTGCTGTTGAGCTCTTTCAACTCTTTGCATTCTTGGATTTTAGCCTAAGCATTTGTTCCATTAATTCTACGCCCCAAATAAAAAGATCTCTCTCAGTACATACCGCTAAACTTGCTTCAATTTGACCGGCTCCTTCCATTTTCTACAATTATTGCAATTCTTTCTACGTGAATTAACTTTCTTTCACTGCGCTTCACCTCAGGATCTTCGCTTTACTGCCGTCAATATAAGCCGAGCACTGGACAAATTCCCAAATATAGAATTCAAACTGTGTTGAAGCGTGTTAAATCGTACTAAAACTAAAAATATAATTAGAATGCAGATGATCTTTACGGTGTATTTTTAGCCGGAGTCGCAGTAGATTTCAAATTTCCCGCGCCGCGCACCCCGAACATCTATCCTATTATTTCTAATTTCAACAATAGCCGGATTATAAATTATTTGTTGATTTTAAGCTAAAATTAAACTAAAACTACTTTTTGTTTAATTTATTTTGACAAAATTTGTCAAAGTGCAAACATGCGTGCTTCTTTCATAATCCTGTGACATGAGTGTCATGAAATAAAAGAGATAAATTCGGGTGCAATTTTCGTAGAAGGAAAGGAAATTTTTCTTAAGTCAGGATTATAGTAAGTATTTTGTATCTGCTTTCAAGTGAATCACTTTAATTTATTACTAACATTCGAAATAATTATACAACAATAATTTTAGGTTAAGATTGTTGGACTTGCATAATGGAGGAATACACAAGAGAACCTTGCCCTTGGCGTATTGTTGATGATTGCGGGGGTGCATTCACCATGGGTTTAATTGGTGGAGGTGTCTTTCAAAGCATCAAGGGTTTCCGTAATGCCCCATCCGGATTCAACAGAAGACTGGTAAATATTCCTAAAGAATTAATATAAAAACAGCAATTAATGCTTTAATTTTAGATTGGGTCAATGACAGCTATCAAACAAAGGTCCCCAACAATTGCTGGTAACTTTGCTGTTTGGGGTGGATTGTTCTCCACCATTGATTGTGCTTTGATACATGTCCGCAAGAAGGAAGATCCATGGAACTCCATCATCAGTGGAGCAGCAACTGGTGGTATTCTGGCAGCAAGAAATGGAGTCTCTGCAATGGCTGGCAGTGCGTTCATCGGAGGCGTCCTATTAGCTTTAATTGAAGGTGTTGGTATTTTATTCACCCGTCTATCTGCTGAGCAATTTCAGCCACAGCCTCCAGTTTTTGAGGACCCCACACAGCAGGCACCCTCCGGAGGTCTTAATTTCCAATAAAATTGTACAAAATATTTTTGTTAGAGTTTGTGCTGTGATTTATCTCTTATTTTTTGCTACTTGTTATACATGGAGTATCTGACTACTTCCTCCACGAATGACACTCATTAATAATAAGAAACCGATTCCAAGTAGTTAGTGGATTTATTTTGCTGCTCTGCAAAACCATTTGCAAAATTGTATCCGCATTGTAGTATAATAATATAAAGTTTATTTTAAAATATTTGCGCGTTTTCTTATATTGTTAAATTGGTTGCATAAATATATAATTGGGGGGAAAAGTTATGAATTTCTTTTGCAAGTTACATGATCTTTCGAGTTAGCTGAAGATATGAAAAGATGGCAGCACTTGCAATGGTAAGCACTATGGCGGATGTTGATTCATTTTAAAAAAAATGGGAAAGGAACGAAGTATTACTTGTGGAGTTTCTCACACAGAAACAAATTCATTAAACTTTACGAAAAGTATAGATTTGCTGTTTTAAGGTATTTCTAGATATTATTTACTGTAATTAAGGTTTTAGATCTCCCAGTTGAAGGTTATAATAGTAAACATTATACACAACTTGCTTCTAGAGAAACTCTGGTTAAGCATGGACAGACTCACGAAGATACTTATAAATGTGACTATTGCAATAGTATCTTCATTAAGGACTCACACCTGAAAAAGCATATGAAAGTTCATATGGGTATGGTACATTAACTATTTCGATTTAGTTTAATTTAAGTTAGATTTGTAGCTGAATATGTACATGAATGCGTATTATGCGAAGAAAAGTTTAAGAGTATTCCTGCTTTACGATACCATATCAATGTTCATGTGGAGAGCAAAGACAACAAGTGCAGCTTTTGCGGGGCAACATTTCCAGAGAAGCTTCTACTGAAGCAACACATTCGAATACACCAAGGTTAATATTTAACAATTTTATATTATATGTTTTTACTGAATTGATTATTTAAGATCAATTTCCATATGTATGTGAGCTGTGTGGTAAAAAGTTTAGAAGCTCTTCTGCTCTGAAATATCACATTGAAATTCACGTCTCAGAACATAATTTGAGATGCAACTTCTGTGAAGCTATATTTGATGATAAATTGTCATTGAAACAGCACATAAAGTTTCATAAAGGTCATAGAGTTGCATTGAATGAAATGTTGGCATTTATAAATTGTTTTTTCTTCTAGATGAGTTCCCTTTCCAATGTGATATTTGCAGTGAAAAATTTAGGAGTCCTCCAGCATTGAAGTACCATAGAGACAATCATCAGACAGCTCTGAAATGCTCAATTTGCAATGTAAAATTTATGGAAAAAATTACATTAAAACAACACATGAAGTCGCACAAAGGTAAAACATTTATTTCTTATAAACACAGAATAATAAATTAAGATTTTTATAGATGTGTTTCCATATCAATGTAAAATTTGTAATGAAAAGTTTAGAAGTGCAGCAGCTTTAAAGTATCATATAAATACTCATAATGTGGGCTATGGTTTTGTGTGCAATTTCTGCAATCGGGATTTTAATACAAAACTAGATTTGAAGAAACATATTAAAAGTCATATAGGTAAGTGTTCTCTTTTGTGTATCACAATAATTTTTTCTTACTATAATCTGAATGTTACAGATCAATTTCCTTTTCAATGTGATATGTGTGAGAAAAAGTACAGAAGCAATCCAGCTCTGAAATATCATTTGAAAACTCACTTTAGGCAATAGGTTTCGTATTTGAAATGGGAAACATTTAATTTTTATTTTGTTGAATATATTATTTTGTTAATTATATTATTTTTATACTGGTTTTACTTTATTTTTTTAATGAGTCCTGATTATCACAAATTAAAATAGAATTAAGAAATTAATTGCAATTTATGTAAAATATTCATCTTTTAATTCAAATTGTGTTAAAGCAGAATATTTTTTAATTTCAATTTTAACTTGAAGTATTTGTTTAGTTTTAATATTAATTTTACCTAATATTTTGATAATATTTACATTCATATTTGTATTAAATTCATAATTGGACAAATTTTGTAATTGTATTTATTAAGAATATCGGATTTTATGACTACCTTAACCTACATTTTTTGATGTAAAGTATAACGATTAGAATTATATAATTTTGTGGAAAGTGGTAGTGTTAACTGAATCAACTTCGTGTATGAGAATATCAGGTGATCTTCACGTCTACTCATTTTGGTAGATGACTATGATTATAGCTGGTTATAAAATTGCCAACATTTTTGTTTAACTTTAGAAAATAATAAAAATATTTACACTAATTATCATTTTTATTAAATCATACAAAAACCCTTCAAATTTTTATTAAAATTTTATTGTGATACATCGTTTAATTTACAGATTTCAGTAATTCAACCCAACAAAGTTAGAACTTTTCTTTTGCAGAAACGAATGAAATTTGTCGTCTCTTATTGCCGTCTCTTCTTATGTCTACATATTCACATAATGTTATTTAGGTTTTGACTAAGCTCAGCTTTTACCTTCTAAAAAAATATATATGAAATGAATTGTTTAAAAATAATATTTTTATTACAAAATTGAAACGTTTTCAATATCTTTTAGCTCCTTTTTAAATCGTTAACATTTTTTCGGCAGGATTTTCTTTAATTTCATGTTTATTTTCTATGTCTTTCGTTGCTAGGAAAGTTAAGAAGTCTAAACCTTCAACTGAAAAACTATCATATAAAATCCATTTTGGAAACCTATTGACATCTGGATAAATTCATTTCTAATTTCTTAGAAGTTATTTTCTTTCAACAATATTTGTTTCTGTCAAACTAAGAATTTTTAATGACTTTCTTGTAAAAACCATAATTTTTAAATCCTTTTTTAATAGTGAAATTGTTCCAAAAAGCTAAAAAATGTCCAGTTGATTAAAAATGACTTAAAAATAATCAAATATTGTGAAATTCCTTATAATCGGTAAAAAGTCCTGCTGTTACTTGTTACTAGTTGATTTTACAATCATTGCTTTAGTTCAGCTTGATAAAATTTGCTTGTACGTCTTCTTACAATTTATTATGACAGTTCTATTGCTTCTCATTCATGAATTGAAATTGACAAAATACGAAATTAAGTTCTGTATATTTAGGTAATTGCTATTCAACTCTATTATTTAATTAATTGTTAGTATAGTTAGGTAATTCGCTAATATGAATATCTTCTGTATGTGAATAAAAAAAGCCATATAAATACATATAACTTAGTAAGATATTTATTAAAATATTACATTTAGAATATATAGTGTTCAATATATTGTACAATAATTACAACCTACTTTACTAAAGTTTAATTTATTTATTATATAAACCTTTAACTAATGGTACAATATTTACACATCCATATGTTACACATTAACAGTTATATAATTATTAATAAACATTTAAAGCAAATTAAAGATAACAATGGATTGAAAATAAACATATCTTACATATGTGTAATATGTGTACGGATATGCAGTGAAATGTATGCGAATATACTACAGTACGAATATTATCCAGCTGGTCCAAACTACGAGGTAAACTCGTAAAGTTTACAATGCGTTTACGTTTCTACTTTTTTTTCTTGTGTGGGAAAAAATATGCAGTAGGTGGTTTTAAGTCGAGGATAAAGCTTGTCATTTCATTGAGGAAAATTCTGCTCGGGGTAGATTTTTCATTATTCAGGACGCGTTTGGTAAAGCTCGGCTTTACGCAAACATCCACAACTTAGTTGCTGCCGGGACATTAAATTTAATTTACTGTTGCTCGGATTCTGAAAAGTGAGTAAATATGAACTGAACTGCTGCAGGTCTTTCAGCAGCAGCAGCAGCAGCAGGAAACCTGATACACACACATACCCGAGGGGGATCAGTTATGGAATACGTAATGATTTTAATTAAATATATGCTTCCAGTGCGTGGTAACACCACAACCTCCAGCTAATATTAAACGTATTGTCTAGTAAATGGGGACCTAATCTATGGGCTCTCAATGGCCTCGGACAAAGGGCAAGGGAATGATTTGTGGGATAACCGGATCCGGGTTGTGCTCCTCCTGGTCCTCGGGTCAGCTGTCCGGGTCTATGACGAGGGTGTGGGCATGAGTTAAGGCCGTCCACAGCGGGGATCTGCACGTTACCAACAAAGAATGAAACAGAATACACACAAACATTGATCATTTCGTGAAACTTTCAGGCGTTTTCTGGAAGCGTTCACCTATCTGCCGCGCAAACGGTCTTCTCTTTATGCTAGCTGTCCCTGGATTCCTGATCCGGTGTGATCATCTCGACAACGGTTGCTTCCGGTTCCGGGTCGGAGCGTTCCTCGAGGACCGTATCCAATTCCATCGAGGGGAATCCTCTGCTCATACCGCGCTCCGACCGCAACGACACAGCCCTCGAACGACCTTCGCAAAGTTAAATCATATTATTCACATTCTACTAAACATCAAAAGCATTATGTCATTGTCAGTTTATCCCCCAAATTTGTATATAACAACAATGTACTCATTAATTTTGAGAAATGCAGTGAATCCACAACGCAAAGTTAAACAATATAGTTCCATCTACCCACATTTGCATAGAATAATAATGCATTCAGATGCAAATAAACACATGATTTTTGATTATTACGAAACTTTAAAAACTTAATCGTTTTGTTGAAATGCCCAACATATTCGTTTGTAGTTGTACTACAACCCTATTTCTAATAGTATATCATCAGTATTGACTCAAGATGACAGCTGTCATTTTACGACCCATAGGTTGAGAAACGCTGTTAAAGAACATAACTCTATAGGAATTCTGTCTAGAGTTTTCAACGATTTTGACGTCTGTCAAAATATTTGAAATATGTAAACTCTATTGTTTTTTGTGGTGGATTTCGTATATGAGATTTATGGTTTCACGGGTTGAAGTACACGAGGCTCAGTATTCCATCACATCATCAATTATAGTAAAAAATATACGTCGAGAATCCATAAATTTTTCCTAACTGATTTACTTCGACAATACCGATAACTTTATTTTTGCACAATTTACCGGTTCGGTTAACTATATGTCATTAAACATGATTTATAATTGCACAAATGTTTGTTAAATTTAACCGATCGTTACTTAATCTGTACAAATGAAATTGACACAGTGTATATAACATTTCAGATTTGAAACTACAAAATTAATCAACTTTTAATATTAACTAAGTGACATTAAAAATAATTACTAATTTCACAAACTCGTGTTAAATTGAACCGATCGTTATTTTCATATATTACTTTGAAATTTGACCAAAGCAAAAAAGTAAAAAAAGGTAATAAAGTCCATTTTAAATTTTTATTACTTATTTTGCATATGCAATTTTCAAAAAATTTATATTAGTGTTTAATAATGTGATATAACTTCTGGCCCGCGGGCCGTAGATTGCCCATTACTATACTCTATTATTATAGTTAAGGATATTATTTATATAAAGTATAGTATTTATATAAAGACAAGTACAATTAAATGGCAAGGTTATACACAACAGTTCATTTTCAAACTACATTAATCCCACTTAGGGCTTCCCCAAATTCCCTTTCGTCATCACTACTTTTCAACAATTGCTGTTTCTTAATGAAAACTTATTTCAACAAATTATTAACCTTCATGTGTAATACCATAAAAAATACATTTCAGTTTTTTCAGCACATAATTACTCTTAATTAATTATGAAACTGAAGAATAACAACGTGATTTATAAAAATGTTGGATTCTAAATTAAATTTTACAATTTTATTTTAATTTTATAATTAAAGAAAAAATAATAAAGATTATTTTTTTTATTAAACGTTTATGAATTTTGGTATAAATTTCATAACTACTTTAAAAACTTCTAATCTTCTCTTCATATTTATAATACCACATATTAACTAAGATATTAACTACTAGTTATGAGTTTCTTAGAGGTGTTCTTGTGAGCCCTCTCTAAACTTCGACATCCTATTAATTCTCTGCATAATCCTTCAAACACTCTTCGTTATGAGCTCAACATGAGTGGAAACTGTGCCTCTCTTAAATTAAGATTAGCGGAAAGCTTTTTGGAGCGACAATATTCACTTCCAGCAAAATCTCTTCTTTTATTTTCTTTAATGCAGAAAATTATCGATCTTTCATTAGAATTTTCTTTAATAATTTGTAATTTATTTCTTTTATAATACGGAAATAACGAATGAAAAATTATATAATTAATATTAAAATGGATTTAGTTACTATAAATGAATCATATATCAAGAAGCATTGAGTTATGAGTGGATTAAATGTGCGGTTTCGAATTCCGTCTCGCTAATCTTCTGCCATTCATCGAAGTAGGTCATTTTAAAGCGCCTTAAAACGGATCGAAACATTGATTTCAACGCAAAACTTTTTCCTTATATTTAATTTTTATTAATTAATTTTACTTGAAGTTTCCACAAATTACTAAAGTTGTGCAACATGTGTCAAAGATACTTGACTGGTTAATAACTTTTCTAAATTAAGACCAAATATATTGCTTTTATAACTGGTTTTCAAATTTGAAACACATTTTCTTTAAATATTCAGATTAGTTAATTTTGGTTAAGTTATATTTTTTGTCCTTATATATTATGATTCAATGAGTAAATAGGTTCGAAGCCAAAAGAAAATATATGGCTGAGTAAATAATCCGCTATTTGCGGTTTCGAATTCGATCTGATTAATCTTCTGTTATTCAACAAAACGGATGCGGAGAAAATATCGTTCGAAAAAATGTTCAACGAACATATAATAACAATGTGAATCGATATTCAGTAGCTCCCCAATGATTTGTTTGAATTTCATACAATGGAAGAGTTACATAAAAAAAAGCAATGTTTTATGGTATCAATGAATGAAAGGGCTTTAATAAAACCTAAATTGTAGAGGTTTTGATGAGTATTATAGTAAATATAGGTGAATTCAAATATATTAATAACTTGTTAACGACGTTTGTTAATTTGACATTTATGTCTTGAAATCATGTCTTTAAAACAAATACATAAATGAAATGTAATCTCTGGGATTTAAAATCGCTGGCCGCCAGTTTGCGACCTATGCTCTAAGCTACATAATACGGAAATGACATGTACTTGCTTATTTTGTACTAATCTTACTTATTACCTAACCCATAAACTACAAAACTCTAGAACTTTTCTTGTAGTATGTTGAATAACTCTTAAATTTAAAAAATAAGTCTACAACTTTTAAGGAATATTAAAATATTTGTTATAACAATTGCAAATAATTTTTGGATCCAATCAAAACTAAAAGAGTCATGTAGAAATATTTTGAGTTTTAAATATGATTTAACTTGAAAAATAAGTCTTCGTTCCGATTTATATTGGAAATTTACCGTATATTATTTTAAGTTATCGATAAAATGAATGCTGAAACTTAATGTTAAGTTCAATGTTATTTTAATGAAAACAACTAAAGTTTGGGAATGAAAGACAAAGTATTACAATAACTTATATTAAGTATATTAAAATTAAACCTTTTATTTTTGTTCATTCTATATACTTTTTTTTTGATTTTTCGCTTTGACGCAAGATGGCAGCATCTCATTTCGAGACCCATAAAAAATATAAATCGAACCATTGTTTGAGAAACGCTGGTACATAATTATTCTCAATTATTATTCATCATTATATAATTCTCAGTTATTAAAGTTCGCGCATGTACTTATTAATTATAGTTCATTAATTGTTACATAATCTATATACTATATTAGAAGTGTAGTGGATGTGAAAATCCCTTAATCATGTTGATATAACGAAATATACACAACTTGTTAATTAGTTACTTGGCAAATATGTTTGAGTCGTTAATTTGGTAAATAGGATTTTATCATTATCATTATTTTATACTTGACAAGTTACTTGTCATATGTTAGAACTGATCTTAACTTAACTTACTAAATAGTTACTTAGTTATAAAATTAATTGTTGTGAAGTATTTATTCCATTTATCTTGTAGAAGTATAAGTGATGTCTAAAGAGATGGGTAGTCTGTGTATCATATGAAATAATAATCTTAAATTCTTTATAAGTTACCTTGGAAACTGTCAATTACTTAATTTAGAACTTGTTAATAGTTTTTAAGTATAATTAAGTTAATCTTTAAGACTATGTAGTGTTTTGGAAGTTACTTGGTACTGATTACATAATATGCTAAATAACAAATGCCTTTAATGGATAGTTTCTTCATGTGAATTTGATATTTTTTCATTCAAAAAAAGTCAGTAAATAAAACCACAGTGAATAATAATAAGAATGCCACTAATTTGCTGAAATTCCATTCAGTAGGGGGAATGGACCAAAAAAAAGCATTGTTTGAAAATTAGAGAAGAAAAGGGTTGTAGATGACCGCTAATAAAACCCCCGGTGTGCAAGCTTTATTGACGGTCCTAATTTGGACTGCTATTTTTACTCTAGGATTCCCTTTTTTTCCCGCCCTACTAGAACGTACTGATTTCGGCACATTCCACCCTTTGGGAGTGTAAACGTGGACAAGTTTTACGTGCTCTCTTTTTCATTCCAATTCCTCTTTTTTATAATTTTCGACCACGCTTTCAGCCCTCAGCGATGCGGCCGTAAAACACGGAACGGTAATTGCGACTGGTGGAGTTAAATCGCGCTCCCCCACCGAGAATTTTCTAATTAAATATGCGTTTCGCGCCTTTGCATTTTATTTTTTTTCAACACTTTTTAGGGTGAAAGCGATGCGATTAAATAAAATTAAATCCACGTGGATATTGCATTTCCGGTTTATAAAAAATGTATATATATTAAAAAAAAAGTTTAGTTTGTTTGGGGGTGGTGGTATCTTAGTTACCTAGTGAGTGTATTGGGCTGTATCTGACAATAGAGAAAGTACCGTGATCGTAGTCATAGTTCCGTCTTCTCGCTTGTTCTCTGGCCATCTTCGCTCTTCTTCGTAGGCAGCAGATGACGAGCAGCGCGAGCAGCGGAAATCCTAGGATGCAGGAGATTATCGGAACGACGACCGTTTCCGGGGAAACTGAGAACATAAAGAGATATATTTCAGATGGTAAGCTTGTGATTTCTTAGGCGATTTGTAACACCTGTCGGGTATATCAGGATGGTTGGGCGTTTGTTGTGGGGCTGAGACTGCCCCGAGGCCATGACAGCAGCGTTAGCTTTGTCCGACATCCGAAACCGGAACCGGAAGAGAAGCCTGCAATCAAAATGTGAATCCATTATTAATCGATGGTTCAGTCTATAAATACACACAACCGGACAATTAATTTCGCCGAAACGTCAATTCCAAAATCGATCTGTCGGGTAACCCCTAAGGCCAAGGCACGGAGCACCTGCGAAACAATGTCCCAAAATTCACCCCATAAATTCTCAATTACATCCCATTGCAATTAATTCGCATCCCATTGAAATCTTGTTCCTAACTCTTAGATATAAAGGCAATTAAATATGACAATCAATTTCTACGATAATAATTCTTATGTAACATTATTGTAATTAGTATTAATAAACCGGAAATTATTGCAGTATTGTGAACAATTTTAATACAGAAAATATTTATTTTTTTGGTCATATAGATTTATATAAAACACAAATATTAGAGCTTCAGTTACTCTTATGTATATAAATTTAAAGCAAAATTATTAATACTTTAAATTAAAAAAATTGATTTAAATTAAATGTATTGTAAATTAATCAAATTGGATTTACTAAAATTTACAATTTTTTACAAAACGAAATAAAATTTCCATCAAATATTGATATTATTGTATAATATAGAATTCTAATTATAAATAAATTTAAGTCTTTTATTGTAATCAAAATTGATTATTGCTAGAATGTGGTAATAACATTAAAAGATTTCCATATAACATGAAAAAATAATAATGCGGTTTTTATAAAATACAATTTAATTACCTTAAGAACTATTTCTGGAAGAGACTTTAGAATCTTAAGTTTAGATGAAAAATAATTAATATTTCTACCTCAAATACATTGGTTGACTTTTGTGGATAAAAAATGTATTGATAATTTCAAAATTAATGACGTGAAAAAGAATTTGCTTTGGGTAAAGAATTATATAAAGATATCCATAGAATGTGATACAAATTAATCTGATTTGGAGTAAAATACAAATTTCATAACTCATTTCGTAAAGTTAATACATAAGCTGTATTGATTTGAGCAGCTAATGGATATTACATTATTGATACACATGAGTCTAGGTATAATTCCATGAAACAGCAAAACATTATTTAACAGAAGATGAAAGAATAGAAAATAGTATTTAATTTATTAGAAGACTTCCAAGTAAGATATCAAAACTACAGGTAATTTACGCATTTTTCATGCTATATTTTTTGCGAAAATACGAATACAACAATACCTCGCATTGTGTGGGTTTCTCTAATATCCCGGACTAATTCAATAAATTCAAATCGTCTAAAAATAAACAACAAAAGGAGATTTGGTTACATAAAGTAGAAAAACACGATCATTTATGTATAAAATAAATAATTTGTGTAATAATCTTTATTCAATTTTTGTCAATTAAAATTTAGTTTTTTTTTTAAATTTTCAAACTGTGAAGCTGTTCTATGCGAGATATTGCTAGTTGCTAGTTTAGAATATTCTTTTTTTTGTAATACAACAAAGTTTATATTTCGTTTTTTATTTGCATTTATAAAAACAGTTTTAATAATTTTAATAGTAGCGCAGAATGACATTTGCAACATGAATATGTTTTTTGTTGTTATCTGTTGCAATACATTATTATTACTAAATAATAGTTATTAATGTAGCAAATCTCAGTTTAGAATATCCTTTTTTTGTAATAATTGTTATAATTTGGTAAAGTTTATATAACATACATTAATATAAAGTGATTTAGGACAAACCCTATCTTACTCATAAAATATGTTTGCACTGAACCCAAAGTATAGAAATAGGCAAACACAGACCATAAATTAAAATAACCAATTTCACTTGAGATAAGGATGATTAATGAAAGATCTCTGTACTTATGTAACCTTAATAAATTATAATTTTGATTACTATTTTAATGTGATTATTATATGATTATATTTCATTTAATTTAGTTAATAGTTATATCTGTATATTTTAATGGTAATATTTAATTAATTTTCAGACTTTTGAGATTACTTCTAAAATCTATGAGATAATTGGGCGTTGGTCAACTGAGCACTTGCCAAGTGGGCGACAAATACTTAATTTTTTTTTAAGAAATTTATTTGTAAAAGTAAGAATTTATTAACCAAAAAATGTAATAAAACTTAAAATTTGTTATAATTATTACTATTATAATTATAAATATTTGTGTCTCCCATTTAGTAGGTGCCTAGTTGACAGTTATTGCGTTCCCACTTCTATTAGTCACCTATTCAAATAATAATATACGATATAAGTTGTTTAACTGACGATATAAGTTGTTTAACTGTAATTTGTAGAATTATAAATAGATAATTATATTTCATGATTTATAAGTAACTTTGTACATAAGTTGAAGCAACGAATAAAATTCGCTGGTGGAAGACGGCTTGAATGGAAGCTAACCAACGTTTATTAGGTTTAAGAATTGGTATCTATTGTAAAGTTTGGGTCTATTACAAGGGAAGAGGTACGTGTACGTGGTGTGAACAAGATAAGAATGAATGGGTGTATTGTGCGAATCGGACACTTGCACAAAGGACTGAGCGCTGCTATAAGACATGAAGATTCATTGGGTAAAATAGTATGAGAAATTAAGAAATGTCACTTCGTAATAATTTAGTTAAGAGATAAATGTGATTAATAATAATAACAGTAATATTTAAAGTTAAATTTAATAACCGGAAATACCGGTATTTCCAATAATTTCTTAAAGTTATTTATTGGATTGTTCATTCATTTTATTATTATGTAATTAAATATCTATTGAGTGATTAAGTGAATTTTTTTTTTATAAAAATATTTATAGAAACACTATAACGTTATCGGTTATTTTGGATAAAATCAGGTAATTCAATATTATCTAGTTTGAAATATTGTGGAACATGAAGGATATTTCTCTTTGATGTTATCCTTCGCTGTATCCATAAATAGCGTGAGCTCGATATATCGAATACTTTCAACTACATTTATTCGTAAGGGAAATAGCGTTAATGCTCCGAGCATTTCCGCAAAAGAAAACTAACAAATAAATCGTGGCCGGAGTGCAGCGAGGCAATAAAATCCGTTTGGCTTCATCCTGCCGCAAGCGAAGGTTCCGCAGAAAATAGAGTATGAAAACATTGCAGCAAGAAATGAAAAAAAAATAAAACGTTGGGAAAAATTCTTATAGTTTCTGACTAAAACTTTTCCAATTACAAATGTGCATGTGTGCTCGGCCGCTGTCCCAAAATTCAATCAATTTTAATTAAAATCCCGATCGGGGATGGTCGAGTCGTGTATCGGTTTTTGCTCCTATTTTAATTGCCCCGGACTCATCACTTCCGGCCACCGTTTTCCGGCCGACTGAAACATGCCAATCATTTTTTGAACGAACATAATCCGTGCGTCATCGGTTGGAAAATGGAAGCTCCGTGAACTCGTATGTATCTCTGGTGCCGTCAATTCAGCTTGAGTGAGCTTTTACTTATCTCGCTTACACCCATTGTTTAAGTTGATGCTTTCAATACGAAATACAGTTGTTTTGTTGGAATTTAAACTTCATTTGTGTGAATATCGAATGAAAACTGGATTAGGTGGAATCGATACGAAGCGCGATGTAAATTAACAGCATACGAGTTTTGGCGGATGCGCTGGGTTTGCACTCACTAAATTCCATTGCAGTGTTTCTGTCTTTTTGTTTGCATATTGAATATTACTGAATATTATATCTTGAGTGCTTTTATATAATATTCATATATATATATATATTACACGAAATATAAAAAATATAAGAAAAGACATTTTTGTATAGAAAAATATACGAAGATTTGTGATAATATAAAATCATATAATAAATAATATTTATGTTATAAGCCAATAAAATATATTATACAAAATGTATTTCATAGTAAATTTATAAAAAAAATATTCTGGTGGTCCAAATTAGGCAACATGATATAATAAAATATATTATAGATCAATTTTAATATATTTTAAATTTATTCATTCATTATCAAGAATTTTCGATGTTTCCCTTTTTTTTGTGCAATTTCTATGATGTAATTTTCAAATGCATAATGAAAATTAATAAAAAAATAAGTTTTATTGAGTGATACAAAATTGAGTAAGGGAATAAATAATTATGTCTTTCAAGATTTGGAAAAATTTGTTTTTTTTTAAGTAAAAAATTTATAATATTTACTAATAATGAATAAAGTATACTTAGTAATAAATAAATATCATCTTTTTTTTGTAATAAAAATGCAATGCTGCAATATCGGAAAAGTGACAATGAAAACTAAAACTATTTTTCATTAAAGCTCTGGCTGGAAAATGTTTGTTTTTGTATTACTTTTTTTTGGTTGGTTGATGTTTTGGTATTTCGATCGATCGTTGGGCTCGGCGAGATTTTTATTATTTTGGGGGGGTTTCGCAATTTATGCGGGGTCTCGATTTCTGGCTTACGACAACTCCGTGGAAAACTGTAATTAAGATTCTGCGCAAACAAAAATCTGAATTCGTTTCCAGACATAAATGAAGGGCAGAGAACGAACACTCACTTCTCCCTTTTGGCCTCGATAAATCCAAGCCGTTCCTAAGCTCGAAGGTTTCAATTAATGTCTAGCGGATACGAAAATAGCGCAGGTAGAATAGGTTTATTTTTAAGTTGACGTGACCTTAATCAATGCCCTTCTGCCTTCCTTGCAACAGCAATTATTCAGCGTACAACGTCATAAAGTGTAAAGTAATACCATGTATCTATCTATACACATTCTGAACGTTAGAAAACAAATAATTTTAGTTTCATTTTTATATAGAAAGTTTTAAATATATTTTTCAAACTCCTAATTAAAACATTTTTAATTTTCGCTCAAAATTTTTACATTTTTTAAATTATAAGAAAATAGTTATCAAAATTGGAATAAACTAAATATTTATTAGATTTTTAAAGTACAATAAATAAATAAACAGAAAATTTTAATAATTAAATAGAGAATTTTACAAGATAAAATTTATACAAAAATATTGGCAATTTTTCATTTGCTTTATTATTTTAAAGATGTTATATTTTATATTTACATATAAAAATTACATTATATTGTGGAAAATAATTTCAGATTTACCAAAAATTGATTTTTGTTAAATCTGTTTTTTATTTTAAAAAAATCTTGAATTTGAACAATTCTGAATTTGAACCATTTCTATTTAATTACAATTATAAAAGTTTAAATAAGTAATTAATATTTTAAATCTAAAATCCTACCTAAATTATATTTAGATATTTTTTTTTTTTTAAAAATATACATATTTATTAAAACCTCAGTTATCCTATATGATGTATTAATAAAAGCGGTTCAAAAAGTGAATTATTCAAAATTTAAAATTCTATCAACATTTAGATACATTTTTTGAAAATTTGATACAAAGTTGATAGTGGAATCTAAGTTATTGTATATTATTGAAGGTGATTCGAAAAGTAAATTTTTTGAAATCTAAAATTTTACTTATATTTAGACAATTTTTCCAAAAATTGATAAATATTTAGTGAAACTTCAGTACAAATCGATAATATAGATAAAAAGTGAATTGTTTGAAATTTCAAATCCTACCAACATTTAGATACATTTTACGAAAACTTGATACAAATTTTGTAGAACAGTAATTCATACATAATTCGATATTAAAGATGATTATAAAAGTGAATTGTTTAAAATCTGATATTAGATGCCAAAATTTAGATACATTAAAAAGCAAATGGTATAAATTTAGTGGAACATCAATTTTCCTAAAAAATAAAGGATTTGAATCTGAAATCCTTTAGGTGAAAAACTGAAATTCTACATGTGAAAAGTGAATTGTTTGAAATTTTAAATCCTACCAACATTTAGATACATTTTACGAAAACTTGATACAAATTTTGTGGAACCTCAGTTCATACATAATTCGATATTAAAGGTGATTCGAAATCTGATATTAGATGCCAAAATTTAGATTCATTTAAAAATTGGCATAAATTTAGTTTAAATAAATTTTCCTTTTTTTTTCCATAAAGAAGAAATCTGAAATCTTATTGAAATTTCACTAATTTAAATCAAGTTTATCTAAATGTTGGTGAGATTTCAGATTTAGAACAATTAACTTTTCAATCCGCTTTTATTAATGAATTATGAACGATAACTGAGCTTCCAATAAATTCATATTAATTTTTCGAAAACTATTATTTATAAAATAAGATGATTGAGAAATTATTATTAAAATTAATTTGTTGTTTGTCAATAGTTAAAAAGTAAAACTTTCTCCATATTAATTTTATTTTTCTCATTATTCTAATAAATGTGGCCAGATTAAATTTGTATTATTATAAAAAAAATCTTATAAATAATTATATTTACGTGTGAAAACAATTCGAATGTATTGTTGACGGAGTCGCTGAAAGTATTTTCTTTGTCACTCAATTTGTAAATGCAAATAAGTGCTAAAGTTCTATATTTATTTCGGCGTTCTTCGTTCACCCAGAGCCGAGTGTTTTTTGCTAATCAAGATACGAATGTAATCAAGAAAAGAGAAAAATATGGTCCTGCAGGGAGGCTGTAGTGTAATAATATCCAACACTGAATATGCAAAGCGTTCTTGCTAAGCCCAAGCTTTCCATTTTTTTTCCTCTCTACTTTCCTTTCCGCGAAGAGCGCCTAGTGTTCTACATCCACATTTTGTTTGCCCAGCCCCGAGCAATGGTCCAACATAAATTTTATTGAGCTTTTTTACTGCCTGCACTCAACATACTTACACGTAAAATAAACGCTCAGACATATTCAGTTTGATCCCGTCATATTTGAGGCTTCCGTCTTCTCTATTTATTTTTTTTATCTAAGAGACAAGAACGAGGATGCATTAAAGGATAAATACGGTTTTTCCTTTAGACGATGCGGGCACTATAAAAGAATCATGACTGCGGAAGTTTTTGGGTAGGCAGGTGACTCCTCTTTTTTTTAGTGAAGGGAAGAATAGGAAGGAAATCCCCCCATGGGGATGCGCATGCAAATCCCTTGGGGAATTCCCCCTGGCGAAGCACCGGCTAAAGAACTGGAATCCACATCGAATGTCACATAAATTTCACGCAAACATTAAGCTCCCCAAGTATGTAGAGAAATCTCTGAAAGGGACATTCTGTTCATCCTCCGCTTTCAGTTTCATTCCAACTGTTTATATGAATTGTTCGAAACTTTCTCTGATAAAATGTAAAACTGACAACAATATAGCGCTTCACGAACAAAAATACTATTTTTTTTATTTATAAATTAAATCTATTTATACCAGAAAATAATTTCTTAAACATTGTGTTCGAATTTATAGGAAAATTTCGAATAATTGAAAATATATACAAAAAATCTGTACTAAATTAATCCTAAACATATTCTATTAATTGTGAAAATATTAAGGGGTTGAAGTTGTTAACTATCGATTAACATCAATCTTCATCTATAGCAGATTTAGTAAACGACAAGATGATAAAGTGGTGGATTTAACTAAGTGTTATCGATTCACAGAATTAATTAACTTTCTATCTACATTTCACTTCTGTTTTTTTTTGGGTCTATTTTCTTCCCTTTTTTTGTGTTATAACATTCCGCAACTTCAGGGCTTCTTTCAGGATACCCCTTTAGGATGAGTATTTGTTCCATCGCAGCGGAAATGTCGTCAATTAATAACGCGTCCCCGGACCAATCAATACGCGACGAAAACTTCAACAGCCCCAAAAAACTTTTCCTTTCTCCTTCGAGTACTCGCAATTCCACTTACGCCTCGCTCGGCCTTCCAATTTCCCAGGCCGACCATTCTCTTTTTTACTTCTAACATTTATTATTCTCTCGTATTATTTCACATTTTACTATTGCCATATGCATTAGATAAAATATAATAGAAATTTTTCATTTTGAAATTTATATACACGCAATTTTGAATATTCAGTAATTCTCTTGTTGTGATACGCATTCAACGTATTTAGTGCGAACTACAACTTTTTACTTTTTAACAGATGTCACTTTTCAATATATGAATCGCATTAAAATGACAGCTGTCACTTTATGTTAAACTAATAGACAATTAACTACTCTTAGAAATTAGGAAAAAGATCGGGAAACGTTGATCTATATACTTTTGAAAATTTATTTAGTAGAATCATGTAAAATAATAATTTTATTTTTAATTTAATAGACATTTATTTTCATGAAGTTGTTTCATTAATTGTCAACGTATAAAAATTTTATGTTTACGTTTTATGATTATAATTTTTTTGATCTGTGTTAAAAAAATACAATTATTTTCAAGTCTAATTCATGAAGCATTTCCATTAATTATCGACTTTTGAAATGGATTTTATTTGAAAAAGTTTGCTATTATTTTATTAACTTTTTTAATAAGATTTCGTAGTTAAAATCAATTGATTTGAATACTAAATCATAAAGTTTTGACATTAATGGAAACCTCAAAATTTCCATGGAAAAAGTTTGGATTTTTTAATAATCAGGAATTAGAATTTGATTGATTTCTAATCCAAGAAGTTTTTCCAAAGTATAAAAAGTTTTGTTTTCATGCAGTATTCATTCATTATTACATAAAAATATAATATTAAGCCTTTTTTGTGCTGTTTCTTTTTTGTATTATTTAATGTCTCGTTTAGTCCGGATTTAACCATATTGGTATATTGGCGAAACAGATTACTTTTTAAGACTATCAATATTTATTGGTAATAATTAATTAACTAATATTATAAATTTAATGCTGCATTAAAAATTATTAATGCATTTATAATAATTCATCGTATAAATTATGGTTATTAATTTTACAAGGTTAAAGGGTCATTGGGGAATTGCGCAGTGTATGCAATTGATACCTTCCTCCGCTTTCCATTTACCCTAGGGACACGGGGGTAAATATGTGTTTTAAACACGAGCAAATAAAATTATATTGAACCAGAAATATGCAAATTTTTAAACGTATTAAAATACAAAGTGTTATTTTTATTGTATTTTTGAATTTAAAATTATATTAATTAAGTACGTAATAACCCAAATTGGAATATGTTGAAATTATGATCTAATAATCAAATTTTTGTCAGTTTAATATACATTTATATTATTTTATTTACAAACACACAAAGTTAAAATGAAACATAAAATAAATAATTAAAAACTTATTTTTTAAAATTCTTGTATTTTTTAGTTATTAAATCAATATTCATTTTATTGAGAATTATTGAAAATTTCGTAATTGTAATATTTTTTTTAATTTACACTATTAATAACTTGTTTGTGATAAAATTAAATTAATTTAAAATTATTTACAATGAACAAAATCTATTTAAAGAATTTCAGTAAAGTATTTAAGAAATAGCTGGAGAGAAAAAGCAAATCAATACTCAGTTAATACCACGTCTACATAAGCTTCTTTTTTCGTCTTCTATCCGTTTTCAGTCAATATAATCCACCCTTTTTGATCATTCACTTGAATACACATGTATCCTCTTTAGTTTTTATACAGTCTCTCCTATCTACATCCCGCATTTAGGGTAAATATTTCAATTGAATTAGTATTAAATTTATTAAATCCAAGGACTGCATTTTCGGGACACGTAGCACAAATTTCAACAAAATGATTATTTTTATAGGTTTACTACCTATAATAACGCTTGAATTAAAAAGAAATGATTAAAAATGTAATATTAAATAATTAAACTAGAATCAAACTTATAGGAAAAATGAAGGCTATAGACCAAAGTAAATACTTTTATCCAAATTAGGACCAAAATTATAGAATAAATGTTGGAAATTTATTTGATTTTTTCATTTTTTTGTTAATTAAAAAATCTTATCTTAATTTATATTTGTTATGTCATAAAATTTTTCATATTTAATTTCAAAAAATGTTCATATGTGGTCATAAGGTAATTTTTATTTATTTTTCTAAATTTGGAAATCGATAATTTTAATTCAAAATTTTAGAGATCATATTTGTGTTTTACTTATTTACAAGCTAAAGGATTATTTTGATTTTTTGCCTGTAAACGAATATATTTTTTAATAAATATTACAAGTTTATTGTCAATCAAACTTTGTATTTTTTTCTTAAATATGCAATAAAAATTACTTTACTTATAACACCTTACTCAGTAAGTTTGTAGGATGACGTATAGATGGCGCCTCTATCGACAAATCAATATAATTTTTAGTGGTTTTAGTGATGCTAATATTTGTAATTTTCAACAGAATGGAAAAATCTGAATTTTAGAAAACCACTTCTCTATCATTTCTCTCGACGGAGAAGAGTCCCCTTAACACATATCAAACTATTGCTTTGCTTGAAGGTATTATTCCAATCAAAAAGAAATGTTTTATCAACAAATTTATCTAATTCAGATTTTATAATATTTATGAAATTTTGATAGGCGTCGTCTGAAGGTTGGTACTTCTTATAAATCATATAGATTTGTTGATAGAGGCGCCATCTATATGTCATCCTACGAATTTATTGAAACAGGTGTTATTTATTAAATAAGTAAAATATTGTTATATTTTTATTAATAATACATTTTACAAAATAAAAATAATAATTTTTGAAAAATAGTTAATCTGAAGATATATACATGAACAAAATTTAAGGTAGATTTAGTGTGTGCAAAGTTTATGATTTAATGGATTATATAAGTGGTTAAGCTTAGTTCTGAGTATTATACATCTGCTACTGCTAGAAATGCACTGAATTAACAGTAATGAGCAGAGGCATGTGCCAGAAATTATCTGTGAGAAATGCAATTTCAATAGCTGCCCGAACGCTATAATATTAATCTCTGGGGCTCAAGTTCTAAATGGTTCCTTTTGTCATCGCTAAACGCTCGAAGATTATAAGTTATAGCGGCATCCGAACTATCATACAATATTCCGTTCAAAACTTGAAATGGTTGCAGGCGACTGACATTCATGTCTACCAAAACCCTAAATATTTCCTGAAACATGTATAATTAATTATATCAGGTTTTTTAAATAAGAGCGCCAAATTTAAATTTCGCTGTTTTTTGACTAAATTTTATAAAGAAATATAAATATTTATTTATAACTTAGTGATCTTAACTATCTGGCGCTCTACATATTATATAGTAAATAAATAAAAGCATGGACATTGGAATGCTTTAAACTTAAATTTTGTGTTTTTAAAATATTTCTATAAATTAAATAAATTTGAATATATATTTAGAACTTTGATAATGTAATATATTCTTATGAATACTAATATTTGTAGAAATCAGGTCAAGAAAATTGAATTTATAAAATTGCATGAATATTAATTGAAACTGATTATTCATATAAAATTTGAAGTTCTTCAGTATAGTAATTGGATTATTTAAGAAACGAAATCAAAGTTTAAATATTAACATATTTGGCAATGCACCACCGCTAGAGTTCAGTCATCGATATACAATCTGTATAAATTAGTACTTTAAATAAATCTAACTTTTTCTTATATCTGAAGTTATAAAAATGAATTATCTATATAATCTATCAATATACAGATAGTTAACTTTTCTAAAGCGCACGGAAAATATTAGAACTAAAGTCAATAAGTTTTCTGAATTTTTATTTCTATTTCAAATTAGAAAATTTTAAATATAATAGTGCTTCAAAAATAACTATAACTTAAATTTATATTGTATAATTTCTAAAGTTTTATAAAATATATTATTTACTGTTGGTTATCAACCAAATACTTGAATTTAAGATGAATATTTGGAGAGGAAAAATATATTGATTTCTTTGTAAATTAATTTATGAGAAAACCAGAAGTATCTGTCGAGTAAAGAATCAATAATGATTTTAGAATAAAGGAAATCATTGGTTGGGCTAGGTTTATTTACTGGCTGGTTTACGAGGAATACCGAATTTCGAGAGGTAAAATATTTTGTTTTTTTTTTGTAAATTAATTTATGGGAAAACTAGAAGTATTTGTTGAGGAAAGAAACAATTTTGATTTAAGAATGGATACGAACCAAATATTTGAATTCAAGATGAATATTTGGATTACGAGGGATACCGAATTTGGAGAGGTAAAATATATTGGTTTCTTTATAAATTAATTTATGGAAAAATCAGAAGTATCTGTTGAGGAAAGGAACAATTTTGATTTTAGAATAGAAGTTTTTTATGACTTGATTTTGGTATTTGAAAAAGAAGAGAGAAACTAATCAAGCATTAGACTTATATTTGGAAGTTTGATATTGGATCGATATTTTGGAACTACGGAAGGTCATGGAACGGATATGACGTAATCTGGATTTGAAATGTTTGGAATAGTAAATAAAAAAATATTATTATTTTGTATTGTATAATATATTACTTACTAGCTGGTAATCAACTCTAATAATGAATAAAGTGTAAATTTCTAGAGGTTTATATAAGATAGATTGTGTACTGAAACGGCGGATTTGAAGATAATTAATCTAGCTAATAACAGCTTAACGACTAATCGACTGAACCGATTTAACTTAATTAATTAATCAGGATAGCAGATTAACTAAATTGTAAATTATAGTAACTAAATCTATAACTTTTTGCAGTCGGGCAATTTGCGGATGTGAATAATTAAGTCTGCAAAGGAGAACGTGGCGGAATGATGAAAATAAAACTTCAAATATCCGGATGTGAGCTCGTGTCCTGGCTTTGAAATGGAAACCAGAAAATTGCTTATGTAATATTAATGCCAAAGCTCCCATTTCCCCGTTCCGCTTTAGTAACATTGGAAACATCCGGAATTTACGGATGTAAAAAAAAGTTTAAAATGACTGTATGTATTAAATATGCGTGCATCTGGATATGCAAATTTTTAGATGTGAATCAAATTTGGCCTTAAAATCGATTAAGGCCGAATCGAATTAATCGATTGCAGAAAAGGAATGGTTTTTGCCAGATGTTACACAGGCGCAGGCAGCATCTGCGTAAATTCCGTTTTCACCGTCTCATTGATTTATGCACATTCTCTTAAAAATCCCGATCGAAACGTTAACATTTCTCTGATGCATAATTTAATTTAGTCTTTTAGGAATATGCGAGGTGCTCGATGATGGTAGGTATTTGTATTGCGCGATTTTGTTGATAATTAAATGGAACACTTCGTTGGTTCGGCGCCGCTTGGAGTTTGTGAATAAATATAGGAGACAGGGTTGACAACGTGACAGGAGGACGAGCATAAAACTTGTTAAACTAGAGTTTCGACTCCTCCTAAAATAGGATGGAGGAACGTTGCAAACAAAGAATAAGGAGTTGCCGAAGGGTGGAAACGAAAGTTTACGATTCATTGGGTTTTTGGAATTTTCGTCACGATTCTTTTTCCATATACTCAATAAGCGCGTATTGTATTACATTCTTTAAATATTTCTGTTCAGTAAATAAAATAACATTTTTTTTTGTATAAAATCCTAGCATTCCAATCAAATTTTAGTATAAAATTTAGACACGTAATAAAAATGTCTTTATTAGCTGAATATATTCTAAAAACTATTGTAATAATTTATATGGACTACTGATCGCAATTTTTTTGTTTTCATTTCAAATTTGGAATAGAAATTTAGTATAAAATTTAGACACGTAATAAAAATGTCTTTATTATATTTTAATAAACTATTACAATAATTTATATGCAATATTAATCACATTTTTTTTCATGTACTGTAAAATCTCGTTTAGCAAAGTCACGTTAATCGAGGTTTTACAATATTTAACTGCGTGTATTCTTTAAAAATATTTTTTTTTGTATAAAATCTTATTTTCATTCAAATTTTAAAGAGAATTTTAATATAAAATTTAGATATGTATTAAAAATTTCTTTATTAGCTGAATATATTTTAATAAACTATTACAATAATTTATATGGAGTATTGATCACATTTTTTTTTAATGTACTGTAAAACCTCGTTTAGCAAAGTCACGTTAATCGAGGTTTTACTATATTCAACTGCCTATTCTATTGATTAAATCTTTAAATATAGAATACCTATTTTTGCATAAAATCCTAATTTTTTATTTCATATTTTAAAGAGAATTTTAGTATAAAATTTAGACACGTAATAAAAATTTTCATGTACTGTAAAACTTCGTTTAGAAAATTTACGTTAATAGAGGTTTTACTATATTAAAATGTATATTGTATTCTTAAAATATAGATAAACTTTTTTTTTAGATAAAATCGATGAATTTTTATATTTATTTTAACTTTAAAAACATATTTCTGTTCAGAGAAAATAAAATAATTTTTGTTATATAAAATCGTATAGTTTTTTTATTATATTTCATAATTAAACATAATTTTTAATTGTTTATTTATTGTATGTCTAAAAAAAAAAATATTTTTAATGTTACAAAAGCAGATTTTTGATGTTTTAATAGAATTGTTTTTTTTTTAATTTTATTTTTTTGAAATAATTACATAATTGTTTGTAATAAATAGTATTATTATATTAATAGACGGACAGAAGTCAATAGCCGAATTTTTATTATTACATCACTGAAATTTGCTTTGAAAATTATTTAACTATAATTAAATTTTATTGCAAACAATAATAATTCATGCGATTAATTAATTATTATTGTTTGGTAATATTTTGTAAATTAATGCATATTATAGTACTATTAATATTGGAATGCATTATATTAAAATATATTATACAGAACCAAACACAAATCTATATAATATGTTTAGGTTCAAGTAATTTTGATTAATTCAATAAAGTTTTGAAAATAATGAAATGTGTTATGTAATAGAACAATACTAGTCAATAGTAATAATTATTATTTATGAAAAGTCTATAAGTTTAAATATATTTTTTTTTGCTAAATGATTATGATATAAAATTTGGTTTAAACAAGTTTATGTATCTTATTATTTGAATAACTGAAAAATAGTGAAATAATTAAAAATATTTTAAGTTTTAATAGCAATTTCGATATAAAATATTTTAGATGAAAATTGAAATTTATTGAAAATATTTATTTTAATTTTTTAATTATTATTCATTGATGTAATTGATTGAATGCCCATATAACACGGTATTACTACAACACGGTTTTACTCTAACACAATTTTATATAATATACATTTATTTCACAATTTACACTGAAGATAGGTTCTCCAGACAACTGTGTAAATCATGGATTTTGATACGAGAAATCTTTTAAAAGCAAAAAAACCTTGTAAAAGCAATTATATAATATAGAATCGTGCAAATAGGAGAATTTGTGTATTTAAAAAAACCGTGTAAAAGCGAACTCGTGTAAATTGGGAAATATTCCTACATTTCGCATTCTTTCGGTAAAAATTATATTTCAGTAAAATGAAATTTATTTGAAAGAACAAATATTAATACAAATAATTTAAAATATATAATTTCATCAAAAGAAAATAGGCTAGCTTAATGGATAAAAAGTGTTAAAACTAACAAAATTTTTACACAAAAAATAATCTTATTATAAATTGTAATAATTATATAAAAAAATAGTGTATGAAAGTATTTAAAATTTTCTAAAGAAAATAAAATATTTGTATTTTCTATTATAATATTCTCAAACATTATTTTTGATATCTTGAGTAGAAATATAACAAAATGAAAATATACGGAGAATCTCATGAAATATTCAGAAGTAGAGAAAGCACCATACTAAAGTTGCACCGATATTCAGAACTGTAGGTGTTACCTAATAGGATATCCTCGGAGGGGTGTTTTAGCCGCCCCTTTTGCATCATACACATTTTAACAAAATATCTTAACTTCAGCACCAAAGCACTTCCTTTTTCGTGCGAAGAATAAACTCTTATCTCTCACATGTGACAGTGTACGAGTTTGAATTTCATAAAGATAACAATAACAACGTGCATGCACGTCGTTTACTTTATTTTACCTGAAGAATATGAATCCCGGAGGCGGTTTTTACTTTAAGCTCCGCGCAGTATACCTATCGCATTACGTAATAAAAATATGCTTTGGAGATTTCCACGAATGTTTTTGTTACGTTCAAAAAGGTTGCCCATTTTACAGGTAATTTTATTATTTTTGAAACCCTCGCGCGTTGTTTTGATATGGGTAACATCATGTACATATATTTTACAGAAAAGGTAAATTGGAACTGGAACTACAAATAAAGCTCGCAAAAAATCAATTTCACAAACATAATTTGTGAGTGAATTTTATGCTATATAAAAAACGGATTGGAATTCATATTCTCTTTCAATATTAAAAGTGAATTCATCTTTTTTAAATATTTATGTTCAGATTGAAAATAGATTAATTTTTGTTATATAAAACCGTAGTTTTTTTATATTTATATTAAATTTCAAGAGAAATTTAATTTTTTTTTAAATAACTGTACCATTTTTAATGAAATTTTGTTGTTAAATGTATTAAAAATGCAACCATTCTCACGAAAATAAGTGAGTAATGCGAGTGAATTAAAAACTAAATTAGAAATTGTATGTGTATTTCCATAAAAAATTAAATTGGTAAAACTATAAATATTATTTAACAATATTTATGTTCATATAGAAAATAGATTAACTTTTGTTATATAAAATCGTAGTCTTTTATATTTATTTTAAATTTCAAGAGAAATTTCTTTTTAGAATCTTAAAAATATCTTAAAAATGCAATCATTCTTAAGAAAATAAATGAGTAATGCGAGTGAATTAAAAACTAAATTAGAAATTGTATGTGTATTTCCATGAAAAAAATAAATTGGTAAAATTATAAATATTATATTACAATAATAAGTTATATCAAAATTAATAAATAAATAACATACTGAAAATAAAATAACAGAAAAATAAAGTGAAAATAAATTAACCTTTATTATATATAAAATCGTAGGATTTACATTTTTTTCAAGTTCCAGGACAAATTTCATATAAATATTTTCTGTCATTAGCTGCACTTTTTTTAATCAAATTTTGTATATAAACATAATTTTCTTTTTACAAAATAATACAAAATTGTTCTCTACTTTGTAATAATAATAATGACCTGCGTGCATTTGGATAAAATTGGTAAAATATGATATAATAATTTTAACAGTTATATTAAAACATTGAACTATAGGGAACTACAGCTCAGCTATTATCTAAAAACCGTAGCTTTTCATTTTTATTTCAAGTTTCAAGAGAAACTTCATGTAAAAATTTTGTTCTTCATTTGCACTATTTTAAATGAAATTTTTTGTATAAACATCTTAAAAATGCAATAATTATTTTTCTATAAGATGATACAAAATTAGAAGTTGAATACTTTGTATTAAAAAGAATGAGGAGTAAGTGAAAGTATATTTTCTGGTTAAAAATAAACTTTTGAAGAGTATAGGAAAAGATATTAATTATGTTCAAACTTAAAAAAAATAATGGATTCTTGTTAACAAACTTAAAATAAACTGAAAATACAATAACTTTTATTATATAAAATCGTATTTTAAGTATCAAGAAAAATTTCACTTAAAAAATTTGTTTTTCAGCTGCACTTTTTTAAACAAAATTTTCTAAATAAAAATCTTAAAATTGCAATAATTTCATTTTTTTATGAATTAAATCAAAATTAGAAATTGTTCTCTACTTCGTATTAAAAAGAATGAGTTGTGAGGTGTATTTAGACGAAATTGGTAAAACTATAAATGAGATATAATAATATCAAAAGTTATATTAAAATATTTTAGAACTATAGGGAATTTCTGCTCGTTTATAATTAATACAAGTCAAACTATAATCTCAGGTTAAAAATAAACTTTTGAAAAGTATAAGAGATTAACTTAGTTCAAACTTAAAAAAAAACTATTACTATTATTATTAAAATGAAAATTGATTACCTTGTGTTATATAAAATCGTAACTTTTCAGATTTATTTCAAATTTCAAGAGAAATTTCATGTAAAAAATTTGTTCAGTGCAGTTACTTTTTTAAATGAAATTTCGATATAGTCGTCTTAAAAATGCAATAATTCTGTTTTTATCAAATAATATAAAATTAGAAGTTGTTTTTTATTTAGTATTAAAATGAATTAGGTGTTTGTATTTCTATAAAATTGTGAAAACTATGAATATGATATAATAGTATAATTAAAAAATGTTAAAGTATAATCTCAGGTAAAAAATAAACTTTTGAAGATTATAGGATAAAAGTTTAACTATGTTCAAACTAATGGATTCTTGTTAATAAACTGAAAATAAAATAACATGAAAATAGTCTGAAAATATATTAACTTTTGTTCTAAAAATCTTGAATATTATATTTTTAGTTTCAAGAGATATTTCTTGACAAACTTTGTGTTTGTATTTGCATGAAATTGCTAAAACTATAAATATTATAATAAAATAGGGATTTTCAGCTCGTGTACAATGAAAGCATTGGCAAATATAATTTCAGGTTAAAAATAAACTTTTGAAGAAGGTAGGATTAGAGATGAACTAAGTTTAAAGTTAAAAAAAGCGAATGAATTCTTGTTAGTAAATTGTAACTAAAATTAAATGTAAAAGAAGATAATGTACTTGCCCTAATTAAGTCTATAGAAAATGCATTATTTTAAAAGTTTTAATTATTCAAGTACCCAAAGTGCAGAATGAAAAAAAAAATCACTTTCGAACCTAATCTATATTTAAGCTTGACGAATGTTTGGAGGACAATGCTGTTTTGTCCGTATTTTAACCATTTGTATTTGCATTATTTTTTAACATCGTCCGTGATCAATATGTATCCACATGATGCAATCAATCCAATAAATCATTCACATGGGATTAACGCCAAAAAACAAAATGGGAACAGCGGTAACAAACGAAATGCAATTTGGGCTTTGCGATGTTCCGATGGGCGACGCAAAACAAAAGCGATAAAATAAAATAGAAATAAAAGAACAAAAACAAAAAAAAAATAACAGGCAAGCCCGATTTAATTGAGTGATCGACGAATCAATGAAGGCGCTTTTGCGGCTTTTCACCGAAATCCATCCCCTCACGCAACATTCGCCTAATTCGTTCCAGACAATTTAGTCCTTTAAGATCCAGCCTCCTCCCTTCAGATAAGTGCACGTTATTACAGAAAAATAGAAGAAGGAAGGTCGAGTTAATGGCCGATGTAAGTTACAGCCCGCTAACAAATTAATTACGAAACATGTACGATGAAAGTGAATAAAAAAAAATGTAATTTATATAAGAAACATAAATAAGGGTTGGAGCACTAGCACTAAAAGTATGCAAAAATTTATTGCGCGTTGCGTAGGCCGAATAAGCATGTATTTTTTTTTGTTCTGAACTGCCGGAATTTATGAGTTTTTAAGAAGATATACCGTCATAATAACATTGCGTCGCCTAAATTGCTGGCATAACTAAACGAAATTATTACATATCTGCTTGTTATTTATATATATTTATACACTATTTTATGACGTTCGGATATAATCGTTTATGATGTTTCGCATAAGATCGTTTTTGCTGACCGCCGTAAAGAAATGTTTGATTGGTGTTATTACTGAAGATTCCCATATTAGGTATTTGTAATTATCAACTAGGAATGTTAGCAAAGCACGTCATAAAATCTTTCAATTCTTACATGAAATATATTGTTACACGAAACAATTTACATCATGAAATTTGATTGAAATATATTTCATTTTTGATATTAATTTAAATCATTTTAATTACAATATATTATTTGTGTTATTTTATATAATTTTATGAATAAATAAAAATAATATTAGTTTCGCTATAAATTATTAAACGCATTTTCAACATATATTTATGAAATATATTTAAAATTTATTCTTGTGTATTTTAAATACGCAAAATAATTTTAAATTTAAAATATTCATATCATAATAAAAATCTGATTAGTTTCACGTATGAAAAAGAAGTATTATATAATTAATATTATAAAAGTATTCTATATATAATTTTAATACTTTAAACTTTATTAATGTTATTTGAGCATGATTTTTGATGGAAATATGGTAGATTTAATATTTGCTTAATTTACCCAAATTTTATTCGCTGAATTTAATTACAACCTCCGAATTTTTTACTTCCATTATGAAAAGTAAGCAAAGATAGGATTTTTTTTTATTACATAGCAAAAAATATATCCAGAAGATGAGATGAGTATCAAACTGGAACATTAATACGAAAATGAAAAAGGAAATTAAAGTTTATTCTTTACATAAAAAATATATAAGTCAGTATTTGATTACCTGAAAATTTTCAGATTATTACCAAAAAAAATAAAATTAATTACATAATATTATTTATTATATTAACTTTTAACGATTTTGAGAAACTTAATATTATAAGTTTCTCAAGTCTATGGGATAACGTTTGGCAGTGGCGATACTCATAATATGTGTCCTCAGACCGGACCTCCAACATTTATTTATAAAAAAATTTAAGAAATTCCAATTCTTCCATAACTTAACTAACAATATTTACTCATGAATTTCAACACTGTCAGAAAACCGAATTAATAAAAAAAAACTAAATTATCCGTTTTAGAAACTGACATTATTTGTGGGGCCCTGAAGTATTGCTGCTTTTTCCCCTATAATAATCAAAATTAACTAAAGTTTAGGTCAATTACGTTAATTTACATTTTTTATCACAGAGAAGTCAAAAAATGGAATTGAAAGTGCTCTTGGCTGCAGCTCATAAAAGCTATACCAAAATGCGTGACTGCTTGAAATCTCCATTTTTTTATTATTTATGATATAAATTCGTAAATGAAAGCAATGAAATATTTGAATAAGAATTTTTTGATAATTGACCAAAAGTAATAAAAATTAGAATATTGAAACATTACTTTATATGGTTATAAAAATGCCTCATCTACGTCACGATGAATCAGCTGTTAGTGCCAAATAATTGCAAACGCAAAACTAATTCTTTTATGTTCTTGAAAAATAACAGGACTTTTTATTAAAAAAAACATGAAAGACCATAGAATTTTTGAAAACTGGCAATTTCTAAATAGTAAATTACAAATATAAGTTTTTTCATATGTAATTTAATAAGTTTCTTGAAAAAAAGTTCTGAAATAATAAAAAAAATAATTGAATTTTTCAATGAAAGTTATCTTAAAATTCGAGTTAAAATACGTTATATAAAATATTATTTGTCCAATTACGCCAAACAATGTGAGTAAATAATAATAAACGGAAAATAATTCAAAGAAACTCTTAAAAAATATGCCAGACATCAAAATAATATATGCAATTGCTCTTCGAGGATATTATTCGGAATAAATTCTATTTTCTTATCGTCGAGACGCAATTTTCTTCACATTTCACGTTTTTTTTTCTACATTTTGTTGCGCATTTTCGAGAAACATCTGCTTTTTATTGCATTCTTCTACACTCGTCGAATATAGAATTCTTTATTTAATTTATTTTACACCTACATCTCACATGTTGCAGATAATCGATGGCACTAATATTCCGGACTGTTTGAAACAAATTTTAGTCATCGATAAATTTAAAACTGCATAAAATGCACAAAAGAAAGAAACACGAGTATTTTAACAAGTAAATATACTTAATACGTTACTTGGCAAGTATGAGTCCATAAACAGGACAATAAAGGATAGATATAGTTTTTTAAAATTTAATTCAAGTTTTTATTACATTTTATTTTATTTCCAAGTTGTGTTCAAATGATTTTATTCTTTTGTAGTTTACACAGCTGTGAATATTCTTTGTTATGGTTGTGTTTATTATTACTTTGAAGCTGCTTCTGTGTTTGCGTATCCGAGTTTTAATTTCAACCAAACACTACATTTTTTTTCGTGTTTGTAGAAACATTAAGAATTATTTACTCACCAGAATAAAAATATTCTTATTCACATCATAATAAAAATCTGACTAGTTTCGTGTATGTATTAAAATAATATAATTAATATTATAAAAATATTCTATATATAAATTTAATACTTTACACTTTCTTAATATTATCAGAATATAAATTTCGTTGGAAATATGGTAGATTCAATATTTGCCTAATTTACCAAAATTTTGTTCCCTGAATCTAATTACAAGCTCAGAACTTTTTACTTCTTTTATTAAAAGTAAGCAAAGGTCGGACATTTTCTCATTTTATTTTTGGACGTGAAATATAATAAAAAAATCAAATCAAATGAAGAGATCAATATCAAACTCAAATATTAATATGAAAAGGAAATTAAAATTTATTCATTACATAACAAAATATATGAGTGAGAATTGGCTGATTTGGACTAATCTGAATATTTTTTGAGAGTTTAGCAAGTAAAGAATATATTTTACTTATTGTGATTCTTGAAATTATTACTAAAAATTATAGAAATGAATTAATTAAAATTGAAATAATTTATTTAAAAATAATACAATTCATATTAATAGAAAGGAAAACATGAAATGTATATCATAGTCCAATCAAAGCAACTAGTTTCCTAGAATGGACCAATTATAGTTTCTTTAGGCATAATTTAAGAAAAAGTACCTTTTTGTCATATTCAGGTGACCAAATGCTGTAATTAACTGTAATTTTTAATTATATAAATTTTTGAAGGAAATACTAAAAATCAAGTTTATTAAAAAAATCATAAAATAAAATCTTTAGAAATAATGAAATAGCAATATAAAAATAAAAAAAAACTTAGTTTATTTGAATTTATATGTAAATTAAAAGATTTTAATAATGATGGCTTTAACAGTAAATATAGAAATAATAATATAGTAAGTAGATAAAATGTATTATTACACTGTTTACTTGTATAGAATATTATCTTGTAATTGCAATTTGTCGCTCATTAAAGCTAATGTTGCATGCGATCCAACGCGATTGCTATATACAAGTTGATTGAAAGTATTACTCTGGGAAATAATTTCAATTTAATGCTGGCTCGAAACTACCAAAGTAATAATGTTTTTATTGATACAGCGACCATTTATTTTTCACCGCATCATTTTATCCCGAGCAAAATTTGATTAAAATGTAATTAATGTCGTTATTTACATAGCGTGCATCAATTAAAACGTTCAAAAATAAATTTTCATTGATGAGTTTTGGAATAAATACTTCATCATTTTTTTTATTATAAATATAAAAAATAAAGAACATTTCAGCTTCAATTTATTCATAATGTTTTATACATCTCTCACGTTCACCTAATAACTGTTTTTTTTGTATAACTACAGTATTTTTCTTAACGATCTTAAAGTTTCAGATTTCAGATATTTTTTTTATGATATACTCTATAATCATGTAACACATCGATCAATTGACACTTTTGACAGACCCATATGATTTCTGAATATTACTAACCTTCAAACGATATGTGTCAAAATTTTATAACATTTTGACAATTAGTTTACAGGTTACAGTGGTATCTTTTACATGAATCTGATAATTTTACACTGTTTTTTGTATAATTTGTAAGACTATATTTTTTTTCTTAAGGATCTTAAAGTTTCAGATTTCAGATATTGTTTTATGATATTCTTTATAATCATGTAACACATTGACACTTTTGACAGACCCATATGATTTCTGAATAGTACTTACCTTCAAACGATATGTGTCAAAATTTTATAACATTTTGACAATTAGTTTACAGGTTACAGTGGTATCTTTTACATGAATCTGATAATTTTACACTGTTTTTTTGTATAATTTGTAAAACGACAGTTTTTTTCTTAAGTATATTAATGTTTCAAATTTCAGATATTCTCTATAATAATGTAACAAATCACTCAATTGACATTTTTGACAGACCCAAATGATTTCTGAATAATACCAACCTTCAAACGATACCTGTCAAAAATTCATAATATTCTGACAATTAGTTTACCGGTTACAGTGGAATCTCTAGCATAAATATGATAACTTTACACTGTTTTTTTTATATAATTTGTAAGACCACAGTTTTTATTAAGAATCTTAGAGTTTCAGATTTTACATATATTTTATGATATTCTCTATAATAATAATGTAACACATCACTCAATAAGTCTTAGGTTTGACACTTTTGACAGATCTATTTCTGGAAAGTACTAACCTTCAAACGATATGTGTCAAAATTTCATAACATTCTGACAATTAGTATATAGGTTACAGTGGTTTTAGCGCCATAAGTTTTGTTAACTCTTTGTAAATAATTTTAAAATATTTTAACTGTAAAAAATAAAATCAATTAAAAATTAATACATCTAAAATTTTTGAGAAAACATATTTAAAATATGAATGAAACATTTATTTTCCTAAATAATATACTCTAATTAAAATTAAGATTAACTGAGATTATGTACTCAAGTGAGTTTAGTTTATTTGATGTAAACCTGACGTAATATGCAGAAGTGTTATACGCGCTTTATTCAAGAACTCTCTTGAAGTTGAAACGAAATTTTCATTTTATTCGAAACTCTCATGTTTTATACATAAAAGAAAATGTGCGAGTCGTAAAAATGGTCGTGCAGTAAATTAATGGTCGTTTTTAGTTTAATTCAAAGAAAGCGTTATCATTAAAAGAAATGCACGTTGCAGAATGCAAAAGGTTAATTACTATTTGCGTTTTTAATTAAAACTTAAATCTATTGAAACTACGCCAAATGTATACATTAAAAATGTTTAATTTTATAAAGTCAATTTTGAGGTAGTCTCTGTATTGTTACACAACTTTTAATTTAATTTAAAAGGAAATTATATTATAGAATTTTATAATCACTTTAATGTTTTTATTATATATTAATTTTTAATTAAATTTCTAATATTTTTATAGAAATTATTGTACTGATTTGTTGGATTATTTGTTATATAATAATAGTTTAAATATTGTAGACTGGATAATATAATAAAATTTAAATGTATATTAAAATCTTTATTTTACTTAATTTTATTGGGGATAACTATTGAAGTCTTTCTAATTGTATTAAGAATTACATAATTTTGTAGTGTAAGGTAACTGAACGAAAAGGGCTTTAATTAAAAAGTAAAATGTTATGCAGAGCGTTAGAATTTTGCGTGTTTAGCGAAAATATCGTACGAAAATTTTAATTAAATTATGTTTGAACAAAGAAAGTAATTACAGGGCATACATAGTAAATGGAATGCAAGAAGAAAAAAAGAGACGCACTTGAATGGAAAGCATTTCACATATCACATGGCTATGTACATATTGACTTTTCTTTCCAACTGCGATGAGGGAATTTTACAAAGCCCTTTGAAGCTTTTATGTTGAATGTATATTTATAGATCGCGCTTTATAACGAGCGCAAACCTTATTTGTTGGACTCTCTCTTTGTGTGTTGCATGAAAGCAAACGTCGAAAAAAAATAGTTAATAACTTCGTAACTAATAGTTGATTTAATTATGGCTTGTAGCTAATAATGCACAGCGTGTTCGGATAAAGTTACTTACGAATTGAATAACTCGAATCTGGAGTAAAGTTTGCGTCGAAGTTCGCAGACGTGCTTCTTATTCGTACAAGGGATTGAAACCGTCGCTACACTTTCACGCACAGCCAGTACAAGACTGGCGAGCTTCGAGCTTGAAACGGGGGGAGCGAAAGCCCTTCGACCGACGCAAGCTTTCGAGCGCGCCAACTCTACCCTTATAGCTCACTTCTGTAATAACTTCAAAATATTTTGTGTTTTCTGTTGCGATGCTCTTCGAGAAATCCAACAGGAAAATGCAGAACTATTCGCTTCAGTCGAAACTTTAGCTTTCAGCTTTTTCTCTCTCTTCTCATTTTTTTTTTGATTGATCGCTCGCAACTGCTGCGAATACAAATCGTGACAGGTCGCGCAAGAAAGTGTTTCATAATATAATGCAGTCTCCGTTTCGACAGTCGCACTTCAAATATAATTGATTGTCTGCAAACAATTCCAATTGCTCAGGGATGAACTCGAGACAATCTCTAAAATATAGCACAGAGTATATTTCAGCTTTAATTTTGTTGGATTCGTATTAATATCAAACATAGTTATACATTATTTAACAACGTTTTTTAATACGTACATTTTATTCTATAACTCGTTTAAGTAAAAATATTTTTTTAATTATATAACGCTCGCATTGTGTATGTTAGGTGGAGAGTGTAGTACGTTCGTGCGAACGTATCTACAAAATTGCTTCCTACACATTCATTTGTGCTAACGTACCAATATCTACACTAAAAAAATGTACGTTGGTCGGAATCTCTAGTACGTTAGTGCGAACACATCTACAATTCCTTGTGGATGAATTCCGAGCAAAAATATAACACAGAATATATTTCAGCTTAAATTTCATTGGATTCATCTTAATATCAAACATAGTTAAACATTATTCAACAACGTTCGTTAATACGTACATTATTTTCTTCTATAACTCGTTTAAGAAAAAACTAAAAAGTAAATTTTTGATTATATAACACTCGGCATTGTGTATGTTTGGTGGAGAATGTAGTACGTTCGTGCGAACGTGTCTATAAAATTGCTTAGAGATGAACTTTAATATAGTCTCAAAGCTTTACTATTATTGATTTTGTCTTAATGTCAACGTTCCTACATATTCATTCGTGCTAACGTACCAATATCTACACTAAAAAAATGTACGTTAAACGGAACCTCTAGTACGCTTGTGCGAACACATCTATAATTACTTGTGGATAAACTCCGAGCAAACTTCAAGGTATATTTACTGTAGATATTAACGTAACTAAAATAGTCTCAAAACCTGAATATCAGATGAATAATATTAATTTCAGTCAAAATCAGCGATCATTTAATCTACATTTTTTTAGCAATGTTTGTTAATACGTACATAATTATTTACGACTAATATACACACTAATATATAATGAGATTTGTGAATGCATTATAAATTCCATGATCTATAAAAAATATATATAATTTAGTTAAAAAGGCATATTTATATGAAGTTTATAACTTATTTATATGAAACTTGTATAATAATTATTTTCACATTTATTTATTAAGCTCAGTGATTAACACTTTCTTAGTGGCGGATATATCCGCCTATCTATAAAAACTGCTGTTGGCCGTTGTAGTAACGCAGTTATCAAATCTTTATTAATGCTTTTCAAGTAAAGTTGTCAAACGTCATTGGGAGTAAAATAATACTGTCGATTTTCACAGCACTACAAAAGTTATTTAATATTTTAGTTAATTTCTTGTTAATTTTTACTATTAATTTATAATAATTGCAATTATTTTAATTATAATTATTGAAATTTATATTGAAAAATAATTAAATTTTCTGTGTTTCTAACTCATATAAGTAGAAATATTAAACTTTATTTATGAAGGAATGTAAGGGAGAGTTTCGTTGTTTCGTCGGGCGAGAAAAGCAAGTTTAATTGTATGAGAAAACTCCACTTCTATTTGATAAAGTCAGAAGTTCGTTTATCTTGGAGCATTTCCGCAACTTTTGAACTCCTGTGTTATGCTCCCGCTTATATTCGCATTTTTTTTCGACCTAACTGAAAGTAATTCATAATTTTTTTTTCCACACAAAAAAAAAGTTGGAGTTGTTTTCTTCCTTATAAGTATATAAAATTTTGTGGAATATATTTATGTTTCTTTTTTTTTACCATGTAGTGCTTTAGGTTGGACGGGAGAGAATTATTTCATTATAAGTAATACAATTTTCTTTGCTCAGAAGTGGAACGTAAGCGAAATAAAACACTTACTGCTTGAGTGCAAAAGAGGATGGGATCTAAATTGGATGATGTCAGTGTTCAGTTTGAGTATTGAAACATTTTTTTGAATAAAATATAACAGGAAGTAAGTTAAAAAAAAACTTAATATTATAATGATTTTAATCATAGTTCCTTATAAAAATAAAGTAATACACTACTGGAAACCGGACTAATCGAGGAATATTGAAATAAACTGCACAAATAAAAAATAATTTTATGATTTATTTTTGTCGTAATAATTCGAACACACTTCTCACTTATTGTAACCACTTACTGAAATCGATTTTTCAGGTCTTCAGGCTTGAATTGTCTTCTGAACATTGCTAGTATTGCAGCTTATTATCCACAGGGATAGATTGTTGGAATTTAGGAAAAAAATATTTAAAATCTACTCAATGTGCAAAGTAAGTCCATTTGAGATCTTAGCCCCGATTTTAATCTTTCCTTTGTCGACATACATATTTTAAAATTTAACATTTGTTGATTTGGGCAGATCTTGAACAAAAAGAAGGATATTCTCCATTTTTTGAGCCATTCCTGAAATTTATCTAATTTTTCTTCAGATGTTACACTCGGATTCGTATCCAAATGTCAAGATTTGTATTGCTAGTTTCAGGAATGAGAGCCCTGTATAAAAGATATACCAGAGGTCCTGAAACACTTCCTGACGCAATACTTTTGATAAAATTGGTGTGAGATTGTGAAATGTGATTATTAATTTAATATTTTGTTATATAAATGTAAAGCAGATATGAAATCTAGGATTTATTTGAATTTAGTCTACTATATAAAAATGCATTTGTAAATTTATCTGCAGTAGTTTATACTTTAATAAATTAAAAGAATCTACACCCTGAGTCTTCAAATGTCCATAAACTTCTTCAGACACTCATAAACTTTATCGGTGACCTACTGACCTAAGAAAATGCGCTTTTTGTTACCCATCGTAAAATAAAAGCAATAATTCATTTAATGTTCTATTCTCGCACTATTTTATTATTCCAATTCATGATTTTAGTATGTTTTTCATTGAATTTAAAATGCTATATTATCTAATAGAAAAGTACTAAATAAAATTATTTTCTTTCAGTTCATAAATCTGAATTTTGTATGAAAAACTTTAGGTGTAAATTCTTTAAAGCTTCAAACTTTTAAAATAAGGATTATAAATTGAATTAGTTGATTATTTTCTTGAATAAAAAATAAAAATATTTACTAGTCAATAATAATTATTTTTTTTTTGAAGTGATTACTAAAATTTAAATTTATTATTATTTCTGTATAAAGAAATGATTTTGTATACTATTTTCACAAAATTATTGTTATTTTGATTAATAAAAATTTAGTTTATATTAAAGTTTTCAACAATTTGTATGATATTTATAAATATGATATTTCTTTATTCATAAATTTTGCAAGATTTTATTGATTTTACTCTCAAATCTTCAACTTTATTTTATGATTATAATGATTTAATAAAAGATTTGTAAATTATTAATTTATTAGCAAATTATTTATTATTTTTACAGGGCACCTAAACTTTTCCGAGTTTAAAACTTATTAAATAATTTTATTTTTTGTGGTATTTTTTTTTCAAGTTTAGCAAATGTACACTTATGTAATTTACTGTTCAAAGTCTTAGCTTGAATGAATCGTTTATATAAAAATTAAATAATTATTATTTTCACATTTATTAAGCTCGCTTTGCGGTCGATCGGCGGATATATCCGCATATCTACATAAAAATTGCTTTTATACAAAATATTACAATTTTTTTTTATGATTATCATAATTTAATAAAGGATTTGTAAATTAGTAATTTAATAGCAAAAGTTTTATTATTTTTACAGGGCACCCAAACTTTTTTTGAATAAGTTTTACTTTTTTTATTGTTTCTTTTTAAGTTTAGCAGATGAACACTTATGTTAATTATTGTTGAAAGTCTTAGCCTGATTGAATTATTTATATAAAAGTTATATAATAATTATTTTCACATTTACTTTTTTACGCTCATCAATTAACACGTTTCGGTTAATTGGCGGATAAATCCGTCTATCTACTTAAAAACTGCTTTTATGCAAAGCCAAAAATTTTATTAATTTTACTTTCAAATCTACAACTTTATTTTATGATTTATTAAAGGATTTGTAAATTAGTAATTTATTAGCAAAAGTTTTTACAGAGCACCCAAACTTTTCTGAATTTAAGACTTACATACTTTCGTTTTACTTTTTTTAAAGTTTAGCAGATGTACTCTTATGTAATTTACTGTTCAAAGCCTTAGCTGTATGAATGACAATTGACCTGTGAAAGTTTACTATATAAGAGAATAAATTATGGTATTTTAGCTTATTAAAAAATAATCTAATTATTTATTAAACTTTGCGGTATTTATAACATAACGGTTTTGAGTAAAGTAAGTTTTTAAAATTCAAGATAATTATAATATTTGTTCCATTTATTAATCCCTTACATAATTTATGAATAAGCGAGTTTTGCATTCACTACAAAAAAATACAGTTCTTAAATAATTGGTTTCTGTATGTAAACATTAATCCATTTTTAATTATCCTTTAGAAATAATTTATTGATGCATTTTACAAAATTCATAATTTAAACATAACAATATTCTGAACATAATCAATATTTTAATAACAAATTAAGATTGTAAATTAATAAATCAATAATATTTAATAATAAAATTACAAGATTTTAAAATCTAAATAAAAAATTTGTTTAATTTATTTCTTTTTTTATTTAACAATTTATATGTGGATTTATTCCTTTTACTACTCATCACTTAATATTAATACTTTCACAATTTTTCAACAAAGATTTTCAGAATTTTCAGAATATTCAATAAATTTTTCTATTTTTTTCGTTGATTTATTCAAACTATTTTTTTTTTAAAGTTACATTTTTCAAGCTCGGAAAAAGAAAGCCATCACAACAAAAAAGCGTAAAGTGTAAAACGGGAATTGAAATTGCGTTATATCGAAACTTCGTTAACAGAGGTAACGTTAATTTATATGTAAAATGTATAAACTTCGGTTATTATTATATGAAACAATTGTCTTCTTTAATTTTGTCTTCATTTTCTATACGAAATATTCTTAATTTTCTGCGTTCAATAAATTTTTCGTTGATTTATTCAATTTTATTTTTTTTTTAAAAGTTACAATTTTCAAGCTCAGAAAATAAAAGTTGTTATAAGTGGAAGTAAATGAAGATGGCAAAAATGTAAAGTGTAAAACGGGAATTGAAATTGCGTTATATCGAAACTTCGTTAACAGAGGTAAAGTTAATTTTTATATAGGATGTATAAACTTCGGTTATTATTATAGGAATAACGAGAACTACTCACTATCTTTTGGGGTTGTATAAAATGTAATGGTCTTGAGTTACGAGAGTTAGAAATTCCTGATAATCATCGAAGCGGTTTTGTTTTATTAATGATTCCCTCAACAAGGATTTAAATAATGTATGAGAGCTTTATATCCGCGTTCCACATTTACGAGATCACGCCTGAAACACATCATTACTGTTTTTAATGAGTTCAGAATACTACGCGCCGAAGGGTTATAATATAATTCGCTTAATGCTCCGCTCATACAGTTTTAATCAACAAATTTTTTATTATCATTATTCAGTATATTTTCTCATAAGAATAAGTTGTTAAAAACACGCAAAGCGCACATTGTTTTATGGGAAATAAAGCCATGATTAAATCGCGTGTTTCATTCCAATTTCATTTAATTAAGATGAGACGAAGCCAATTACATAATGGATTGTGGCGTATGTAAATATCAAATAAATTTCTTTCAAAATCGAGCGATTCCGCATTCTTTTCGTTTATCCGACGCGAATGAGTACAAATTTCTGGGCGAAATTGTGCAATTTTCGCCCTTGCCTTCGGGTGCTGCAGCTTTCAAGTTAATTACACCATTTACGGTTTTGCCCCAATTTTCGAGGCGCGGCGACTATCTTAAAATAATAGAACTAACGTTCATAATCAAAAAGAAGAGAAGAAAACCAACATCGGTTGGTGCGGAATTACGTCTGTCCTATTCCATTACCATTCCGGACACATTTTTCAAGGAAAAAAATAAAAATAAAGCTTCAGACGAACAATCATCTTTTGTGCGAGCTTCTGCCATCCAGGGTTATATTTATTTCGTGTTTATTCAACGCCTTTTTTCCTTTTTGTTCGCTATATCCCTTTTCTTACACATTTCTTCGCGACAACCGCTATACTTCCATGACTCCTAATCCCTAAGATGTGCCGTCGTCAATTTATTTTCTAGCATGAAAATATACATTTCCATTGTACAGATAGTATACTCTAAAATTGTAATGCATGAATCGTAGATAATTCTATTATATAATTGATAGTGTCCCATTGTGTTTTTGTTGAAAGAAACGTAATTCATTTATGGCGGATGCGCAGGACTCCGCGTAATTCACTTACTGTCCGCTGATGCTTTATGAAGTGCGTAGTAAAAAAATGTTTAATATCGTAATAAAAGCTTTCCTCTATATATTGTGTTTTATTTTAATGTAATATCGCTGTGTTTAATGGTCCGTTATTTTCGTTTCTTACGTCATAAAATTATATATTACACCGTGTAATATATTCAGAATAATACTTTTTATTTTCGTACATTACGTCACGTAAATATTTTTGTTGTAGCTTAATGAAAATATTGTACAGTAAAAACGTACTTTTATTATTACATTTATTTTCGAATAATTTTATAAATTTATGTTTTTGATCAATTTAATTAGTTGAAGTAACCTCGCTATAGCATGCATTTTTTCTATAACGGTTGATACTAATGATATTGAATAAATTGTAAATTTTAATTATTGTGGAAATTGGACAAAATATGGGTAAATAATTAGAACTTTATTTCATTAAAAAATGTTTCTTCAACAGAGTTCAGTGAAATTTTTAAGAAAATATTGCAAATTTTAAAATTCTACGATTAGAAAATAAATTGATTTGTTACAATATTATTTTTGTTATATACTTTTTGGATATTTTTTAGAATCTATTATAATATTTTAATTAAATAATAAATCGTTTATTTATATACATTTTTGGTAAATGTTTTTTTTATTATAGTTAAAATTATTGAAATTGAGATAAAGTAAAAGGATTATATAATTTTCAAAGTAATTTCTTAGTAAAGTTTTAAAATATAATCATTGAAAAAAAAAAATTCTAAAACTTCAAACTAAAAGAACTAAAAGTTATTAGTGTTAAGTTAATTTTGAATCCCATATTTATAATTAATTAAGTTAAGTCATATTTATAAATAATTAATAATTGGATTTGTGGTTTGGAATCTGTCGAAAAAAAATCCAGTAAAATACAATATTTTGTAAAATATCTGTAGGAGAAAAATCAATGTTGTAACTAGTATATTATTTTTTTCACATTATGTAAGTGAATCATATTTTAGTAATAATCATTCTAACTCATTCTCAAATAAAATATTTTGTTAATAATTACATTTTTTTATAAGAAATATAATTAGAGAATAAAATTTAATAATTAGGATTAAAATAATAAAGTGAATTAATTAATTTTATTATTTCATTAAAACATAAACATTTTGATACAAAACGTCTTTTGCATTAAAGAGGATTGTTAAATGCAAGTCAGAATATGTGGATAAAGACTTCAAGAGTATTTCTTAGACTAGCTTCAAAAATAGATGACAAAATAAGTTATTAGAAAAAAAAAATAATATCAAAATTGTATCCAAATTTTTTAATAGAAGATGACTTGAATGATGAGTTTTAGAAAAGCAATAGTAAAATCGATTCACAATTTTCCTTCAAGAACCTGAAGAAGTAACTTTGTCCAGCTCTAAGGAGTTTTTAAAGACGATTTTATTTCTAGCAATTTTGTGTGCAAAAAAGGACCCAGTCGAGCAACATGTTATTTTTCTTTTCTAAAATTATATTTTCTTAAGACATTTTCTTTATCGTTTTCTAAAAATAATAACTTTTTCTATAATAATAACTTGACAAAATCATTTCTCTCTCTATGAAAATTCAAAAACTGGTTTTGTAGCAAACTTGAGATAAGTAAAATTTATAAAAATTCAAAAATTCATAATGTAACAAATTTATTTAAGAATTATTATATTTCAATTTATTTTTACAGTAAATAATAATATTTTAATTATAATTAAATTATTATTTTTAAACGAATAAAAAATATATCATTAAAAAACCAATTTAGTGTAATTATTATATTTTGTTATAAGAAATATAATTAGAGAATAATAATTAAGGTTTTTTCTTAATAAATTTTATTTTATTTTAAACTTTTTTAAGGCTTTATTAACAATGTTGTATGATGTGTAAATGATAATTTTTTTAAATAAAAATGATTATTTCTATACCACTATATTTTTTTCTAAAAATACTAATATTTATTGAAAGTTGTACAAATTATTAATGTAAAGTGTAATAAAATCAATAAATATAATTATTAAAAAATAATGAAATACTCTAAAAATGTTAATACTTATTAACTTTCTAATCTATGCCGGAAAGGTTAGAAAGTTAATAAGGATCCAACTTATATAATTGATTATATCTGTTTGCAATTATTTCTAGTAATCGACATATATTTATAACTATTGACCGTAGATTTTTTTGTCCTATTTACAAAATAGTTACAAAAAATATTAAATTTAAATCATCAAAACTGAAGCTCAAACTTTCGTTTTTTGAATAAATTCTTAGTTTCCAAACTTTTTTGTTACTGCATTTGCCTTTAAAAATAATATAACCTTGGCGTCTATCCATCTTTTAATTTATATATGTTACGTAATCACAATTTTTATTGAATCTCAGATAATGACGGGGAGGAAGAAAATTCGGAAAATTAAATTAAAAAAATAAAATAAATATGTTTTTTTCTGTGTCAAATTACGAAAATCAACAGTTTCACAATGTGAAAGGCATACGTTTGTAATGCAAATTTTTACTTTTGGTATGGAGAATAGAGTGGAAAGTTTATATATTCCGATCTATCATCATACTAAAACCGCAAATTGAATTAACCCCGCATACATATATTTTTTTTTGTTAACAATAATTCATAATATTTGTGTTTGCTTTTTGGGCGGTGGTGGTGAGTTGCGTATTATGTAAAATAATAAATCGTTACGCGTATATCATATGAATTACATTTATTTAAACAAACGGGGGTTTGGTTTATTTTTATTAATGGGATGTTTGTTATTTCGAATAGGCTACAATGAAAATATATTAGGTTTACATAACATATATTTTTTTTTACTATAATGTATAATATAGAGGATAGATTGTTTGTGTTATTTGAATTCACATACAAATTAATTAATACCGAAAAAACAGAATATGCGAGAGGAAAAATATTATTGTAGTAAAATCATCATTTATTTAATTTTGATATTTTCTTTTAATTATATATAATAATAATATACAGTTAATAATTAGTATTATTTAATTATTAAAATTATTATGTAATGATTAATGATTATTGTGATTTAAAAAAAAAATACATGAACTGTAATTATTTAAGTAAATAAAATAAAATATTTAAAAAAAAATTTATATAAAATATTTCCTTTTACTTTTTTTCTATTTAATTTGTGTATATTTTATTAGTTTAATGTGAACATATATTATTTTTTGTAAAATAGCACCCGGGACACAATTATTAAATAATATATTTTAAAGATTTTTTTATTGGATTATATTGGTTTATTTTTATGATGGATATGGAATAATGGAGACCAGAAGTAGAAGTAGACAAATCATTTTGAAGATAATCGTGATGTGATTAATACTTATCCCTTTGTCCTCGAGTGTTCCGATTTCGTTTTTGTCCTTGCGTTGATAGATTGGCTTTGGCTAGGATATTTGATATTTGGGGTTTGGGATGATAAAGTGATCTTGGAGGAATAATGGATACCCCATTATATTGCATAAAGATGGGTTTAGTAATATATAATACATCTTTGAATTTACTAAAACTTTGATATGTTGAACAGAATTTAATATAAAGTTTATTTGAAAAAAAAATATTGAAATATAATTTCTATGTACTATTAAATAAATAATTATAAAATTTGAAAATTTTAATGTTTAAACTTTTCTAAAGTAGATGTAATAATTATTACAAAAGTGTTGTCAACTATCAACACAGAAAGATTTAAATAAATAATATTTTCTTTAAAGGTTTTACTTAAAAATAGATTATTGATCCCTTTATTACTTTTTTATTAACTATTTAGTAACTATTATCATAAACCTAAAAATGAATTCAAAAAAAAGGTGAATTTTTTAACTTGAAAATAAGTCCCTAATATTATTATAAAGCCACTTTATCTTGCAGTTTGGTAATACTTTACACTTACATAATCTTCCAAACAAATAATTTCTCTCATGATTATTAAAAATATCTTAACAATAATTAATAAAAAATATCAATTTGTTTATTTTAATTAATATTGTATCAGAAGTTATTTTATAACAATTTGTATTAATTTAATTTTTATATTAATTTTTATCTGCCCAATAATATATTATTATTTTCTTTAAAAATAAATAAAAATATAACAATTATTAATTTACAGAAAAAACAATATTTAAATTTCGAATTTCAAGTTTTCTACAAAACCGGTTTTTGAATTTTCACTTGAAAATAGAGATTTCAATTTATTATTTATAGAAAATGATAAAAAAAGAGAAATATTATTTTATTTACTTTTTATTTATTCACACAAAATTGCCAGAAATAATATTATTTTTAAAAACTCTTTAAGGATGGACGAAGTAATTCATTTCTTCAAATTCTTGAATATAATTGGAAATCGATTTTACTATAGCTTTTTTTAAATAATGGTGTGATTTTCAAATTCTCCACTTTGTTCATCATCAAAGTCATCTTCTATTCAATAATTTGAATAAATTTTTAATAATTTTTGTCCACAAAACTTTCTGATATCTGCTTTTGAAGCTAGTTGAAGAAATACTATTCATGTCTTTGTCCAAACGTTTTGTGGATTTTATAAATAAAAAATAGAGTGGTTAGTATTTAACACTATTTCATGAAGATTTTGTGTCAATTTGATAATAATTAAAAGAATTAATTAACCGGTATTTACTTGAACCTTTTTTTTTATATATATTTCTTAAAAAAACGTTTAGTAAAATAATTTTATTGGAACATTAGTGAGGTGTAACATGATTTCATTAAATAATAATTTTTATAAAGGGAAAAGCACATCTGAGATGTATATAATTAGTATTAGACATTATCAAAATCTAAGAAATTGAAACAGTAGTACGATTATGAGTAAAGTAATTTTAATTAAAGTTAGAGGCTTTAATCATTGTGTTTTAGAGTTAGGTCGTAAAGTTTTGAGGGATGAATGTAATAGCGAAAGCTGCGGTTCCGTTTTCTTAGGCGTCTCCCACAAAATTACGCATGTAAATTAATTAATTCGAGGAAAATGGAACTTTCCAATGTCGATGTGACGTCGCGTCCCAAAAGCAACTCACACATGTCATCCAGAAATGCAGCAGCCAGCTACTAATTAAAATTGAATTAACCGAGCTTCAGTAAATATAAATGAAACATTGTTGAATTTCATATGCACAAACATTTTTAATTAAAAAAAAAATATTTTATCAAAAGTATATAATTTATTTCAGTAAATAAAATTAAGATAGAAAGTCTGAAATTGAAAAAAATACAATTTAGTCTAATCGCTAGTCCAATTCAAGCAACTGATTTTCTAGAATAGATCAGTTGAATTTTTAAAAACATCTCATTATAATTACAAACATTTTTAATTAAAAAAGCAGAATATTTGAAAACGAAAATAGGGAAATGATTTATTTTGTCAAAAGTATATAATTTATTTCAATAAATAAAATTAAGATAAAAAGTCTGAAATTGCATGTAAGAGAATATATGAAAAAAATACAATTTAGTCTAATCGCTGGTCCAATTCAAGCAACTGATTTTCTAGAATAGATCAGTTGAATTTTTTAAAAACATCTCATTATAATTACACACATTTTTAATTAAAAAAAGCAGAATATTTGAAAACGAAAATAGGGAAATGATTTATTTTGTCAAAATTATATAATTTATTTTAATAAATAAAATTAAAATAGAAAGTCTGAGATTGTATGTAAGAGAATATATGAAAAAAATACAATTTAGTCTAATCGCTGGTCCAATTCAAGCAACTGATTTTCTAGAATAGATCAGTTGAATTTTTTAAAAACATTTCGTTATAATTACAAACATTTTTAATTAAAAAAAAGCAGAATATTTGAAAACGAAAATAGGGAAATGATTTATTTTGTCAAAAGTATATAATTTATTTCAGTAAATAAAATTGAGATAGAAAGTCTGAAATTGCATGTAAAAGAATATATGCAAAAAATACAATTTAGTCTAATCGCCGGTCCAATTTAGGCAACTGATCTGATCTAATCAGTTGAACTTTTTAAAAACATTTAATTATAATTTAGCAAATGTATTTATACTCATTTCAAAACTATATGTGCATTTCAATGTATATTCCTTATGGTTTTTTGGTATTTTTATATTATTTATACTCATTTCAAAACTATATGTGCATTTCAATTGCTTTTTAATTGCTATTCTTGCGATAGGATCGGTCCCATTTAGGCAATTTATTATGTTGTATTTAGTTTATATATTACTTTCAATTGAATTTTTAGCTATTTCTATAATTGAACCGGTCCAATTTAGGCAATTTTAGCGAACGGTCCAATATTAACGAAACTTTATTATATATTAGTAATTATTAGTGTATTTAAATGTACTTTATAAGTTCATATATTTTAATACTTAATTAAAAAAAAATGTTTTTATTGCTTTAATATTCTAAAATCATAAATATTAAAACAATAAAAACATTTTTTAAAGTAGTTAGTTTTCTAATACATTAAATATGTATATTTCGCAATCAATATATGAATATTTATAAGCAAAATAATATAATAGTAAACCATTAGTTTATTCATTATTTAAAACTAAAATGTATTGTGCATATTAAAAATGAATATGGAAATTGCTTTATTATTTTCTGTATAAATTATATAAGAAAAAATAACTTTTATTTTAATAGACACAATAAAAATAAATACGTATTGATAATTCTATTTTTTATATAAACATTTTATTCACACTTTTATAGTTAATTTATAAATTGTAATGTTCACTTCACAAATATTCTTATTTTATTTTATTAATATTTTGTATCGTTAAATACTTTTATTCTTAATTTCTACTTAAACTACAATGTTTTTGGACTATGTATACCATAATTTTTAGGAAAGTTACGGGTTTCCCGGGAAATACATTTTTCGTTTCTCGGGAACAAATTGCGGGAAAACTTTGTAATAAAATATTTAAAAAAAATATTGAAATTGTTGAACCGTACATTTATAAACTCGGGAAATTATATAATCCGGAAATGCAGTTACTAATTAAAATTGAATTATCCGAGCTCCAGTAAATATTATTTACTGTTTTCATAAACGAACGAGTTTAATATGCGCCGCAGCACTTTTTTCACATTCTATAAGCATCCCTGCGGATCTCATTATCATCCATCCAGCATCTCGCCGACAATTAGTAAGCCGAAAAACGTGTGTTTGAAGGAGATCCGATTTCTTATTGTTCCGTCCAGGGAATACGAAATGCGCGATGAAAGAAGAGTTTTGGCATCGATTAATTGGATTTGGCGCAAATCAATTTGACGTTCCAATTATGAAGTAGGCTTTGCCGGGTTCCGAAATAATTATAATTAAAGCCTGGATGTGTGCATGTTGTAATGGGGTGCAAAAAACGCCCGGCGCATCCGCCCGCATTGCCGGATCCGGCAAAATGCGCAGTTAATTAAATTAGAGCTAATTATTTTTTTTTTACTATTATTGTTGTTGTCGTTGCTGAAGTCTGGGGATTCAGCGACTGCGAAGTGCATTCCACGTGCCTGGTTATCATACCAATGGAATTCCGAATCGATAAATGCCTGCTCTGGGATATGCAGAGCTGCATGGTTGTGCTCTCCCATCAACACGCGTTGCGAAACACGGAATCTAAATTAGCTATTACCATCTAAATATATACATGTACGAAATAAATTACGCAATAAAATATGGTTTCTGTGCGGAATGCGGATCCGTTTCTCTTCCATCCATATGCGACTCGTTTCCTTCAAGCCTCCATCATCCATCCTCGCGCCAACTGTAAATTATAATGCAAACATCGGAAAGGAGAGTAATCCATTTGGACTCCTCCATTTCTTATTTTTGTTGTTCGATTTGTTGCACGTTGATTTCATTTCAGAGATGAATCGAATCGGTGCGAACAATAATTGATGCCATCAACGGTAAGCGATAACTGCAACGCACTCCAGATTTCGCTCTGCGCTAATGAACGGAATTCAAACGGCTTTACACTCGATTGTCTGCTTAGCATTTGGTTCAATGAACCGGTTCACTTCACCTACACGCCAAGATCAACAACAACAACAACAACACAACCGGAAACGGAACTCGACACCATCAAACATCTGTAATTATTAATTCATTTAAACTTACATATTTCAGCCAATCACTACTTTTTTATTAGTTTTAATCCTCACGATCTTGTGAGTACGGGTTCGATTCCCAACGAAGCCATTTGGCGTAAAACTTCCATTTGGAAAGTTTATCTAAAAAATAAATAAAAATGTCAACACAGATTAAATGTCACACCAGATTGTAAATAAAAATATAAGACAAAAAAAATATTATTATTAATAGTTCTTTGTACAACCAACATTTTTGATTCAATTTTGTAATAAAAACGAAATTTATTACAGCAATAATACAAACCAAACAAAAAAATTGTTATTCAAATATACTTAAATTTAGCTTTTTATTTTAATATTTATGCTCTTTCTCTTACGTGATCCTTGAGGCTGGTGTTTCGAGTGAGTTATGTCTCTTAAATATTTTATTTCTTGAATTCGTACCGTTTCTTTAAAGTTTCTGTTATTTATATCATCTGTTAGTTTATTATTCAAGGTGAGCACTAAAACAAAGTTGTGTTTGGTATAATATTGAATAATACCAATGACAGTGTAATAACAATTATTGTAATCAAATAATATTTTTTGTATGAAAAGAATTACAGTTTATAATTGAACTATTTGTATATTTTTTAGATCTATTAGAATAAATTTTAGTTTTGTCTTGTTTTTTCTCTAGTTTTCCCGTCCAGAATTCCCTTTCGGAAATTATTTAAATTTTTACTTTTCCGTATCAATATTTATTATAGACTATAACTACAATAATTTTTTAATATATATATTTTTTATTATAAATAAAGTGTATAAAATATGTTACGTCTTATAATTGAATTACATTCATATTATTCAATTCTATTGAAATAATTATACATTTTAGTCTTGTCTTGTTAATAGATGTTTTTTCTCGAGATTTCCCGTCCAGAATTCCCGGGAATTATTTAAATTTTTACTTTTCTGTATCAAAATTTATTATAGACTATAACTAATAAATTATAATAAATTTTTAATAAAGACGAAATTCAATAATATATTGAGTGACGTTATATTCTCAACAATCAACAAATAATATTTTTTATTATAAATAAAGTGTATGAAATATATTACGTCTTTAATTGAACTATTTGCAAATTTTTCAACTCTATTGGAATAATTATACATTTTAGTCTTGTCTTGTTAATAGATGTATTTTTCTCGAGATTTCCCGCCTAGAATTCACGGGATTTAATCAAATTTTTACTTTTCGGATAAAACATTATTATAGTTATAGTTGACATCTTTTTAATAATTAGGAAATTCAATAACATTCATCAAATAATACTTTTTTATATGAAATTAATTACAGTTGATAATTGAACTATTTGTATAATTTTCAGCTCTATTAGAATAAATATTCATTTTAGTTTTGTCTTGTTTTTCTCGAGTTTTCCCGTCCAGAATTCCCGGGAATTATTTAAATTTTTACTTTTCTGTATCAAAATTTATTATAGACTATAACTATAATATATTTTTAATAAAGACGAAACTCAATAATACATTGAGTGACGTTATAATCTCAACAATCAACAAATAATATTTTTTTAGTATAAATAAAATGTATAAAATATATTACGTTTTATAATTGTAGCTTCATATTATTTAACTCTATTGAAATAATTATACATTTTAGTCTTGTCTTGTTAATAGATGTTTTTTCTCGAGATTTCCCGTCCAGAATTCCCGGGAATTAATTAAATTTTTACTTTACCGTATCAAAATTTATTATAGACTATAACTATAATAAATTTTGAATAAACTCGAAATTCAATAATACATTGAATGACGTTATAATCTGAACAAATAATATTTTTTATTATAAATAAAGTGTATAAAATATATTACGTTTTATAATTGAACTATCTTCATATTATTCAACTCTATTGAAATAATTATACATTTTAGTCTTGTCTTGTTAATAGATATTTTTTCTCGAGATTTCCCGTCCAGAATTCCCGGGAATTAATTAAATTTTTACTTTACCGTATCAAAATTTATTATAGACTATAACTATAATAAATTTTGAATAAAGTCGAAATTCAATAATACATTGAATGACGTTATAATCTGAACAAATAATATTTTTTATTATAAATAAAGTGTATAAAATATATTACGTTTTATAATTGAACTACCTTCATATTATTCAACTCTATTGAAATAATTATACATTTTAGTCTTGTCTTGTTAATAGATGTTTTTTCTCGAGATATCCCGCCTAGAATTCACGGGAATTATTAAAATTTTTACTTTTCTATATAAAAATTTATTATAGACTATAACTATAATAAATTTTTAATAAAGACGAAATTCAATAATACATTGAGTGACGTTATAATCTCAACAATCAATAAAAAAATATTTTTTATTATAAATAAAGCGTATAAAATATTTAACTCTACTGAAATAATTATACATTTTAGTCTTGTCTTGTTAATAGATGTATTTTTCTCGAGATTTCCCGCCTATAATTCACGGGAATTAATCAAATTTTTACTTTTTGGATAAAACATTATTTTAGTTATAGTTGACGTCTTTTTAATAATTAGGAAATTATATTGAATGACACGAATAACAGTATAATAACAAGAATAATCATGAAATAATATTTTTGGTATCAAATAGATTACAGATTATAATTGATCTATTTGTATATATTTCAGCTCTATTGGAATAATTATACATTTTAGTTTTGTCTTGTTAATAGATGATTTTTCTCGAGATTTCCCGCTCAGAATTCCCGGGAATTATTCAAATTTTTATTTTTTTCAATCAAAATTAATTATAGTTATAGTTCACCACTTTTTAATAAATAGGAAATTCAATAATACTTTGACTGACACAAATAATGATATAATAACAAGAATGATTGCAACAATAATATTTTTTATTATAGATAAAGTGTATTATGTTTTCAAATTGAACTATTTGTATATATTTCAGCTCTATTGAAATAATTATACATTTTAGTCTTGTTTTCTTAATAGATGGTTATTTCCCGACCAACATTCCCGGGAATTAATCAAATTTTCGTTAAAACCGATTTTACTGAATCATAAATCAAAAACTCTTATTTATAAATTTTTATAAAAAAAAAAACCTTTTTTTAACTTTTGGCTATTAATATAAAAGGTAGAAGAAACATGTTGACACAAAAGTTCAATAATCTATATAATTATGTTATTATTTTTCGAGCAACTGTCGATCATAAGTGTGACATACGAATTGTCACAAAACAATAATTCAGTGACGTTTGAATATGGTGAAGAGTCAGAAATCATCGAAGGGAACTGGAAATACTGCGAATGTGTCTGAATCCTTGATCCCAGTGTCGCTGCCGCCCGTCGGAAATGATCCCTCGCGTATAATATTTCCGGAATGGATCGATCAGGAAGTTAATTCAGAAAAATGGGATCTGCCCAAAGTCAAAGTAAGCTCGAAAAAAAAATAATAAATTATTAATATCCTATATCGCTGTTCCGCCATCAAAAGCAATAATAAAAAAATAACAGAGGGGAAAGAAAAAATAGGGAGCTCGATTTAATATCGCTTCGCTTCTCTATATACTAGTCGTATTTTAATTAAATCATTCAGGAAACAATTCTATGCAGTTTAAACATAACTTTGGACGGAATGGAAAACATTAAAATATCGTTAAAATGCGATACTAAACGATTATTGTATAAATAGTTTTGTTTCAAACGGAGTTTGTGCAATCGTTAAGCTTGATTAGAATTAAGTGGTATTTATATGTGCTGTTATTAAAACAAATATTCAACGTTTCTTAAGTTATAATATAATCGTTTTTAGCATAGAACTACATTAAATTATAACTAGTAAAAAATTTAAGGCGGATTCCATATAATTTGATCTGCGCAAAATATATAAAAGCTTAAATTGATTTTCTTACTATACATTGAAGTGATTTTGTTGAACGCTGTTTCCTTTAGCATTTTTCGCCTAGGAACTAATCTTAAACACAAAATAAAGTTCTATGCATATTTAAATACAGGAAAACCTCGTTTAAGACTGAAAAACTGAAATTGATTTATTTACTATATGTCAAAATTATTTTATTTAACGCTATTTCATTCAGCGCTTGTCGGCTCGGAATGAATCCTAAGCACTAAATGAGGTCTTACTGTACTACACGCCAAGGATGTGGGTCGTGCTATATTGCGTAACTTCCTTGTGTTTAACTAGAAAAACTGTATACTTCTTGGACAACCAAATCCGGATTTTCTTAGATTATCAATTCTTCAATTCGCGCTATATTGAGAGCACACAATCATCTTCTCTGTCCAAATCTATCGCTCGCACCAATGTCATCTTTTTCAATTTCCTTATGACTAGTTTTTTTCTAAATTGTATATAAAAAATAATTTAAAGTCAAATCAATATATTCGAATCGAAATCGAAAAACATTTTTAAGTATCAAAATTGTTGTATTATTATTTTAAAAGATAAGAGATACGCAGCCAATAGTGTACGTGACGACCCGAGCGAAAGAACCAATAGAATTGTTAACAACGAACAAATCCGCGGATTGCCGAAACCTCGCTGTGATTTGCAGGTGCAGATGATTAATAGGCCGAAACGTTTTCAAATTTAATACTTAAATCTTTTATCAGTTTTATTTGCATTAAAATTAAATATAAAATTTAATTTTAACAAACTGTAATAATAATAATTTTTATTGGCCAGATATACAAAACAAAATTGCTACAATAATAATAATTAGGAAAAATAAAAAGAAAACACAAAATAACTGACCAAAGGGCTATCGACCTTAGTCTTTCCGCCAAACTGTAATATTATATTAATTTTAATAAGATTTATTAATTTATTATTTATGTTATTTCTTTCTCATCATTAGAATATTTTGCAAATATCGTTCAAAAAGTAGTTTACATTTAATGCTATAATAATCATGATATATCCATTAAATCTTATCAAATTAAATTATTGAAATAAACTAAATTTTAATATTAATTAGTTTATTGTTTAAAAATTATAAAATACATTTTTATATATTAAAATTATTATATTATTATTCTAAATTGAATAATAATTTATTTTCATAAAGATTGTTTTCAAAATAGTGTCATGGCTGACCATTTTATTATCATCTATCGTATGATTATTATGAATATTTGGGTGGCCTAAGAATTCTTTCCTTATTTTTGTCACGTATCCTCAAAATATACAAACGGATACGTATGTGCGCCCAATCTTTGTTTATCAACATTGTTTATTTTAGTGCTGATTGAATAATATGTCTAGCCCTCATAAGAGCATTTCGTCTAGCCACTCACAAAGGCATCTCTGTTCTTATCTATATTTCGTGACCCAAAGCGGAGCCTCTGAACTCTTTGTATATCATTAATTATTAAATTTACGACCCTTAAGCTGATAGATCTAAGGCGTGTGACCACCCACTTCGATAATGTACACTCCAAGGCACAAATCAGCCCCCTTTCCCCAAATATGATTCTGTATTCCGTCCGCCTTTTTACATTTAAGGCGACACTTTTATATTTTAAGTTAGTCCCAGTCCCAGTCCAGTCCAGACACGGTCCAGATAGACCTAGTCCTAGTGTTACTTTGAAGTAGTCCAAGTCTCACTCTCCGAAGAAGCAACCTATGCTTGAAGCAACTGGAAGCTAGATTAAGAACTCGTACATCTAAGTGTTAAATAAATAACTATTTTAAAACACCGACTTCTATCTAGTTTTTCCTTAAAAACCCACTGGGACTCCACATCGACAAAACAACAAAATAATTCCACGGTGTCTAGAGAAACTCCATCTCAGGACACGACAATAGAATAGATTTCACTCAATAGATGCAGAAACTAAACGCAATCGAAAATCGCCAAGAAAATGATCCATTTTCAATTGGTTTAGCGCAGTAATTTTTTGTTTTTATAAACAGCCATTTTATGATTAATTTTAATTAGGTAATTGTGTTATTTCTTCCTAATCAGAGAATATATTTCAAATATCGTTCAAGAAATAGTTTAAATTTAAGCAATTTGTGGTGCTATAATTATTATATGTAATAAATCTTAACAAAATAAATGATTTTATTGACTAAAGACTAAAATATATTATTGTCAAATAGGTTTTCTAATTCAAAAAATTGATCTAAAATAATTTAGTAATTTCAATTTATTCGAATCGAAACGCGTAAAATACACTTTTCATGCATTTCAAATATTTATTACAATTCTTATCGTATGTGCGAAACGCACTATTTTCGTGCCCAAATAAGGATTGTTTATACGCAGCTGCAAGTGCAGGTGTTCAATTTTTATAAATAATCTTATTTTTATTACTTTATTATCGCATAAATTTATGTCGGAATTGTTGCAAATAAAAATTAACTAAATTAATATATAAAACGATTTTTCGGTAATCAGTACAAAAATTATAATTGAAATAAAATTATTTAAATTAATACAACGTTTATTTTTTTAATAAATATTTTATTATATTTATGTAAATGTTTTCTCTAACAAATCTTGACATAATAAATAATCGGAACTTTCTTTAGAAAACAAACTTCTAATTTATAAGTCAATATTAAAACCGGTGTGGACCTACGGCATACAGCTTTGGGGAACATCAAGCAACTCGAACATAGAAATACTGCAACGTTTTCAATCAAAGTGCCTGCGTATCCTGGTACGAGCCCCTTGCTACGTCACGAACAAAACACTACATAATGACCTTAAAATAAACTCAGTGAAAAGTGAAATCTCCCAATATAGTGCGCGATACCAGAGCAGACTGGAGAACCATCCCAATTGTCTCGCATTGAATCTGCTAGACAACAGTGATACCCCCCCCATAGACTAAAAAGGTACAATACCCTTGACCTCCCCTATAGAAATTAAAATTGTTTTTTTTTTATGTTAACATTTTATGTGCTGTTAAAATTAACCCACTTATGTAATAATTTTTTATTTTTTTTATTTGGGTATATATTTTAGTTGGAAGATTGCCGATGGGTAATCATTCCACTCAGTTTATATTTATTTTTTCTTTGCTTTCACGAATATTTATTTATTGCCGGAATGTGGCAGATTATAAATATATTGCTATTAAAAAAAAAAAAAAAAAAAAAATGTTAAATGAATAAAATATCGTATATTTATGATTTTTATTCTTTTTTAATTTATTTATATATACTATTACTTACAATTATCAATATAATACATTTTATTGTTTCATTTAGCCCTCTTCAATTTTAGTTCTCCAAGCAATCCTTGTAACTGGTATTGTGAGAGAGGTTGGATCATTATTATGTTATCTTTGGTACATGAATTTTTTTAAAATTTTATAATTTTCTTTTCAGGGATTTTATTATATTCTATTAATGATATCTGAAATTATTAATAATTAAGTTGATTTATTATAAGTACATGATTACATAATTACTTTAGAAATATATTTTACTAATGTCCTGAAATTAATATAAATTTGTAAAAGTAATTGTTCTGTAAATAACATAAAAATACATGTTTATTAATAAGTTAAAATGCATTATTAATCCAAGATTTACCAAAAAATCTGGTTTTCATTCTTTTCTATCATTCAAAATCAAAATATATTCAAATACAACAACTTTAAAAATATAAATTCCCAGTGTGATATTAATATTTTAATTATCTTTGATACAGCAATATTTGACATGACTTTGACTTTAATATTCATAAGGAAACTTAATTTACATTTATTAATTGTCAAGATATGAATTTACTGTACTGTAATAATAAATATTATTAAATATACTAGTGGAATTATCTATGGCCAATATTTGTAATACTTATGAATAATTATGTATTAATTTTTTTATAAAAAATATGTAATTATTGTTTTTATAATAAATAATGCAGTAAAATTAATGGAAATGTGTGCAGAGACGAAAATCGATGACCTGGAAAATATTATTCGCGCTGTAGTCATATTTACTAATAACGAATGATCGTAGACGCAATTAAATTACCGATACATAATCCGAAATAGAATACCAGATTCACTGTTCACTTCACATGATTTCACGGCATGTTCTCCGTTATTTGCGAGATGTTACTGCTTTATGTTTCCTGTCGTACAGAGTGCGAGTATGCCTGTATAAATAGTTAAAATATTCTCTCAGTCTTCGAAGTAATTCGCTCCACGAAACAGACGCATTTCCCGTTCATGTGTAGTAGAACACTTCTCCTCTATTTTTGCTGGGTTTAGTTCAGGTTTTGGTTTGATAATGCAGCAATTCGGTTTGTTAATTAAAACGTAGCAAACAGAGAAACGGATTTTCGAGCGCGAAACATTGTTTTAAATAAACTTGATTAAATGATAGCAATATTGTGCACTTTCCCATCATTTTGTGTAGCACCGGTATTTGAAAACCTATATGGATACCACGGTGCACGTTAATGGAATTTGCATGTTTCAAAACTAAATTTTGCATATTTCATATACCGCTGCTACAAGCCACTAAATATGTTTATTTATAATCAATATTCTAAACTTCTGCTGTACTGCTTCTTGTAAATGTTGTACTTGCAAAGCTATAGCAATGTAGTGTCTTCTTATAATAATTAATTTCTTATTTAGCAAACAAACGAAATTTACATATTAAGATTTGCATGTTCCTAAACTACATGGTGCATATTTCATATACCGGTGCATGTATTTAATTCCATGTGATTCCATAAAGCTTCTTGTAAATATACTTAACAGCACTTATAATTATTATCCTAAATAACAAATAAATAAATTTATAGTTGTTACTGCATTCATATTATTAAACAAATTATATATGAAGTAAAATTGTATAACGTAATGAATTAATTTGATATTTAATAATAAAATTAATTAATTTTTCCCGGGCAGAAAAACCTTGGTCGATAGCCCTTTGGCCAGGTATATTTATTGTATTGAATTAATTATTGGTTGTTTCATATTTTGATTTTTTTAAATTATTTGCATTTTTCAAAGTTACATTTATTTTCATTGTATTTTTATATTTATTGTATACTGGCCAATAAATGATGTAATTATTATTAGTTAATTTTTATCAGATTGTATATTTTTGAAAATTAACATAAAAAAAATACATTTGAAATATATGGAATCACATTTTGTTGATCCATTGTAAAAAATATGACGAAATCCGTATCGTTTTATAAAATGATTCTTGAAATTGTAAGAAATACCAAAATAACATTCAAATAACCGCGTTTTTCGGACCATAAGACGCATCAAATTTATGGTACGATTTTTTGAAAATAAAATTTTATTGGTTATATAAACTTATTTGCAAATTCTTATTTAATTTTTTATTTATTGTTAAAATAATTCGTAATATTCAGTTTATCTTCACTCTCGGAAGTCATCTTTTTAATTACATCGTCCGTATTGCTTTCGTTTTAAATATTACTTTTCAAAAGCTGCATCATCTTCGCATTTTTTAATTATGTCTTCTTGCGCAGTTTTTTTATGAAATTTTCAGCTTGAATTTGTTGGTTGTTTTGGATTTGCCATCTATTTCTTCATTTCTTCTATTTCTTTTGATGGGTTTAGTGACAGATACATACAAGTGTTGTAATTGATTTCTGAAGAAAGTAATTGTCTTCGAAGCTATTATCGAGACATTATAAAGATTTGTATTTGAATATAACCTTTGGACCATAAGACGCACTCTTCAAATAGTCTGAAAAATAAATTTCCAATTCTTTACTTATTTTTTTATATTTTAAACAAATTCCTTTATTTCTTGAAATAACTGCTCTATTTTAGTCTAAATATAAATAAATATGTGAAGCGAAGAAGAGAAAAAGTTTTTAATATATATTTAAAACAGTTAACATTAACTACTGTACCTAAATTATTTTTCAATTAATTTTATAGGTAAAAAGTTTACCGTATTAATAATATTAATTTTATGTTCTGAAGACGTGTTCTGGTTTTATTAAGAAATTACCAAAATTACAGGTTTTTTTAGTTAAAATTTACAGGTAATTTTAGCAATGATACTAGCTGGTAAAACTGGTTAGAAACTTACCAATAATTGAACTTATTCATTTTTTACCGTATTTTCCAATTTAGACTATAGTTAATGCAATTAACGTTCATTTAATAATAATTATTATATTAGCAAATAAAAACTATACATATTTTTATAATAATTAATTATTGCCAGTAAGTACCAAAATTATAGAAAGAATAAGCCGTTATCATTAAAAAAAATATTAATTTCTACAATTTTAGATTTATTATTTGTAGATGTGTTCTGGATATATTAAGAAATTACCAAAATTACCAGTTTTTTAAGTCAAAATTTACCGGTAATTTTAGCAATGATATTAGTTGGTAAAATCGGTTAGAAACTTACCAATAAATGAACTTATACAATTTTTACTTAATTTCATATTTTTTATTAATTTCATAATTAATTATTGCCAATAAGTACCGAAATTATAGAAAAAATAGGCCGTTATCATTGAAAAAATATTAATTTCCACAATTTTAGTGTTGTGGTTCTATTTTAAAACTGAAACTGTTTGAAACCTTACACTGAAACTGAAACAAGATACAGCTGAACTGGTGTCACTGGTGCAAACGATTAAGTTGAAAATGACCACCGATTCTGGTAACAGACCTCAGCATACATTTCTGTAACAGAACTATATACGTACATATACACTAAACGCCGGGTGGTATGCATCGGTTACTTCATGTTTGATTGCTTACTATAGTTTCATAACGTACTTCAATGGTTGACCAGAAATTTCTGATTACTAGTGATTTGTAGATAATTATCGATAATTATTAAACAAATAATGTATAAAAAAAATAACATTATAGATACTAAAAATTCAAGTTTTAAATCGTCCTGCAATGTCTGTAGTAAAAAAAAAATTGTAGTACAACAAATCTGTAGTTACTACAGCAAAATTAGGAAATAAATAGTTATCAAAAATATAATGAAAAAAATGATACATTATAAAAATAATAATTTACATCTTAACTTTATGATTGCATTTATTATAATTTTTAGATGTCAAGCAGAATTATTCTGATTTTCCATAATTAGTGTTTATATTTTTACACATATTTTTAAAAAATAAAAAATATGTTTGAGTATACTCAGATAATTTTTATATAATTATTATTTCTGATTAAAAAGTTGGTGATTATTTATAAATTCTATAATTATTAAAACAAATACTGTTATTTTTATATTAGGAAAATTTATAATGTTTGTTGCTCATTTCGATTATAAATTGTAATTCATACAATTTATCAGTGTTGAATAACAATTATTTTCTATGATATTTTACTAAATGTGTTTTATCACAACTTTTTATTTTTACATGAATTTTACTTGCAATGAAATGGAAAAGATTTTTATAGTTCATATTTGCATTCAGAAATGTTGTATAATCAGTATGAATTGAAAATGTTACAGAAATATAAAGACATGAATACTCAATTATTAAAAATATGTAAGTAAATAAGTGTTATCTAAACCAATATAAAATCGATAAATTTGGTATAATATTTCTTTATATGAAAATATTTTTTAATTAATATTAATTGAAATAATTTAGAATTTGATTTACATTTGATATTTTCAGAAATTAAATCTTATGAATTAATTATTTATTATTTAAATAAATATTTATAATAAATAGAGATTTTAGATTTTCATAATTATCCTATAAATAAATTGAAAGATATTAAGGAAGTTGTAAAAGCATCAAACAAATAAATTGGATTTGAGTAGAAATATCCTATGTAATTTAAAATATTGATATAATAAAAGGTATATAAAACTAATCAAAAAAGATAATAGAACTGTCGGGGTAGAGGAATAGTGCACATTGTGTTATTTCATATCAGCCATATTTCAACTGCGTCACTACTTCATTTCAACTAAATTTTATAATAAAAGATACAATCACATCATTATTTTTATATATAGAATTGCATTTAAAATAATTTGAAGTCCAAATTATAGCAATTCTTCGCATAGACTTGCAATATATTGAAACCGGACTAATCGAGGAACTAAATACATTCTTTAAGAAGAAAAAAATAATATTTATTGTATAAGAAATAATTTAATTTTTAATTTCTTGAATAAAAAAATTGTTTGTCTTGAAATTTTTAAACCATAGTAAACCGAATCTGCACTAAATTTTATAATAATAGATACAATCTCATCATTATTGAATCCGGACTAATCGAGGTACTAAATACATATAAATATAAACCGCATAAACAGAGGCTTTATTAAAGGCTAAAAAGGAAAAAAAAATGTATAAAAAATAATTTTATTTTCAATTTCATTAATAAATAAAATAGTTTGTCTTAATTTTTTTTAAGCCGTAATATACTGAAACTGCACTGCATTAAATTTCTTAATAAAAGATACAATCTCATCATTACTTTTACGTATAGAATTGCATTTAAAATAATTTTTAGTCCAAAATGTAGCAATTCTTTGCATAAACATGCAATATATTGAAACCGGACTAATCGAGGAACTAAATATATATAAATCGCATTAAAAGAGGCTTGATTCTGTAAAGAGAAAAAGAAAACAATAATTTTTGTACAAAGAAATATTTTCTTTTCAATTTCTTCAGTAAAATCTTGAAATTTTTAAACCGGGACTAACTAGACTGTGAGAAGTATTATTGGATTTTGGGTAAAACTACAATTCATTCATAAAATTCTATTTGTAAACAATATATTGCTTTAGTTTATATTTGTCATAAATATATTAAAATGGTTTTTCGGTTTTGGGGATTTTTGCAAACAAATTTATTGCTTTTATTTTCAATGAAACTAAAATCAATTTTATAATAAAATATATTAATTTTGGCTATATATCAATGTAACTAATATAATTTGCATTAAAATAATGATTTTTTTTTAGTTTATGATAGACGATATTTATGAACAAGTTTACAATAATTTGCAATAAAAGAGAAGTAAATTTATAGAATTTGATTTTTAATTTGATCTGTTTTTAATTTTGTATATAAATAAATAAATAAAAATATGTTTGCACTTTCATATATTCAATAGCAAGTAAAATATTTTACATTTAAAACAATGTTTTTTTTTGAGTTTACAAATAATTTGCAATAAAATTGAAGTAAATTTATAGAACTTGATTTTTGTATTTATTGTATTTTTTTTTTAAATTATTATTATGAATTAATTTGATTTTGATTGATATCCGTTTTGTGGAAATGAACCATAAAATTTTGTATATAAATAACTAAATTGTATAATATAAAAAAAATATGGTTGCTTTATGCGAGTAAAATATTTTGCATTCTAAATATAAAAATGTTTCTCCGTATGTGGTAGATATTGGATTTTGGGTAAAAATATGATAGGTGATATGAGGTTTTCCATTTTTTTTTTGTGGTCGCGTTATTGCGGTCGCCCTTTTCAAAAGGTTCGAGCAGACATATGTACATGTTGGCTTCGAACTGGAATTCGTAATTAGTTGCAGTTTGCCAGACATGCAAATTTCCTGAAGATTTTTGCGCTCGCATCCATGAAAGTTATTAGCTTTTGTGTGCGAGAGTAGTTCGGGCGGTGTGCGTTGATAAATTTGTTTTGTGCTAAAAGTGTGTGTGTGTGTGAAAGTGTGTTTGTGTACGCTCGAAGGGGGAGGCTGTGAACAGAGGCAAAAGTTTTGTTTGTCGGATGGAGAGGCGAACTTCAGGACTCTCCTCCCGGTGTAGTCGGATGCTGAAAGAGGAGGAGGAAGCCTGGCTGCCAGTCGATGATTACATTTCACTTTATGTACATTGTGTGCTGTATTGCATGCATTAAACTTGACGGCCAGATTATAAACTACACCTTCTGACAGCAACATTGTGGCTTTCACAACGCACATAACCACCTTTTGCAGGATCGTAAAAGCTATGCAGACAACAACACCTAAAACTTCCAGATTTTCCACCATTCAAAAAGTATTTTTATAATGTTCTTTTTTGATTTGTCGGTTCATTTTCATGGAAAATTACCTGCGACTATTCTCGTACCGATTTTGCGCGAATGGACAAAACGGCTTTCGCTATTATTTCCTATGTAATTTCCGATACCGGACTTGTTATGCCGTCCATCATCCCGACGACCTGCATCATCCTAACCATCATCATTATCATCATCGTTGCTGGCATTGTTCCACGTCCTATTTCGCTAAAACCAATCAGGAATGCAGGGCATCCCGAGCCGTGATTTCTTTCCAATCTGCGGGAACGAAACTTTGCACAAAACTAATCCTAGACTTTGCTCGCTTCCTTACGACACTACTACCTCATCTGCTACGCATTCCACAGTACATTACTTCCAATTTTACTACAAGTAATTTTATTTTGTACTTGAATAATCTTAAACTATACTGGAAGCAAACACATGACATTTATCGTGTACTTTAGTATAAGACTTGTGTTTGTTGTAATGTATCTAATAAATTACCCTCTGCTTTTTCCTCACAAATATGACCTCAATATTTGGTATGTCTATTGTTATATCACAATTTTCATAGAGTTTAACCTAAATCTTATATTGCCTCCACACTATCCAAGTCACGTAACATTACATAAACATGCAGCGCAGTGCGCAATTACAGCTGTCAGTTCAATCTGTACGTATAACATATTTATGTCACATAAAATTGGATGCAGCATTATACTTCTTATTTGTTATATTTAATATTGAAATAATTATCTACTTCTAAAATTAACAATACAAGTAATTTGGTTTATACGAATACTTTAATTTGTTATACAATTACTTATAATAAATTAAAGTAGACTTAAACTTAGTACATATTTTGCTATATAATTAGTAAATATAAATGTATTAACTATTTTAGAGTTAATTTATTGTTGATACCATTCGTGATTAGTTAATTTAAGCATTTGTAGACGATTGGCGGATATATCCGCCCAGTCATTTACAACGCAAATTATAGGTCAAAAAATCACATACATATCTTTTCATGGAAAATTCATGCTCCTAGTTCTCACAGTCATAGCTACATTGGAAAATTGTTTTAATAAATATAATATTACATAATTAATGGACATTCTCATGATTCTAATGACCAATAATCTTCAATATCATTACTGATTGTAATATAAATATTATATTAGATTTAAAAATAGTAAAGTATATAGAAAAAAAAATTGTTATAAAATTACTTATAATAAATTGAAGTAGACTTAAACTTAGCACATATTTTGCTATTTTATTAGTAAATATAAATGTATTAACTATTTTAGAGTTAATTTATTGTTGATACCATTCGTGATTAGTTAATTTAAGTATTTGTAGACGATTGGCGGATATATCCGCCCAGTCATTTACAACGCAAATTATAGGTCAAAAAATCACATACATATCTTTTCATGGAAAATTCATGCTCCTAGCTGTCACAGTCATAGCTACATTGGAAAATTGTTTCAATAAATATAATATTACATAATTAATGGACATGCTGATAATTCTAATGACCAATAATCTTCAATATCATTACTGATTGTAATATAAATATTATATTAGATTTAAAAATAGTAAAGTATATAGAAAAAAATAATAGAGAAATATAAATAAAAATTTCAAGTTATAAATTTAAAAAATATGTAATTTATAATATTATTATTTAATTGTAAATTTATTGAAATAACTATCATAATTAATATTTAGTTGCTAGTTTTTTTAAGAAAATACATTAACTAATCAAAAAAAAATATGAATGACAATTACTTACTCATAACTTTTATTTCCTTTTCAATATTTCGCAATAAAATATATTTTTTTCTAAAATAATTTACGATTCGAATGTTTGTTGGGATCAAGTGAAGCAGAAGTTCGCCGTGAAATTTATTATCACTGTATAACTGGAAAACGGTTGGTTCTAAAATCGCTGTGCTTGAAACGTGGCCAAGAGTCTCGACGGGGTTTGCGTAATTTATTTTATATTTATCGTAAGCGTAATGCGTCTTAAATAAGGCCATTTGTATTCGCGCTCATCGGAAGTGCGGAATTGAAAATTTTAGGGGGAGGACGTACAAAAAATATATAATTTCACCGAAGTGGTTTTCCTTAATTCGGTTCCGTCTTCGTCGAAAATGTGGTTAAAAACTTGATACGCTCTTTGAGTTTGCATAGAGGATAGTATGTGTGCGTGTTTATATATGTATGTGTAAATGTGTGTGTGTGTGTGTGCGTATGTCCTCTTCATCTCCCCTAGGTTGAGGATGTAATTATGAAATGTAATTCATGTAATTTCGTGAGGGGTTCGACAAGCATACTCTTGAGGAGAACGGATAGGGGACGTAATTTAGACTTGCTTTGCTTTGCATGCGTTGTTCCGGGAAAACGTAATTAGTGGTTGGTTACATTCGGATATCGCGTCAAGTGGGACTAAGTAAATGGCATTCATGATCCTAACGGTTCGCTTTTTGCAACATCTTGTTTGAACATCAGCTGTTTTCAGGTTCATTTTCTTTGATCTAACCGACACAGCGAGGAGAGCAAGGTAACGAGAAATACTTATTTAGGTTAAACGACAATTGGGCGGATCTAGGCTTTATGAGCTTCAAAGTTATAGGTCCTCCACTGAAACGATACGATTAGTACTAAGCGTTACGTAGTCATTTTTCAGTTGATTAATTGTAAATAAAATTACGACACAATAAAACAATTATTTAGTCAATGAAATACTTAATACAGCGTTAACGTGACATCATTTTGCTAAGATAAGCAAAACTTTGATTCATTTCATCCTGAAAAAAAAAATGCATTTCTTCCTAAATCAGGATCATTTTCACTGAGAAATTGGTACGTCTACAATAATTAAAAATATTTTCAACGCAAGAACTTATGTAATTTGGTTTTCATTTTGTCCTTCGTCTTCATCGCTCGTAAGGTTATTTAAATCTTGAACTGAAAATCATCATGTTTTGAATTTAATATTTTTTTAAATCCTTATTGATTGATACATTTGGATCAGTTCATTTATATTTACTTAAATGTTATTTTCAACTTATGGCAAAAATTTTGCTTAAAATTCCGGACTTCGTTTACATGGCGTTTGATTATAATCTGGAAAAAAACGACCAGAGATTAACTGTATATAACGTTAATCGATATCATGACTATATATGCTCGTATCGTAATTTCGAATGAATGCTTTTGTTAAAATGTTCATTCCAACTCGATTGTATGCGCTATTGTTTCAGGAAATAATGAAAAAGTGATAGCGAGCGCGATGCGATATGAAAAAAGCTTTTATGTAACGAAACTCTAACATAATGGAATATCTTCTACATTGTTTAAAATAGTAAATAGCATATTGTATTGTATAGGTGGTAAACCTAGGTAATCTATACGTGTCCAATCATTTGCCAAGTAACTTGACACATTTTGCGAATTAATATAATAAATACAAAATTACATGAAAAGTTTCAAGAGTTAAAAATTAAATACTCTGCAGTTTTCTTAGCTTTAATTCAGTAATTTAACTATTATTTCTATATATAATTTACAAACACTTGTAGTTTTTCATGAGATTTTTTATGAAATTTTCAGTCATCACAAAATTCTTCGGAATATTTCTTAATTGATGATATTGGTGGAACAATCACAAAAATGAAATTGTTAAGTATATATCGAAATTTATTAATTTCATTTTTTGATCATTTTACAATAAGGGTATATAAAAAATATAATGTTTTACCAAAATTGGAGTCCATTTTAACATGATTCAAATTTAAATTGTCAATATTTTATATGAATTTTTCTTTAGATTTTAATATTTGTATTAAGTTAATTAAGTTGTATTATTGTGCACCCTTGTAAGAGAACCATGTTATATAAGGGCTTTGTAAGTTTAAAAAGATACAGCATTATGTAATAAAATAATATTGATATTTCTATAATATATGCATAGTAATTTATATAAACATAAATAACTATAAAAAATACTAACTATAATTTATGAGATGCAGTCAGCAGTTTTTTCGCCCGATAAATTATATTTATGTAATAATATTTTATAAGTATTTTATGACATGGAAAAAGTTTGTTTAAAAATAGACTTTGGATGTATACTAAAATGAAGTATTATTACTTTGTTTGGTTCGATTCAGTGAAAACTTTAACATTTAATTATTATATAAATTATATTTTTTTATAAATAAGTGTACTAAGTTAATGTTCTTTTTCATAACGAAATAGATTTTGTAATAATTGATGTTCTCATTGTTGAAAAGGAGTAAATGTGTATAGTTTTATTATCGCAAGGATTTAATAATAGATTGTTTAGTTTACGTTGAAACTGCAACGTTTGTTTGTTTGTTTGTTGTTTCAGACTCCGAAGAAGGATTCGTCGCCAAAGTCCGATATATCGGAGCCGACGAGTTTTCTTGATCCCCAGCAATTTTCTCTACCTAAATCCATAATGGAGCCTGTAGCTTGGAAGAGACCCAGCGAGGTTTTCCCCGAGGTGCCTCCTATTCGATTATTTATGCCCATTTCCATTGTTGAATACATTCCCTTTTCCTTCGTCTTTCAGTCGCTTCTGATAATGTACAAGCAGGGCTCGGGATATTCCGATTTCTTGAGCGGCAACAAGCATCTGTTCCACAGCGAATTTGTGAGGGCTTTCGTCTCCTCCGTCGGAATCCTCGAGTATTTGGGATACGTGTCTCCTTGGGCCATGGAAGCGGTTACTTCATCGTTCGTCCCTAACACCGAGGATCAAGCGTGGAAACCCTGGCATCACATTTATTCCATGTGCAAAGCCGGACGGGGCCAGCAGCACAATCCTCAAGTAAATTCGCTAGGTGAGTGGGGATCTATCAACTATTTACATATTTACGTCCAGCATGGAAAGAATCCATACTTTTGATATGAGAATATTTATTATTATTATGGAAGCGGCTAATGGACGTCCGTGTCGTGCATTAGCTTTTCCATCGGATGAGGATTTACCTAATATGGAGCAACGAAGGTATCGATTCTGCTGCACGGCTTTATTTTCCCATCTCGGACGCTCGCGTATTTATTCTATATATTAGAAAGCTTCCATGCGTATTATATAATATTTCCATATTAAGGCTGCGGTATATGAAATATGATGATGTATAATGCGATTTATCCTCGTGCACATCAAGGCGAAATCGGAAATAAAGGCCGACGGGAAATAAAAGGATAGGGGATGCCGCAGAAAACGGATTGAAATAATATTCAGATTTTATTCAGAGTTTACTATCAATCTCAATTGAAGGACTCTTCTCGCAAATATGGATTTAAGATTTCAGATTTACGAACATTATGGATACATAGCAAAGTTTCCTTGGTTGGACCACTATCGTAAATTGATTTATATAGCGAATTTGTTGCATATGTTAAGTTCACTGATCCCATAACTTCTACGACAAAGCATCACGCGGATGAATTAAGTGATGAGTTATTATATTATAGACATAGTTAGACATTAAACATATTTGTAACAAAACTAATTTTTAAGATATCTTAAATTAACTAGTAAAATATGTTGACAATTTTAATAACTATTAATAAAGTTGCCCAGATTGGACCGAAAGAAGTTTTCTGAATTAAATGGGAAGAAAAGCCTAGAAGGTAGTTGCAATGGTTGAATTAGCTAAATGAAAATAATTAAATTTCCATCAAAAAGAAAGAAAGAATATTGTGTTGCAGTGAGTTTTAAAATATTTTTGCTAAAAATGATTGAAGAAAACTGAACTTAAGCCAAATTTATTAAGAAATTAGTTGCTTTGATTGGACCCATTGACGCATATTTCACTACTACTTTTTTGCCTATTTTTGTAAATAAATTATATAATCTTCAAGGTAAAAATCGATAAAATCTCATATTTCATTTTTAGGAAAATATGTAGTGCGTTTGTATTGGCTAGGCTCATGGAGAAAAATCTTTGTGGATGATCTTCTGCCTGTTGATTGGATGGATCATGTTTTATTGCCGACTGTCGAGGTGATAAAAGAACCTGGAATGGAAATGGAAATCAAGAAAAGCGAAATGGAAGCGAAAGGTGCGTGTTTAATCAATTAAAAGAAAAATGATGAAAAACTGTTGTCTTTTAAGGAAAGGGTAAGAAGGGCAAGGATGCAAAAGCTGCATCTAAGACTCCCGTCCGGGAAATTGAGCTGTGGCCATTCATCTTATCAAAGGCTTTAATGAAAGTAGCGAGTTTAACGTGGTCGGAGCACGAAGAGCTGGTCGATTTCGATATAATCACTTCCTTAACCGGATGGATTATGCAGAAAGTGAATACAGCGAGTAAGTCTCACGATCCATCACCGATCCCATTATAACTAATAGCAAACAAGATCTGTGTCCGAATGATATATGGGACATGTGCGCTGCTTACACCGATCACTATTCATGGCCCGAAGATAAATCGCAGGCGGTTTCCGAAGTTACCACCGCCGAAAAATCAGTTAGAGGTAAGAAGGATAAAGATTCGAAAGGTAAAGCCTCCAAGAAGTCGAAGAGTTCGAAAAAGAGTTCCAAAGCTAGCGGTAAAGGTAAAAAGAATAATAAGGGTGCTAAGGTGACGTCAGCAGATGGCGCTGCGAAATTTCATTTGGTTGCTTCCTTCGTTGATTTAAGGTAAATTAGGAATTTTAAAATTTGATTTTATATAAACTTGTTGATTTTCTTTTTAGAAATCCTGTAACGGAAATAATTGATATAACTCCATGCTGGAGTCATAGATTTTTAATCGATCAAAGCAGGAATATCCCTTTAGTGAAACCAAACCCGAAACCTGGTAAACATTTTTTTTGGTAAATATAAGTTATCATAAATTATATAATTATAGAATTGGCAAGATGGAAACGTTTTCGTTGGATAGCCTGGGCCATAGCCAGAGGTCTTTACCAATTAGATAACTATCATCTTATAAAATGTTTCAAATTAGTAAGCAAATTCAAGCAGTTTTCTGAACATGTAGTATACGAAAAACCCAGCGATTACTCTTTAGAACTAAAGAAGAACGTTAAAGCAATTGAAGAAATTGTGGAAAATGGTAAGAAGGGCAAGGATGGTAAAAAGAAGAAATCTGATAAAAAATCGGATAAGAAATCTTCAAAGAAAGATAAATCTTCCAAGTCTTCTGGTAGCTCTAAAAAAAGCAAGAAGAGCAAGAAAAGCAAGAAATCGGATAAGTCGAGTAAAAAATCGAAGGCTTCGGTCGTTGCACCTCCGGATCCAAGCTTTTGGGTTGATTACAATACGATCAACAAGAAAATCGATCACCTCTATATTTACTTGAAACCGTCGCAGTTTGCATCGAATTACAAAGTAACCGATTTGGGTGAAAAAGTTGGAAAGCCCAAAAGTGCCGACAAACCGTTGCGAGGAAAGAAATCTGAGCCGACCGCCGGAGGGAGTAATAAAATCATTTGGCAAAATAATCTGAAGGAGACGAGGAATTGTCCTTTGTATTTATTCGTCGATGGATTAGATACAAAGTACTTGGTGATTAATATAAGCCAGGAAGGTAACAAGGATATTTTAAATAAGACCGATGCGCCTCAGGTTATGGTCAGACCAATTTCAAATTTGATCCTGGAAAAATATAATTGGCAGAGCGCTCGCAATGGAGACGTGAGCGTAGCTTTAAACACGTACGGATCTAAATGCTTCCTATTATTGCTTAAGCCAGGTAGAAACATCTTAAGATTTTGGATAAAAAGTACAGGTTCTTACGTTGTTAACGTATTGAGTGATTTGGTTATAATTTTGGGAAGCGAGGAAACTGTTTTGGAAGCAATGCAGTCCGAGTCGCAGATGTTAACTGAAATTTGTTATAATATCGGAAGCAGTTTCGGACAATTGGTCCAATCCTTTGCTGCAGAAGGTTTCGGGGATGCGCTAAAAACTTTTTATGCTTCCTACAAAGTTAATAATACTAAAGAGATACATTCACAGTTTCTCGATCATATCATTAAATTGATCAAAGAGAAATATGGAGATGGTTCTAGGGACATGCTATTTGCTCTAAGAGTTCTTTTCATGAATCCCTTAATCGGCAAAGAAGACATACATCTAGGTACGGCTCATAGTCAAAGCGAAAGTGTTTTTTGTAATGATGAAGAAGTGGAAGATATGAAAGTCAAAGAATTTGCGGCGATTTCAATTCAGGCTATATTAAGAGGCATCCACGTGAGGTTTCTGAAGCGGTGTCATAACGTTGATAATAAGCTTTGTGGTAAAGTTTTTGATTGCTTAAAGAGGATGTACAAGGAAGTATTTAACGTCGACAGTCGCGTTGTGAATTTCTCCGGTTTATTAAGAAGTTTAGCTAAAGGCGAGTTGGAGAATGACTTAAGTACGGTGCTTTATATGCAGCATTTTGTTGGAGCTGTGGCCGTTTTACCAAAGCATTGGTGCCCCATAGTGCGGTACGTGTTTCATGTGAATTCACCTAATTTTGAAACGGTGAAGATCTGCTTGTACTGCGATATAAAGAATTTTATTTTGCGAGTCTTCAATAATGATACGAATGAGGAAATTGAAAGATTCACTAATAACGTTTTAGTGAAGGACTATTGTAATAATATCAATGGTTACACGGTTTTGGGTTACGGTTGGGCTGAGACCAATCATAAGGTATCATGGAAATTAGCATTTTTTACCATGAAGAAATGTAACAGTAATTTGTTGATCATCCCTGAAAGGAGTTTGGTTAAGGAGGTTTTGTGGGACACGTATAAACCTAACGTTTACAACATGATCTGCAAATGTCAAGCTGCTATCAATCAAGATGCGTGGATAAGCCTTAGGTTGATTTGCAGCCTCCCGTCGGCTATACTAAAATTGAGGTGCGTCGATGAAGCTGGTAACAACATTGGTGAAGTGATTGGTCGTGGAAGCGTCATCTTACCTATCGTTGAGTTAAAATGCAAGCAAGATGTTCATCAAGAGTTGAAGAATGATAATCTGTCTTCCGTTTATAAGAGACTGGCCAGCGCCAGTAAACGTAAAAAGAAGAGTTGGGACATGAACAGTTCTAAGGCTTTGTTCAATAAGAAATCGAAGACCACCAAAAGCGAAATGGTCACAAATTTGATAGAGACTTCGTATAGTATCGAGGGTTTGGTGTTGATGGACAGTTGGCCTTTAACAAGGACTGAATGGATAGAAGCGGATAAAGTTAAACTTCGGAATTTGATTGGTCCAAATTTAACAGCTATGTAAATATAATGTAAATTTATATAGATCTTACGTTTTTTTCAATATTCTTGTAGGTCGAAGATCTGGTCAAAGAAAGCTTTAAAAATGAGTAACGTTGATCTGGGAGGATTAGAGAATCCTTTCTGGAGTTTGCAGATTATCATGGATAAGTCCGACAGCGCCACAATTGCAATAGATAATCGCAGGAATGAGCAAATTATAAACATTAAAAAGTCTTGGTATGAGAACGAAGAAGGACGATATCAGAGATCTGTAGAATTGAGGTATTCAGAACTAAACAACCAATAAAAAAAACTATTTATACTTAAATATCTTATATATAATAGGAATGCTTATTTGGAAGCGAACTATATAGTTCCAAGTACCGAACTGAGTATATTATCTGAGGAAGAGAGCAGCAGGAGCACAAAATTGAGTGATGTCAGTGAGGAAGTTATAAGTGAGACGAGCGTGGAGAGAGCCCTTTTGGAGGAGATAATAGGCGAAGAGGAACGATTGCTTAACAGACCCAAATCTCTAACAAAAATGCTGCCACATTTCAGTTACTCTTCCGTCGAATGTATAATAGATCCTTCGTACGACGAGGAAGGGTACTTAATTATTCTTTCATTTAACTTAAGCTCAACATGAATTATTTTAGAGTTGTTAAAACTGAAGAGGATTGCGAAAGGGAAGCGCTCGAGTATGAAAACATCGTGGAAAGTTTTGAGTTGCGACGGGAACAGTTCTATGCGGACATGGATGAGATGCTGAGTGATGGGGTTAGCATGAATCTGGTTATGCAGAACTGGTATCAAGGTAACTTTATAAGACTTTAAATTTTTGAAATAGCTTATACTAAATAATTTTGCATTAACGTTTTCCTAATCATATTAGTAAAGCAGTCAGCATCATATTCAACCACATATTTATTTTATTATAATTACGTAATTATTAAAAGTGTAGTGTCTTCAATAATTTATAATTAAACTATCACTACACTAATTATATATCTAAGTTAAGATATTAAGATTAAGTGTAAACTAGATTAACTGAAAATTAATATAAATTAACTTAATGGAAGCTTAACTACTTTAACTAAATTAAATTTGATCCAATTTTAATTTCTATTTTATTTGTAATCTTTTAAAGTTATAGTTTCATTCGAAAATTCGTTTTGTGAATTTTAAATAAATGAATTTTAATGCTACAAGTTACGTTGTGGAATAATTCCGCATCATTTCCGCAATATGTAAATTATTGTATTTTGTGTCTTCTGTTGTTCTATGAACTTAGTGTAGAATAAGTACAGCACGGAATGTGAGAACCATTGTTTAAATTTAAACATGACTATTTATGTGTAATTCATATGTGGCTCTTTGTGTCGTTCAAATAACTACATTTTGTCAATAAATGTAGTCGACCCAAATCCATGCAAATTAATTATTTTAATAATAATTAACTATTAACTACGTGCTACTTGTTAAGTAAATTGTCAAGTATTTTGTGTGTTATACATATTCTACGAATGACTACCAAAGTTCTTATTCATATTTCTTAGATATTGTTATAAATAAATATTTACATTAAATAATAATAGAATAAATAAACTAATAATAGCTTCATTAATAATTGATATCAAAGAATATGTAATAATTTGCTTGGAATAAAAATATTGTATGAAAAAAAAATCAAATCAAATCAAACAAATTTTTATATATTGATATTCAATTCAATAACACAAATAAATTTATAATATTTTTCATTAATTTATATCTCCTCTTTAGGTGAAACTTCAATTTTGATACTTAAGCATAAAAATAGGGTAGTAATCGGCTTAATTAGTTGATGATTCAAAGCGAATTTACATTCATAAATACACTTATTTTTGGAATTCCCGGGAATTTTTAAAAGTAATATTTTCCGGGAAAACCGAAATAAATCTGCTTGCTCGGAAATGAAAATCTCTTTGGTAATTACTATGAACAATAATATTTTATTCTTTTTCTCAATTTTGCTAAAATAGCTAAAATAATATTTAATCTGAGAAAAGTGACCATTAAGAAAACTTATTTTTAAATAAATATAATTATAAAGCTGTTAATGTTATGTAAACGATTTTTAGACATAGTAAAGTTTTTTTTGAGATCCGTAAATCTTCTTTGTGATAGCTTTCTTTGTCTCGGTCCTCCATCGAATCGATTTCTTTTAGACCCTTCTGACCGGAATCAATCAGTGCATACCCTTCAGTAAACTTTCCGATCATCCATTCCGGCTCAGTCTCTTCTGCTCCCTAGGCTATGTTTTAGTTATAAATTACTATAATATCATTTAATGTGAGTTCTTCGTAATGGAATTCCAATACGATCATCAAAGACAAGCTACAAATATTTATATCTGATTCATTTTATATTTTTTTAACTAAATAATATAAAGTTGGTTTTTTAAAAAATATGAAAATGTCGTGAGTCGGGGAATTATTGTATACTTTGTGTTAGTGAAAGTAAAGTATAAATGTATACAAAATATGCAGATGTTGTAAGTATGAATGGACTTAAGTCAGTATAAATTGAGTTAAATGAACAGAAATAATGGATTTATAAAAAAATGTAATTATAATGAAAATATGAATAGATTGATTTATAAAATAATATATAGATGACGTTAGTATAAAAACGTATATAAGTGACTTAATTATATAAGGACGTAAGTCGGGGTATTGCTGTATGCACCAAAAATGTGTGAATGTATAAGACCCAATTAAAAGTGGTAGCTTATAGTTATTGATGATGGAATAAATTTCTGTTGAAATAGGGTTTCGATAAATTAAAAATAGCGATGTGTGAAACATAGGAAACAGCTTAGATCCGTAATTTATGTATTTTTCCATAATTCAATTTGTTTGGATGCAAGGCGCGTTGTGTGGTCGCGGGGTGGTGGTGTGGTGGGCAGGGTTATTGGGCGTGATCCAAGTCCATAAATTATCGGCCGCCCTTTTCCATTCCGCCTCTTCCTAAGACTTCGCTTGTAATATTTTTTTACCCCCATTTGCCGTTCTCGCCGTTTCTCCACAGATTGCCGCGCTGAATCGGAGGAGCTGATAAAGGATGCTTACACGTTGCGGAGCAATTTCATCGAGTCATTCAACGAGGCGTTGAAAAGCAGACGGTCCTCGGCGAAGGGAGATAAGTCCAAGGCATCCAAGAGGGACAAGTCCAAGTCCAGCAAAAAGAAATCCAAAAAGAAGTGATTGATCATCGGATGATAATTACCTGTTTAACTGTGCGTGCAATCCACTGCTGCTGCAAGCAGAAGATATTAACACTCTTTCAATAATATCATGTAATCTTTTAGAAAATATAGAAAAATTATAATTTTACAACTTTTACTTCAAATATCATAATATAAGGATTATTGTAATAGACCTAAATATATTTTCGTGGGTCCCAAAAATTCTCATGTACCCAACATTTCTTGAGCGACCTAGGCACAGTACCTGAAAATGTAAATAAAAAGGTAAGGAATACCTTGGTTGATGGATCAATTTCAGCTTTTAATGCAGTTGTTGAAGTGAATGCTGAAATTTATTTGGATTACCTGATAAACAGTTACCTAATATGGTGTAGAGGTAATAATACGTTCTAACACAATATATATTTTTTTGTAATCAAAAACTGAAAATAATATTACAACTCGATAAGCGACTGTAACATTATATAATTATCTATAAGTTGTCTACGTGGAAATTCTATTTATATTTAAGATATTTGAGTATTAAGAAAATTAAACTAAATATATAATCCCACAAAAAGTATAATAATATCTGGTCAAAAAACGGTTCAACAATTTATTATTGACTTGCTGAATTGACGTTGTCATATTTGGAATAGAAATGTTACAGACAGTTAACACGATTTTCGCATTAGCTTTTAGTGTATATTAATGTCCAAAACTGTATAAAAACAAGTGGTTTATTCTTAATATTTATTTAGTATTCAATCAATAAGTAACATATTTTGAAAACTAATCTTTAAATTATTTAAGGGTATATTTTGTTAGGCTATGATTAATTAAATTTGTGTTTAATAAAATATGAAATTAAATTTAATTTTGTAAAAAAAATCTTATTGAAATACAATATATATATTTTTTTAATAGATGTTAAAAAATGGGAAATATCTTTGCTAAATTGTTAATATAGATTAATAAGCAAATAATAAAAACATAGTTAAATTATACCAATTCAAAATAGTTTAATTTCTACTAAAAAAAAATATATTTCCGTAAGTTTTATGTTCTACAGAATAATTAAATATATAGTTTTATATATAAGTAGGTTATAGGTTAATCTTCCAAAATAGATTAAATTATAACAAAAATAGTTAAAATTGTGGCTAAAATTTATATAATTTTGAAGGAAACCAATAAATAAAATAAAAATTTACAAAAATATTATTTTTCTAAAATAAAGTTTCTTATAATTGAAATATTCTTTTGTACTATTTTTAACTAACATTTATAGAAGTTCAAGAAAATAGCATCTAGTGCGATAATTAGTTGTGTAAAATATACTTTAAAGAAACTTTTCAATTCATGTATAATATTCAGTTTCTACAAAAAAAAAACTATATATCGTAAGTTTTATATTCTACAGAATAATGAAATATATAGACTTATATAAAAACTAAGTTAATCTTCCAAAATAGATTAAATTATAACGAAAATAATCAAAGTAGCAGCTAACATTTATATAATTTAGAAGGAAACCAATAAATAAAATAAAAGTTTAGAAAAATAGTATTTTTCTAAAATAAAGTTTCTTATAACTGAAATATTTGTTTGCATTATTCTTAAAATTTGAGGATTTTTAACTAGAATTTATACAAGATCTAGAAAATAGCATCTAATGCGTATATTATTGCTTTTCAATTCATTTTAAGATATTTAAATAGCGTTCAAAAATTGCCGTGTTATTATTGCCTGTATAAATTTGAAATTTCAGGACTCGTTTAATTATTTCAAAATGTATATTAATCATATAAGTTTTCTATATATTGGAATAGTAAAAATTGTATTGACTTGACATATTTCTTTAGCGTGAAGAAATTGTAAACATATTTATTTATTTACTAATTTTTATTAGCACTAGTTTTGGCACTAATGACTGAAGAATTTCTATCTTGTAAATAAATTATCAGTAAATGCTGAAATATTTATATTTGTATGTGTTAGGAGTTAGCATAATTAGTGATGGAATGAAAAGTATTTAAAAAATGTTGCAAAATGTATGTTTTTGGACTAGAACCATTCCCAATTATCCTACTTAAGTTATGTAAGTTAATATTTGCCCATGCTGTAGTTCTTGATGTCTCGCGTTGATGCCGTCTCGAGTACAGTATTCTGTGAATCGAGAGAGCCAATTAGGCGATAAGCTAATTAGCTGATGTGAGCAAGCGAGGGAGCTTAATTTCGTGAGCGAGATGTTGGGGGATGATTCCCATCCTTCCTTCCTTCCCTCCCTAATACCGTATTATGCACGGTGGTCTGGTCCCGCTTTTTGAGAGTTTGCCATAATGCACCTATGGACAGGACGAGTATACGTGCACGTGAAGAAGGCGAGCCGCTGAAATCTGCCCATGGGGCAGGTCGTTACTTATATAACTCTGCAGGTAATTACACTGCATCGGAGGAGTATCGAGGTGTGTCCGGACGGTTCTCTCCTCGGAGTCCACGTCGTTAATGGGCGCGCGCGCGGCTCAGCTGGAATTATTGTAATTATTTTCGAATTTTCGCGTCTCGGCTAGCCCCTATTTACCGGGCTCTCTCTCCTAATTACAAACATTTACGATTTATGAATGCTCGAAGAGAGCGAGAAAGACCGTCGGGTCTCTTGCTTGAAGATCCTAGGTCCAAAGGCGCATGGATCTGGTAGATGGAATCGAGTCTCAGAGCGGCTCCATTTTTGCTCTTTCATTCAGCCGTAATTACTGCGATGCTTCGGCTCTCAGATGCGATTGCAAATATCACGTATGTGTAATCAACATTTAATTGAGGAACAGGAGATAAAAATAATTGCAAATACTATGGAATACTATCACACGGTAATGATTCACGAGAGATACACGAATTCTAGCAATTTATCACGATGATAGCAAAAAGCTGAAGGAATTCCTAACTGCAAATTTAAACGTACTTTGTTATATTTGTTTCATTTAAAAAAATAATTGATTGAAACATGACATATACGTAGACGCAATTGGCGAAAAAAATTAAATTTATAATAAAATTACTTAAATTTATTTATAGTTATTCTATCGCAACTATCAGACCAGAAAATCACATAAATATTATAAAATAAAGCGACACTTATATTCAAGTTATAAAACGAACATTTTGCCGACATTAGTTTTTGTTTACCAGACTTTTAAAGTGCAGGTTTCTAAGTTGAAAAAAATGGCAGTATTGTCCTGGGATAAAATTCTTTTTTTTATAAAAAAAAAACATTAAAAACGTCCATGATATGGTATTAAATGATCGACGGGTGAAAGTGTGTGAAATAGCTGATACCACAGACATTTCAACAAAACATGTTTTCCACATTTTATATGGAGGATTAAAGCTTAAAAGGGCTTTGTAAAAGATAGATGCCATTTGCTAAAAATTGCGATTTTCTCAAGCATCTTTGGATAAAACTAATTTTGTTCTTCGTTTTTTTGTGTGTAGTGACCAGAAACGAAAGAACAATCTTAACAATCGTTAGAAGCTGGTTCAAATACAACAAAGAACGCCAAAGTTGTTCCATCAACAGGAAAAGTTATAGTATTAGATTAAAAGTTATGGTGATAGATCATCTTGAAAAAGGTAAAACAATTAATTCAGAATATTGTTGGACAAGTTGGACCAATTAGATGAAGAAAATCGTAAAAATAAAATAATAAACCAATTTTATTTACTTTCATTAAATTTTACACAATTTTTTATTACACATGATTTTATTTATTACAAAGAAATATTGCGAACTAATTATTTTTAACTATTTTTAATAGTAAGTAAATAAATTAAATAGAACATATTATTAAAAAATATATTAATTTAAATAACGTAAATTAATTAGAAATTGTAACAAATTTGCTTTTTTATCTTAAAAATATAATTATACGCAAATATTGTAACATCATTTAAAACAACTAAAAAACGAAAACTAAATAGAAAAATATGTGAACTTCACATTCCAAAATTTTAATAATAAATGTATTATTTTTGCATAATATTTAATATTAAATTAATATTTTAAAATAAAATCAGAGGTATAATTTATGATAATTGAAATAATTATTTAAAATCTTTATATTTTTTACTTTAAAAACTAATTAAATTAAAAAAATTGAAAATTAATACAATAATATTATTAATATTAATCATAATTACAATAAGATAAAATACATTTCTGTTTTATTTTCAAATTTGAGTTGGAATCTCAGTTTTCTCCTTATTTGTACTAATATTGGTTATTCCTTCTACTTTTTACTTTAAAAGTAATGGAATTATAGAAATTTGAAATTAATACTATTAATAATATTATTCATAATATTTTCTATTCTATTTCTATTTTCTAAACTGAAACCAAGCGAGATTTCGTTCGAAAACTGGGGTTTTAATTCCAATATAAAAATGTATGTTGATTTGTGTTTTATTTTCAAATTTAATTTGGAATCCCAGTTTTCTCATTATTTGTACTAATATTGGTTATTCCTTCTACTTTTTACTTTAAAAGTAATGGAATTATATAAATTTAAAATTAATACTATTAATAATATTATTAATATTAATCATAATTATTATACAGTGAAATATCGGTTGTTGAACATTAATTATTTTCTAAATTGAAACCAAGCTAGTTATCGTTCGAAAACTGGAATTCCAATTCAAATATTAAAATAAGGCAACATACATTTCTGTTTTATTTTCAAATTTGACGTGGAATCCCAGTTTTATCCTTATTTGTACTAATATTGGTTATTATGTAACGAAATGACGTTGAAATGTAAATTGTCTTATATACATATCAGTTGGTAAGACTGAAAGTTATTTATGTCTAAAGTCACGTATATCGTAGAAGCAACATGAAATACACATATTTAAATCGGCATTTGTATATTCAATTTAATTACATCAAAGGCCGTCTGGAGTCAATACACGATAATTACGTAATAACTAATAGTTTGATTGTTCTGTCTAGGAGGAACCGTGAAGGCAACAGTCGCAGTCTCCATTAGCGAGAAGAATTTCCATGCACCTTGCGTTTTTTTTTGTTGTACTTTAATTGGAGTTCTTGATGCTTGGATGCCTTCTAATAAGATGAATCTGCGGCGCATATTTTTTTTCTCTCTGTCTCTCTCAGTGTGCTGCTTCGCTCAATTTCATTTCATTACGCGAAGAAAATGAAGTCCACGCAGGAAATTTACATAACCTATGAACGGGGGGCGGACAGGAAAAAGTGAAGTAAATTAAATAACGAAGCACGACAGGCAGTTTATTAAGTTTTCTAGTGTTGTCATCCTTATATTATTTTTTTTTGTTCATCCTTCTTAAAACCGGAAAATTTCAACGTCTCCAATTTAAAATTAATTAAAGTACAACACACACAAAAAATACAATAAAATGGTGTGTATAAACAAGCAAACGATAATTACATTTTTCTCATAAAAATTATTATTAAATGCAATAATTAAGATAATTATTATGTGATATGCCGGATATACATATAATTGGCGATATTCTAATTTGCATATGTATTATTTTTTTGTAAACCAGATTATATTTGCTTTCGCATTCATTCTTTTGTTGCAACAATTTAATTGTTACAATTTTAATGGATTATGCTAATAAATACTACATAATTATCTTTTACGATTGTAAATTTTGCAATAAATATTCAAATTAAATATTTATAGCTTTTTTATATCATTATGTAATAGAAAAAATAAATTCAACGCCAAATTTCTGAACATTTAAAGAATTTAATCCTGATATTCAAAACGTCCTTAGCTTTGCAGATTTCTGAAGTATCCTTAAAATCAATAGTCCTAATCCACCCCATCTTCTTCGATCACTCACGTTACCTTAAAAATATAAGCAGTAAAGCTCTTTAAAAATTCATGAAAATCTTCTCCGAATTTTAATTGAATTTCAATTTACTTTTAAAATGTTTTAAATTAGAAATTAAATCAATTTCTGATTATTCATTCACTTGAATTCATCAAATATTGTGGCTTAAAATTCTTGAACTTGAATTGAACTTTTATAGCTTCGAACTTCAAACTTTTTGTTTACCTTTCATAATTATATAATGTTGACACCTCACCTGGATTTCATTTATGTAAATAAATATTATAACTATTAAATATTTATTGCATTTGTAGATAATTACGTAATAAAAAAACATTAATAGTAATAATTTAATTAGCAACAAAAATAACTATTAATTAATTTTAAGGCCAAATTTCCTCAGGTTTACAGATTTCTGGCGTATCCTTAGAATTATTAGTCATAACCCATCCCATTTTCTTTGATAACTCGCATTACCTTCAAAAATTAAGCAGCAAAGCTCTAAAAATTTTTGAAAATCTTCATCGAATTTCAACTGAATTTCAATTTACTTTTAAAATGTTTTATATTAATAATTAAATCAATTGCTGATCCGTGACGTAATGTTATTTATTCACTTGAATTTATCAAATATTGTGGCTTTCAATTTTCGAAGAATTAAACTTCTGTAGCTTCAAACTTTAATCTCCAAACTTTTTGTCTACCTTTCAAAATTATATAATGTTTGCAACTCACCTTGTTTTTATTTATACAAATAAATATTTTAACTATAACTATCAAATATTTATTGCATTTTTAAATAATTATGTTACAAAAAAATTAGCAACAAAAAATAACAATTACTTAATTTCAAGGCCAAATTTATGAACATTTACAGAATTTATACCTGATATTTTAAAAGCCCTTAGCTTTGCAGATTTCTGGTGTATCCTCAAAATCAATAGTCTCAATCCACCTCATCTTCTTCGATCACTGGCGTTACCTTAAAAAATTAAGCAGTAAAGCTCTTTAAAAATTCTTGAAAATCTTCACCGAATTTTAATTGAATTTCAATTTACCTTTAAAAGGTTTTAAATTAAAAATTAAATCAATTTCTGATCCGTGACGTAATTTTGTTTATTCACTTGAATTCATCAAATATTGTGGATTTCAATTCTTGAATAATTGAACTTTTATAGCTTTTGTAAGTTCAAACTTACCTTATTTAAATTTATATATGATATTTTTCATATGTGATGAGCTAAATGTCAAATAAATTCAGTAAACAGCCTGTAACAGAAAATTAAATAACTTTTTGTAGCTTTCGTTAATTGAAATATAAATCTTGTGAAATAAATAAAAAATGTATCAAAAAATATATATTGGTGTGAAATTTATTAGTTTGAGAAACAGTAAATTAAGAGAATAATATATAGGCCAATTAATTACATGAGTACAGTGGGCATTTTTCCTCCCCGTGGTGTGTAACATTTAATTCTGCTGTACTAAAAATAGGTTTCTCCCCTAGTGTGTGAGCATTACTATCCTCTGAAAGCCGTAAAAGTTCTTCTTGATGGGATTTGTCGGTGCGGTCGGTGCTTGTGTTTTATGTTTCCTTGTAGAACTGGATCCGGGATCTTTTTGATGGTTTTCAGATTACATCGTGCGCTTTGCTTGTTTTTACACCGTTCGCAACACATTCACACTGGGCGAGGTGCAAGAAAGCAAAGCCGACAGAGGAAATGCGAAATTAGTTTCAATAATTACGTTTTACATGTTTTATCTGGTAAGAAAATCTCATTATACGGATAGAGAATGCGACTTGCTAAAAATGCACTTCGGTATTTAATAAATCAGATGCGATCTCCAATCACTCACTAAACGGGATGTGACCTGAAAGTTTTTGTTAATAGAAAATGCAAAAATCATTATTGAAAATTGTTTACTTCTTATAAGAATTATAGTGCTTCAAGTAATAAAGACGTTAAATAATGAGTTATTTCTTAACGTATTATTAGAATGTTCAGTATACAAACTATGCATATTAATTTATGTTGAAAAATAAATGAATATTAATGAAAATGCATGCATATTTTACTAACTTTTCAAAAATTGTTATAATTAGGTTATCCTTTTAGAATAATATTATTTTTAGTTCAGTAATAATTACATGCATTATTCGACATAATGTTTTATCATTTTCCTTAGTTTAAGTCAAATTTTCTCCGAAAATCTTTGATTTAAGGAATTAAATTCTCTTTTTAATAATTTATTTTTTTGATTTATTAGTTTAAAATGTTGGATTACATAAGTTCAGGTAACTAAAATAAGTGTATTTATTTATTTATCTAATTTATAAATTGAAATTTTTGCTTCAATCAGGTAAAAAATTTATTTTTTATATAATAAATCATTAATATTAATACATATTTTATTTTTACTTAAAACCTGTCTTTAGAACTAGGATTGTCATCAATAAATAGGTTTTTAGGACAATTCTCGAGTCACCTGTATATTTCTAGTATCCTCAAATAGAGGGCGCACTAAGAGTAGTGTTAAAATGTGGTCATTAAAAATATATAAATCTTGATGTCGTTACATTTTTATTAAAATGCATAAAGAGCCAAGGTTTACAGCCGCATGCTGTAATTTTATCCCCATTTGTATCCTTTTTAAAAATAAAAATAAACATTTCAAAAATCAACATAATTTTTATTAATAAATAAACAAATATTAAATAAAAATATTTAGTAATTAAATAATTTTAGTTTAGTTTTATTAAAATCTTTATAATTTTCAATAATTTTTATATTTATAATTTCAGAAAAAAAAAACTATTAATTATTTTCCTGTCAGCATTATCATTCTATTCCATTTATTGTTAAAACTGAAATATTAACAGAAAGAGCGAACAGCCTTTTGGTTTTATATTTTTTATATAACTGTTACAAAACATACGATTATTATAAAAGCAGAAATATTTAAGAAACGTTTAATTATGTTTCAGCACTTGGAGAAAATCTAAAAATGTAACTATAGAATAATTTATTTAGAAAACTGTTCAAATTAGTCTGTTCGAAAACCTAGGTGTTTTTGCTTTGAACAATCATTCTGAAACTGAAGAATTTGTGAACCGACGATCTACTATTTTCAGAGTTAAAATTATTGAAAAAAAAAAATAAAGTCTGCTTGTAATTGACAAGAAACAACAAGATTTTTAGTTAAAGACATCGAATTGCTTTATATAGAAAAATATGTGGAGACTTTAGACACAAATAAATCTATGAACATTTAAAACTGTTTCTAAATTGATTTTAACAATTTGGAAAACTAAAATATATTTTTTTTAAGTTTGAAAACTAAGTCGTTCAAGAATCTAGGTTTCACGGTGTAGTAAATTTTACTGTGGGAATATCAGGATTATCAAAATCTATGAGCATTTAAAACTGTTTTTAATTAGATTTTACCAATTAGGAAAACTAAAAATGAAATTTTTTGAAAAAAACTGTTGGAAAAGTTTGAAAACTGAGTCGTTCGAAAATCAAGGTTTCACTGTATAGTAAATTTTACTGTGGGAATATCAGGATTATCAAAATAATCAAAGAGTTAAATTTTTTGAAAATGATTAGAAACAGGCTGCAATTTTTATGAGAGAGCAAGTTTTTGCTTAATTATCTTTAAATTGCCCTCAAATTATCTTCTATAAAAATATTTCACTAAAATTAACATTAATTGTTTAAAAAAAAATAATTTTAATTAAATTTTAACAATTTTGAAAACTAAAAAAGAAAAATTTTGAAAAAAACTGTTCGAAAAGTTTTAAAACTGAGTCGTTCGAGAATCAAGGTTTCACTGTATAGTAAATTTTAGTGTGGGAATATCATGATTATCAAAATAATCAAAGAGTTAAAATTGTTGAAAAAGATTAGAAACAGGCTGCAATAAATTGCAAACAAGAAACGACATCAAGATTTTTAGTTAAAGACGTCGAAGAGGTAATCACACGTTTATCTACAAAATATATGGAGACTCTGTTCACATATAAATTCATGAGCAGTTTACTTCTTAAATAATAGCCTCAGCGGTTCTCACATGCTTTAATATAAAATTACTATTATTAATAACTATAAAATTACACAATTTTGATAAAATTTCCCCACAAAAAAATTATAATTATTTATTTAAATTTAGTTATGTAAAATTAAGCTGTATTAGAAATATTTTTTATTGAACTTAATTTTTTTTTGTTAAATCACTATTTTTACCATAAATCTTATATTATTTAATATTAAGTAAAAAGATTAATTCATTTAAAAATTCAATTAAAATTATACAAATTTTTTTTTATTAAAATTCGATATTTTTGTATAGAAATAAAAAAAAATTGTAATAAATTCAAATAGAAAATTTGCAATGTTTAATGCCATTTATTATTATTTCATTTTTTTGAATTACTTAAACATAAACGTAAATATTATATAATTGAAAATAATTTAAAAAATAAAATAAATTAATTACAAAGTTTTAAATATCGTTTTATAATATTAATTTCTAAATATTAAAAAATATTTATTTTCTTTGTGATATAAAAATGAGTATTTATGTATTTAGAAAATAAAAATACGCGTGGAAAGAAATTTGTTAGGATTTGTTAGTGTTAAACTATGTACTGACATACATACATTCTTTCTGGACGTTTAAACACAATGGATTATTGTTACAAAAATATTACAATTGAGGTAGAAAACACACAAACGCAGAGGCAGAAAAGATGAACTGTAAATTGCTCAAAACATGTTTCGCGAGGCAACATTAATAATAACCCACATTAATTTCTAGCTGTAAATTTAAACAATGCTAGAATTAAAATACTTTTCACCGGACGCAGCATTAAAATGATCTATTGTTACCTTTTTTGTGAGTGTGTGCCTCTGTTTGCTCAGTTGAATAACTTTGTGTTAAAACCGGTGTGTATTTGTGTATATATGTGTGTATATGTGTATATATGTGTGTATATGTGTGCGTTATTATGGAATATGCGAAATGGTCAAAGGCGGAAAATCAAGTTTTTCCGGCTTCGAGCCGAGAGGATCGGGTCGATTGCATAACGCGAATTCCGCAGAACCTTACACTCCGATCCACTTAAGATAAAAACGACCAGTTTCCAGGTTTGAATTGATACTGTATGTCAATATTACACGACATAAGAGAACAATAATTACTGTTAACATATCGCATGTTAATTGGAAGCCGCGTTGTTGCAGCGGAATTACGTGTTAAATTAAGGAACAAGATTGTAAGTTTTAGCTGGGATAATACGCGTTAAGGCTTCGCAAGTTTCGTGTTCATTATTACTTCATCTGTCCACCGAATAAGCGAAATTTCAATTTAAAACTTCTGCTATTACAGAGCGAACTTCGGGCGTGTCATCTTTATTAAATTCCGAAAGCCTCGACTTTCCTCGCTCCTTGTTTTTGTTTTTAGATTTTCGCTTTCGATGTGTACTAAAACATTAGGTAAAAAGAGGAGAAGCAATTTCAAGTTCTTGCGAACGTTCGTTCGTCCGAAGGTAGAAAAATCTTAGGTTTATGGACGGTTAATGGAGCCACATTCCGCAGCTGCTAATTACTCGACAAACACAATTGAATGTTACGTGTATATGTATACGCGTATATACAGAGAGAGAGTGAAATCTGCACATCGTAAATTTCCATCCGCGCTTTTTCGCTGTTTTGTTGATAAGACCACCAAGCTAGGGAGGGAAAATTAATGTGCCTTCCGAAAATGGAATCCTCGGAGCACATTACGCGATAAACCGCACAGCGCGCTGATAACGTTAATGCACCGTTATCACATCGGGTCTAATTTAAGTGGGAATTGAATGTCGGGTGCAAAATTATATATAAAAAAAAAACCTGAAAACAAACGTTCTGTGTATTAGGCCTTGCGTGTGTTGAATTACTAGAAAGAGAGAATTTAGCATGGAGCATTCATAATCGGAAATTATCCGTTTCGGATTCACTGTGTTTACTCGCGGAAAGAAGCATCAATAAGTCCGACAACAAATTCATTAATGTTAGATTATTATTTTTTAAACTCGGAGTTTTTTTTAAATAAATATATTATGTATTTCTTGTTTGGAGTAACCATTACTTAAGAGAAAGTTGCCTAATTTGGATCGATTAAACGATTTGGATAAAATTGTCTGTTTATTTAAAACAAATCATTCAAAATTAAATATATATTATTAAATATTTGTTAAAGTTACATAATTTTGCAATTTCAGGAAAAATATATCGTTTAGGAAGTATACAAAATTTTAAATTTTTTAATAATTAAAAAAATAAATCATATTAAAATTTAATTTTGTATCAATTTAAATATATTTATTTGTAGTAATAAACTACTCTTTTTACAACATTTATATTAAAAATATTAAATGATGACTTAACTCTTATCAAATGTTACATTATTATTTTTTATACTTGAAGGTTTATTTTTTTATAAAATATTTTGTGTATTTCTCCACAAATATTTCATATTAAAAATGCTTGTTTGGAGTAACTATTATTTAGGAAAATGTTGCCTAATTTCGACCGAAGCTTAAGTTGAACTACACTTGCATACCTTGTGTCATGTTTAGTGTAGAAATGACTTTAAAGGTTATGTTTTCAGAATATTATTGTCTGTAGCAACAAATCATTGAAAAAAAAGAATAATATTAACTCCAACATTTTTTATTGAATTGAAGAAGTGGAAGAAGTTTAAATAAAAAGAATACTGATTTTCTTTTTTGTCTTATAATTTACTATCTCACACATAATAACATGTTTTTGATAAAAAAGAATGCTATACAGAATAACACCTGTTTTAATATAATATAATATTAGATTTACTACTACATTTTCACTAAATAACTTTAAAATCAATCAATCAAGTTGTGTATGAAGTATAGTGGATTTCAGTGATAATTTCCTATATCGCTTTCTGAATTACTTTACAAACTTTAAGTAATCTGTTAAAACTGTTGGCAATAAAGTTGTGACTTTATCTTGAAATAATGTACCAAAAGATTTAAATCTGAGAAAGTATCTAAGTTTTTCATATTTCAACAGGTGGATTGAAAATGTTTTGTTACAGCAAAAAAATATCAGTTTCAGCAATAACCCGCACTGTTTGAAACCAAAAGCAATCTATAAATTAAATATCGTATTTATTTAATTTAATAAACCTACTGAGAAACCGCACTGTGCGAGGTACTGTATTATATTTTAATTATCTTTAAGTTCTCATTAATACAAATAATAGTAGTTATTATTTGAGAATCTGTTGAAGCAGATAAAAAAATAATCATTACATAAATGAAAGTGTTAATAATTATTCATATTAGTTTCATGCTAAGCATTACATTTTGTAGCCATTTTATAAAGTTGTTTGTTTAGTTATAAAATAATTTTTATAATAATAAATATAACTCATTAACAAATTAATTAATTGAGATAAAATGGGCTAAAATAATTAAATTAATTAGATATAAATTAACAGCGGTTACGGAAGAATTTGTCGAAAGTTCTACTTGAAAATTGTATATCAGCTTTAAATAAAATCGTTAACATAAAGAATCTAAATAGATTTACAAGAGGATTATATAACAACTAGTCTTCATCAGTGGCGCTGCTTTACCATATGCCAATACAGTAAAAGTTTCGGTGGAAAGAACATATTAAGAAAAAATGTGATGTTGGTTATTTGGTCGCGATTCTGAACTATCAACCCACAACAAGCTTATCTTATTTAAGCAAGTTCTACATCCAGTATGGAATTATGGTATTCAACTGTGGGGATGCGACAGCAATTCTAATAATTAACTGAATCAAAGCTTTCAGAACAAAGTGCTAAAGTTTGTTTGTTTGTAACAGTGATCTTAATATCGATTCGGTTGTAGAGATCATCGCTAGATTTTCCAAATCTCATCAAAAAAGCCTACAAAACAATATCAACTTAGAGACTTCCAATTTTCTTAACGTGCACAATGTCATTATATAACTCAAGCAAATAAAGACGTTTGAACTTACTAATTGATAAAACACCAAATGATTCGTTGGAAAATAGCTTAGTTTTAGTTTTTTTTTAAAAATTATTTTCCCAAGATATTATTTATTGTTAGTATTTTGAATTAGTGTTAATTGTTTAAATTTTTATAGGCTTAAATAAAAAAAATAATGTCTTCATTCATGCCTTAAAATAATTATAATATTTGTCGTAATTACAAAAAAATGAAATATCAAAATAATAAAACAGGGTTTTTATTTAGGTCAAATATCAAAAGAAATCGTGCAATGTAAAACTTGGTAATGAAAGAAATACGCGAGGAAAGATGAATGATTAATGAAGAGCTCTTTCGATGAGTTAAATGTTTTGTCCGTTTAAAAAAGCAGAAGCAACCAGAACTAAAGAAGAAATCTTTCGTGAGACATGTAAAGTTTAAGTAGAGTAGAAGCCAAAAAATGTCTGTTAGCGACAAGCAACAAGAATTAATGATACTTCAAATACACTTACCAGAAAATCAATATATTATTATTTTATATTAATATAAAAAAAAAATCATTTGATTTCTTTACTGTATTTTATCACTTCTTTTTTATATAGTTATTTTTATTTAACCATAACTTTACTTGATAGTTATAATTACCCTCGGTTTTAACGTAACTACTTTTTTTGTATATTTTTTAAGAAATTCACTATAGTTTTGTTTAAAAATTTAAATACTTTCTAAATTCTAATTCAGTAAATATATTTGGCCACAATCGCAATATTTTCTCATTATAAAATAATTAATTTAATGAAATTATCTTATACTCTTTTTTCATTTTCTATATTAGTAGTCGACAACCTTTTTGGAGCAAAAAGCCATTTCGAAGATATTGCCTATTAAAAAATCATAAGGAGCCGTACGTAGAATTATAATCCGTATTTTTACTTATGAAAATAATTTAGTCACCAAGATATGGGAGCCGCAATTGTTCATTAAAAGAGCCGCTCTTTGCCGATCTCTGTATTATATGAATTTGTTTATATAATATACAGAATTAGTACTGCAATTTTATAAGTAGTTATAATTATATGATCTCTTTTAAAGTTTCTCTTGTAAAGTGAAATTAGGACATGTTTTTACATCGTTACATGTTTTATTTATTATGCGATATTGGAATAAAGTTAAGAATACCGTTAAATCTCTATTGTTATCAGATCGAAAGTAAAATATTGTACACCTACAAAAAGCTTACATGCTCCAGATTCACGCAGAGACAACTATAACATAAATCAGCACTTATATCTAGCTGAATAATCTTTATGAAACTAGAAACAATTTATTATTATTCTTAGTGAAAATATATAAATAAACCTACTCCACTAATCATTTACTTTTTAAGTGTGTTAAAATGTGTATCATTTTTTTTTAAGGAAAACTGTTTTAATTGTTTTATATATTATATTTGAATCAAAGTTGATATTAAGTCATTTATATGATTTTTATACTAAATGTAATTTAATTAATTCTATTTTTTTGTAATTAAAAGTTATATTAAATTACTTTAAGTATTATAAATATATGTACATAAATAATATTATGTAATTCTTTGTAGTAGTATTTTTTATTATTAAAATTAACCTAATAAAAATGAATAAATTAATGTAAATTTCAAAAAAATCAAGTTAAAAAATAGACACTGTTATCTAACGATGGAAGTAAATTATGGTAAAATTTCTTTAAAATATTGTTGTTACACATAAACTTAAAGTATTAAATAAAAAAGACACTGTGGAAAGTAAAAGTTAAAAAAAAGATTTTATAAAATATGAGAGATGACAATATTGAAGTCTAATTTTGAAATGTGTTTAATTTATAATAAAATAATGGAATAGTAGATAAAAGCTGATATTTTTCTGGAAAATGATTAGAACTAATTTTTATATAAAAAAAATGAATTTTCTATATAATAATAATTTTATAAAATAATATCAGCTCTAGAAAATTATTGGAACTGATTTTTAATAAAACAAAAAAGATTTTTCTATATAACAATCATTTTTCTATTTAACAAAAATTTTATATTTCATAATTCGGCGTTTGAAGAAATATTTAAGGATTTAAATCTATAATTTTATATTTATGGAAGCAATTCGCTTTTTCGAAGAAAATATATAAATTATTTAAAAAAAATTATATAATAGAACAGGAATTATTATAAGTAATTATTACCTTTGTATTTTTATTATAATATTATTGCGAAATATTTTTTTTAAATAAATTTGTATTGAAAGTTTTAGAAAAACTATTTGAAAATTGACTATAGACAAAATTGAATTTTCTATATAACAATAATTTTATATTTTAAAATTCGATATTTGAAGAAATATTTAAGGATTTAAATCTATAATTTAATTTGATGGAAGCAAATTGTTCGAAAAAATTATTTAAATTATATAAAAAAAAATAACATAATAGAACAGGAATTATTATAACAAATAGTTAAAAATTATTACCTTTGTATTTTTATTATAATATTATTGCGAAATATTTTTTTTAAATAAATTTGTATTGAAAGTTTTAGAAAAACTATTTGAAAATTGACTATAGACAAAATTGAATTTTCTATATAACAATAATTTTATATTTTAAAATTCGATATTTGAAGAAATATTTAAGGATTTAAATCTATAATTTAATTTGATGGAAGCAAATTGTTCGAAAAAATTATTTAAATTATATAAAAAAAAATAACATAATAGAACAGGAATTATTATAACAAATAGTTAAAAATTATTACCTATGTATTTTTATTATAATATTATTGCGAAATATTTTTTTAAAATAAATTTGTATTGAAAGTTTTAGAAAAACTATTTGAAAATTGACTATAGACAAAATTGAATTTTCTATATAACAATAATTTTATATTTTAAAATTCGATATTTGAAGAAATATTTAAGGATTTAAATCTATAATTTAATTTGATGGAAGCAAATTGTTCGAAAAAATTATTTAAATTATATAAAAAAAAATAACATAATAGAACAGGAATTATTATAACAAATAGTTAAAAATTATTACCTTTGTATTTTTATTATAATATTATTGCGAAATATTTGTTTAAAATAAATTTGTCTGGAATGTTTTAGAAAAACTATCTGAAAATTTTATATTTTAAAATTTGACATTTGAAGTAATATTTAATGATTTATATCTATAATTTAATTTGATGTAAGCGATTGTTCAAAAAAATTATTTAAATTATATAAAAAAAAATAACATAATAGAACAGGAATTATTATAACAAATAGTTAAAAATTATTACCTTTGTATTTTTATTATAATATTATTGCGAAATATTTGTTTAAAATAAATTTGTCTGGAATGTTTTAGAAAAACTATCTGAAAATTTTATATTTTAAAATTTGACATTTGAAGTAATATTTAATGATTTATATCTATAATTTAATTTGATGTAAGCGATTGTTCAAAAAAATTATTTAAATTATATAAAAAAAAATAACATAATAGAACAGGAATTATTATAAAAAATAGTTAAAAATTATTACCTTTGTATTTTTATTATAATATTATTGCGAAATATTTGTTTAAAATAAATTTGTCTGGAATGTTTTAGAAAAACTATCTGAAAATTTTATATTTTAAAATTTGACATTTGAAGTAATATTTAATGATTTATATCTATAATTTAATTTGATGTAAGCGATTGTTCAAAAAAATTATTTAAATTATATAAAAAAAAATAACATAATAGAACAGGAATTATTATAACAAATAGTTAAAAATTATTACCATTGTATTTTTATTATAATATTATTGCGAAATATTTGTTTAAAATAAATTTGTCTGGAATGTTTTAGAAAAACTATCTGAAAATTTTATATTTTAAAATTTGACATTTGAAGTAATATTTAATGATTTATATCTATAATTTAATTTGATGTAAGCGATTGTTCAAAAAAATTATTTAAATTATATAAAAAAAAATAACATAATAGAACAGGAATTATTATAACAAATAGTTAAAAATTATTACCATTGTATTTTTATTATAATAATATTATTGCGAAATATTTTTTTTAAATAAATTTGTATTGAAAGTTTTAGAAAAACTATCTGAAAAATGACTATCGAAAAAATTGAATTTTCTTTATAACAATAATTTTATATTTCAAAATTCGACATGTGAAGAAATATTGAATGATTTAAATCTATAATTTTATATTGATGGAAGTAAATTGTTCGAAAAAATATAAATATAATATAATATAAAGCAGGAATTTTTATAAGTAATAATTACAAATTATTATCTTTGTATTTTTATTAAAATATTATTGCGAAATATTTGTTTAAAATAAATTTGCGTTGAATGTTTTTGAAAAACTATGTGAAAACTTTTGTAAATCTTTAGGCATGGTTGTTTTTATTATTAATTTTTAGCTAAAAGTAGTTTTATAGAAAAATATTATAGTTGAGATAGTTTTCTGTAGATTAAGGATTGTTAAGTAAATGTATAACAGCCTTTGGATACATTATCCAAAGTGTTTTAATGCATTACAAAGTTTGCATGCGACATTGTATGCATACCATTGGCAAAGATTGAAGGCGATGTTCTAGAAAAGAACGTGAAACCTGTATAAGCAATTACATTGTATGCGGTTCCATTGAAATCGCGCTCCACCTCCGTCTTTGATTATTAGCATCCAAATCGGAGCGCGTAATGGTTAAGATAGAATTAAAATAATTTCTAAGATATTTTAATTGATAAAAAATAAGAAAGAAATGTTGATGAAAAGGGCGTCGAGGTGCAAATGAGCATCTCGTACGCACAATAGCCAGAATGGGTTTAATTGCGTTCCTTTGGCGAAATTACGTATGGAATCGTGAGAAAGGCATGGAAATGAAGTGTATGCATGCATGTATATGATGCGCTTGTGTCTGTGTGTGTGTGTGTTGTTGAGATCGCGGGCTTGGGACATTGACCATGCGACCTTGCAAATGCCGTACGGCAGAAGCTATTTCAAGTGCGCTAGCCTGTGTACTCACTTCATTCCTGGCTAGATGGAAATTTTGCCTCACACGAAAAACACTACATGCATCGCTTCAGGTAAACACACATCCATCCATGGGCGAACAGTTAAAGACATGCCGTTACATAGCATGTGTTTGTCCATGTCTTTCTCTCTCATTCTCCTTCTATCTCTACCCAAGGACAATAAGCTCAGCCACCCTCGGCGAACAAAAATGATTACCTCTCCATACCACTCACACAAACACGCAATACGTGCACACTCACGTAGAGAAAAATGCGGCGACGGATAATGAAGAAGACGACTCCAGTTTTGAGAAGCACCTGCGATGGACGACGCCTCAATAATGGATCCCATCTCCCAAGAAACGAATTGATTCCACCTTTCTAGGAATCAATCACCGCAGCCATTTATCACTCTTCGACTGCACCAAGACAAAAGGAACGAAACACTGCCAGAGGCAATCCTAATTTAATTACAACCATGAATCAGTGGCGGATCATAGCGTAGGCTTCAGAAATACACATTTTATAGTCATTTAAAAAAAACTTCTGAAATGAAAATCCATCAACCCCAAATTCCTGCAATCTATACATAGCTACTCCCAGCTTTTATTTAAAAATCATTATTTTTATTCTCCCCTCTCAATTATATCCTAAGTCATAAAAATTAAGCACAACATTAAATATAACTTCTATCAGTCCCGATTCGCTATAGTCCAGTTAAAATTTTTAAAACAATCTGAATTTTAAAGAAATATAAACTTTATACTCATTTCAGATCTTAAAAAAAAAACTTTTCTTCCAACAGTCACAGCTTTAAATTTCCATACTGAAAATCCATCAACCCCAAATTCCTGCCATCTATATAGCTACTTCCAGATTCTATTTAAAAATCATTATTTTTATTCTTCTCTCTCAATTATATCCTAAGTCATAAAGCTTCTATCAGTCCCGATTCGCTATAGTCCAGTTAAAATTTTTGTAGTAGAAATTTTTAGATTTTTTATGAAATTTGAAATTGTCTGAAAATAGGTACAACTTTAAACGTCCTTTATAATAATTGGAATTATCTTATATATTTATTTATTGTTTTGTGGGAACATTTCCTTAAAAAAAGAATACTAAAATAGTTTGAAATATTAACTATAAAATTATTTATAATAGATGCAATTCTTTCAACATTCGACTTCAAATCATATTTTGTTCATTAATTATCTTTTAAATATAATATTTGTGTCAAAAGATGTATAAATCACCACTGAAAATAAGTTTTATATTTAATAAATTATTGTAAAATATAAAAAAACTATTTTTTTTAGTAATTAGATTTTTTATAAAATTTGAAATCGTCTGAAAATAGGTACAACTTTTAACGTCCTTTATAATAATTGGAATTATCTATAAAAAAAATTCAAATTACTTTGAAAAATTGCCTATAAAACGTTAAAAATTGTAAAATTATTTTGAATGAAATTATTTTTATTACGTAATAATAAGAAATAGATTAAGACTCTCCGCCACTGATCATGATAATAAAAATATAAGGTTATAAATGCGGGAAGCGAAGAAGAACAAAATAAAACAAGAATTTTTAAATATATATAGATATAGTAACTATATACTATAGAAGATTCTGATTTGCACTTTATAATGGAACGACTTCCCATCATTGTTTCGGGCTCCGCTTCGTTTTCGATGCGCGAGTTTTAATTAATTTTCCCACATTTCTCGCAATTCCGGCGTGAAATTTCATTTGGATGTATATATATAAATGTATAAAAAATGAGAAGAAATAGACTGTGGAAGATTAAATATATTTTATATGCACGAGGAATGCGAATCTGTTTCGGCTTTCTCCCCACAAGGTCAATGCTACGCGCAGGAATGTATTTGCACAAATTGTTAGTAAAATTGAATTACGACAACCGGAACAATGCCGGGATGTGTGAATCTGCTTGCTTACTCCTTCCATTTTTAGAAAACGCATGAAATCGTTTAATTACACGTCATTACGTAAGGCTGGTTTACATAATGCGGTATTAGCCATCGGGTTCGTCGGGTTCACAATCCTGAGAAAGTGAGGCGCCTTTTTTTCCACCCAATTAACGTAAACTGAGCGAGTTTCAAACTATTAACATTATAGTTGTGTTTTGTAGCAGATATACAGGATTATATCATTTATACTTGACACTTATATAATTGAGTGTGAGCTAGTTTTGTGTGTAAAAAAAGGTGATTGTTATACAATTTTTTAGCAAATATACTTATAACTTTTATCAACAGTCTTTTATAAATTTTGGTTATTTTTAAGTTAATTAATAAAAGTTTAGTAGAATACAATAATCTAAAATTTAGATAAGTTTTTTTTTTAATCGGTGTACCTTAATTTTTTATAAAAAATCATCAATTTAAATATTTTACAATAAAGTCCAAAACAATATGCATTAATACAAAAAAGGTTAAAAAAACACTGATTTATAGTGAAATTAGTTTTGTCCCAACATGGTCATCTATCAATGTGCTGTCTTTTGAAAATATTGCTTAACTTTTATAAAAAAATATTTTGTATAATAATAAATTAAGGAATATAATTAATTATGTTGGTTCAATCAATAGGGTTACAAAATTTCGATAAAATAAATCTTAGAAATTTATTAAATGTAAAAAAAATTCAGTGAAAGATTGTTAGTAATGAATTTAGAAAAATGAATACGAAAAGTTTTTGCTGAAAAAAATAACAAGTAAAAATATAAGAATGTGCTTAAAAGACCTTGAAAATTATCCTGATTTATGAAGAAGTGTTATTTTAAGGAAAAAGTATTAAAAGTAATAATTATGGCAACTGTTAAATAAATGAGAAAAAAATATGAAAATATGAAACGGAAATAAAATTTATGAAAATTTGAAATAATTAATTTTGCTATATTGATGAAGAAATATTGTATATGTTTAGCATTTTTTTTTGTAAATATGTAAAACATTGCACACAAAATTTTGAATTAAAAAATTACCGGTAATTAAGACAGAAAGAGCTGTGGAAATATGAAATAATTAATTTTAATTTAATGATGAAGAAATACTGTACAATTTAGTAGATGCACACGAAAGTTTGAATTAAAAAAATACCGGTAATTTTCCAGTTTACCGGTTTTTACTGTTGAGAAGATAATAATTTCGTATACTCATAATCTATGGATTAAAACCCTTCCCATTATTAAAATATATATTGCATGATTAACAATTTATATATATTGAAGTTAAATTATACTTTAATTAAGTTATTATTAACTTTTCACAAATGACATAATTTTTGGGCATCTTGTTGTGAAAATATAATTATAATTCAGACATAAATAACTTCTGTTATTTCTATGCTCGGTTTAGGTTCAAATTGAGCAAAATCGTACTAATTTAATAATGATTTAGCGTTAGGGTTAATGAATATTGGATTATTACTAATAATTATTATATTTGAATTAATTCAATTTCTGTTAATATTATTACTAAAAAAATCGTTCTGGTGAGTTTATTTAGAGATTTTAAGAATGTCCAATTAAGAACTTGTTAAAACCAAGTTCATTATTTTATTTTGCTACAATTTAAGTAATTTCAATAATAATTTATTAATAACGTCGATCAAATTAATACATTTTTAACACAAGATTTTGCTATAATTCTGTTATTTCTATGCTCGGTTTAGGTTCGGAATTAGCAAATTCGTACTAATTTAATATAGGATTATTACAAATAATTACTATATTTGAATTCAAGTTCAATTTATGTTCATTTTATTACTAAAAAATGTTGTTCTGCTGAATTTATTTGGAGATTTTAAGAAGGTCCAATTAAGAACATGTTAAAACCAAGTTCATTAAGATTCAGTTATACGAATGTAGTGTTTTTTTGTAACGAAATAAAAAAAAAGCAGAGAAGAGGATCAATGACAATGGTAAACAGTTAAAGGCGTTGACCTTCACCAGTATTGTTCCAAATTACTTCCTCTAATTAAATGAATAGCTTTGGTCCTGAATATCCAGTGCATATGCAGACTTTAATAACCATCGATTTTACAGCTAATAAAGTATTTTATGGGCCCAACGCGAAACTGAAACGTTCCCCCTTCATTCCCTCGTTGCATTTATGGTAATGTACCGCTTTTATTACCAATAAACCATGTGCATGTGTATTTTAATTTCCGTGCCTTTCTCACGATTCCAAACGTAATTTTACCGAAGGCACATTGAGCCATTGTGCGTTTTCCTCCCAAATACAGACGTACACACACACACCACGCAAACTTTACCCATCATCCGAACCGTCGATTTGCGCAAATTGCGCCTCTAACCTCCGTAATTGACGCAAACGCAATTTCAATAATTTGACCACCTACACAATTAAAATTTATATTTCCTGGTCTACTGCAGATACAGTTATCTCGACTTTGCTTGCCGAAAAAAAAAAAGGATGAAAACTGAAAGATGCAAGAAACCAAAATAAAGGAACTTTACATGTGCTTGCATGCAAGCTTACATAAAGCGGATGCATTTAATTGCAAGTATATTACATTGCAGTAGACTCTTGATTGCTCTTCCTATAAAGGATGCAAGAAATGCAAAGAAGGTGAACGTGAAAAGGGAGTGCATACAAATGCTGTTTACATTCTTGATATTCCGATAATTTATTAATTTGATTTTAAATTTGATTTTACTCAATAAAACATTAAAAATCCTTAAAAATGTAATAAAAACTTTAAAATATATCAATAATTAGTTAATAAAATACATAATTTTTTAAATTATTTTTATTAACTGTATATAAATATAAAATATTTTTATTTCAAGATTTTGACAGATTTGTTATAAAATTCTGCAATTTTATTTTGGTATGATTTAAATATCAATAATAATTTCTCAATTATGACGATGAAATTAATAAATTCTTATTATATAAACAAAATTATAATACGAGATATTAACTATATTTCAAGGGTGAATTTCTTTTATAAATATGATTTTATAAATCGCACTGTTTGAAACCAGTGTAATCGTGGACTTTAAAAGTGGGAAAAACAATATAAAAAATAATTTTGTGTAGTAATTTTATAAATTTTATTTTTTGAACTTCTGTGATTGTATTTTAAAAACATATATCTATGATTCTACAAATCATCGAGGACTTTATAAGAAACTAATCGAGGACTTTATAAGAAACAATTATTTATATGCAGAAAATAATTTTGTGTATTAATATTATAGAATTAATTGTTGAAATAAATGATGATTTTATTAAATAATTTTATTTAAAACAATATATAGCTAAGATTCTGCAAATGGCACCTTTTGAAATCGGATTAATCGAGGATTTTATAAGGAAAAAAATCAATTATTTATAAATCAAAAAATAATTTTGTCTACTTATTTAATAGAATATATTTTTGGAACTTTTGATGATTCTATTTTAAAAACATATAGCTAAGATTCTACAAATGGCACTATTTGAAACCGGACTAATCGAGGACTTTAAAAGTGGGAAAAACAATACAAAACATAATTTTGTGTAGTAATTTTATTGAATTTATTTTTGAAACTTCTGGTGATTGCATTTTAAAAATATATATCTCTGATTCTACAAAAGACACTTTTTTAAACCGGACTAATCGAGGAATTTAAAATGGGGGAAAACAATTATTTATATATAAAAAATAATTTTGTGTACTAATTTTAAAGAATTTATTTTCTGAACTTCTAGTGATTCTATTTTAAAAACATAGATTACAAAAATGGCACTATTTAAAATCGGACCAATCGAGGACTTTAAAAGTGGGAAAAACAATACAAAACATAATTTTCTGTAGTAATTTTATTGAATATATTTTTGAAACTTCTGGTGATTGTATTTTAAAAACATATATTTCTGATTCTACAAAAGACACTTTTTGAAACCGGACTAATCAAGGACTTTAAAATAGGGGAAAACAATTATTTATGTATAAAAAATAATTGTGTGTAGTAATTTAATAAAATTTATTTTTTGAACTTCTAGTGATTCTATTTTAAAAACATAGATTACAAAAATGGCACTATTTAAAATCGGACCAATCGAGGACTTTAAAAGTGGGAAAAACAATACAAAACATAATTTTGTGTAGTAATTTTATAGAATTTATTTTTGAAACTTCTGGTGATTGTATTTTAAAAACATATATTTTTGATTCTACAAAAGACACTTTTTGAAACCGGACTAATCGAGGAATTTAAAATGGGGGAAAACAATTATTTATATATAAAACATAATTTTGTGTACTAATTTTATAGAATTTATTTTTGGAACTTGTGGTGATTCTTTTTTTTGAAAACATATAGTTAAGATTCTAAAAAGGCACTCTTTGAAACCGGACTAATCGAGGACATTAAAAGTGGAGAAATTAATTATTTATAAACAAACAATAATTTTGTATACTAATTTTATAGAATTTATTTTTGGAACTTCTGGTGATTCTATTTAAAATACGTATAGCTATGATTTTAGAAATGGCACTATTTAAAACCGGACTAATCGAGGACTTTAAAACAATTATTTCTATACACAAAATAATTTTGTGTACTAATTTAATAGAATTTATTTGTGAAACTTCTGATGATTCTATTTTAAAAACATATAGCTAAGATTCTACACATGACACTTTTTGAAACCGGACTAATCAAGGACTTAAAATGGGAAAATCAATTATTTATAAATTAAATTAAATTGTGTGTACTAATTTAATAGAATTTATTTTTGGAAGTTGTGGTGATTCTTTTTTTAAAAACATATAGTAAAGATTCTACAAATAGCACTATTTAAAACCGGACTAATCGAGGACTTAATAAGGAGGAAAATCAATTACTTATAAATGAAAAAATAATTTTGTGTACTAATTTAATAGACTTTATTGGAATTTCTGGTGAATCTACTTTAAAAACATATAGCTATGATTTAACTATTGGCACTGTTTGAAACCGGACTAATCAAGGAATTTAAAAGTTGTAAAAACAATTATTTATATAAAAAAATAATTTTGTGTACTAATTTAATAGAATTTATTTTGGGTACTTTTGGTGATTCTATTTTTAAAAAAACATATAGTTTTTACAAATGGCACTATTTAAAACCGGACTAATCGAGGACTTTAAAACAATTATTTCTATACACCAAATAATTTTAAACTTAAAAATAAGAAAATCAATTATTTATAATTAAAAAAGAAATGTGTACTAATTTAATAGAATTTATTTTTGGAACTTGTGGTGATTCTTTTTTAAAAACTTATAGTTAAGATTCTGAAATTGGCATTATTTGAAACCGGACTAATCGAGGACATTAAAAGTGGCGAAATCAATTATTTATAAAGAAACAATAATTTTGTATACTAATTTTATAGAATTTAGTTTTGAAACTTCCGGTGAATATTTGTTAAAAGCAAATAGTTATTATATTATAAATGTTACTGTTTGAAACCGGACTAATTTAGGATTTTAAAATTGGGAAAATTAATAATTTATGTACAAAAAATAATTTTGTATTCATAGCATATATTTTTATTTTTTCAATTATTCTTTTTTTTATTTTAAACTGAAAAATTGCTCATTGGTATTTGCGAGATATTGCTGCAATTGGTATTTTGAGTGTCTTCAAATAATTTTATCAATTACAGCTTATGTATCATTCCTTCCTTCTTTAATTTAGTTTTAAGACTCAATAAACCGTTCCCGTTGTTGGATTCCAGTACAATAGTTTGCATGTTATCTAAATCTCTTAGGGAAGCTTGCATACGCTCATTGCCGTAGCATAAATGGGCAACAACGGTCGTGGCATGGAATGCATCCGCTATTAAAGTCTTCACTGACCATTTCAACTACTTCAGTATATCGCTCATAAACATTACATAAATTGTATTATTACATTCTGAATAATATAATCTATAATTATATTATTTATGTCATCTAACATGTCATCAATTTTGTAATTTTTTTATACAGTTATAAAATATTATTCATGATTCATAAAGTTTCTACTTTTACGTTAATCTCTGTTCTTCTAAGAAAAGTCTAATTTTATATTTTGAAGATAATGAACATAACATAATCTATTTTGAAAAAATTTACACTTTAAAATATAATTTGAAGATGTTTTTTCATAATTATAATATTTTTTGTGAGAGAAACATAATATAAATTTTCTATATTAAAAATTGGAAATAAACTCTCCTGGGCCCTCAGAATCCTCGTAGGCCCTCAGAAACTTTATGGGCATTTGGTACTGTTCCTAGGTGCCTTATAGATAATACGTCCCTTCATAGTATAAAAAGTTTCATTTACAAATAATCCTTCCAAGATTATCAATGAAATATCTTACTTTGGGAAATATAGTTATATATTATTAATGGATTAAATCAGTGGTCGACAAACCGATGTATCGGAACTACAACTGATTCTTTTGATGTGAAATTGCTACAAAAAATGATCTTTTGATCCTTGGAAGCTTTTTTCCCAAAATAGGCTTGAAATAAATTTTTTTAATGATATTATCTAATTATTCTACATGAATTATATCATTAAAATGGTAAAATATTTTATTTTGAATGTATTGTTAAAATGTTCAAGAATTAAAATTTTGTGCAAAATCATAATTTTAATTTCAATCAACGCTGCGATAGATCCAAAGAGTATTAGGTGTTCCAATTTCCGTTTTGCATCATGCATGGAATAGGGAATATGGTAATATGAACAGAAATCTGTTGATTTATGGTGCAAAGATAAGCTTAATAAATATGAAAATGATCCTGTTTTGGTGGGGGCGATAGGAACCGTTCATTTTCTATCCGATTCCGAGCTTTCATTAGCGCTAAATCCCGACGACCCAAAGCCCCTAACTCCAATTAAAATCGAACCGATTAATCCGCCATCGATGATTAATTTATAAACAAACGTATTAATTATGAAACGAAGCGCAGGAGTATTCTATACGTTGATGATGAAGAGGATAAGATAATGGTGACTTCACCGTGGATACGTTGGATGCGTACCAACAGGCTTCATCCATAAGTGCAACTCACGCAACTCAACATCATCGCGTCCATAAATCGACTTTATGATTAAAGAGAGATGGGGAGAAGTCGCGGGGAAGGTTTATTTATAGATGCAGCTTTTGCATATTTCCAAAGTAAATACAGATACACACGAAGAAGAGGGCCGAAGGCGGCATCGAGCAGTAAATAACGATTTATCGGCGATATGCAATGTGCATGTGTGCAGGAATTACTTTTTACTGCTGCACTATTTATACCAGTCAGATAAGGATGCTCTTGAAATCATTTTTTCCGCCCTTAACTGGACGACATCGAGCCATCGACGCATCCCATAAAGATTCTTTATTATTGCAATGATTAGATCAGACTGCATCCATTGTATGAATATTAATTCTTTGCGAGGATTTTTATCGACGATAATTATACGCGCTGCTCTCTCCTATCCATTGGACAATGGAGTCGTAAACTTCCTGACTACCTCTAAACTTCTTTTTGACGTACTTTTCCTACTTTACCAATCCGAAACGGATAATTTCTGATTATTTATGCTCCAAGCCCAATTTACTTTATCCTACTCTTTGTAAAAAGTGAATGTATCACAAAAAAAAACTACCAAAATACAACAAAATCTATAAATTATCATCAATTACTAATAGAAATGAAAATCGAATTCATAATTTTTATACAGCTTGCAATCAACAGGAAGTTACTCATTTCCTAAAAAAATAATAGTTTAATATCTCCATTTTTACAAATTAATGTTTAAATATATTTGTATTCTTCTACATTATAATTTATATTGAAAAATATCTGAACAAATTTTAAAAGATGATGTTATCGGTTTTTATCTAAACATTGATCATAAATCTACCAAAACAAATCGTTCGATTCTACGTACATAATTAATTATGGGCTTCTAACTGATCTAACGTACAATGATATTAAGAAGTACTGAGAATGTATAAGCATTTCTAGTCTAATCAGATTAAGATGTAGTAAGCAAAAATAAATCTTATTGAGATAAATTTGAAATATGTAACATATGCATTTGATACAAGAGTTCGATGTAAAAATGTACGTTCGAGCGAACGAAAGAACTTCATGTAACCTAATTTAATTATAATAAACTTAAAACAGTTTTGTTAATACAGAAGATATACATTTTTTATTATATTTTCTTGTATAAAATTAGAAAATTTAAATTGCTTTTTTATTACAATTTTTTTAATAATATTTGACTGCAAATCATTTTCTCTAAATAAATAATACGTTTTCAATAACATATAAGCATCTTTCGTTGTTAACATTTTTCAGTAGGAACTTCATTAATTTTGTTTACATTTTCTTTGACTTCGGTGCTCTAGCAAGAATTTCAAAATCTTCCACTGAAAACCAATATTTTCTGTATTCAATAAATTTCTAACATCCTATTCATTGACGTTAACAGAAGTTTGACAATCACTTATCTATCAATAGTACCAAATTAATTTATAGATGGCAGTTGATATAATTTTTTTAACAAACATTTATATTACAATTTTACCATCTATTATTTAGATTCATTTAATAACTAATAATTATGTTATATAATCATTTGTATTTATTTATTTTTTAATAATATAAAGAAAAAATAATGAAAACAAGAAACTTTGACATCTAAGTATGAAGTTATTTTTTACTTAAATATTATCACTAAAACAAGAAATTTTATTAAATTGTACAAATGTGGATTATATTTAATATAACTATAAGAATTTTACTGTTTATTACTTTTACTTGTTATTTTAATTTAATTATCATTGTGGCTGTCAACGATAAGGAAATCAATTGTTGTTATTATTATCTAGTCTATTTATAAATATTTATCTATATAATTATTTTATAATTAATTGAAAAATATATTTATTAAAGTCTCAGTTTATTACAACTAAAATTAATTATTTAAAAAATATAAGCTATAAAACTTTATTTTTTTTTATAAAATATAAATGTAAATAATAGCTTAATAGGTAAAATTCCAGCAACAAACAAAGATTTAATCACTTTATTTAATGATAACATCAAAAATAACATCATAATCCGTATATGGAATCAGTGTATATATTTTTTTTATTATTGCCGCAATTAATGCGCGGATTCCCTCTGAAAGTCCAAGCATAAGTTGCAATTACCGTTCTCAGAAACGAAATTTTTACGAGCCATTACAGTTCCCCCATTTTCAGCAGAGATTTACAATCCAGTAACAAAATATATAAAATCTAATACTCCACTTTAAACTGTCTCCGCGTCTCGTCTAAAGAAATTCCGACGAAACTGATTTTTACTCCTGCTGTAAATCCTGTACCATTAAATGCAGCTAAATTGTTGTAATAATAAATAAATTTTACGATTCTCAATTTTTATGATTTGACGACATTTGAGAAACCGGTCATAAGTGCACTTAATAATGTAATTAATTTATTTATAAAATAATTATTAATTTTTAATTTATATAAATTATTGAATTTAATTAATATAAATAATTTGAACGTTTTATAGAAATAATTTGATTTTTTATAGGAAAATAAATGTTTAATTACCAATACCTGACTCAATAAGTTTGTAGCATGAAATATAGATGGCGCTTCTATGACAAATCTATATGATTTTTAGGAAGTACCAACGTTTATATGACGTCTGTCAAAATTTGATGGCAATCTGACGTTTAGTTCACAAGTTACAGTGGAGAAGAATCTCCATAACAATTATCAAGCCATTGATTTGATTTTTTTCATCAAAAAGCAAGTTTTTATCAACAAATTTGTTAAATCCAGCCACTGTCGCCATTAAATTTTGACAGATTGGTTCTTTGAAATTCTGAAAAGGCACCATCTATATGTCATCCTACGATCTTATTGAATCAGGTGTTAAAATATTAGATAATATGAATTACATAATACTAGAAAAGGAAGAATCATTTATAATGAACTATTTTTGAAGTATTTACAGAAAATATTGTTATCAAAATTTTTATAAAAAAAAAAATTGGTTTTTGAACTTTACAAAAAATATTTTTCAGTGCATTTTACGTTAAAATATACATGAAAATAGATTTTCAAACTTTTTATAAAGAAATCGGTTTTTCAAAATTTTTATAATAAAAATCAATTTTAGAACTTTTCAGAAAATAAAATATAGTTAAGATTAAAAAGTATTTATACTGTTTATCACAAAAAAATAATCGGTTTATTCATTACTTTGAAACTAGTTATGCAATTAAATTGTGAATCGCGTTTGGTATCATTACAAAAAATATATGCATATTCCGCAATTGCTCTTCGCTATATACACACATTTTTTGTCACAACAAACCGAACTGGTTTAATGTGATAATCTTGGTTTTATCAACCGAAACTCGCAGAGGAATTTATGATGCTCTTGATTCTGTATGCAAATGCATTGAAATGCTTGTAATAAATTCCCTGTGCGACACCATATGAGAAAGAGTCGGAGGGAGGGTTAAGAGTGGCGGAGGAATGACTGGACTATTCTCTCTGTCGTTCGGAATTCCTACATCCAACTGTTGCAGAAGGAAATTATTCTATGCACTGATGAACCGTACTTTAATGCTATTCCACACACAAATGTATTACAAGCTGCCGTTTGTCATTGTCAGCCCATGCCATACGCGAGATTATATTTCCTCGCATTTTTATTTTGCTTTTTTTGTACATGAAAATATACTGTAATTGCGTCATTTAAAAAGGAATCACGGCATGCAATCACACGTGTTCCTTTCATTCCATTTGAGATTTCATTAACTTTCGACGTGATTCTGAATCTGTTCTAGTAATAACTAACCCTAAAGCACAACAGATTTCGTATCATAATATTATTATACTGTTGTTAAATTACATTCATTTTTAATTTATTACCCATAAAAATATTTCTTTCTTATGTAATGAAATAAATTAATAATATTATTTTAAATTATTCAAAAAATTTTGTAGATAAAATTTCAATTTCGTAATTATTTACTTATATTTGAAATTAGACTAAGTCATAATAAAATGTTATTCATATTATAGTATGATAAAATATTAATTTTGAAACACATTAAAATATATTTTTGTAACTGTTTTTTATAAAATATTTTTATGATGATTATAGAATTGCGTTTTATTATTATTTTTTGTTTTTTTTCGGTGTTTTATTATTAATATTAAAAATGTAATCCTATATTTATTTTTATAATAAATTACACGTAATTTAATTCACAATAGATTAATTCTATTTTAAACGTTTTATCTAAGATAATCTCATATTAGAACGATAAAATTGAAAAACTGTCATCTAATAAAAATATATTTAGAAGTTTATTGAATTAAAAAGATAAAGTTTTTATTTTAATTGAAATATTTAGAAAACCTTGTTCAAAGTTCTTGTCGAAAAATTATGCATGAAGTGCTATTATTAAGCGATAAATTTTCATTTTTATATACAGTTGTAAATTCATATATGTTTTAATATTTTGACGAATTTTGTAAAGTATTCTGTGTAAAAGATATGGCGAATATATCCGCCACTCAACTAAAAAAATATTTTTGTTTTTTATTGAATTTTTATTTTTTTATATTAATAATTATGTAACTTTAATTTACAGTAAATTATCTAATTGTTACTGTACAGACAATATAGTAGTTTAGAACTATTAAAAAAGAAATTAATCGAATAAGATGCACAATTCTTATTTATAAAGAATTATCTGAAATTTAAAAACTTCCATGTTGATTACTTAGTACCCTGTGTAAAAGATATGGCGAATATATCCGCCACACGCCATTCAACTAAAATTTTCTATTTTTTATTATTTTTATTGAATTTTTTTATATATTAATAATTATGTAACATTAAATTATGTAATTATTACTGTACAGACAATATAGAACTGTTAAAAGAAAAATTAATTGAATAACAAATATTTTATGTACAATTATTATTTATTAATAGAAAAGTTTTATGATTTAACTGTATTCTCATAAAAAATAATTAATCTACTTTTGTGTACAGAGTAAAGTATTTATAAATAAATTTAAACAAGCTAAACATGTATAGTTTTCGCCTCAAAAGTACAAAATACATGAAAATTGACTAATGAACTAAATGAATGACGTGTTGCAGGAAAAAGTACGATTTTATAATTTGTTACATGATATATTGTAAAAAATAATAATTCATCAAAAATTTTCTTTAATATTATTAGTAATTTAACTGAATTTGACATATACCGTGTCTGCTGTGTGTAAAAGATATGGCGAATATATTCGCCACTAAACTAAAATATTTTTTTTTTTATTTTTATTGTTTTTTTTTTCTTAATTAATAATTTTGTAACTTTAATAAACAGAAAATTATCTAATCGTTACTGTATAGACAATAAATTGAATAACAAATGTTCGACGTACAATTCTAATTTATTAAGAATTTACTGAAATACTTGATGACTTAGTTAAAATATGTTAGAATGTGCAGAAAATGTTTGTGATTTAACTGTATTCTCAAAAAAATAATTAATTTACACTTGGAATGTGTAAAGAGTAAAGTATTTATAAATAAATTTGAATAAGCTAAATATGTATATTCGATTAATTTTTATAAATTAAAAAATATATTATTAATAAATTCTTACATTATTCACGCTATAATAGATACATTGGTAATTTTATGCATCATTGATAATGATCTAAGCACGCATAAGATGTTACTTAAGCAGATGGGTCCACGAGTTTGACCATCTGCAACTCCGACCAGATGTGCATCTGCAATTTTTCCAAAACCTATCTGAAAAAAAAAACATCTTTTCCTGAAGTTGTTGCTTCAAATATAACAACAATAAAAATACGTTAGCTACTGCGCTTTTTATTCATAGTTGCTGGAAAGAAGAAGCATATGCGATTTAATTTTCGATAAGCATTTTTATTCAAAGCGAATTCCCTCGGAAGCATTTGAAAACCAGATTTTCCACTTTCCTCGCTTCGATAATAATATTCCGCGTTGCACGAAGGGTGGGCGTTTGCTCGATATAATAAGAGGCTAAGTGTTTCCAAGGAACTGAATAATTGTTGAAATATGATTACGCAGAAGGTAAATGACTGCAAAACGATCTAACAAACAGTTTGAAAATCTGAAAATTTAATGTCCTCCAATAATGCAGCTTCGATCAGTCCGGTTAGATTTTTTTTAATTCTTTGATTAGTGCGGTTTCAATCGGACTATTTTAATTTTTGGTTGCAGTTGCTTTATTTTGTATTAATTATTATTTTCATATCGGTTTGGGACATAACACGTTTTATCGTATTTGTTTACAGGATTCATTCTAACCAATGATATTTATCAAAACTTTATCAGGAATAAGTGAAAACAGGTCACGCATATATCGCTCGGCGATGTGTAAGAAGACGGCAGTGACTGTAAATCTGGTGACTAAAGAATCCCAACAAGTGTTACGAGACAAGTATGGCGTCCGAAATGGATGTACTTTATGCACCATCGAGATGGGCGAAAAGGTTGAACACTGATGATGTTGTTAAGAAACACGTGGAAATTGTTACAGAAGGTTTGGAGTTCTCTAAAAACGGAATTATCTGGAAATTAGTTAAGTTTTTGGTTAATTTTAGCAAGTCTAAAGGCGAGGAGAAACGTTCCTTGTTTGCTGAATCAAAGGTATGGAGATGGACCCAACGAGAAAGTGGATATTTTTGGAACTGACTTACCTGGAGGTAATGTGTACTTTTTTTTATACTAATTATTATATTAAATTGATTACAATTGCATCTATTATGCAATAATTAGAAGAATAGAAATAATTACAATTTCCTGAATATTTTAACTAAATTCATCATGAAACATTAATTTAGTGATTAAAGTAATAATTATAAAATCCACATATTTCTATCGTTACAAAATTATATAACATTTTCTTTACTCTTTCTATATGAACAATGGTAAAAAAGCACATATTTTTTCATAATATTTGAGAATTTCAAATAATATAATTTAATCTTTTAATATTAATTATTTATTATTTTAAAACAGAATTCTTCATCTATTCTTTATTGATCTAATTCTTAAGGTTTTTGCCTAAATTTTATATAAATTATTATTATTAAAAAATTTATAAATTATAAAAAAATATGATTTTATGTTTAATTATAGAAAAATTGATTACTTTTGGAAATTAGACAAATTTTAAAACATTTTTTTTTTAATTGGAAAATCATAAGGAAAAATAAACCAACATTTAATAAATTGCATTATTTATCGATTTAAAACTTTAAAATTAAATTTCATTTTTGAATTTCCAACATCATCAATTTTATATCATTTTTATAAATTTTTCAATATTTTTAATAACAAAAACGAAAAATTATGATAGAATTTCTTTATTATAATAACATCATGTCTATAGTTGACTAAAAAATAACTTAAGTTATATAAAATTTTATAGTCCGTGTAACACAATGTTTTGTACAATAATTTTATATAGTGTGGAATATTGTCTGGTGATGTCTCATTGGTTTTAAATTTAATTGAATTAATTAATTCTTAAGATTCTTAGACTATGTTTATCATGAGTGGTGGGATTGGAAAACAGACTTTATTTATAATTGACAATTATAAATTTCTAAGAAATTCGGTCTTAATTAGGATTTTTCATAAATGTTCCTTATATGTTTATAAAAGTACTTCAAAAGTAGTTTGTTACATAATAATAGGATTGTTAATACCAGTTCTAAATGTTTATATTAAAGTGTATCGATCTGGGGTCTTCGTGCAGATATCTTTGTACATACTTTGAAAAGTTTAAAAAGTTTTGAAAGCAACACAAGGGTTTAGCATCAGTTTTTTGGAATGCAAAGGGAATATTGAGACTATTTTGAGTAAAATAATTAACTCAGAATATTATCAATTGGACTGAAAAATTTCTCCTGAAAATTTCTCTTTCGCTTTCAAAACTGTTGAAATTTACCTAATTCTTCGTTAATCAATTTAAGAATCGGTTTAAGCTTCAGCTATCAAAAGTAAAGTCAATTCGAGCATAAAAATCTTCGTTTTCCCATTAAGATTTTTTTTTATAAATATTTTTTTTTAAACATTCATTTAACTATTTTGGATGGATCTGATGGCAATAATTAAATATTGAATGATTTTCCAATCGGAAACCTTTCAAATTATATAAATATAAAATAAATTAAATAATTCAATTGATTTGAATCGTATTCATTGTTTAATTTAATTTCAGTTTAATTTGATTCTATATTATTCATTGGATCATATAACCTATTGTTTAACGTACTGAATATTCTGAATGTTACATTATTTTCGATTGGAAATAGAGCCACACAGCCAATAACACATGTGTTATTCAATATTAAATTAAAGTATGCATATGCAGCATTTTAAAACTTACTAAATAATCGATGAACTATTGACCTTTGACCATCCCGAATTTTCTATTACTATTTCAAGCAGTTTAATTTCATTTTGAGTCACTTAATTATTAATCAACTTATTTTAAATAAGTTTTTAAGCAGTAATTGAACAACATTTGTGAACATAATATAATAATATTATTGATTGGAAAAGTTATACATAATCAAATAAAACGTATATATTTTGTAACAATGAAAGAAAAATTAATTAACTTACATTATATATTTTATTATATAAATTATTATAGTATTCAACGATTTTACAAAATTGTTTCCAAATACTTTTATGGAAAAATTTCATGCATAAATCTCAATTTTCTTTAATAATTACTTAATTAAAATCATCTGATTTTTATTTACTGAATTATTTTAGTTTTTCAAATATTATCTTTCATGTTTTTATCTAATATTCAATTATTGTATTAAAATTATATGCAAAGAATTTGTTATGTTTTTTTTTGTATTTAGTTTGGTAAATTCTATGTTGTGTGTTGTGTAATAAATATTTGTTACATCCGTAAATTGTAATAAAATGCGTAAAGAAAAAGCAGTAATGCGTGTTTATTGTTTGTTTTCGCTTGGTTATTAATTGAGTTGTATATTTCAGAGTCAGAAATATTGGTATACATCCACGGGGGTTATTGGCAGCAGCTGAGCCGGGAAGTGTCCAGTTACATTGTTGAGCCACTTTATAAGAGCGGCTTCAAAGTGATCGTAATTGGTTATGATCTGTGTCCTGTGGTCACGATGCCCGAGATCGTTGCTGAGATACAGCGGGCATTCCAGTACTGTATAAATTACGCGAAACTCCACAAATCTAGGTAAAGTAAACAACAATCGACGAACAACGGGGAAACCTTTTTCATCCCACTTTCTATTACAACTCTGCATCCGCAATACACGTGATATGATACATAAAACTATGTCAGATGTACCAAATACTACATTTTAAAAGTATAAAATCCTAACTATTTGCATATTTGCAAAATATTTGCATCATCTGCAATTTTAGGTATCATTTTTAGTAATATTGTAAACTATAGTAGTTGGTACACCTGATATAAATATATGTCAAATGTAATCAATTGTAGTTTCATGCTGCTTTCAAATTAATATTATACTTGAAGATACTATATTCACATGACTAAAAGTGGTATCGGAATATGCATACTATAATACACAAACATATAACACAACTAGTTATATAAGATAGTACAGCATGCATTTGTAACTGTCAATTTCAATGACATATCCATAACCTATATTAAAAATATGATAATTTTTACCAGGGTTACCAACTATAGTTGTTAGTTTTAGGTTAATTATGTGAAATGTAAAGAAGTTAAATGATTACGATTACGTTATTCATACACTATAGAAATATGAATAATTTTCTTCAATTTCAGCGGAATATCTGTTGCTGGACACTCTGCCGGTGCCCATCTTGCCGCATCCATGTTTAATTTCACCAAAACTGAAGACTTTTTCCGTGATTTCTACTTGATCTCTGGAGTATACAACCTTCAACCTTTGGTCGGCACCTTTGTAAACGAGGCTTTAAAGATGAGCCTTCCAACAGCAACAACACTTAGTCCACAGTTGTCTAACATCTCCGTTTGCGCCAAAGTCCATGTAATTGTCGGCGAATTTGATAGTCCGGCATTCAAGGAACAAAGCAAGAAGTTCCACGAGAAACTTCAAGAGATTCACGTCAAGACGGATTTTATGATGATCGCAAGAATGGATCACTTCGACATCGTTGAAAACCTGAATAACAGCGAATTCGAGCTTACTAAATTGATCTTAAGACAATAATCAAAAAAATTGGATAAACTATGGTATTGATAAAATTATAAATATAATAAAAATTATTTACACTGTAGTTTAATAGTAACTAAAATATTATAGAATTTTTACTAATTTTAATTCCAATTTTTATATGCAGATTGGGAATATTTCATGTCTTTATTTGTTAGCTTTTTATTGGATTCATTTAGGTTGATGTTGTATTTTAATTCCATAACTGTGATCCATATGTTTATATAATTCAACAATTTAAAATGTATTTGATGGATGATGTGAAAAAATTAAACTGAATAATATTAAAAAAAAATTGAATAAATGATTAAATTTTTTTATGCAATTAAGATATAATTGTTGTTTGAAACTAATTACTTCGCAGAGAGAAAAACTGTATTTCCATGAATGGAATGTCTATTATATAAAGCGCAAACGCATATGAGAGACTACAATAAAACGAGCGAATTTTGATATCAATGCCAGCGCGCTTTTAATACAATCGTTCCGTTCCCTGGGCAATTAGAACAATGCTGAGATTGTTCGCACCTCGTCCAGGAAGGTGAATTAATTGCATCCAACCCTTGCGGACGTAGGCATGCTCATCTTTATTCGCTTACCACTTTTTTCTTCCTTCAACTTCAACTTCAGGTATTGTCTGCGATGTGTCTGAAATGAGTGTGCCGTTAGCGAATGTTCTCATGGTTCCATGATGTATGGAACGGATGGACCAAGCCTTTTCTTCTTGCGTTTCCGATTTTCTCACACACAAGTGAGCATCTATGACCGGTAGCTTATTGTTCTACGTTCTCTGCGCTCGTTACACGAATATTCTGCTTTTTAATGCTTCTCGTTGTCGTCGTGATTGCAAGTACATAAATTCCATTTGCATGCGTTTACCTATAGTCTGCTTACCGAGACCCAGAATCCCATTAGATACACACAGGCCCGATTGTTGTGGGACGACGGTAAACAAACCACGGTCAGCGAACGTACGTACGTACGTCTTCCCATTATGCACTAATCTCCGCATCTACTTCTCTGGTTACATGGAAAATGTAAATTAGGATTAGCATTATCGGTCATTTGCCATCTATAATGTGAATTTATTGCATAGGAGACAATTGTTCATTCCACTAGTTTTATCAAAACCTTCATCTAGATTGACCTTAATTGACACTTTCGAAAAAATATATTTATTTATTAGTTGGATAAGATATTTCTACATACAAAACCCATACTTAATTAACAAATGACAAGTTTACACGTAGTTTTAATTCGTGACTTATCAAATTTCCAATAATAATAATAAAACTTATTATATTTTCAAATAATTTTAAATTAAATTTGTATTTGGTTAGCATTATTAATATTGATAACTTTTTATGGTTACGAATTTATTAAACTTGATTTTTAAGAAACTTTGTTATGAAACTCTAAATATAATACAGTTACTTTAGTTTGAGTTAGAGTTCATGTTTATTAGAGAGAATGTTTATTAGATCTTTATGGATAATCCAAAATTATCTTATTTTTAGTTATAAGTTCGGCCAGGTTAAGGTTTATTGGAGGTTAGGTTACATTTTCATTAGTGGTTATATTTGGAAAATTTTGTTATAATTTTGTAACCTAGTTATGGATAATCCAAATTTAACTTAGTTTTAGTTCAAAGTTTGGCTATATTAAGGTTTATTAAAGGTTAGTTTATGTTTTCATTGGTGGTTATATTTGGATAAGTTTGTTGTAAATCTAGTTATCGATAATCCAAAGTTATCTTAGTTTTAGTTATTAGTTTAGACAAGCTAAGATTTTTCTTTAATTATGTTATAAATATTTAGACTAGTTATAGATAATCCAAAATTATATAAGTTGATATATTAAGTAATATGATTATGGATTTTATTTTAAATTTAAGGTTCAGGTGAGTTACATCGGTTATAATTTGTTGTTTCAGTTTAAACATAAAATAAGCTTAACTTAAGTAAAATTTTGTTATTGGTTCAATCTTATATTATGTTATGTTTGTATTAGTTAATTACTTTATTTTCTGTATTCGTTGAATTTTTGCAACTTTAGAGCTGTAAAACATGAAAGCTGTAAAACTTTGAAAAAATACTTATTTACAAAAAAATACTTATTTTTTGTAAAGATTTTAATAATTAACTTCTTACTGTCTTCCATCAACCTTGAAAATGGTCGAATAAACTAATATTCAGATATGTCTAACTACGGCAGCATTCTAAATGGAAAGTTTTCGATTATTATTGTTCCCGGGAAATTTAAATACATTTTAATAAATGATAACAAGTATATTCAAATTGATACTAAAATAGAGAGAAAAAACAAAAATCATCTTAAAATGGATTGCGTTTATAGCGTTTATTTGTAGCTACAGCACTATTCCAGATGGTAAGTTTTTCATTATTTTTCTTCCCGGGGAATAGGAAATGTTAAATTTATTTTAATAAATAATAAAAAGTACAGAAAAATGTCTACTTAAATTAAATTAAATTTATATGTTTATAACAAATCTTAATAACTTATTTGTACATTTATTGAATATTTATTCATTAATGGATAAAAGCAAGTAAATATTGTCTTTTGATAATCAAAACATAAACAATTTACTATGAGCGTACTTTAAATGTAGTAGAAATTATTCGAAAATTCCCGGGCGGGAAATCAAATAAAATTATGCTGTATTCGATTATGTATGTTTTTATTACTTAACTTTAGATTATGTTAGTTTAGGTAAGTTTTTAGTTGATTTAAGTTAAGTTCTGATATCAGTTTGTTACTAATGAAAGATATAGACTATCAGAGGTGTGTGATATATAATTCAAGTATTTCAGAGTATTTGTCTGAAATCTTATATTAATTCAAATATATCAATTTATTTCAAATGATTTATTTATTTATAATTAGAAATAAAGAATTTGTAGCTACGCCACTATTCCAAATGGTAAGTTTTTCATTATTTTTCTTCCCGGAAATAGAAAATGTTAAATAAATGTTAACAAATAATGAGAAGTGCATTAAAATTGCTATAAAAATAGAGAGAAAAATTAAAAATCATCAAAAAAAAGATATTTCATTTTTATGCTCATAATATTAGTTGACCATCCTTAATAACTTATTTGTATTGTTAACAATCATTGAATATTTGTTCCTTAATATTTTGTATATAATAGAAAATAAAATATAAAGAAATAAAATATTGTCTTTAAATGTAGAGGAAATTATTCGAGAATTCCCGGGCGTATTGCTGTATTTGATTATGTTTATTTTTATTACTTAGCTTTAGATTATGTTATCTTAATTGATTTTTTATTTGATTTATGTTCAGTTTATTACTATATTAATGAAATGTGACTATCAGAGTTTAATTCAGGTATGAATTTTAATATTAATAAAAATATTTAATTTATTTTAAATGATTTATTTACTTTAAGCATGGATACGGAAGCAATTATTTTGTTTGTCAAGAATCATCTCTGTAACAAAGATTAGATCTTGCTGAAGTATACAGCAAATAGAAATAATAAATGAAATAAATGTTTATAGTAATAAATTTGAAAATCACTGTCCGACTAGTTCATAAAATCATAGATATCATGAAGTAAAAAATAGATAGTTTCTTGGAAGAGACTATTATAGCCTTCCTACAGAAAGGTACTTCGTTTTGCTTCCCATTGAGGTTAAACTATGAAGTGAAACTTTCATTAAATGCTACATTTCCATCCATCTTGATATGAATGTAGAAAAATGAATAGAACAGGTTCACGGTGTAGCGTAAACGAATTTACGTTTATTTTCGCTTGTTATGAATCCTTCGTGAAGGTTTTAAACGAAATACAATTCCCATACAAAACACAGCAACAACGATCGCCGATGATGATCGAATGACGTGACGTGAATCGAATAAAATTGCTTCCGTAGTTATTATGTGTATACACAAAAATAGAACAGAATGAGGCATGAATATTCCTTGACGGCATTAAATTTACGCGACGTCTGCCTTTGATGCGATTGTAATTGAAAACATCGAAGAATTGATACAAAAAAAAAAAAAAAATAAGGAAGATGAAGAAAAAGACACATGCCGTAACTAAATGCTTGAAATAATTGAGTTTTATTTGAGACGCGTTTCGACGATTTACGAAAAAAATAATGGCGAAACAGTTAAGATGCCATATGGTTACACAATTACGAGAGGCATGAAATTCCTCGCCTGAACCCGAATAACTTTTGTTCGCCACAGCTCTATCCTATACTTCTACTATTTTTTTCTAATCTTTATTATTTTTTTCGCTTAATTATAGTATAATAGAATAATAAATGATTATGTTCGAAAGAAACTTTATTACACGGAAGACTTAATCCGTGCCTTATTAAAAATGAAGTGTATGCAAATTACGCTTCTTCTATTATTATTATTATTTTTTGCCTCTATTGTATTATATAAATCAATTTGTTGCTGGATAAGCTGCGATGCGCGGAGAAATGGATTAGAAAATGTGGTTCAGCCAATTAGAAAAATATGGATGCAAAGTGTGCAATCGGGCGAGAGACCCAAATGCATAACTTAATACTAATAATATGGATCCGTTGATCCGATGGAACGGATGACGGTGCACGTTTCCAACAATACCATCCAACATATGGATTAATTAAATCTAACGAAAATACATTGTGCTGCTTTTTGCGTCAATCAATTTTTTGATATACTGGTCATGGTTAGTTGAATGAATAAACAAGATTTTTTTTTGTTATAAATTCTCTTTGCATAATATAAAGAAATACTGCCGGAATTACGGTTTACATCATAACGTTTTTACAAGCTTTCATTTAGATTTATTGGTTTTTAATCACCGGATTTATATATTTTATAATTCGTAATAGATGGTTTTTTTCTCAGATTTTTATTTGTTCCCGAGACACGGGATTTCCCGAATAAATATAAAAATTATAGTGCATTATATGTAGAGATATAATATTATAAATTATTTATTATTATTATTATTAAAGTTAAAATTGTGTAGCAAAATTGGTAAAAAAAATAAATAACTTAAACTTTTTTGTTTAAACTAAATTTGGTTACAATCTTTCCAAATATATTTTTTTTGCAATAAATATAATAATTATTATTTAGTAAAATATTAATTCCGTTTGGACAAAGATATATTATTACAAATACAACAAATAAAATCAAAGAAAAATATTATGAATTTTCATTTTTATTTAGTTCCTGAAAATTATAAAAAAAAATTTCATATATGAAAGATTAAAAATATTATATTTAAAACAATTTTATATATTTAATGAAAACATGAATGAACATTAATTTTGTATACTTTTAATGTACTTTTATTAACACTTTTTTCATTATTTGATTTAAAATTTGTATTTTTTTTCAGTTCTATAATTCGGACTAACTAAACCGAAATAGAATAAAACCTGATTTTACACAAATTATTTTTACACAATTTGGAAATAACATGGTTTTTCATTTAAAGTTCATTAAAAATTATGAAATACCAGAGAAATTTAGCAAATTTAAAAATAATTTTGTTACACAAAACAAAGCGACAAAAATTAGAAGAATTTTGCTATCCAATTCTGAGTTAATTATTTTATCAAAAAAACTGATGCCATAACTTTGTGTCGCTTTCAGAATTTTTTATTTCTATGTCAAAAACCAATCTTCAGAATTTCATATAAAATGCATATATTTTTACACGAATGTATATATTTTAATTACAAAAAAATATTTATAATTTTAAACTATTTATTTTTCAAATAATTTTTCAAAGGTTTTGGGTGTTACATTTATTTTAGTATATTTATGTTATTTAGTGAAGCAGCATTTTGTTAAAGTTTGAATATTGTTTTAATAGTTTAGTTTTTTTTTTGGAAATATTAAATTTCGAAAAATATTAATATTTGTATAAATCGAAATCGTCATCCTGCATTAATGGATGAATAAGAAACATATAGATTTTAGTAAAAATAATTATGAAAATTACATAGTAGCATTCTATACTACTATACTAACACTACTATACTAATTCTTCTATATTAGTGATTCCCAAAATGTGCGTAATCGCTTTTAAAAAGGAAAGTTTTCCAATTTTTCAATAAAGTCAAAAATTTAGAAAAAAAACCGTTGTATTAAGGGCGCTGCAATTATTTAGGGAATCTCTGTTCTGTACTAATACTACTATACTAATTCCACTATACTAATTCTACTATACTAATACTACTATTAGAGATACTATGGTTATTTTAAACTTTTATGTAGGATGATGTACATGAAGAATTTTCGAAATCTTTTAGTTGGATTTGTCATTTCTCTTCATTTTGTAATTGATGCGAACGGAATATTGGACACAATCCTTGACTAAAGGACTATCGACCACATTCTTTCGGAAACATTTCTCCTAACAAACCAAGATTTTTCTTGACAAAAAAAACATTTTCGATTGATAGTTTTTGAAGTATTATATAACTTATAAATTTCAACATATCAATAATTGTAATAGTTTTATTTACTATTGTACTACTATAATCGTCTTCTTTCGGTTTGTTATAGATTTGACTAAAATGCTAGTTGAATGGATGAAGAAGAAAAAATAAATATATTTTTCTTACATATATCTTTTATTTACATAACGAAGAAGAACACATAAAAGGCTATTAACACTACTGTTACAGGAACAACCTTGTCTTTGAAGAAGTTCGTACGCGCTCTCAACGCCTTTTCGTAGGCATCATCATCCTCTTTCGGCTTATTGTTGATTCGATCCATATTGTCGATTTCTCCAATCTTGTACAATTCCCTCCGTTCTTTCGCATCCAAGCTGTGACCCACAGTATTGAAGCAGTCTGTCGCATCAAGTCCGGCCCTATCGAACAGCACTTCCTCTCCACCAGGATGGTCGTACAGGAATGCAGTGAGATCGTACACCCCGTTATCCAAGATCACCCACAGACTCTCTCTACTGTTGTGCTTCTTCACCTCGTCCAAACTGTACCGTTTCATCGTACTGAATGCCACCGGCTGCATTGTATTAAGGTCTTTTTGAGTTCCCGTTCCACCTAACCTTTCGCATAATTTCGAGCCGCCGTTTCGAAAACAATTGAATTCAATTAGAATAATCAATCAGTTTTATATAACGTTTACTTATTTCAATCGCAAATGATATCGGAATCTTGAAAGCAGAACAACTTGCCATATGTGATGGAATGGAATAAAACGGTACGGAATAACATTAATAACTTGTCTCAGATAAACCCACGCATCGAATAATATATAATAGGAAGAGATGTATTTCCTGTTTTGTTCCAACCACAAAGTACATATTTTTTTTGTACAATCATTTTCAATTGATACATAAATCAAAATATACCAATAGAAAATGCAACGCAATTTATCATATTATGAGATAATTTGGCACCCTAATTACATGTTTAGTATTGTAAGTAAAGGTGCGTCTTATAGTCCGAAATATACGGTATATTATTGCGTGTAACTTCACATGCAACGTACTTAGAATTCCAAAATAAAACATCTACTCAAAGTGAAAGCATTTAAGGTTTAAGTACAGTAAAGTACACGGATTCTAAGAAGATTTAAAAAGCCACCAATAATTATAGACACGTGATGTACAGTTGTGCAACTAATTCTAAAATGGAAATATTTCAACAATTGTAATTCTAATATAAATCCTGAAAATAAATAATAATTTTAATATCCGGTTTATAACAATGCGAAATGTTCCTGTATACTGAAGTTTATTTATTTATAAAATTTACTTAATTTATGAGCTATTACTTTTCCAAATAATTATGCGAACACAAAATTTGTCAGTAAATTTAATTTATTCAAGTTGTTAATATATAGAATTACAGGATTTAATTTTAATGAAATAATAGTAAAAATATTTAAAAAATTCTAATGGTTTCATTAGAAATATTGAAGTTATATTGAAGTTTTGTTTATTTATTTATAAAATTTGCTTAATTTTTGAACTAAAACTGATTTAGTTTGTCATTTGTATAACAATATGAAATTACTAATATAATCTCCTTATATTTCCAAATAATTATGTAAACACAAAAAATAATTAATCAATTTAAATATTATAGAGTTTAAATTTAATGTAATAATAGTAAAAATATTTAAAAAATATTAAGAAATATCGAAACTAAATAAAATAAAAAAGAAAGAAAAAAATTAATTAATCAGAAAAATGTATATTTTTTAATTAATATTCATCATATTTAAATAATTAAAATTTTATAAGTTAACGGTAATAAATAATTTAAATATAAATAAAAAATCTTACATAATTATACCAGTTTTTTGAAAATTGTAATCAATATTAGATGTAGCACAAAATAATCAATTCCACATGGTAAACATGTGGGTCGCAAATTATACATTCGTTAAACGTCAGTTATAGACAATTTATATGTATTCTGATACCACAATATTGCATCGAAACCGTTAATTTAAACAAACTAAAGACAGTTTACTACTTATGCAAAAGCGATACACATGCTCGGCTACGTTCCTATGCGTTCCTGGTAAGTGGAAACGCAGATGATAGTGTCATCGCACTTTTTCTTGTTTGACTCTAAAGAAACATAAAACGTATACATTCTTACATTTTGTAAGTTTTGAATTATAATAAATAATATATTATTATATTTACAGCAAATATTTTTATTGGCACCAATTTTCCCAAAAAGTCTATCTATAATATTATAAAAGTCCATTCACAATAAAAATGCTTCAATAAAGTTACTTAAAATAATAAAATTGAATTTATTTAATATTGCATACACACTGTAAGTGATATAAAACATAAATATTATTGCATGTAGTTTATATAAGAATTTAGGATAAATATTCCACTTAACATATGAAATGAAATATAGTGACATAAATATTTTTAAGTTGGTACAAATTTCATATGTAAATTGCAGTTTATATAAGGATTTATGATAAATATTTCACTTAACATCTGAAATTGAATATAGTGACATAAATAATTTTAAGTTGGTACAAATTTCATGTGTAATATTAGTTATGACGTTTCAGTTATTTGGCATAAATCATCAAATTTAAATTTATAGTAAAATAATAGTTTATAACAAAAATGATTAAATGTGCAGTGTAATACAAAAGCATATATCAGTGGCGTTGCAACAAGTAATGGGTTCGAATCCCAATAAAATTTGATTGAATTTAAGAGTTGAAAGCAATTTTTTATTTACTTGAGTCAAATTTCGTTTTTGAAGGAATCACAAAATTTCCCTCAAGAAATCTTTGCATCCTGTGGTTCCTCTTGGTTTTTGGGCCCATATGTACCGCCATTGTATATCATAAAATTGACAGTTAAATTGTCATTTTAGTCAATAATAACCAAAAACTACCTAGCTTCTCGTTAAAATACTAGAACGTGTGGCTGATTAAATATAGTTGCTAGTGCCTCAACTAAATGTCTTGACCTGAAGCCGTTTAGTATTAGAGAAACAGTTTATGCAACTTATGCAAATATTAACTGATTATTATTTACAAAAAATATGTTGGTAATCACCAGCATATAACACCACCCTCAATAAGTTCGTAGGATGATATACAGATGGCGCCAATCTTCAGAAGACGAATGTCAAAATTCATGGAAATTGACGTTTAGTTCACAAGTTATAGTTATCTGAATTTTATAAATTTGTTTATAAATCATTGCTTTTTGATTGTAAAAAAAACTGTTTAAGCAAAGTAATGGCTTAATAAGTGTTATGGGGACTCTTTTCCGTCGAGACAAATGGTAGATAAGTGGTTTGCTGAAATTTAGATTTTTAGATCCTACAAACTTATTGAATGAGGTGTTTTATATGTTACATTACATAAGAGTAAAAAGTTTTTTTAATATAAATTGGATACAAAAGATAAGTAACAAATATAATTTATAACAAATATAATACAACTAGTAGTAACTGCGGTATAATTTGAAAATCTGCAAGTAAACGGTCGTTTATTAGATAGACACCATAACCATACAAAATACATGGAAACGTAAGCTTGACGTTTCACTAATAATGTCTGTAGGAAGTGTCGGTTATTCAAAACACGTGTGACTTTTCACCTGTTGTTTTGCACAGTATGCAGCATAATAACGGTCCGCCGAGGCGGAATGTAACAAATGAAAGAATACAAAAAAAAAAAACGAATAAGAAAACTTGCGAATGTTTTGTAATAACTGGCACACTTTGCGCATCGGAATTATGTCACAAGCGCCATCGACAAACCGAACCATCGATTATGGTGAAAATCGATGTGATACTTGCTCAAGAGGCGTCCAGCACCGACGCCAATTATCGACAACATCGTGATCCTTTTAAAATCCAATTATATCCGAACCCGTAATCACATCTGAACACATCCGAAAATTCCGCATACTTTCAGGTCATCCTTACCAAGATTGCAATTTGCGAAAGTCAGGATGATGTACGCTCACGTTTTTGACATAATACCAGTTTTATTGTAATCCGGATAAATAAACGGAAAAATTAATGCATCCGCACAATTAGGATTCAGATTTTACGTGAAAGGCAATAAATTATGGTGGATCACATTAAATAATTTCCATATGCATAGTGAGGATGGCACGCGAGATTAACCTAGATAAGTGTCATCGTCATCACACGTAAAATGCGATTTTAATGTTAATATTTTTGTTTGCTAAGTTTCTCACATTATACATATGTCTTCTTATTTTTTTTTTGTTTACTCCTAACGGAAGTTTGCTTGATTATACTTAAACCTTTGACATATATTATACTTCCAGTTATTGTAATATAAAAAAAAAACAAGTCATTCATGCTATACGAATAGTTTTATGTAAAATTACGTAATAATTTTATTAATTAAAACATCCAATATTCCAGAACATATTCCGTTAATAATTTATTAACAGACAAACATATTTCGATTCTATTATGCTAATGACAACTAATGTAATGTAACTAATTAGGGAATTGATATATAGAAAAACTTCGGTTGACGAACATAATTTATTGCTAAAACTTGTTCGAAAACCGGATGTATTGTGCTGAAATTATATAATTAATTACTAATTAGAGAATTGAAATACAGTAAAACCTCAATTGTCGAACATTATTTGTTGCTAATAGTTGTTCGCAAACCGAATCTATTGTTCTGATATTATGTAACAAATTAGGGAATTGAAATATAGTAAAACTTCGGTTGACGAACAGAATTCATTCCTAAAAGTTGTTCGAAAACCGAATTTATTGTGCTGACATTATGCAACTAATTAGGGAATTGAAATGTAGTAAAACTTCGGTTGACGAACATAATTTATTCCTAAAAGTTGTTCGAAAACTGAATGTGTTGTGCTGACATTATGCAACTAATTAGGAAAATGAAATATAGTAAAACTTCGGTTGACGAACAGAATTCATTCCTAAAAGTTGTTCGAAAACCGAATTTATTGTGCTGAAATTATGCAACTAATTAGGAAATTGAAATATAGTAAAACTTCGGTTGACGAACATAATTTATTCCTAAAAGTTGTTCGAAAACTGAATGTGTTGTGCTGACATTATGTAACTAATTAGGGAATTGAAATATAGTAAAACTTCGGTTGACGAACAGAATTCATTCCTAAAAGTTGTTCGAAAACCGAATTTATTGTGCTGACATTATGCAACTAATTAGGAAATTGAAATATAGTAAAACTTTGGTTGACGAACAGAATTCATTCCTAAAAGTTGTTCGAAAATCGAATATATTGTGCTGAAATTATGTAAATAATTACCAATTTAGGAATTTACTGAGGTTTTACTGTAACCTCGTTTGTCGAACATAATTTGTTTCTAATAGTTGTTCGAAAACCGAATCTATTGTGTTAATATTACGTAACTAATTACCAATTTAGGAATTGAAAATTGATATTGAAAAGTTGTTCGAAAAACGAATTTATTATGCTGACATAATATAACTAATTACCGATTTGGGATTTTACATACAGTAAAACCACGATTCTTTCCAAAAAGTATTTCGAAAATTGAATCTATTATGCTGATGTTATGTCAATAATTACTAATTAGAGAATTGTAATAGTGTAGAACAGCGATTGTCGAACATAATTAATTCTTAAAAATATTTCAAAAACTGAATCTATTATGTTAATGTTATATAACTAATTAACAATTTGGGAATTGAAGTACAGTAAAACCTCTGTAACTAATTGCTAATTTGGGAATTGAAATACAGTAAGACCACGATTGTCGTACATAATTTGTTCATAAAAGTATTTCGAAAACTGAATTTATTATGCTGTTATGTAAGTAATTAACAATTTGGGAATTTAAATACAGTAAAACCTGAATTGTAGAAAATAATTAGTTTCTAACAAAATTTCGAAAAAAAAATCTATTGTTGTGATTTTATAGTTTTGAAAAACCGAATCAATTGCTGATATTATATCAATATTTACTAATTTGAGAATTGAAATACAGAAGAACTTCGATTGTTAAACATTATCAAACAATCGTTCCTAAAAGAATCTATTGTACTAATATTATATAACTAATTATCAATTTGTGAATTATACTTTAAATATCGATTCTTAAATATAAATCGTTGTTCGAAAACCGAATTTATTCTATTGATGTTATGTACTTAATTACGAATTTGGTAAACACAATATTGTGAAATCTCCATTGTCGAATAATATTAGTTCCAAGAATTATTTCCGAATATAATTTGGGAAATGCATTTTTTTTTGTTTGTTACATGTTCGGGAACTGAATTTAATTTATTTTATGAATTTTGATTTACGCAATTTATATAAGAATTACCATTATCAAAATAATAAGTTGTTCGAAAACCGAATTTATTGTGATGAAATTATGTAACTAATTAGGGAATTGAAATATAGGAAAACTTTGGTTGACAAACATTATTCATTCCTAAAAGTTGTTCGTAAACCGAATATATTGTTGTAATTTGAATTGTACTTAAGCAAACTTAGTTAAAACTGCATCGAGAAATCAAATGAATTACCATTATAAAAATAATTTAGTTTGGTTTATTCCAAACGGAAGTTGCTTTATTGTATTTAAACCTTTGACATTTATTATTCATTAAATAATCGTTATAGAGAAAAAAGGCATATAAATATTTAAATATATTTATGACCAAACAAGCACTGCGGAAAATAGCTGTTTTGTTCGAGAACCAGAATTAAGGCATTAATTCACGTACGAATTATCATTTTGTTTTGTTTATTTTAAACTGAAATTTAAAACCTTTAACCCACATTATTCATCCAATTTTTTAGAAAGTTACGCAATAAATATAATAATTCATATTTGAAGCATAGCGATTCTGTTCGGGAACCGAAGGTTCCACTGCAGTCATTCCGACTTTTTATCGATCAGTACTGCCTTTACGAGCACTTAGAACTATAAAAAACACTCTCTTCTCTCAAACAACAGCGACATTTTATGGAATTCTTTTTTTTTTCATTTGATATATACTCAGACAAATTGGAAATGGAATCAGCGAACATAAAAATAATGTGTATCTCGGTTTCATACATTTATACATGCAAGCCATTCGCAGGCCTCGTAAACTACTTATTTATTCAATTAGAATCAACTCAAGCATAAAATGTGTAATACTTCGGATTGGAAATACCGCACAGTTTTTCACAGTGGTTAAAAACTAATTATTATTATTTTATTTCCTGATCAGACTAGAAGCTACTCAACTTTAAATTAAACCATGTAAATACCATCGCTTGGAAAATCAGCACTTAATTCGTAATTGTTCTTGTCCATTTGTGTTCCGGAATTTTGTTTCTTCTATATTAACAACTCAACCATCATAATCAAAGAAATTATGTACAGTGAAACCTCATTTATCGAATGTTATTTATTCTTAAAGGTTGTTCGAAAACCGAAACTATTTTACCAGTCATGTTTTATCACACTTTGTTCAGAAATTATATATAATTTTTTGGAGTTGTATTTGTGATGCGAAATATATTTGTTTGAAAACTGATGAGTTCCTAAAGTAATGTTCCACAACAATACAACTAATTTTGTGATTAAAACAGTTAGATAACTGCATTTCAGTATTTATTTGATTAAAACAAAAAAAACTTATACATATCGGGAACCGACGTTATTTACAATTTTTTATTTATATTTGGGAAAATAGTTATTTGGAAACGTAGAATTTACTTAACTATAAATTAAGCTTGGAAAATCTGTACACCCATATGGAAAAATGCCGTATAAAGAGTATAGCGAGGCATGGGTGTAATTAGAACAGTTTATTTTGTAAATTGAATATAATTATTGAAAATAAATAAATGATTATATAATAATTATATTATTTTATTCGTGCTTTAATTGAATACAACAGAACCGATGAGTTTTATTAAATTAAAGTCAATAGAATTACTGGATTTCTTTGCTTACAAACAATATCTCATTAAGAAAAAACACACAATAGTCCTTTAAAGATTGACTGCTGCGCGTCTCAATGAAAGGAGAGACAAAAAGGGATAAATACAGTTGAGCTCCAGTAATTCTTTCAGTATTTTCCCTGAATCCTCAGATCTTTTTTCTATTGATTTATTCATTTGAAGGAGTCTTTTTTAGTATTATATTACATAATATAGATTTCGTTCATTTAAGACAATTCAATGTATAATTTATATATTTTTTTTTATGCGTTTATTTTGTATAATAAAAGATTTTTTTTATCTACTTGTGTTTAATTATATGAAAATAAATAATTGTACAAGTATGTTTATATAATTATTGTAAAATGTAATATTTTAATTCATATTTTTATTTGGAATCTTAATATTTTATAAACTAGAAATGTCGTCATTATGTACTTAATAAATCAAATTAAAAAGTTCTACAAATTAATGCCTACAGAAAAAAAATATTTTAGTATTTTTGAATAATTTGTAAATTGTTGTTAAAATTAAAAATACAAACAAATTTGTTGTACAAATTTTATAATATTTTTAATGCATTTTCATCTTTGTAGTATGAAAACTTATAACGGTATTCATTACTGAAAAGGCAGAGGAAAATTAAAGTGATCTTCGTGAATTTCCCCAAAGACGTCTTTGTAGTAAATGGAGGAGCATTCATAAAATTAGCAGCTCTTTCGCAATGGTCCTTGAACATTTTACCTCGCTGGAAGCATCTCAGTCGAAGCGACCCTATTTTCCTCGAGATAATAGCTTAGATGATGAAGCAGATTCAAAATTTCAGGAAGACATTAGATGCGTAAATCTGGGTGGAGGCAGTGCAATTCATCAAATTGGATCCAAGCAATTCATTCATCATCATTTTAAATGCGTCAGTATACCAAAAAGATCGTTCGAATTTAAGGATTCACCGTGAAAATTGAAACTGCGACCTCGTGCATCATTAGAGAGAGCTTTAATTGCGGATTTACCGTTACCGCTGCGAGGTTCCGATAAGAAGCAGCATCAATCTGGTTGATAATGAGAGTGCGGTAATGTCCATCGAGGAGCCACCGTGATGATGATAATGATGATGATGACGATGCTGGGAAATGAAACTGTATTAGGAAGACGTGCCTGTGATGAGGGAGGACGAGAATTATTGTTCTATTAGTTGTCGCTATTGTTGCCACAAAGACTACAATTACCTTCAATTATGGAACAATCGTTAATACCTTGTATTATGTGCACCGCAGATTCAGATTGTTTGGTTTACGGAATATTAAATGTCATGCTAAAATTGACTGCAAACTGCTGCATATTGCACTTTGTAATTGAAATCGATATAATAAAAACTTCATTGTGCAAATTAACACCTCACTAGGACATATAGATGGCGCCTCTACAAATCAATATGATTTTAGGAAGTACCAACCTTTAGACGATACCTGTCAAAATTTCATGGCAATCCGACGTTTAGTTCACAAGTTACAGTACTTTTAGTGACGCTACTTTTCTAATTTTCAAAACAATGGAAAAATCTGTACAAATTTTGTAAACTATAAAAATTTAATCAAATATTGTGTAAAGTTGAAATTGAACAATATTTAATAAATAATATTTAATTATAAATATTTTTTGTAATTATATTCTATCATAAAAGCATAACACAACAGAAATAAAAATGTGAAATAAAGAAAACTTTTTTATATTTTACTGTGACTAGAAAAAGTCCAAATATTATACGTAACTGTATGGGCTCATAAAGTGCGGTTCAGTGGAACGTTCGAAATCCCCTTCATGTCGCCCTCGCGCTTTCCCATATTCCAATTATTTTATATTACGCTTAAATAAAGTTCGTTTTATTTGCATTTCTTTATGTAACCACGAAATATAGCCCATAGTAAAAAACGTTCACTTAAAAACTGACTATAATGGGTTTTTGATATCACTAATTTATGAGTAATAAAAATTTCTTGTAATTAATTAATTGTAAAAAAATTGTGCAATATGAAAAATGAGAAATATAATTCATAATATTAATTTTAAGTTTTTATAAGATTACAGGTCTTTTATATAATAATTAATTTGTGATAAAAGTTCACTTGAAAATTTGATTTGTCTATAAGACAAATATTATATTGTTGTTTGTATAATTATTATTTTTTTCTTTAAATAGATTTATAAAATTGGATTGATTGATTCTGTGCGTTTTATTAACAAAAAAAGACAATATTTCAGTAAAGAACAAGTAACATTACTGCATTTTCGGACTTTAATATGCGTCTTCTTATGTCTTAAAACCAACAATATTAACATTTGGAATGTGTTTTATAATTTTTTGCTTTAATATTAATTAATTTTATGAATTTTTGTAAAATTACGGTACTTTATGATCTAAAGAGAATTGTAGTTTGTTATATAACAAACAATTTAAAAAAATAAAATAACCAGTAATATTAATTATCATTACTTATTATATAATAGAAATTTGATTAATAACGTTTTTAGAGGATAATGTAAATGAAATTAAATATTGATCTTTTAAGTGAAATTGTTATATTTACAATATTTTCTATAGGTTTTAACGATCATGTTTTAATACTCTGTTTTAGTTGTCATAAAATTTACTTATCGGAACAAAAGTTGTATAGAGGTGAATTGATGCGCGTATAATGAAGATGTTGATAAATAAAACTTAATCCATTCAGGGCGCATAATCTCCAAGATGGCGAATGTTCTGCATATAATAGACAATTTCCACATGAAACACGTGTTTCAAGTGAGCTCTTTCGCATAGCAGATTGGAACGTGACGTGATTTGGATATGGATGCAAGGCAGTTGAACTCGCGTCTCGTTTCCCTCACGAGAGAGTGTTTTAGGTTGCGCTGATGATGATCGTATCTTCCTGGTCTTGGTGTGAATCCAATATGTGGATGTTTCCGTCGTTGAAAAGAAAAATATAGAAGAAGCTGAGATGATGTCGTGGCCGGAGGGCGTGAGGAGACGACACACGAGGAAGAGACATCGTGTGTGACATTTTACAGTAAACTTCCGGCCACCAGATGATGATGAGGGAGTTCTGGTAAACGGCTCGATACTGTTACAAAGGCGCGCGAAATTCATCATTAGCACGACACGGACACGCTCCGCGAATGAATCGAGTAATTCCATTAATTTGGGCACTACAGAAATCGAGGATGACTGATGTGGTTATCCGCAATTCGTGCTTTGCTCATAGATGTGTTAATTATATTTAGTCTGAAGATGAAATACTGCTACATTCTAAAAATGAAATCATTAAACCATTACTTATATCTTAAAAATCATTAAAAAATCATTATTCAAATTTAAAAAAATAATAAGTTAAAACTATTATTGGTCCACAAATTAATAATATTAATGTTATACGTAATAATATTAATGAAATAAGTAGCTTTTATTAGTTAATTCTTAACTATTCGTAAAGCTAACTATATATGTGACAGTATTTAGTGGGATGATGTGCACATTACCCTAATTTTCCGGTAAATGTATATATTCTACCAAATTTGCACTTATTACGTAACATACATACTTTTACCATTTTTGAAAAATTAAATTGAACAAAATATTTAATTTAATAAATAACGTTGGTTGGCTTTAATTTCATTTGTTTAAACCAGTGGTCAACTCCCACATCTATGATGTCGATCAATGTTACCAGTGACGTCAATCAACGTCACGATTAATTCAATCAATATCATGATGACATCATGAAGCAAATAATTAAAGTAATGGATTTTAGAAGACAAAAAATATAATTTCTTTCCTTCTTATAAAGTGTGCCAAATATATTTGGGAAGAAAAAGTACACTAAAAGTCAATATTTTATTTTACAAAGATGTATTGCACACCACTTTTGGTATCATTTTATAAAATTTCAAAATTATTAAGATTTTAGCATTGTTTTATTTCTAAGGATCATTAAAGTCTGAGGCCTAAGAAAAGTGAGATTCACATACTTTTTTTTTTATAAAATAGAACTCTGCATATTTGTGTCATGATTGTTTAATATGTAAACCTACGTCATTATACTACAATTGGTGCGCCATCTATTAGTATTGGAATCTATTATATAATTTAATATTTTAATATAATATTTATCTTTGCGAATACATAAATTTCACGATAACAGTACTAACTAAATGCAAATACTTGCAAAGCATGGTCACGGCTTAATGCGTCTGCAGATTTCACCCAATCCAGATCCCGTTTATGTTAATTACAAATGAATAAATCAAATTGTGGCGATGCCGCCACGTCTGCATGCCTTAATTAAAATAAATGCGTATACCTGTCGAAGATTTATGCAAATCTTATCCGATGCGAGAAATATGGATGGAATGGAATTAGAAAAAAAATAACGCGGCCTTTGGGGCAGACAGTATTGGCTGCTCGATAATAATGCGCTCCGCATTTATGCAGGTTGCATCACAAGCAGTATTATGTGTTCGTGAAACATCCTGCTTAGAATGCATACCTTCATACCCCAAAGGCCACCACATAAGCATAACTATCACAAAAATCGTTTACTGATCTCGGAATACTCAGAAGTACGTGTCTCGGCCGTAATTAACTAATTAAAATCCATCGACTTTGCATAGAGAGTGGCTGTTGACCCGGGGTGTTCCTTACTACCGGAGACAACAAGAGCTATTAATTAAGACATCATTATTCAATTAGCGGATTTAAAATGCACTTAACGGTTTTCGTCGCAGAAAAGTATTAAACAGTTACAAATTTGTTTCATTAACTATACATATGTCCTTAATTCATTCTCAATAAATAATTAAAAAGTTTTATATCCAAACAGAAAAACCTATTTTGAGAAGAATTGTTCTTGTTTCACTTTTTGTACATCAATATATTTTAGTTTTTATTATTTTTATATGTTATGTTAAAACAATTATATTTAACTGAAATCTTGTTAATTATATAATTTACACTATGACTCAAACATGAAGTCATAACTCGATTAACGAATTGTTTGTGTTTCACCTCATTACTTCATTAGGTGAGACTTCCTTTATAATTTTTGCTTGATATTTTATTTGTATCTTAATTTTCTAAATTTTTCAATTATAATAAAATAATCATTTTCTGCAATCCATAATTTTTGAACAATGACAATTTCGAAATTTATTGAGACATCTGGATAAAATTATTTCTTGGATGTTTCTTCTTCCAGTACAATTTCTGGTCTTACTTTGTACCAAACTTTATTTAAGAATTTCTTAAAATTTATTTTCCATAAATTATCAAACTTCGTAAAATTGAAGTACTTCAACAAAATAATTTCATTTTACTTATCATTTTATATATTTTTATTTATTTTTAATATTCAGTTTTTGGTTTATTATATAATAAAATCTTACCACTTAATATTAACAATAATAAATACTTTTTTCAATCTGTTGTTGATTATGTCATACTTTTATACGTTTTCAATATATTCCTCTTTAAAACACTTCTTTTACTAATATGTAGACTAACTATTAAATATAATAAATTTATCGTTGAATCAAAATATTGTTTTATATAAAATATACATGTTAAAATATAAACCAAAAGTATAAAAAAAACTTCAAAGAATTAAGCGATTAAAACTAAGCTGTAAATATTAATCTTTTCACACTTATCTAAAAAATGATTAATCGACTTCTTTTTAAATTACTTCTGCATTGTTCTGTCCCTTTGACAAATAAACAAACAAAGCAACCCAAACAATCCTTTTTACAACTCTTTCATCCTCGACATTTTTTTCATTCACATTTTTATTTCAATTCCAGAGTTAAAAAAATCTCAAACGTTATCCCATTCAAACTCTTTTAAAATAAAATTAACTCACACAACATTTAATCCTCCCTGTATTTTAATTAATTAATTTCGGAGAGATTACCCAAATATTTTATTTAATTTAACAAAAATATTACTTTTTGAAAACGGGAAATTTAATATTGATTTTCCCGGAAATCCCGAGAATTTAAAAAATACGCTGAGCATTAGAGTAAATTGGTAATTTCAAGAATTATATATTCACAAAACGAATAATAAAAAAACGCACAAATAATAATAATAACAGCAAAACTTTTAAGACTTACAAAAACTGTACGCACAAAAGTTTTCTTGAAGAAATTTATTAAACACACAAATTCACTTACTGATAATATATTCGTTATTTAATTTTGTTGGATAATTCAGAGAGTCTCGGCTTAAAATAAGCTTTTAATATTGAAATTGATGAATACACTTCTTAATTTATAATTTCTTGAATAAATAGCGTCTTTATTAAGTAATTCTCTTGCATTATTCATTCGATCTCGCTTACAATATTAAGTTAAATCAAATAACAAACTTTATTAAAAAATATAAAACATAAATAATATTGTAATTTCTTAATATTTTTATTTATATTAAATTATTATTGATTGATACCAGATATGAATTTTATATTGCTCATAGAAGATTCAGTATTATATTTCCAACAATATTCAACTATAAAGCTATAAGCAATGCTGTATAATAAATATTGTATACAACATATTTTATGATTTTGTGTATTCAAATGCTTCTTGACTACTGCATCTGGATATATATGGTTCGCTCTTTCGATTGCAATCTGCACGTTGGCAGCTACAAATTTAATATACGTAAATGTAGGTAGTTCGTGGGAATGCAAGGAACGAAAGGGAAGAAAAATGCTAGACACATTTATGACGCTACTTCACATATGATATTTGGAACATAAGATTTCTTTAATATTATATAATATTTTATTGCACATATAGAACCTTTAAATATAATTAAGTTGATAATGTAGTAAAATTATATTTTAGTTACATTTATGTATTATAAATAATTTTATATATATTTAGTTGAAGGATATGAAGCAAAAAAACGGACATTTCTAAAGAAAAAATCGTTACGAGTATTTCACGTTGTTTTGCTCTTAATAAAATCAATATTGATCTTGGATTTGTCCACGTATAAGCAGCTACAATTGTATTTTTTTATCTTTTATATTTAATCTCATCTCAGCAGTTGAGTTTGCTTTTTGCAAACAACAGATTAATAAATAAAGCTTAGCTCACGTTACATAAAAATAAAGTATATTCGTGCACGTAAATCGGAATAAATATTTGTATGTAATTTTTGTAATATAAATAAAGAATACTGCAGTAGTGTACATGGAGGAATCTGCGACTTGTATTTATTTTTACAGCGCATGAATAAAATAAAATATAAAAGTGTTCGGTATAATTTTAACTTAAATTGAACATAAAATTGCCTTTAGTAGTTGTAAATGCGTAAAAATGTATCTTGCAGATTGCCTACAGATTTTTTCTTTTTTCCTACCCCGAGCTTCGAAACCGATCATCCGAGACCGAGGCGAAAATAATTTCATTAGAGATCGCATTCCACGTTCACACTCTTCCGAAACGATACATTTTTCTCACTTATTTTATTCTTTACTTATAGGAAATCTTTTTATATTGAAAAAAAAAATGGAAATACATTAATCCTGAAATAGTCTTGGCAATATTAATGTTTTAATTATTTTTACTGTCGTTTATTTTCTTGAATTAATAGATTATTATTTTTAAGTTGATTTATTGTGCCTTAACGAAAATATAACGAATTGAGTATTTATAGAATAGATAAATCGGCAATCGAAAATTAATAAAATCCCGGGATTTCCCGAGAAATGTTATTCTAATAGTCGACAGCCTTTTGGTAGTAACTGTGGCTAATATGTTTAATAATTATTTTCATTGATATTACAAAATATTTGTAAGAAGTTTTCAAAAAAATCAAGAAATTAGAAAAATCCTCCTTTAGCCCATATCGATTTTATTAGTAAATAACGATTTGAATATATTTTTCAGTGTCTTCATTTACCTTATTTTATATATTTTCAGCTCCTTTTGTATTGATATATTTTATCGGGTATTATCTAAAATATGTTTAATAATTATTTTCATTGATATTACAAAATATTTGTAAAAAGTTTTCAAAAAATTCAAGAAATTAAAAAAAAAACCTCCTTTAGTCCATATCGATTTTATTAGTAAATAACGATTTGAATATATTTTTCAATGTTTTTATTTACCTTATTTTATATATTTTCAGCTCCTTTTGAATTGATATATTTTATCGGGTATTATCTAAAACTATGGAGTTTTATGGGATATGAATATTCACTAGTACATGAGTAAGTTTTATCAATCATTTCTACTGAATCTCTAGATTGCAATTTCGTTTATGTCTCATGAAAAAAATACTGAAATTTCATCGCTTATTTAAAATTTAGTATATTGGTTCCTAATAATCTAACGATTTTAAAAGTGAATCAAAATTTACCGGGAGCAAAATCCCGGGAAGCTCATACTAAATATTGCATTATTTTTTAACTCATAAAGAAAACTAATAAAACTCTATGTTATTTAAGAAAATTACTGTACTGACAAATAAGACGATAAATTTTAAATAAATATATTTTAAATATCGAATCATTTTTTTTTTAAATAATTATAACTTTATTTAACAATTCATATACTTTTACAAGTAATTTATCAATATTTTTAATAAATTTAATAAATAAATTAAAAAAAAAACATAATTATAAAACTGAGATTACTTAGTAAGATTCAATACGAAAAATATTTAATTACAACCCTAATATAAATACTATATAAAATTTATTGAATTTTATATAATAATTCATATAGTATATAGTACAAATCACACATTTTTGATTTAAATTTATTACAATTAATTTACCAATATTTTTTAATAAATCTAATAGAAAAATTTAAAAAAAAGTAATGAAACTAAGTTTACTTTTTTACCTTAATATGAGTCAACATGAAAAAACAGTTATTTACAACACTAATATAAATATTAAATATAATTTATTGAATTTTATATATTAATTCAAAAGAGTATTTTAGTAATAAGTAATTTATCAATATTTTTAGTAAATTTAATAAATAAATTTACAAAAAAAAAAAAACCATAAAAATAAAACTAAGATTACTTTTTTTTTTACTTTAATATGATTGAATACGAAAAACAGTAAATGTTGCGTAATCCATTAACAATGAGAAAATTTGAAAGTATTTCGACGTGTGAATTAGGAAAAATTAGAGCATCAAGTCAATTCCTTCTGCTCTCGGTCATTACATCAATTCCATACTTTTTTCTCTCGCAGTCCTTCCTTTTATTCTTCTATGAAATTTGCTTCTAACGGTGATAATCATCAAATAGTTTTCTTGTTTGAGGTTTTGTAACCGTTGTATACGCGTGCATGATAAATAATGAAGTGACCAAATCACATTAAAGCACGGGAATTGAAGAAACTAAGTGAGCGTGAACTTTTATATAACGAAAAAAAAAAAGAAACAATGCAGGACGAAGGATCGCATCTCATCATCAATTGAAGACATTTTACGTAACTGTTCATGAATTTCTCTAGTGGCAAAATCTTTTAATCGAAATTTTCGTCAAATTACTTAAAGAAAAAAAGCTATGACATCATTTTATTTCAACACAAAGTAAATATGTGCAGACAATTATTAATCGGATATAGTTATTGAAATCCGCGATGAGTGAGCGATGTTTGTATTATTAACGCATATGGCTAAGCAAAACGGTATACCAAACAATGCTTCTTACATCATATTTTTTTTAAGCCGAAAACAGTTTTTAACTGTTTACTGAGGATTATTATAAAAAAAGAAGCTACTTTAATGAGACTTCTTGTATATTTTTTTTAAATATTTTTAAAAAATTACTATTTCCTTAAGTACTAGGTACAGTTAATAGGTGGCATTAGTTTTATTACATTAATATTATTTTTCTTAGCAAACGTAATGAGTTATGGACGAATATAAATAATCATAACTGTACGACGGTTCGGGCCATTAATTGGCCCCTCGACATTGTGATGGTAATATCTGGGTACCATGGTAATGAGTAGGAAAAATGTAGTGGAAACGGTTCTCTAGAGATGATGGAAACACTTTCAACAAACCAGACAATAATATCCTTGTCACAGTTGAAGGACCCAGGTTTTACGGATTCCATCCGCGTGTGTTCCTTTCTTTAACCAGCATTAACCCACTGACCATTTACTTGCATTTACATTCCATTCGGTATTAGCATTACAGCAATGTGTTTTTAACTGTAAAACCAATTCTGAATTGCAGCCCCTTTCATAAATTCAATTACTACGAAAATAATAATAATAATTGACGCATCGTTAAAATGCAGATTTAAGTTTGTGCTCGAGAAATTGGTTTACAGTTAATTTACGACTGTCTTCGGAATCGTTTTTTTTTTGCACCTTGACCATAAATGTAATTAATAAATAAATAATGGCGCATTGACCATCTGTCACCATTTTTTTTTTCCATCAAATATTTTGTATTCTTAATAAACAAACTTCTTCAAATACAATTCACACGATGTTATTAACCTTAGTTTTTTTTTTAACAATTAAATTAAATTACTAATAACAATTTATATATTTCTTTATCTGTTTTATTCACGAATGATCATAGACCATGAAGTTCTTCATCACTAAATGTAATTGTGTTTTTACCATCAACATATTTTATTGTTTTAATACAATTTTTTTTATGTAATTTATATTTTTATTTCTGTATATAATTTTTAAAATAATATTTCTAATAAGTGCTAATGACTATTTGTTTAAATTTTTTAAAATTTAAAATAGATAAAATTTAAATAATCAGTAAGATTATGAACAAAATAAAAAATAAAGTGTAAAATAATTAATTTTAAGAACTGACCTTGAAATAATTTCGTTTTGTGAACAGTTGTTGTGTTTACTCAATAAAATTTAAATATTATATCATTTTATTAGTTTAAAGTTAATGAAGATACCTCTAGTCTAAAAACCATGTTTTAACCTTGGGTCGGCAACCTTTTTGGTGTAAAGAGCCACTTTTAAGATATTCCAATCTAATGAGCAGCATAGTATTACAAACGTTAATTTGAATAGTGAAATAAATTTTCCAAATTTTCAAATCGAAATATAATAAAAACAGGACTTTTTTCTTGTATAATATTCTGAGCGAATTCTGTTAATTCCCTTTGCATCCCAAAAAAAAAACTAATAACTTTTCAAGTCACAATTTCTCATAAATAGTACCGAATGCGGCTCCAGAGCCGCGTGTTGCCGACTCCTTCTGAAATAACACACACAGCTTAACTCATTATTTTCTAGTACATCAATATGTCGCACAAATTGGATAACAAATCAAATAAAATTTAATCAAATAAAACCGGACTGATTGAAGCCAAACTATGCAAGATATTACAGTAAGTATAACCTTTTCTACTTAGTCATTCCATTAAAAAATAACAATTATCAAATGAAAAATACAAGAAAAACTATTTTTTTCATTAATGTTTCTCTATCAATGGATATGTTACTTAATTAAATTTAACTATTTTGTCATTTTGTTGATTCTATGAAAATTTAGAAAAAAATACTGAAATGGAATGAAAAGTAGAGAATATTAGTTAACAAACTAAAATCTATACTCAGATTCAAACTAAAGAAAATTTCGCAACAATAAAACTTAATGCCCAAGATCTGCTCAAATTAACGATCACATTTTGGCTAAAACGAAAAAAATGGATATAAATCTTAGAATACTCTTCTGGTTATTAGGACAAAAGTTCGGAATTATCAATGCAGGATAAGTTACGTATGATATTTAATTCTAGGGTAATGTTTAACTAATAAATTATAATTAACTGGTTATACAAAACTCAACGTTCAATAATTATTAAATTTCGTATAATTCAAATTCGTCCAAATGTAAAATTTGCGTCGACAAATATCGGATCAATAATGCATTAATATGTATTTAATAAACATAAAATTAATTACTGAATATTCACCTTTGAAAGCGCGTCCTATATCCAAAACAGTCTATTACAAATGATCAAAGCGCACCGAATTTGCTAAAAGCATTCGTTTTATTTGCTTACACAATCAATGGAATAATTAAATTTTGATATCTAATTAATTCAAGTAAATATATACGAAATAATTTAATTTATAATTGGAATTTACTGCATGTGAAAATCAACAACCAAATTTTCATTAAATTTCTGAATATTTACAAAATATATTTTTGAATTTATTATTTCCATATTTTATTTACAGATAATGTTTTTATAGATAATTATTAGTAAAATAAATTATCTAAACATGTCGGCAAATAATAAATAAATCTCATTTTTTGCTACATGATTTTTCATTTTTTGTTATCCAACTAAATTGGGAGCCGCAATTTTTCAACAAAAGAGCCGCAGGTTTCCAACGTCTGATGCAATAATAACATTATAAAATCTATATAATTTTATTTTATTTTAATTTTATTTTAAGAACATTACAATAATAATAATATAAATAATTACACTATAAAATTATAAAAAAAAAACAACTTTTTATCATAATAATTTTTCATATTTATTCTTTAATATTAATTAATAAAATTACAATATTTCTTTGAAACAATCATACAAAAACGAATAATAATGAAATTTTCATTTTTTATTACGTGAATTTTCGCTATTCAACTAAATCGGGAGTCGCAATTTCTCATCAAAAGAGCCGCATGTTACCAATGTGTGATGCAACAGTAACATTTTAAAATCTACATAATATTATTTTATTTTTTCAGTAAATTTTATATATAAGAACATTACAATAATAATAATATAAATAATTACACAATAAAATTATAAAAAAATTCTATATTCAAATTTTAAATAACAATAATTCATTAAAACAATTATACTTAAACGAATAATAAAAAAAATGATTAAATAAAATAATATTATTTGATATTAAAAAAAACTTGCATAGATTAGAAACAGTATTTAGTTTAAATTAATATTTTATGTATTTGGGTCAATGTTTAATTGTGTGTACTTCGTATTTGAAATATAGACGTTATTAAATAATTAATATACTAATTAATTAGAAACTTTAGAAATAGCAAACACCTGTTTAAGATGACTTTGCATTAAAAATGTACAAAATGTAACAGTAATTAGTAGCGGATTGTATATTTTCTGTAAGTGTGTTAAGATGTTCGAATTTCCCGCCTATTAATAGAAAATGTAATCACTTCTCTTAAGAATGTATAAAATCTTCTACAAAATGAGTGAGTCAAATTTTTATTAAAAATCAATTTATTTCTCACAACTGAAATGAATTTATAGATATTTTTCATGACTGAAATTTGAATAAATATTTTAATATAGGATGAATATTTGGATTATAATTTTTGAAAATTAATTTAAGAATGGACAAAATCTTCTACAAAATGAGTGAGTCAAATTTTATTAAAAATGAATTTATTTCTTACATCTGAAATGAATTTATGATTCGAATTTGATATTTTAATATAGGATAAATATTTGGATTATAATTTTTGGAAATTAATTTAAGGAAAAGCGAGAAAAACAATTTTGGTTTTAGAGTAAAAAGGAGAGTTTTGGATTAGGTTAAGATGTTGAATTTTGGTGAGGAAAACTAGTACTAATTCAAATAATTTAAGGGTTCAAATAATATTATGAAATTAATTAATTAATGCAGTTCTGTAATGCATTTAGAAAGTTATTTTACTTGGAAAGTACTTGTTGGGTATGCGCGGGGTGTAGTAATCGTTAAGGAATGTCAAGTAAGTAAATAGTTTATAAGTTGGAAAAGTATTAAAGGTAGTAAGTTTAGGTGTGACCATAAAACACACTAACAAACGGGATGCTGGTCCAGGAGTACAGGGAAGCAAACATAAAGCGTGAAAGTAACTGAAACTGAAATTGGAAATAATAAATAAGGCTGTTCTCGTCACAAGGCGAATAAAATACGGGAAGTAGAATGAGACGCGTGTAGGAAGAACAAACACGGTTTCCTCTTCTCGTTATGTATGTGTGTTGCGGATATTTGCATGGGGAATATTATAAAATACGCCGGCAGTGGGAAAATGATCCGATGTAATGGTGATGAACGACGGTGAACTCTGAACCCTCCTCGCGGAACTCCAAGAAACAAGTCGTGTGGTGGAAGGGAACAATAAATAAATTTTCCAGCACGTCGGCCCCCATCGATATCACTCTTAATGGAGCTGCGACGACGCACCATCATGATTGATGGGGATCCCATAGAGGATTATGCAAAAATGCGGGGGCGGCACGCATCGATCAATCAGCGGAGCGAGTCTCGAGGTTAGCAAGCATCTACATAATTCGGTCCCATTTCGTGTGTGCATTTCGTTGTGACCTAATGACACCGTGGCTTCGTCTTGTCCGGACTCGCCCACGAACCTCTTCATTCTTCCCGTATACGGAAAGCATGGAACGGTACAATTTCTGAGCCGAAAGAGACCGTGACCCTTTCTCTTCGACTCGACCCGACGATAAAATTCCTCTGACAACATTGACCGCTGCAACAAAAATCCACCCGTATTTCATAACCAGAAAACTATGTACTATTTTGATGCATAGCCCCAACATAATTCACCCACCTTTCCGCAAACCAAGCTTTACATACAATAATATATCTGTGAACGTACTGTTCATGTTCCCTTCATTATTGTCCTGTCCCTTATAAATTTAAATTATTTTAAATTATATAAAAATTTATTGAATTAAAAATAATAAAATATTACTTTAATTTTTAATTTAATTAACTCCACTAAGATGAGCCGAATCGAAAGTAGTAAAACTTGAAAATTTAATTACAAATTAATTATATAAAATAAAAAGATAGATAATAAAAAAAAATCTTTAGAATTTCTTGTTTCATTGAAAATTTTCAACAAAAAAATTGATAGAATTATTAAATTTTAATAACATTGTTGCTGTATCAAACTTATACTAATAAAATAATTAAATTACTTAACAATTTATTCTATAAAATAAGCTTCTAAAAGTTTGAAATATTACAACATTTTTATATAATTTTTTCGGAAACTTAAATATTTACATTTTGGTAAGTTTTAATCACCATTTTCTTTTGTGTTTTTTTTTTAAATATTATAAATATCTATTATAGAATATAAGTATTTTGTAAGATTAAATAAACTTTGTTAAATATTCACCAGAAATATTATAACATTTTTGTATACTTTTTTCGGAAACATACATTTCTACATTTTTGATTATTAAATCTTATTTTTCTTGTGCGTTTTTTTAAATGTTATAAATATCTATTATAGAATATAAGTGTATTTGTAAGATTAAATAAACTTTGTTAAATATTCACCTTAGAAATATTATAAAATTTTTGTATACTTTTTTCGGGAACATACATTTTTACATTTTTGTTTATTAAATCTTATTTTTTTTTGTTTTTTTTTTAATGTTTTAAATATCTATTATAAAATATAAGTGTATTTGTAAGATTAAATAAACTGTTAAATATTCACCTTAGAAATATTATAACATTTTTGTATACTTTTTTCGGAAACATAAATTTTTATTTTTTTGATTATTAAATCTTATTTTCTTTTGTGTTTCTTTTTAATGTTATAAATATCTATTATAAAATATAAGTGTATTTGTAAGAATACATAAACTTTGTTAAATATTCACCTTAGAAATATTATAACATTTTTGTATACTTTTTTCGGAAACATAATTTTTTTACATTTTTCATTATTAAATCTTATTTTCTTTTGTGTGTTTTTTTTAAATGTTATAAATATCTATTATAAAATATAAGTGTATTTGTAAGATTAAATAAACTTTAAATATTCACCTTAAAAATATTATAACATTTTTGTATATAAATTTTTATTTTTTTAATTATTAAATCTTATTTTCTTTTGATTTTTTCTTTAATATTATAAATATCTATTATATAATATAAGTGTATTTGTAAGATTAAATAAGTATAGTACTTGATTCAATAAAAATAATTTAACTGTACTATAATTCTCAATAGATTTATAAGATAAAACGTTGGGAGTGGTATATCTGGTATCACACATTCGACAGCTTGGTATTGCGGTAATATCCAGTAAATCCTTGTTTTCCCATTTCATCAAAAACGTGACTTCACAGTTTCAGTATAAATCATATTTGGACTGTCGTTCCATTGTATCCATACGCCGGTTCTTGTTTCAAATAATATGAAAGCAACGGATATTTTGCTATTACGCTATTCGGGAAAGATCTGCAAAAAAAGCAACGAAAATAATATATACAATTCATTCGTAAAAAAAAAATGTGTGAAAGAAAAGAAGAAAATATTATAGAAGATGAGTTTCTCTGTTTTTTGTTTCATTATATATTTATTACTAAAATAATATTTAAATTATATGTAAGAAATATCAACTTTGAATATTGAATTTCATGAGAAGTTGAACAAAAACTTGTTAAAACACGAAAATGAAGATGAAATTAAAGATTGAATAGTTTTGTTCAGTAAAACTATCCTGATTTAGTATCATAGACATAAATACCTCGATTAGCGTTTCATTTAATATAACGAGAGGAGTTTAAAAAAATTGTTACATATTAAAGTGACTTTATTTAATGTTGTTTCGATTACTTTTGGCGCTAAACTATATAAAATAGTTGACTTTATACTTTATAAAGGTTTTTCAATGAAATTTAAATAAAGATATTAATTACAACTAATTTTGTCTAAAGTAAATAAAAAAAATAAATTATGAGTCAAGAAAGAAGAAACTGTTAATATTTCACAATAATCGTAATTCTTTTTAAGTAGACTGAAAAAAAAAACTAAGTGTGATTCGCTAATTAAATGACTGGACTTGACCTAGAAACAATGTAATGTATTCGTAAACCCGAAAATTCTTCGGCGGATGCGTCACGAGTCAAGAACCAAAAACAATAAATATCTTCCGTATTAGTAACATAAACCGTTTAGTCTCGAACACATTTCATCCCATTAATGATTTACATCACATCCTGTCTTATAATTTTCGGTACTTGGCGTATAGAACATCAGCAGATATCCTCCAGTTATAGCTTTATCTAACTGAGTCATCTTTTACGCTCGGCAATTCGTAAACCCGCACTTGCAGGACCACAAATTACCTACCGATTTACATAACACCGTAATCAGCATTCTTCAGCTATTCAAGATGGAAAACTTAATCCTTCTGTTATCCTGTTTTTTTTTTCAACATCATATAAATTATCGTTATTTCTTCCGCTCAGATTTATTATATAATTTTAATTATCTCGCGGGCGCAAATCGTCGAGATCAAAGTAACATTAATCATTTCATTTATAGGCTATAAATCATCCTTTAATTATTTTCTTTTAATAAAGAACGATAATTATCATTTTTTTTGGGTCTTACTCAATGTTAAAAATAAATTAAATGTTTCATTTTTCAACTTTTAATTTATTTTAATTATAAATTTACAAATTTTTTTTTTTGGTCAGAAAATTATTTAAAATAACATAAATTTCTATAAGAAACAAAATCAAATCAAAATAAATATACACTTAATCCTCGATTAACGAATAGAACAAAATTACTTCGTTAAGCAAAACTTCGTTTACAGAAGAAATTGAAAAATTAAAAAGAAAAGTTTTATTCAACTTGATTGTGCTTTTCTTATTAATTTAAAAATTGCATTTAGCACAAATCATTTTTCAGTAAATGAAATCGAAACGTTTTCAATCTTATTAAAGCACTTTGTAAATCTTTAGTTGTTAACATTATTTCGGCTGAAACTTCTTTATGTTCCTTATATTCAATTCTAACAATTTACATTTTATATTGAAAAATCATCAACTTCTGTATTAAATAAATTTCCAACATTGATTTTCTTCTCCTAGTGCAATTTTAGGCCGTATTTCAGCATTTCTTAATTCATTATATCAAAGCTTCAAATTCCTCTAATATAAAAATTTTAAATTTCTATTTAAGTTTTCAATTATTGAATTCCGACATAATATTTTTTCACTATTAAAAATGTTATTAAATGTTTCATTTTCTTTTTATTCAATGTGTGTTTTGTGCAACGATTGTAATTGTTGAACGTGATCCAAGTTGGCTGGGATCTTCGGTTGTCATGGGAGACTGGTTCTCTTACGAAACAAACGAATTCGATTGGTTTGTGGATTTTTTTTTATGGATGGTTCGGATGGGATTTCGGGTTCCGCGTTTCGTCTAGGTAACCAAAGGTATTTCTCACGGCAGGCGAGGATGAAATAAAATTAAATAAAAAATAATGATGCAGTCGGATTTTTCCCAAAAATTTTGCCGTCTGCCGTCTAATAATGAATGGTTTGGTTCTTCGGGGCCAATGCGCTTCATGTCGTAGGTCATGCACGAGCGGCTCAAGCTTAAGAATTTAATGACATGCCGGCAGCGTCTCTTCTCCCCTTTGGCTCGTTTTGGTGCCATCTAATGGCTAATGGGGAAACACCTAACCATTTACGTTAAATCTCAATTTGAATGAACTTATGGACATGATTCGAGCATTCGCATCGCTGCAAGTTTCGTAACAACAGAATGGTTGTGTAATGCCTACAAACTAGGTGACATCTAGTGTCTCTATACTATTACTAGTATTTTTTTTTTACCGATTGTCCACGCAGATTTATTAAAGACAATCTATCGAAAAGGAAAGATTCAGAAAGAAAAAAAAATGTAATCGTGGTTTGCTCTATAAATCCAAAGATTGCGAAAACGTATTATATGCTTCATATAACACAATGCATAGAAAAAAAAAATACAACTTAATATGCAATATATTTGGTACATGATATAACACCATAATCCAATGGTTTATCATTTATTTTCTGAAATATCCATCAAACAATTTTTTTTTTGAATTTTTGTTTCTACACTAAATCTTATTAATTAATTCAGTTTAATTATATAAACAAAATACAATATAAAATCATACCTCGATTAACGAATAAAGCTAACCTTAGTTTTAATTTTCTGTATTCAATAAATCCTCTTCATGGTCATTTTCTAATTCTATTGATTGATAACTTCAGTTATAATTTATTGGAAATTATTATTTTCTTCTACTTCTTTAAAATTGCAAACTTCTCTATGAAAACTTCGTTACCTCTATGAAAACTTCGTTTACTGCGTAGAAACTTTGTTATTGGAGGTAACGTTTATTGAGGTATGAAAGTACATATTTTGAAATTAAATTTATAGCAGATAAATATTTAATTTAGTTTATTTTATTTTTGAGTACGAACAATTACATAATTGTTATGTTATTTCATTTTTCTATTATTCTACTGTATATAAATCTTTGTTGTTTAAATTAATTGGTTTAAAAAAATATTTACAAAGTAAAAGAAATATTTACTTACAATTTTTAATATAAAAATATATGAAGGTTTTATAATAAAGTTTAAAAGTATTAATTTAATTCTTCAGATATTAAAAATTAGTAAAATTATTTAAATTAGTTTTAGAGAATATATATATATTAACCAAATTGATTATTGTAATAAAAACCTTTCAATTTGTATTCTTTTCATGTTGTTTATAATCAGATTTGTAGAAATAATTAAAATTTATAAGAAAAATACTGTTCTATCATTATTATTATATAAATATAATTTATAAAACCACAAAATATTATAAAAAAAAGTACATGAATTTGACCTAGAAAGAAATATATTTTAAATTTATTCCATACACGACCAAAAAATATGTTTTATTTTAGTCACTACATCTCGTATATTGTAGATAATTGTCTCTACTTTGACTACAAATAATAAAATTGCTCTAATTTTACTATAGAAATTTTAATAATAATATTTATTCAAACAATTAAACCTACAGACAAAAATAAAAAAAATCTTACAAACAGATATTTAGAAACATTTTATTATTTTTTGTAACTTTATAAAATAAAATAAAATTTAAAAAAATCTTATAAAGAAATGTCTGATAAAATTATTTGCGATTTTTATATGTATTTTTCAAGAATTCAGCAAATATTACTTGTTATTTTAAATATAAATATTTTTATTGAAAAAATGCAATAATTAACCTAATTTTATTATTATTTTTATAAAGTTGTTTAATTTTCAGGTTTGGAAATCATTTAAAAAATTCGAAGTAGACAAATAATAAATACGTATTCATCATTCATTATACGTATTACATTGGCGCCCCTAAGCGTGATGCGCCTGTGGCTTTCGCCCCCCTTTGTTGCTGCGTTATTGTCTTTATTAAATACATTAAGTATTCATGAACTTAATGAAAGATTATAAAATTACCGTTTCTCAAATCTTATATAATATTAAATCATTGAGAATATAACTTTAATTAAAAAAAAATAGATAATAAATAATTATAATTTAATAATTATATTTCAAATACATTATGTAATATTAATATATAGTGGAAATTAAATTAATTATAATTGATTTATATTAATTTAATAAAAACTACAAAAAAAATGTACAATTTTTAAGCAGTTTATGTATGAAATTGTTTTCTCCTTTTCAAGTCAATGAATCTGTGACTAATTATGTTCTTTTTAAATGGCAAGTACATTTTTTTTATGGTCCGTAAGACTGAGTAAGGTCGATGCCTTCTGGAAACAATTGGTTTTCTTGTAGTCCTTTCCAAAATTTATAATTATAATTAATACACAAAATATAATAATAATTCCCACTTCACGTATAATTAACAATTTTACAATTGAAAATATTTTAAATTTGAATGAACTTAAATTGATTTGCTTATTAAATTATTTCAAGGGAATAAAATATAATTAATATAATTTCAACAAGTTTAACAAAAAATAAGTAACGTTGTCATAAATAAATATATTTTGGGGGTAATATACAAAATGTTACCTCTGATTTATTTGTAAAAAGCTGTTTATTTTTTTTTAATTTGTAAACAGAAAATCTTTCATTTAGTTGAAAAATAAGGATACTATTAAGTAAAAGATCTATAGACGTTATTTAATTTTTAATATAATATTTTTTTTATTAATATATTTAAAAATAATCTTAATTTTTTAGATATTAAATTTAATAGTTATAAAATAAATTATCCGTTATTTCCACTTTTATAAATATTCGAAAACCAGTTAAAAGCAGTTTCGTAGAAAAGTTTAGATTCAAAAACCGTAAAGAATAAAAATTAAGTAACGTCGTCAAAAGTAAAAATAAATCGGAGGTAATATAGAAAATGTTCCCTGAGATCAGAGAGAGAATCTATTTGTAAAAAACCGTTTTTTTTTAAGAAAATTTTAAAATAAGAAAATCTTTCATTTAATTAATATTTTATAAATATATTTAAAAAAAAGTTTAATTTCTTTATTTTTTTGTGTGTGATTTTATGTTATTATATTGTTGAAATTTTATAAATATTAATTTGAAACGTTATAAGTAACTAATATACATTTTTTATAAATATTCTAAAACCAGTTAAAATCGGTTTCGTAGAAAAGTTTAAATTCAAATACCGTAAAGACAGTCAAAACGGTCAGTTTTTTTAAAGTCTAGGAAAACAGTTATTTCAATACACTTTGGCGGCAATAATATTCTTTGTACTTTTACGAATTCGTTTGAACCTTTTTCTCAATAATTGAATACCACCGGAAAACCTTTCTCCGGCTTTCTCTCTTTACAAGGGATGCAATTAAAAAAGGCAAAGCATTCGTCACAGTTAAATTTTAACCGAAACCAAATAAACACATTTTTCTATTATATTTATTTTATTCATAATCAACAATTGTTATAAAAACGTATAAATGTGAATTCGTTTTTTTGGTATGACACATATTTACATAATAAAACAATAATAGTTATATTTATTTAAAATATCTGGAAAAAATATTAGATTTTCAGTTAGTTAAGATAAAATAATAATTTAATACATTTTTATATTACATTGGAGAAAACTTTCTTGTTAATATTGTAAATGTAATTTTAAATTATTATTATATTTCTAATTATTATTATTATTTAACACTTTTTATAATAAATTTTAAAATATTGTAAAATCAATTATTTCACTTTCAAATTTTTCTCATATTTTTTGGGTTTTTTTATAAAATAATCCACATTCAATTTGTAAAAAGTCAGCAATTTCTTTTATAAACTTTTGTGATATAATTTATCGGTTATCACGGATTATATCAGCTAAATCACTCAAGCGAGTCTCAAGCTCACTGTCGTCAGAATCAGTACCTGAATCAGTTAGATATTCGATTATGCAATTGCAATCTACATAACTCTCTAAAACGCATTTTGCGAGAATCCAGTTCTTGACGACTTTTGATTCAACCGAATAAGTCTTACACAATAATTGAATAATATCTGCCACCTTCTTCGGATTCAATATCTTGTCTTCTTCACAAATTTCTTCGCAATTTTCTTCAGATTCTTGTTCACAACATTGTTCACACATTTCTTCACAACTTTCTTCTTCTTCACTATTTTCTTCACAATTTTCTTCACAATTTTCTTCACAATTTTCTTCAGGATTTTCTTCACAATTTTCTTCACGATTTTTTTCCAAGGTGTGCGTTAACAAAATATCTGAACCAAATACCAGTTCTATCAATGTTTTTGTCGCTGTGATTATACAATTCCAATTAATAGTTTGAAATAATCGGTATTCTATTATAGTATTATTAGCCCCAAATCTAACAATCTTCTGGCCATTTTCCATCTCGATCGTCACACAATCATTAATCCGTCTTGATCGGTCGGCGCGACGTAACTTGATTCGTCTTGATTCCATTACTTGATTTTCAAATAACACTAGCTTTTTATCGTTTTCTTCTTTTTCTGTCTTCAATCTTTCTAACTCAATTTTCAATTTAATTACTTCTGCCATATAACTTTCCCTAGGTTTTATTTCAAACTTGCATTGAAGCTCTGCATCAAATTTCACTGACGGATGAATGAAGCAGCGTGCAAGTTTTTTCTTTAATAATTTTTTCAAAAATTTATTTTTTATACTCTCGATATTATCCTGGATATCTTTTTTCGAATCTGTTTTAAAAAAAAAATCATTAATATTTTTAATAAAATTATGAAATTAGTTACCATTAACTGCGACGATGGTCCCTTTCATTTTGGCTAATCCAAATTTGACTCTTACAGTTTCACCGGGGTGAATTTCTTTTCGTTTGCCGCAAAAAATCTTACTCCGTTTTACGATATCGAAATTGTGTCCTCTATCCGCGTCGTTATAGTATATAAAAAGCCATGAATTATTAGGGTTCAAATAAGCTATAAAAATGAAATATATAGGTTACATTTTATTAATATAAATCTAAATTTTCTCATATACTTAAATTTATAATTAATTAACTAAAATATAAAACTTACACATTTCTAAAGTTTCTAAAATTAAATACACGAATATTAAAAAGTGAACTGTCACTTTAATCAACTGATTATTGTATTTTTAAAAGCACAAACACAAGGGATAAAATTTAATTGTTGACAAGAGATGTAGGCAGTTTATATACTGGAGTATTGCTGTCTGAAAATATTATTCCTCTGCGAGCGTTAAAAAAATAATTTCCATATTCTAAACTACTCCAAGGTCATCGATAGATATACACCACTCTACTTCTCTTTACAAAGTTGATGAAGGCAACACTTTAAACATTGGAATGAATATATTAATATTAGTTTTCAACTTAATTTGTTCAAACTTTAATTTACAATTAGCAAAAGTTAATCTATCAGAATTTTACACTTCTCTTAATATTGATTACAGTTACTTTAATAATTTTGAAATTGATTAATTAAATAATTTTACACGTGAAAAGAATAACATTTCAGAAATATTTTTATAACAATTTTTGCTAAAATTTTTTGAAATTTGGATTTATTAATAAGAAAATATGTAAGTATAAAAATAAAGAAATTTAATTTTTATTTTTAATCATTTCATGATGCTGACGATATTTGCAGCGATTAATCAATCGATTGGGAATCAGTGTCATTTTCTTCGGATTTGCTCTCGTCTTTTACTTCATGTTTATCACACTTATCTTTAAGGCGTCTTTTGAGTGATTTATTCTCATCGGCGCATTTTGTAGTAATGCAGTTCCTGACGATCTTTGCATCGGCTGAACTTTTCAAACACACCAAATAAATAATATCCTCCAATTTCTCTGG